>OX577857.1:7442135-8083106 GCA_951213275.1 Idaea straminata | reverse complement strand
GTTTCAAGCGAAGAGATTTATTTTCAATATAATTTAATACCTTCGTTAATACAAAATTGAAACAATTTATGAAACGCTTAAATTTTCTAACCTTCGTTGAAAATGACAGAATATTTTGTAGTATCGTAAAAAAAACAAGAGTTGAGAGAGAAAAAAACAAGTCGATATTCTTTCGCATGTATTTCGCATGTCATAAGTGGCGTAGTTAAACTATAGGGTTTTTTTTTTAAATATTTTTTTATTGCTTTATATCTATACTAGCTGCGCCCCGCGGTTTCACCCGCGTAAGTTCCGATCCCGTGGGAATATTGGGATAAAAAGTAGCCTATATATTAATCCAGGCCTCCAGCTATCTACATACTGAATTTCATTGCAATCGGTTAAGTGGTTTTAGCCTGAAGGAGTAACAAACACACACACACACACACACGCACGCACACACAAACTTTCACATTTATAATATTAGTAGGATGTATGTATACTAATATTATTAAGAGAAAATATTTTGATTATTTGTTAGTTGGTATTAAATAGACTCCGAAACCATTGAACCGATTTTGACGGAACTTGTATATTCTAAACTTACAAATAGGGATTATAATCCTATACCCCCTTATTCCAAAAAGAGGTTTAAGAATAGTCCGAGAAGTGAATTTAAACCATTAGAATTAGACACTAGTTTTAGTCTAACTATTATCCCTATATAAACTATAGGGATAATGTTTTAAGCGCCTCAAGCCACGTACAATAATTGTAGCACTTGTAATATAATTGCTATATTTATAAGACCCTAGTACACTACAGTTTGCTGCCGATATTAACAAATAGTCTTCATACTAAATTAGTGGCTGATATAATTATGTAGTCTATGGGGAGTTTTGGAGTCTGTGCCTACTGTAGGTTAGAATCCTAACCAGCATTTAAGACTGTCTTTGTCGATTTACCGATGTAAAGTTTTTATACAAACCGCTGGATCACAACTGCAACATTTAAAGCTTGGTAAGTAGATAGGTATTGAGGTAATAAATGACTCTAGTTTACTATAATTTAATAACAATATATTTTTATATACAAATCAGTATTATAATAAAACGTAAAGAGCTACAAAGAACACGATGGGATGTGAATGTCGGATGCCCGCGCTGCGTTTTAGGGCCTCCAGTTCGCTAACATCTGGCGTTTCCTCGAAATCACCAACTTCATTATATTGCATCTCTTCAAACTTGCCGGACAGAGCTGCAACAGAAACATCCAATAACTAACACAAAATAGCAAATCTCTGAATCTCTGAATGTATGTATGTATGCATACGGGCTTTTTTCCGCAACTAGACTATTTTTAATTGGGTCCTTTTTGCGTGAGGATGGAGTAGGCTTGCCCAGCACCTACTTACTACCCTCCCAGCTTAGTTGACCATGTCCAGAGGAGAGAACTTGTCAATACTTCTGGAGTCAACTAAGCCGCGGGTTTCATCACGATGTTTTCCTTCACCGTAAGAGCAATGTCAATTAGCGCACATAATTTTTTTTAATGAAAAATACATTGGTGCACGGCCGGCTGAAAATTTATATCTCTGAATATTTATATTCTAGAAAACCGTGCTACATCCTAGGCCATATCGTCACCTGCCATTAGGCGGGTGTGATAGTAGTGGTCAAACGCTGACCTGTCTTAACACGTCCCCTGTGGATGCACTACATGTGGGTCACTTTAAAGGACACGTGCGTCCACTACATGTGGGTCACCACTCCATACAAATTTGAAGCTTTTTTATAGTTTACACGTGTGATTTATTTCATTTTTTTTGCATACACGTGTGAATAAACTATAAAAAAAAAGTTTGCCCAAAAGCCGAGCAACATTTTCATAGAGTTGTCAGGAAAAAAAGTCTTAAGTTACAAAAAATTGAATACATGCATACACGTGTGGGGTTCGCCTCACATTTAGTACTGCATAAAACCTACAAAAATCTATTAATTTTGATTTCCTAATTCTTTAGCTTTCCGTTCCTAAAGGGTAAAAACGGAACCCTTTTACTAAGATTCCACTGTTTGTCTGTCTGTCACCAGGGTATATCTCATGATCCATAATAGACAGTTGAAATTTTCACAGATGCTGTGGGTATTTCTGTTGCCGCTATAACAACGAATACTAAACACAGAATATAATGGTACGGAACCCTTTGACTGTGAGTCCGACTCGCACTTGGCCGATTTGTTTAAAGTTAATAAGATGTCTCGTTTAAGTTAGGTTAGTAACTTAAACCAAGTTAGTACCTATACGAAGCTTTTTATTAATAATTTACAAGCTACGCTTTCTTGGAATTAATTTAAGTATTACTTACAAGGAGAATATTTAATTTTAACTACCTACTCGTATAGTTATAATTAAAAATGTATTTTAAATACAATTAATGTTGTATTTATTTTTAAATTAACATATTTATCTACCTACTCGTTTTATACAATAGATTAAAATATCCCAATCGATTATTATAAATCAGGACATCTGCTGAGAATGACTGGTATAACTAGAACAGCGCCTGATTTAGAGTTCAGACCGCCCTAGGCTAATTATGTGGACGCGCCCCCGCCAGGTGTGTTACGAACGGCCTAAAATGTAGTAAGTGAGTAGAGTAGTAGTGTGAAAATTATAACATGGTTCATGCTACATATAAAGGTTTTCAGATCAATCTGCAAGCGAAAATAGGCCGTTAAGGCCGCGGCCTAGGGGCGGCAGCGTCCTAGGGGCGGCAGATTTCAGAGGACAGTCACTCGATTTCAGAGGATAAAAGTCAAACACGTGTACTTAAAATATATTTTAAATAAATCCCCATAGAAACTCGTTCCTATCGAAACGTATATTATCGCGTGAGATATAGATGAGAGAAACGCGGCGAGCGAACAACCCCCGCTTCCCTCCGCACTCTCCGAGCCACGCGCCACTTTTTTACTTTCTTCGTGAAAAATTAACGAATGAGATAGGAAGAGGAAAAACACTCAAGAGAGTGAACCTCACTCGTTGGTCGGCTAGAGCAGATGCCTGCAAAAGACTAAAAGATTCCTGGGATTAAGTAATTAGAGTTTTAAAAATGATTGAAAATGACAGTACAGAGAAACCAGTCCTGCGAAATGAGGCAAAGGGAATTCGCATCAAATTAGAAAAACTTGAAATTACGCAGTTTCAAGTTCATGGTCGTATTTTGGAAAGGTTAAATAAAGTAAGTGTTCAGATTCAGAGCTCATCTGTAGATGTATTGACGGTATCTGATCTCTATGGATCTCTACTAGAGTTTACAATAGCAGAATGAGAAAACTTTGACTATATCGAAGAAAAAGCAATTGAGATGAGCGCACTTAAGCAATACCAAGGTGAAATAAAGAGACAACCTAAAAGAAAAAAAATGACGGATGAAACAACGAATGAAGAATCTGAAATATCCTCCGGCTGTAGAGATTATTTTGGAGTGAACACCTTTTTGGTTATCCTTGATAGACTGAGAACTGAAATACAGAGAAGGCACAATGCTTACTTATACTTAAAAAAAAAACATTTTTAACTTAATTGACTGAACTTTCAACACAAAGAATTACAGAAAAAACTCTCGTGAAATATTATAACTATGATTTAGAGGACGATTCGATTCAAGAATGTGTGCATTTTCATAGTCACATTTCCTCTGATAAAACTGCAGAGAGTGCAGTGAATTCTAGATCAAACTCAATAGGTACTCAGTCTCTCAACGTTTTTGAGGAATCACTCTCTGTCTAATGTTTACCATAACTTGGATATAGCTCTCCGCATTGCACTCACCACTCCGGCTACAAATTGTTCTGGGGAAAGGAGTTTTCCTGTTTAAAACGCGTAAAAAATTATCAAAGGTCTTCATTGTCTCTAGAAAAAATAATTATCTTGCTCTTCTGTACATAGAAGCAGAGACAATGAACACCATAAACTATGATGATATTTTAGATGATTTTGCTATTGAAAAGTCCCGTAAGAAAATGTAAATCTTGTTTCTTTTTTTATGACTATTTCATTCGTTTATTAACTTTAAGGCCTTTTTAACTACAAATAAAAATTATTATTTTAGAAAGGTTTGTACTTAGGCGGCAGGAATAAAGTGGCCTACACTCATAAAACATATGAGGGATGGAGAGAAAGAGGACGACCTAAAAAAAGAAGGATGGACTGCGTGAGACAAGACATGAGAGAGATGAATGTTAACGATGAGATTACGCCTAATAGGAGTGAATGGAAGAAGACGACATACTGCGCCGACCCCAAATAAATTTGGAATAAGGGCAGGAAGATGATGATGATGATGATGATTCATAAAACATATGAATCCGGCACTGCTCTCATTACCACTAATAGTTTAAAAAAAAATACGGAAACACTAAGGAAAGGACAATTAATATCAGAGATAAGCCAAATAAATAAAGCGAGGCAAAGTAGGTATACAGAGTAATAACAATGTCAATTTTCGCGAACCATAATCAAGGTATTCAACTCGATTTTTTACTGAAAGTACAACATATTTGGCATCCCTGGTTAAAAAGAGTCCGGCATCTGGCAAACCTGACTCGCACACTAGGCAGCGTTAGCAACTTGAAGTGGACTGACTATCGTACCAGGGGGCGCTAGGGGCGTAAAATTATCGTACATGGAATCGAAATTATCGTATTTTTTAGGATAATGTCTATTATAGATAAATAAATCATATAAATTGTAATATTGATATGCATGCAAGTACTCTATAGTTTATCTTTTTTAAACCACCGCTGTCAAATCAACAGAACACTGAAACCCAAATGTTTTACACGTGGTACAGACCTGAACTGATTCCCTTTCCACTTTAAGTTCAATAAACGCGCCAAGCTTAAAATTCACTCAGACAAAATTTCACTGTTCCCATGCAAGTTGGGTATAAAACACGCCAAAATTTTGTATTTTTAAAGAAGAAATGGATATGAATGGGTATGAAGAAATTATCGTACAATCTGCGTACGATAATAATATGCTATCGTACATCGTACGTAGGCACAAAATTATCGTATGTGTACGATAATTATCGTACGGTTCCGAAAGCTGACACTAGGCACTCTGTTGCCAGCTCACCCACTCGCTCGACCACCAACCGATTCGAGTGACAAGTCAGTATTTGTTTCACGCGCCGTTTTAAAAATTTCAAAAAGGAACTCCCAAGCGCATTTAGTTTTGGTGTTTATTGTTTTAGTGTCTAGTTGAAATGTGTAAGTGTAGGGTAGGTGCAATGATGCTAGATTAGTGAATGTGAAGACACGATTTTAGCGCGCCCCTCCCGATCCTCGCGCCCTAGGCTGCAGCCTAATTAGCCTAAGGGTAAATCAGGCCCTGAACTAGAATGACTGTGAGGTGACTGTGAATGACTCTGAGGTGAAGTGAGTTCGAAATCGAACGAGTTTGGACGATTAGATTTTATTAAATACACCTTTAAAACCAGTTAGATTAAGGTGAAAGGGTACCGGCGCTTTCTCTATACAAACGTAGTCGATTGTTTTCTCCCTGGATAATGACACTAGAGCAAATATTTTTATGGCATAAAACCTATAATTGCCATGACTATGCCCCTATGTCTTGGTTTTTTTCATTTTCTAATTATCTTAGAAATAAAGATTTTAAAAACATAAATATAAAAAAATTGTGTCATTATCCAGGGAGGAAACATTCGACTACGTTTGTATGGAGAGAGCGTCGGTACCCTTTCCTCTTAATTCTGTAGCCGATTTCATGTGGTAGTAGCCGCCGCTACTCTACTGGTTTATATGTTCCTACTTTTTTTTTTATAAAATCACACCTTTAGTCCCTATCCCCTGGGACTATTACGGTAAATAGTCTACGGGAGTCTAGGTATCTACACCTTACCTACCTGCATACAAAGTTTCGTCTTAATCAACATATATATATATATTATGCTGACTCACAAAGTTTTAATTTAAGAAGTAGCGTACGAGAGGTGGAAAAGTAAATGAAATCATAACCTTTTAGCTTTGTAAAACGACTGAAAGTATGAAAAAAATGTTATCCCGATATTCATGATCGAAAGAAAGAAATAAAAAATGTATTATCTGGACTGTACATATCTACACACTAGTTTTTGCCCGCGACTTCGTCCGCGTATAATTAGTTGATTAGACTAAGGAATCACGTTGTCCCATACAAATTTTGCCCCCCTTTTCACCCCCTTAGGGGTAGAGTTTCGGAAAATCCTTTCTTATCGGATGCTTACGTCACACAAAGAACACACCCTCCAAGTTTCAGGTCTCTACGATTAGCGGTTTAGGCTGTGCGTTGATCCGTCACTTCCGTCAGTCAGTCAGTCAGTAGTTCAGGACAAAGCATTTTATATGTATAGATAAAAAATAACATAAACTAAAAAGCAAGAAAAGGTAGTACAGCGCGCCCAAAAGGTTCACGATGCTAGGTAGAGCAAGAAGCTGCTGATTTTCAGTACGAACCTCACTGAGACGCACAGAGTTAAATAATCGAAGCTCATGCAGGTGAAACCACGGGGCGAAGCTAGTTAATAATAAAGAGCAAAGAATTTCAATTACCCGACAGCGTTTGCAGTTTCAACTTGAAACCAGTGCAGCAGTGCTTACTTGCATCTTTTTAAAAATTTCATGTTTAAATTGAGTAGTTAGGTAGGTACCTAACTAGGAATCTAAGGTTTCTTTGTTCAAGTTTTGGCTTCGCACGAATGTCTATAAGTATAGTTAGTGTCAAGTAAATATTTATATTGCGTCAAGTTTTGTCGTTTCTTCTGTCATTCACCTTTTTATTTCTTCTATCTTGTTTAGTATGCCAAGACAGTCTTTATGAATACCTCAACCTAGAATACCTAGAGAATACGCGAGAATCTCACAATATATTATTTAAGTTTTGTTTTTATTTCACTTTCACTTCTATTGAGTTAATATATACTTACATTGTATCGAAACCAATAAAATTGAACTCAAGACTAATGAATAAAAACAAAGCTTAACTACAGACGAAGTCATTCTGTTACCACACTCGTAGCAAAGAACTTATCATAAAACAATATTTTAGACTGTTAAAGACTTCACTCTCCCGTGACGGGTAAAAAGTTCCTTCCCTCAAACCTATTTGACCAAAGTTTTTCATTATTAAGTCTTGGACAAAGAAACAACAATAGAAGAACAACCCAGGCATCGACATGAAAGTAATCAACATAAAAACAATATCAAAATCGGTTCAATCGTTCGGGAGCTACGATGCCACAGACAGACACACACACAGACACTTCAAACTTACAACAAAACAGTTATATTTATCATAGTCAATGACCCAAGTTGTGTCGCACGACTAGTCCTACCAATTTATCTGGAGCTTAAAGGTTTTCGTTCGTATGACCGTATCGGCAATGGACCGCAATGGTCCTTTGCATTAAAACCGACAATGGCGAAAAATTATAATCCCGTTACGGGAACGGGAAATAGTCATCGGAGACTTTAAGTTAAAACTATGTATTTATCTTTCTGTGTTATTCAATAATCTTGTACAATGTGTTTCAGCGAAAGGGTTTTAATACGAAAGGGGGTTGTTTTAGTCGTCAAGGCGAACAACTTTTGTTATACGACTTTTGGAAATTCGATTATTTTTTCGATAATTCTTGTCATTGGACGTTTCGCACCGCGAGCGGTTCGGACCTCGGTGTAAATTGCCTAAGAGCTCGTTTTGAATGAATTCATTCGAACCGCGGTATGAACCGCCCAAGAACTTCTTGTAATGGGGTCGATTCGAACCGCAGTGAGTTCTGTGGGGACTTGAAAATCAGCTGTTTCATACAAAATCTTCGAATGAAATGTTCGAATTTCCAAAAGTCGTAGAACAAAAGTTATTCGCCTAGACGTCTAGAACAACCCCCTTTCGTATTAATAATAATAATAAATATTGCAGGACATTTCACACAAAGCCATCTAGTCCCAAGCTAAGTAACTAGACTTGTGTTATGGGTGCTAGACAACGGATATACTACTTATATACTTTTCTTTTGTAAATATATACTTATAATACATAGAAACAACCAGACCACAGACAAATATCCAAGCATAAATACATGTCTGAGGCGGGAATCGAACCCGCAACCCTGTGCAGCCCGGCATGGTGACCATTGTGCCAACTGTCGTCAAATGGGTGGTATTAGGTATTAAAACCCCTTCGCTGAAACAAATTGTATAGTAAAAATACATTGCATAGTTTTATTAACATTATAAATACAAAAAATAAGTACCAGTTAGTCAAATAACCCGCCCCTTATCGTACCTGGCGTAAAGGTTCCCATAATGCTAGAAGCATTGCCACGCTGAATGGCAATGGCTAACCTCTGCGCCAGAAACGAGCCGGAGCGGGAGTCTGCCCCATTCCCCCTAATCCTAACACCCAACTCTTTAACAATTTTTTTGGTGTCATAGCATAGTTAGTACCTAAATACCTATAGAGCTGTTTGTATACAGAATTGGTAACTATACCTACCAATTCCAACGAGTGCAAAATTCAGACACCGGCACCGAAATTGTTAGTATTTAGGAAACATTTCGTACAAAAGTAGAGCCTTTATATCTATTCGTGTAACATCTGTTTCAATACAGGTTAAAGTGATTAGGAAACCAAAAACCATCGGAGAATATCGCAAGCGTTGGACCGGAGCGGGATCGAGGTTCCGAATATCGGGTAACACGACACGCCATTAACGCTTTTCATTCCTAAATGTTTCGTACGTACAATGTCTATACGATGTTGAGAATGCATTTCGGGAACTTTCGCCTATTGTAACCAGTAAAGATCAGATCAATCAATCAATCAAATCATTGTATTTATAAACATAGGTGAAATTTGTGATATTATATAAAGAGGTTGCGCAGTTATGTCAGGTGTACAAATTTTGAAATTGCATGGTAAAAAAAGAGATCAATTATAATAAATAAAAATAACAATTACTTAGTATTTTTAGATTAAGGCATCAAGACAGATCATCGCTCAGGAAATCCCTGACTCTGTAGTATGCTTTCTCGACAAGGAAGCTTTTGAGTTTTCTTATAAAGACATTAATATTTTCCGTATTTTTATATTTGTTGGCATTTTCAGGAATACTAATTCCATGCAACGAAAAATATATTTAATCTAGTGTTGTATAGTGCTGTGTCTATATGATATTTAGAATGGATTCTGAGAATGTTTGCCTATCTTCGGAAATACTAATGCCATGCAACGAAAAAAATGTTTACATATGTACCTAGCATTTTGTGTTTTTTTAATCAACTTTGTTGTATGTTCCCAAGCCAGTCCGGACAATGATTGGTCAGTCTTCATCCAGATCACCGGGCCATGCCATCCTTTACAGCATCTCTTGACGATTTGTATTGCTCATCGATCGTTACCTATGCAACCTTGATACCAACATCGGGGATTTTACATTATCTGACATGTGACAGACAAAGCGCGGAAAGGCCGGGTATTATTTGCATATTTGCACGAAGATTTACGAAATGCATTTTCAACATCGTTATATTGTACCGTATATTCTTGGTCTAAACTCAAGTTTCGACGTATTCCAGAATTAAATTACGTAATACTGATATACTTACGTCAAGACAATTTTATACGCGTCGTTTTGTAAACGTGAACACTTGAAGTGTTTACATCGATCGATATTTCCACAATAATGGTCATAAACAGGTTATCATAATGTGCTTTTATTTATTGTGAAGATATAAAATGTTTGTTCATATTATTCTACGGAATTTAATCGAGTGAAGTAAGAGAGCGTAACTGTAGATGTAGGTTATGTTGGTATAGTCCTTGCATCTTACGAAGCAAATAAGAACCCATTGTTTAACGAAGCAAATAAGACTTTAATTGCTCCATTTCAAATAATACCTACCTTCAAATATGTGTAATCTTGACCTTTGTGAGCATGATCACAAAAAAAACCCCATGAGTCTCTTGTGCCCTTTTCTCATTGGTGGGCGCGTTCCAAAGGCACACATTCTAATACTAAGACATGTTAAGACATGTTTCAATATGATTTC
Organism: Idaea straminata; assembly: GCA_951213275.1. NCBI lineage: Eukaryota > Metazoa > Arthropoda > Insecta > Lepidoptera > Geometridae > Idaea > Idaea straminata. Next base: position 8,073,012 of record OX577857.1, on the reverse strand, counting down.
ATGAAAATTCTAAGATTCCAAAAGAATAAAAAAATGAGTTTGACTTTGAATGCGGTATTTAATTGTGGTAATTAAGTGTATAAATACGTAGTATATGCATGATTGAGTAGCGTGATAGCGTCAGGATTGGTCTAACAGATAACGGTAGAAAAGATCTTCTGAGTCTCACGCGCACTCATTGTGAACGCTTTCAAACTTCGTTACTACAACTTAAGCCACGCAAGCTAGGGCTTTTCTTCGCATCGTTACACATGTCTAACAACGGTACAACGCCTTTACTTACACCGCAAATTGTAGGGTGTGAACATATACGAATACCGTTCGTTGACAATTAAGCGAGACTCGTATACGTCTTAGGCTAAAAAACGAATTTTAGATTACGTGGGGTTAAAAACTAAATTTTTATTATTAAACTAGCTGCATCCTGCGGTTTCACATGCGTAAGTCCCGATCCCGTGGGAATATCAAAATAAAAAAGAGCCTACTATAGCCTTTCTCGATAAATGGACTATCCAACACAAAAATATTTATTCATTTCGAACCAGTCATTCCTGAGATTAGCGCGTTCAAACAAATAAACTCTTCAGCTTTATAATATTAATAAATAGATAATGTCCTGGGGTCGAAAAAAGATGCCACTTCGACAACTCTAACAATAAGAAAATATGTCGTTTCGTAAGATGCAATGACTATACCTAGATAATTGAAAGAGAAACGTAACTTACAGTATAATTTGATAGTCCCGTCCGTGTCCCCGAGAGAATTCTTCGATATGCAGCTGTATGAACCAAATGTGGATCTTCCTACTTTTTTAATTTTCAGCCTCATGTCTACTTCGTAGCCTCTCTCAATGGCTGTAATTTCGAACCTTTTGTCCGCTGTTGGAAATAAATAAGTCATATTAACAACAAATAAGATAGGTACCTATTTGATTGCAATGGACACAATAGATACATTTTTATATACTGGGTTATTGGTTTCCAATCCAAAACCGTGCAGGTGATAGTTTTCTACATCAAAACGAACAACTTTTGTTCTAGGACTTTTGAAAATTCGAATCAGCTGATTTTTTTAAATAAAGGTCATTCATAGTTAAAACAATCGATAAAGCTCAAAAAATAATTATAATCTACGGGTAAAAATAACCTCAAAAAATTCAAAAAAAATGTTCTAATTTCCAAAAGTCGTAGAATAAAAGTTGTTCGTTTTAATGTAGAAAACTAACTACCCCCTGCACGGTTTTGGATTGGAAACCAATAACCCTGTATAAAAGATATATACATTAAGAGGAAAGGGTACCGGGGGCTCTCTCCATACAAACGTAGTCGATTGTTTCCTCCCTGGATAATGACACTAGAGCAAATATTTATTTGCATAAAACTTATAACTGCCATGACCATGTTTGTTTTTTTTCTTTTTGTTTATAAATCTTAATTTCTATGATAATTAGAAAATGAAAAAAAAACATAGGGGCATAGTCATGGCAGTTATAGGTTTTATGGCACAAAAAATATTTGTCCTAGTGTCATTATCTAGGAAGGAAACAATCGACTACGTTTATATGAAGAGAGCGCCGGTACCCTTTCACCTTAAAGAAAAAACAAAGCTTAAGTCTTAGTGTAACAAAGAGCGGCCTTATCGCTCAAAGCGATCCCTTCCAGACAACCTTTTGTTATGGTAATTAGTATAGTATAATAGAAATAATAGTAATTTTTTTTCCCGGGTCTTAATCGCGTATCGTTATCTAGTGTCTCCTCGCGATCATGACTTTTGTAACATAGTCGAAACGTAGAGGTATGAGGAAAAAAAACGCGATTAAGACCTGGGATAAGAATTACGTGAGTTTATTCTGCGAGTCTAAAAAGTTTATTTAAAGAGAGCAAAGCTGAGCAAAGTGAAGAGGTGCATACCATAAATTGGCCAATCAACTCTTTCTATTGATATGGAAAGAAGGTTTCGAGCATTGTGATTGGCTTTCCAATCCACTGTAATTTTATTGTTGTCTAATCCTCATTTATAATGGACATGGAAAAAAGGAAAAAAGATCACTTTCTTGTCCGTCTGTCTATGTGTGTCACCACCAATTTTCATATAGAATGCAGATGTCGAATCTGCTTAGTTGTTTAACTGAACGAATTAACGGATTATCACCAAGTTTAGCACTGCAATATTGCAAAGGACTATAGAGCAGATAAAACTTTAATGAATTAGTAAGCTGGCGGCTTTTTGTCCCAGCGACTCAGTCTTGCTATTCAGCGAGGGAATGCTGCCAGCATTTTGGGGACAATGCCTCTGGAGGGTATGGCCGAGGGCTTCCTCTTGTTTTAATGTTAAGGCCTAGGTTGATTTTTAATTTTATACTAATTTTATTATTTGTTCGTGTTGTTTAGTATTTAATTTCTGGGTTGGGGTATTTTTTGGCGTTATTTTATTTATTTTGTGATTATTATATTTTTATTAAATAAATTATTTTGAAAATATCTTTTGCAAATAATAAATAATGAAGTAGGTACACATAAAAAAAAGGTTTCTTTGAAGCAAGAAATCATTAGGTATCTACTTAGAGACGCTAGCGAATCACTCGTTGTTTTTTAGTAAAAAAAATAATCTCTTTATCAAAAAAATCTTTAAAAAAAAACTAGTTTAAAATCTTACGATAAGCAGTTTTTTTTTAATTATATTAATAAAAATATTGATTATAAATTAAGTATACTGCTTATTATTTTCAAGAACATTGACTAAAATCAAGAATATATTCTCTTGCGTTTAAAGGGGGAGGATTATTTCTCACTCCATGAAACTTTTTTTTCTGTGGAAGTAGATTAGAGATAACACTTACATTGTGATATGATTTGATCATTGATCGTCCAGTAGTTGATGGACCTCGGGAAGGCCTCGGAGTGACAATCGAGATGCACCGTGTCACCTTCCTTAGCTCCAACTAATTGATTTTGTATTGTCATTATTGGCGGAACTGTAATCAAATTATATTATTATATATCCAAAATATAGATACGATTTATTAATTTAAAAAATATTCTATGGAGCCCCGGACATTTGAAAGGCATGCGTGGAGCCAAAGTTTAACCTATAATGAAATGGACACTAATATAATACAGAGTGAATTTTTTAAGCGGGTCTTCAGGGATATAGCCCTGTAAACTATAAGACAGCGAAAACAAATGCAACATTCGATTTACTTCCCAAGAATCGAACCTGTTTTTTTTTTCTCAAAAGAACAATCTCCATATTTTTTTTTAAATTTATAGTGTTGCTAATAGAGATCAATTCCTGGAAAAAATAGTATGGCAAATCAAAGGAAATACCTAGTTTAAAGTGGAATACTGACAGCTGAATTTAAAATGCTCACTAAAAATAACTAGAAAATAGCTACCTAAGTTTACGTGTTAAGGTTTCAATAAAAGTCTTACTTAGTAAGACTTAAAGCAATATTTTATATTTAGGTAAACGTAATGACTATGCTAATGTGAAAATAAATCGTTGCGTTGAGTTGATATACTGGTACAGTACTTTTCTACGAAAATTGAAAGATTAACTTTAATATCCATTAAATATTACTAACGATAGATTTATTTGACTGACACCAAAAACGTTTTCATTGAAGTTTTTATACTATACTAAGGAAGTATACGACAAAATGATGAACAATGTCAAAGGCTATGAATGGACAAATAAACTTAGTTTCGATCGTCTTTTGTTTCCCTTTCGATTGTCTTATGTTTCGATCGTATTTAGTTTCTGTATCGATCGTCTGTTGTTTTAGTTTAGATCATCTTTTGTTTCTGTTTCGATCGTCTATTTTTTTGGTTCAGATTGTCTTTTGTTTCTGTTTCTATCGTCTGTTGATTTAGTTCAGATCGTCTTTTGTTTACGTTTCGATTGTCTTCTGTTTCCATCGTGTTCAGTTTCTGTTCCGATCGTTTTTTGTTTCCTTTTCGATCGTCTTCTGTTTCCATCGTATTTCGTTTTTGTATCGATCGTCTTTTGTTTTAGTGCAGATCATCTTTTGCTTCTGTTTCGATTGTCTTATTATTCCGTCTCGATCGTCTGTTATTGAAGTTCAGATCGTCTTTTGTTTCTGTTTTGATAATGGTTGGACCAGCACCCCACACTCAAGCGTCCAACTAGGAGTCATGGCTTAACTTTTTAAATGGTTGGACCACGGGACTGTTTCGTGTCCTGTGTACACCAACACTCTTTGTTTCTACCTAAAGAGATTTCGTCGACTAGCATTATAGCACATGAGTAAAGAATATAGCGTAATGCCATTTAATGTAAAAATTGAAACTACCTACCATTAGGCGCTATTGGCAAGCTTTCTAACTAAAGTAGTTTGCCTTCGCCTTTAATTAGAGATGGATTAAGCCCTGTTGAGTCCAGCTATGATTCAAATTAGAAGCAGAAGTTGCAGACTAAATCTTAACAAAAGTCAAATGCATTCAGCCAGCGGTCTGGAACTAAATCTCTTGTACTTGCTTGTAACTAATGCATTAGGGCAGGGATCGGCAACCTGCGGCTCTTTAGTTTCATACGCAAATATTATTTAGTTAGTTATAAAATTTAACATCTCAACTGGCAGACAAAAATACCTTCATACATTTTTAATATGGCACCATCTGTTGTTGCCAGTTGATGAATTAGTAACAAAATGTAAAATTTTCTTTGATTTGCCATACTAAGTTTGTTTCCAAAAAAATATCTCTATCAGCAAGACTATCTATTGGTATAAAAATATAGTATGATTATTGTTTTGTAAAATCAACACTTTCGATTCCTAGGGCAATGACTTTTCAAAAATATAAAGATGCCGTTTTAGTTTTTGTCAAAATTTGGGCACGCAACTCCTTTCAGTATTTTTCGCTATCTCTTATAATTTAAGATATAGCCCTGAAGGCCCACATAAAAAAATCACCCTGTATATGATTAAATAGATATTTTCTTTATGAATAATTATATTTCTTTTTCATTAAAAAACTTAATTTATGCCAGTACTATCTAGTATAATAAAAAAATTGTGGTTCTTCAAAAACTTTGTTTAATCAATGTAATTTTTGAATCTTCCTATTCAAAAGGTTGCCGACCCCTGTATTAAGGTAACCATAAGAATCAGATAAGCAGATTAAATGCAGTATAATCGAGGCTTGAAGTTAGAATTTCATTTCCAACCAGACAATAACTTATTTCAATTGAGTTAACTTCTATTGTTATTTGTTATTTACTTTTATGTATTAGCCTTTTTTAGTGTCTTTGGCACAGTTAAAGGTTTTTTGAAGCAAGAATTAACCCTCTCAGTACATACGGTATAGAGAATAATTTCTTGTTTTTGGTAAAAAATCTTACAATGTCAAGCAATCTCTTAATTTATTGGCAAAATTCTAAAATTTCTTTACTTTTAAAGCAAAATTAAAAGTAAAGTAAAGTTTGTAAGATTTTCGAATTAAGAAATATAGACGCTAGAGTTAGAGAATAATTTCCTGTTTTTGGTAAAAATCCTAAAATTATAAACAGTGTTTCTAATTTAAAATTAAGAATATTGTAATTTCAAGAAAATTTACTAAAAACAAAAAAAGACGGAAAAAGAACCCGCAACCCTGTGTTTGGCGGTCCGGCCTGGTGACCATTGTGCCAACTGGGTCATCGTGATTAATGATATGACTGAGAATTTATATAATTAATTATTACATTGGTTTTAATGTAATGTAGTACCTACTTAGCACTAAAAAATGCTCTAAGTGAATTTCTTAATTACCACAGTGACAATGTAATTAAGTTGATTTAATTAAACTCTTACAATAGACATGCTTACTTTGAAATATTGATAAATTATGATTAAATATGAAGTTAAAATTATTATAAAAAACACAACACTGAAATCGACTGAGACGCTTCTAAATGCCGGCCTGGATAGAATAATAATATTAATGGTGCAGTGGATGTATAGATAGACTTACAATGCACAACAAGCATGAGCCGTTTGCTGACCGATGGCGGGACACCATTGCTCGCGATGCACAAATACGCTCCCATTTGAAGCCGTGACACCTTCACCAGCTGCAATACTGATCCACTCACTGAACTATCTATGGACAAATACACATACTTACATATTGTAATTCAAATAATACATATTGCGGGACAAAGTCAAAGTCAAATTTCTTTATTCATTTGGATGTTTATGTATATTTTGTACAAAGATCACATGGAAACGTCTTAAAAACTAAGTTAGGATGTGTGCTTTCGAAACGCGCCCACCAGTGAGAAGAAGGCACAAGAAACTTATGGGGTTTTTTTTTTCATGTGATCACGCTCACAAAGGTCAATATTACAAATATTTGAAGGTATAATTTAAAATGGAGCGATTATCGTCACGTCCATGGATTCTTATCATTAAGGTACGACGAGGTATCATAGTACGCCTTACCTTTGTAAAAGTTTTGAATTTGTTAATGGACATGTCATATACATCTTTAGGTAACTTATTAATTATTATAATAGAGTACACATGTACTATTAAACAACCTGTTTATTTTCCGGAGCCTACTACCGGGCAAGGTCAGATCATCTTTATTTCTTGAGTTGAAATTATGAATATCGCTATTTTTGCGAAAAATATCAGGATTTTTGTGAACGTAGAGCAAGTTTTCGTAAATATATTATGAATAGGGCGTTAATATATTTATCTCTTTAAATTTTTCTTTAAGTAATTCCCTAGGGCCCATTTTATAGATAGGTAGATAGATAGACAATCCACACATAATCCACCACCATCTAGCTTATAATTAGTAGTATAGTGGATAGCGTAAGCCAAATATACCGCAAACCGATGTATCCAAAGGATTGCCGTTTGGTACATACACGACGTGTACTCTAGGTTAGAACAATCATTTTGACCCGCAGATCCTAAAAATCCCCTCCCCGTAGGGAGGTTTTTAGGTTAGGTTTAGATTTAAGAGCAACGAGCTTCAAGTATTTGTATTTTTTAACCGCATTAGATATTTTTAAATAAGGATATTTTGAGACATATTTACTAGTATGTTTTGCAAACAATACTTGGTTTGTGTTATTGGTGATTAAACCACGGTTAAAATACTTTTCTATTGTAAACTCATAATCATTATACTCACATACAGAATCACTGACCAGAAAGGAATATTTTTTTTAATGCTGGAATCGAATTTATAACCTTCTACGTCGCAGATAGACTCACATGCCATGCACAGAGGACATACGAGCTACAAGTTTATGGCAACCCCTATTATTTACATTGGTTTTAATATTAGAAAGGAAGCATAGAGTCGTTTTCTAGTTTCCTTTATTTTCTCATTTCTAAGAGTGCTCGTGTAGAGAAACAAGTTTTCGGTTTTAATATTGAATATGTAGGTATTTAGGAAGGTATAGGAAGGTTTGAATTAAATTGTGTACCTACATACATACTAGGGATGAATTTAAATTGTCATAATAGTACTAGCTACGCCCTGCGGTTTTACTCGCGTTAGTGACTATTTAAGAGTGATTTTGATTTCCTTTAGACACCAAATACATACCTAAACCTAGTTATAACAAACTACAAACTTTATGTTTACCCCTTCAGAGGTCAAATTTCCGAAAATCCTTTCTTAGTGCTCCTCTACGTTCTAAAAGGAATCCCCATGCAATGTTTAGACCCGTAGCTCTTGTAGTTTCACAGCTTTATAGTTGAGTCTTTTAAGCTATTGCATCGATTTTATCGTAGGCTTTGAGCGCGGCGACCGAATCAATAAATTCCGTAACGAAAATAAAACCTAACACCCACTCCGCCTACCATGTACCTCGCCCGAGCGTTCGCTTAACGTGTATGTATATGGTACGACTGTACGAAGCTCGCACGATGCAAAAGCTTTACCGCGGCAGTCCCCGAGTGCCACAAGTTTTTTTCTTTTATTAAGCTTATTAAGAAAAGTCATGATGCTGCGCCAAACCGAAAAGCAATTTTCACTCTCCTAGCTGAATGTATTAGCATTAGTTAGCAATATAATCGAACACTATTTATTACCCCCAAGGCTACAACTCCAAAGATTTAGGTAGAGAACAATTTATAATGTGCACTAAAACTGAGTAATGCAACAATGGATAGTAGTTCCCTTGGGAAAATGCTCGCGACCGTATTAAACAGGAAGTAATTAATCTGTAATATATTGGAACAAGAAGTTATGACCAAATAGTACTTACTCCAATCTTAATCGGTTTAGGGATTAAATTAAGCGAGATCTGTTGGGTAAGCGATGTTTTCTCTGAGTCATCTCTGAGTTTGTTAGACGAATTAAACATATTTTCGTGGTTTTTCTTTAGGTTGGTCTTTTTCGTTATTTTGTTTATTAATGTAGATATTCGGTTTTTACCCGACTGCAAGAAAAGGGTATTTTATGCCTATCTTCATCAACATCCCGTTTCTTTACTATATGCCTTTTATCTAAGTCTTTATAATTGTTTTGTTTTCATTTTATTTTATTTTATCTTATTATTTATTTATTTTTGTTTTGTAATTATGTCTACCTATTTTGTATTTGTTTGTCCGTGTGCTTTTCTAATATATTCTATTCTATCTTTGTAATATTCTTTATTCCCTCATATCTTCCAAACCACGCTCTGGATATGGTATCGTTAGATTCGTCTCATTAGTCCAAGTGTTCTTGGATAGGTGACATAAAAATATATATAAGGACTGCTAGATTTCTTTGTTTAAGATGATTTTTTTAATCTTTTTCCCCTTATCTTTATAATTTTATTTAAAGTGATTTCTTAGAGCCCATTCTGTGGTTATTCAGTTCTCTTTTGTAGTTAAAAGATGGTATAAATTTCGTTCGCATACCCCGTTCCCACTACAGCTGGTTGTCATACGACATGATGGTATGACAGTAGCTGTATAATTTAATGTGTATGATTTGGACATTTATTTTTTATTTATTTATTTTGATTTATTATTTGATAACTGGAAACTTTTAATTTTTTTTTGAAATTTTAACGTTATATTTGACATTTGGACATTTATTTTTAATTTTATTAATTTTGACGCCGTATATTAAAATTTGTTTTTGAATTTAAATTGCATAATATGTTTACCTACTTTTTAAAATGAAATTCTGACATCTGTATAATTAGTTATAATTTTAAGTGAATTTGTATGTGGGTTTTGCCTGAAATAAAAGTAGATTTATTTATTTTAAACTATACTATGGGGGCAGTTTCAATGTATATTGTCTGTGTACCTATTTACTATTTTCTTGTGAATGGTTCGGAATTAATCTCGTCACGCTATTAAACGCGGTTAAAAACTAAAACAATTAACATAATTTTGTTAAAAAATTCAACGATCTTGTTTGTAACAACAAAATCGTAGATAACTTAAAAATTCATTGAAATTTTTGATACACCCTAATTTGCCTAAAATATCAAAACGCTTGAATAATAATGTCTTGAACAACAAACCGACGAGAGAATAACAGCCTTGCGAAGAAAAAACCAAAGTTAACACATTAACTGCGGCAAGTGCTAGAGTCTTGCTATCCTGTCCTCGACCTGCCAAGACTGGGGCTCGACTACTATATTCCTGCATTAGCTTCTGATTTTGAGAGTTTCTGGCAGCTTGGATTACCAGGTTTTAAATTTTAATCTATAAGAAAGGTATATTTTATATCCAACTGTAATAGCTCAAGCATCTTTAAAATTATTTACTAAGTACGAGTAAAACACGGAATATCTAATTTTACGGGAAAGTTTTGACTTTGCAATTCTAGTAAACGGATGGATTACATACAATAGGTAAAAACGGGTTTGGCAAACTTTTTTATAATTATGATTGTTTTCCGATGGAAAATAATATAGACTAAACTTTAAATTATAAATATTTACGTCATCAATATTGTGCGTAACTGAAATAAATATAGCCACAGAGTAACAAAATACTAAAAAAGACACAAGCCACTGCGTTGCGTGCAACTATTGTATGACAATTTTCTAATTCGTTTTATTCCAAAATATGAATTTGTGCAATTGTGACGTTAAAAAATCGCAGTGAAACTAGTAATTATCCCACTACCAACTTGTACTGTACTTGAACGGGCTGTTTTCCGCAATTAGACCCTTTTTAATTGGGTTTTTTTGCTTGAGGATGGAGTAGGCTTGCCCAGCACCTACTACCCTCCAAGTAGTCGACCATTTCCAGAGGAGAGAACTTGTCAATACCTCTGGAGCTAACTAAGCCGCGGGTTTCATCACGATGTTTTCCTTCACCATCCCACTACCAAAGAACCATTAAAATGTCAAATATCGATTGCCACAGTATACTTCCCGTATCCAACTCGCAAGGAACGTGTTAAACAGAGACTCGCTACAAAAGAAGTTTGAACTTTTATAAGAGTTCTAGATGTGACCAATTGTGTCACTACTCTCTAACGTAGATATCATTTCAGAGCCACAACGTGTGGGTTTTATAGTTTACACAATAGCGGATTTTCCTCTAACATTATCTTCACTTTGCTTTAACTACAATGACCTACATATACGAAAAACAAATAAGAAGCCGCCTCCGTCCGATGCAATAAAAAAGGAAATTATTGACATTATTAGCTAACAAACTCAACTGAAAATTATACGAAAATGTAGTTTGATAAAGCTAAAAAAAACATACAACCGAATTGAGAACCTTCTCCTTTTTTTGAAGTCGATTAAAAATACTGAACAGGCCTCAACTATCAGCAACTCAAAAGTACGGCCAAAGACTGCAAATACTTTCACCAATTGGTCGCCGACCTCAAATAGATAATGGTGGTAATTATGATTTTATAAGAGGGCTATTTTATAAGTCGCCTTATGGGGATATTCCGGTTTGTCTTCACTTTTGACACGTGGTTGTCGTTTGTCATAATCCATAGCGGACGGAACGTTCATAGGGCAGAGAGTAATAAATCATTAAAAGTATAAATATCACCGTCTTTCTTATTATATTCAAAAATATAATAAGTAAGCTGCGTAGGTGTTTTCAACACCAAAGTGTTATCTAAAGTTACTCAGCTGATGGGATTGGTTTTCCAATACCTTATTTTGATGAATGATGAACCAAAAATGGTAAGTCGAGTAGGAAGTACGTACCTACAATTATTTCACTTTAGTTTTACTTTTGAAATACTCTACCTACTAATTTGAAAATAAATAAGTAATTTAGTCAAAATAGTCTTGCATTTGACCTGATCTCACCTAATGGAAAGCGAAGATTTATTTATTTATTTATTTCAAGAAAACATACAGCTTAAATTATTGCATAAGATTATAAATATATATATATTACATAAGCCAATAAAGTTTTCAAAGATAAGTAAATACATATGAAGACAGAGTTAAATTTAGACATGAGAAGTGAAAAATACATTTTAGGTAAGCGAATTAATAAATAAATTAAATGTATGGGAAAAGCTAAATATTTTATGTACTGTTATATAATTATCTAAATTATAAAGTAGGTATACCCAAATAACATGGAATACAGTAGGTAATTAATTTTAAATTTATTTCTATTTTTATTTCTACACTTTTTTAACCAGAGAAGTAAAACTATTCAGTTTGCAGTTAAACATATCGATGTGATGGTAACGATTATTATGTGTTTTGCAAGCTCTGACTAGAAATCTATTTTTCGAGTCGACTACCAAGATGAGGTCGAAGGTGTAGCATGCTCGCCTAGAAGGTACCTATTCACTCTAAACTTGAAGGTTGTAGTTTTGGAAGAACAACGACGCGGGTAGAGAGTTCCACTACTAAAATAATCATAGCAAAAATGTGCAAATTTTATTTATTTTCGTACAAAAGATCGTTAATAGGCCTTCGTATTGCGATAATTTATTCATGCAGCAACTTTTAGCCCATGTTATGCCATTACGCGGTAATTACTGAGAAATGAAAAATGAAACAGGTAAATTTAATCAAAAGATCGTTTAAATAACTGACATGACTATTTCGATACGAGACATTTTTGGCATTTCAATTCTATAGTTGCGACTGGTGGGATTGGAGGAGGACATTGAGATACAAGTGTGGTAAATTGATCATTGCAAAGAGGCGGTTTATGACGAGCGAGCGCGTTTATAAAGCCGAGATGGAATGATCAAACCACACGTTTATCGTACGACGTTTTGTATCACAGTTGCGAATAAAAGAAAAGACTTGAAATAATAAAAAGTTTACAAAATATTTGTGTTATTTTTTTTAAGCAATATTTTTTTGTTGATTATGCTCCCGAAAGGGCAGTCAAAAGACTTTTAACCTATACTGTCTCGTCCGTACTGCCGTCTTTCTAAATTCACTCGCGTCCCTCGAAGGTACCCGTTTATTTGGGGGTCTTTGAGTCACGAGCGTATTTCCTAGAAGATACCTTCTAGGAAAGTGTACTACATCTTAGACCATCACTCACTATCTTGTGAGATAGTGGTGAAACGTTGACCTATTTATTATAATAACAAAATGGAGTAATTAGGGGGCTTTCAAAACATATTGCTAATACCTATTACCGAGGAGGCTCACAGCTAAGCGAAGCTCGCTGATCGTTTACGGTCGTGCAGGTTAAACGACGCCTGGCGGGGTCACTACTACGATGGGTGACCAATTAGTAGTATGGCGAAAATGTGTTTTCGTGAGACTCTCCGTGCTTCGGAAGACACGTTAAGCCGTTGGTCCCGGTTGCTACCTCTAGTAGCAATCGTTAGGTCAAGTTAGAGGACTTAGGGCGATCTGAAAACTCTAACAATAGGCGAGCCACACCACTATACGAGAAGAAGAAGACTACCTATTTGTTTTTATTTCATCTAATATTCTTCTTTACATAAAAAAATAAACAGATCTACCGTACTCCATTCCGTCGCGGGTAATATAGGAAAAAAGGACGCAAAGTCTGTAGGTACTTCGATGGAATTAAAAAAAGAGTGTTAGAAATAGCAGTAGGACAATTTACTTACTATGAGTGTCACTGAAGTTACTAGTTGGAAGTAAATCTCCTGCCTCTTTCCTCCAGACGACAGTGGGTGTGGGAACCCCATGCGCGGCACATCTTAGGGTCACGTTAGCCCCTTCCCGTGCCACTTGGTCACTGCTCGTGGGATAGTCTAGGATATCTGGTGGTACTGCAAACAAATGTGTTATCTGTATACTTTAAAAATAATTTCCCGAACACGTCTGTGCTGCAGATAGTAAAGCAATTGGTCTGGTTTTAGTTGTTATTCTTGGAGGTCGTGAGGTTGATGTAGTTTGATTTTGGTGTTCAAAGTCAAAGTCAAACTCAAAATTCTTTATTCCTTTGGATGCTTAATACCTAGGTACAAAGATCACATGAACACGTCTTAAAAACTAAGTTAGGATGTAAATAAGTATTTTAGCCATACATTACAAAGAAATAAGAACCGAACTTGTTTTAAAAAATAAGCCACTATTAACCTTTAGTTTGGCAAGAAAATAAATTTTCTAACATTAATGTTTTACTTGGGTAAGTATAGTATAGAATCTGTATTTCCTAGCTCCAAAGATATTTAATAAAAGTGTTAGAAAATCTATCGCAACGTCAACCGCATAGAAAATAAGTGTAAAGAAAAATAAAATAATAACGAAATTAAAAGATTTAGTATCGATTTTTTCTTTATTATAGAAATAGGTATGTAAAAAAAAGCATTACCTAGTTTTGACAAACTCTCAAATTCTAACCTACGAATATTATAAATGTGAAAGTTCGTGTGGTAGTATGTATGTTTCGCAAAAAATATCGGACCGATTTTCAATGAAACTCGATATGTAGATAACTATGGAAACATCATAGTCTACTTTTTATCCCGATATCCCCATGGGATCGGGACTTACGCTAAAGAAACTGCAGGATACAGCTAGTATCGATATGTTTTTAGTTTGAATGTGTCTCAATACCAATACAATGAAAAAGTAAGGGTTAATAATAAAGACACACATTCCTGAAATCGCCAAGATGCTCCATTACGGATATCACGAAAATTCCTATTTCTATCAGACTCTCAGCTATTTCAGAGCCAATGGCTAGAGAAGAGCAGTTATCGTTTAGTAAATAACTAATATACATTAGTTTTTAGGGTTTCGTAGGCAACAAGGAACCCTTACGGTGAAAGGGTACCGGCGCTCTCTCCATACAAACGTAGTCGACTGTTCCTTCCCTGAATAATGACACTAGCACAAATATTTTTTGTTGCATAAAACCTATAACTGCTATGACTATGCCCCTATGTCTGGGTTTGTTTCATTTTCTAATTATCATAGAAATTAAGATTTTAATAACATAAAAACAGTTTATAAAAACATAGGGGCATGGTCTTACTTGTACTTGTAAACAGGCTGTTTTCCGCCATTGGACCCTTTTTAATTGGGCCCTTTTTGCGTGAGGATGGAGTAGGCTTGCCCAGCACCTACTACCCTCTCAGCTTAGTCGACCATGTCCAGAGGAGAGAACTTGTCAATACTTCTGGAGCCAACTAAGCGGGTTTGATCACGATGTTTTCCTTCACCGTAAGAGCAATGTCAATTAGCGCACATAAATTTTTCTTAAGAAAAAGACATAGAGGCATGGTCATGGCAGTTATAAGTTTTATGCAACAAAAATATTTGCTCTAGTGTCATTATCCAGGGAGGAAACAGTCGACTACGTTTGTATGGAGAGAGCGCCGGTGCCCTTTCCTCTTAATAGTTTCGTCATATTGTCGTTAATCTATCCATGACATAGCTTTTATTATCAGAAAGCTGTAATTTGGGATGGCTTATAGGTTTTACTCGTATAAAAATTAATGATATCAACAAATTGATAAAATAAGTTGTTTTAGAATAAACTAGCTTTTGCCCGCGACTTCGTCCGCGCAGTAGTCGAAAATGGACCAAGGAATCACGTTGCCCCGTACAAACTTTGCCCCCCCTTTTTCACCCACTTCGGGATAGAATGTCGAAAAATCCTTTCTTATCGTATGCGTACGTCATACAAAGGACACACCCTCCAAGTTTCAGATCTCTACGATCACTGGTTTAGGCTGTGCGTTGATCCGTCAGTCAGTCATTCAGGACAAAGTATCTATATATCTATATATATATAATATCTATATATATATATATAAAAGAAAGTCGTGTTAGTTACACCATTTATAACTCGGGAACGGCTAAATCGATTTGGCTGAAAATTGGTGGGGAGGTAGCTTACAATCAGAAGACGGACATAGGATACTTTCTTTTCGATATTCCCACGGGAAATTCGCAGGTGAAACCGCGGAGCACAACTAGTTTTATATGTATAGAAGATATCTACCTCTACAAGTAAAATGGAAATGAATTGTATTACTCGTCTGTCCCTTCGTTGTATTTGAAGAGGTCGTTCAAAAATATTGAGGGTGTGTGAAAACTATTTTTCGATTTAGGGATTCGTTTGCGAAATATTAAGCTTTAAAACTTAGACATTATATTTTACTCTTTATAGTGATAATTATGGGCAATAAAGAATCATTTATTTCAGACTACAAAGGCCCATACATACCTTATAGACTAACATACATATTTTATAACTAGCAGCGCTCCGCGGTTTCACCCCCGTAAATCCCGTGGGAATTTCGGGATAAAAAGTAGCTTATAGCCTTCCTCGATAAATGGACTATTCAACACAAAAAAAAATTTCAATTCGAACCAGTAGTTCCTGAGATTAGCGCGTTCAAACAAACAAACAAACTCTTCAGCTTTGTAATATTAGTATAGATAATTTTTGAATGTGTTAAAGAGATAACTTAGAACTATGTCAGTAACACTTCCATATATATTATACTAGCTGCGCCCATCGGTTAAACCCGCGTAAGTCCCGATCCCGTGGGAATATCGGGATAAAATGTAGCCTATGTGTTAATCCAGGTCTCCAGCTATATACCGAGTTTCATTGCAATCGGTCCAGTAGTTTTGCGTGAAGGAGTAACAAAAATACACACATACACAAACTTTCACATTTATAATACTAGTAGGATATTCCATTTATATCATCTTTATTAACCTCGAAGATAAATAGGCTATAAACGTTTAGGAGTAAAAGTAGCTTAACTTATAATAAATAAAAGCTTTTAAAATGTAATAACTCCTTCTTCAGCTTCTATCGTCCTATGTGTCCGTAAACTTAATTAACATTTTAATTGTATCGAACAAAATGTCACTTTCCAAGGCCACATATTATGCCGAGCAGCTACGGAACCTTACACGGCTTGTGACTCGACACGCACTTGACCGGCTTTATTATATTTTTGTACGCAATGATCACTTATTTGCGACACGGCTGTTTCGATGAGAACCATTTGCTTTGCTCCCAATTGTTGTTTTCCTTATCAGTTCAATCTTGGAGTGTTTTACTAAGTAAATGGGTCGACATTGCACAGGTGCGATGTTATGGGATTACGTCTATAAAAAAAACTATCGATAGAGGAAAAGTAGCGAGAGAGCTTTTTGATGTTGCACGATGCATAAGTATGAAGGCGCAGGATCAGGTAGCTAAAATAAACAAAGAAAAATATAAGGAACTAGCTGTCTCGGCACACGTTGTTTTGTCATTTACAAAAAAAAGGAAAAAAGAAGAAAAAATTAAATAATAGGTGTTGTTCGATTCTCACACCAAACGTATATACCTACTCAAAAAAAACATACGAATCGGTTCATCCGTTTAGGTGGAGATTGGTAACTAACACCGCGACACGAGTATTTCATATCTTATTTATAATGTGTTTCAGCGAAGGGGTTTTAATACGAAAGAGGGTTGTTCTAGGCGTCCAGGCGAACAATTTTTGTTCTACGACTTTTGGAAATTTGAACTTCTTTTTCGATAATTCTGAGGGAATTTTTACTTGAAAATCAGCTGTTTCATACAAAAACTTCGAACGAAATGTTCGAATTTCCAAAAGTTGTAGAACAAAAGTTGTTAAAGATGTCTAGAACAACCCCCTTTCGTATTAAAATCCCTTCGCTGAAACAAATTTATATAATTTGTTTCAGCGAAGGGATTGAAAGGGATGGAAATCAGTATCAAACAACATACCAACAACATCCAGATAAGCTGTTTGACTCTTCATGGGGTCGGTGTTGAGCTGACACATGTACCAGCCGCGATCTGACTGTCTCACGTCGTGGATGTGGAGGAACCAAACCCGCCTGTCGCTGTGGTTCACTGCGATGCGATGGTTCTTGGTGATCACGTGGGTAGCTATCGTCAGGATAGTCTGCGTGTCCACGCGTAACCACGCCACCTACGCAATTAACAATACCAAATTTTTTATGTGATGTGATGAAATGTAGGGTAGTAGAGTAATGTTTATTTTATTAGGACAAATGTATCGTAAAATAAAATGAATCTTCATTTTTTTTGGTGAAAAAACTAAAAAGATTGCGTAATTCCTTCTGTATATTATAATATTTAGAATTCAATAACTGCTTTCCTCTTTGAAACTGTTTGTACACTATTAATTACCTTCCGCTATATTATTTCCTTTCCCTAGAGGTCTGTCGGCAGAGAACTCTTCACAGGGTTAGACTTACCTTAGTAATAATTTTATAATGTAATCTTTTCTTTTTTGTATTTTCCTTGTGTACTGAATTTATTAAATAAAATAAATAAAATAAAGATTTTATAGAGACATTTCTAAATAGTTTTCATAGGAATATTCTCGACACGTTTTTTTATGTCGGATGCTTGAATAGAGCCTCATCAGATTTAGCAATACGTGAGCAATCAAAGAATTTCTCCACTTGATTGGTAGGTTAGGTATAGCAAGGAGATGCTACACATAGCAATCTAAATAATATGTATAAAGGTAGGCATATAGCAGTTGAACAATAAAAATAATTGTCAGTATTTATGAAGATAACCATCAATTATAATCGTCAATGGTATAGTCATTTCGAATAGTTTTAAAGCCTAATAAAGGTTTTAGTGGGAAATTATGTTTTAAAGGAGTTATATAAAACAATGTTACAATTTCTATATGTTTGAATAAACTATATTATATTCTATTTGAAATGATCAATTACAAAAATAACAGAAAGGTAACATTTACCAAACCATAACAAATCAAAAAACACTGAAATTACAATTCCATCGAGTATTTACTATTGAATGATCAGTCTGCTATGTCACAACTGTTTTAAATCTACACTAATATTATAAAGAGGAAAGATTTTTTGTGTGTTTGTTTGTAACGAATAGGCTCAGAAATTACTAGCCCGATTGACATAAAATTTGGTATGTTGATAGCTGGAGACCTGGATTAAGAGGAAAGGGTACCGGGGGCTCTCTCAATACAAACGTAGTTGACTGTTTTCTCCCTGGATATTGACACTAGAGCAAATATTTTTGTTGTATAAAACTTACATCTGCCATGCATGCCCCTATGTTTTGTCTTTTTTTGTTTTTTAAATCTTAATTTCTATGATAATTTAAAAATGAAAAAACCAAACATAGGGGCATAGTCATGGTAGTTATAGGTTTTATGGCACAAAAATATTTGTGCTAGTGTCATTATCCAAGGAGGAAACAGTCGACTACGTTTGTATGGAGGGAGCACCAGTATGCCCTTTCACCTTTACACAAAGGCTACTTTGTACTTAATCCGATATACAGTCGGCTGCATAATTGCAGCCTTCGGTAGTGTTTAAAAATTACTATTATTGGAATGTTTGCATTCTAATAATTTTTGTTTGATTAATACATGAGTTAGAAGACTTTAAACTTCACCTAAAGCAGATGTCTAGAATCTTGCTTATGATGAAAACATTCTTATAACAGCCGTTTTCGTCTACGGTTGGTCTGTAATTATGCAGCCTACCGTACATCAGGAGTTATGCGGATGAAACCGCGGAGCGCTGCTAGTTAAGAATAAGTAAAGTCAAATACGATACTTACTAGGTTCTATAATTAGCCAAGTAATATGACAGAATATTGTAGGCATTGGGTAGCCACAGTTAAATACAGTTCGTAGTCAATAATTCTACAAGCGGCTCAAGACCGCAGAGTTCAAAACTTCGAACGAAGTTTCTTTGTGAGAAATAGAACTAAAGGAAAACAACTGACCAGTTTCAACCTGCTATTGGCTTTCGAGGTCAAAATTCAGATCTACTTTAGATACGGAGTTGAAAATTAGCTATTCGTTTCGGAATTCAATTTTCATTTGATGATTTTGTGTGAGATATAAGTTAATTACTTACCCTATAAGATCCGAGGTCATTGACAACACAGGTGAAGACTGCTTCCCTGCCGAGCGATACAGTTAAATTGTTTAGACTATCTTCAAAGCGGGGAATTTCTGGAACAATTAAACATATTACTGGTTTTATAGCAGGTACAGACACGGATACCTTAATTGAAATAACCAAATAAGTTGCAATAATCAAAATTAAGTTGCAAGATTTGACCCGAACAAACATACATTAAAACATACATACAAACATACATACATACACTGCAAGTTATCTAAAAGCTTTTAAAATTGTTTCCATAGACCCTTACCCCCTTATTCCATAACGAGGTTTAGGATAGTCCGAGATGTGGATTTAAGCCTTAGATTTAGACACAGATATACTTGTGCACTATAGTCTAAACACTATCCCTATACAATCTATAGGGATAGTATTTAGACAATAGTTCCCTACGTAATCTATATATGTTAAATATGTTGATAGCTAGAGACCTGGATTAACATATAGACTTATTTATCCCGATATTCCCACTGGATCGGGACTTACGCGGGATGCAGCTGGTACATACATATAAATCGATATGTATATACGTACGTACATATAAAACTATACCTACCCACCTACCAAATTACAGCTTTTTATACTATAATAATAGTCTTTGAGCTAAGTCACGGACGGATGGGCAGACGGCGGAACTATAAGGGTTCATTCTTGTTTACGGAACCCTATGCAAAACACATTCAATTTCAACAACAATATTGGTTTATTTTAATCAAAATTATTGTCTTTCCGGAAAATAAAAGCAATTAAGAAATTTAACCGCCAATCGCCAAGATTAAGGACACTCAATTTCTTGTAAAAGATACAACGGTCACTTAAGAAGTAAATATTAGAAGCAGTTGAACTAAGTTGGAACAATATTGGCGCCTATTGAGTGCGAGCTGGAGTCATGGAACGAAGAGGAAGTTCAAACAGTTACCGAGAGGGCGCGGGCGGGCGGGGGCGCTCGGGCGACTAGAGGGCGCTCGCGGGTGAGGGCTAAGACTGGCAAAAGTAGCACGTCACTCGATATTTCATAATGCTACTTTAAAAATATCGGATCGTATCGATATAAAAAAAAATTGAAATTTTGATAGGGATGATAGATTTGGAGCTGCAAAACCCCCAAATTTGGTTATCAATCTTTTTTTTTAATTGTGTCCATAGGGACACAGTCTTTAAAATTAAAACGTCTTTAAAATTGCTTCCCTACGGCGGTATTCACGTCAAAAAATATCGTTTGCGATCTGCTACTAGAAAAGAACACCCCAAACAGCATGGCTACTGCATATTTTGGTAGGCGCAGCTGATCATACTTATTTATATAGCGCGGGAGCGGGAGAGCCAGCTTGATTACAGGATGGATATTACTAAAAAGCACCGTCAATTCAATGGATTAAAGAATGACAAGTACCAGGAGCAGTCGCAGCACCTTTGTACATTGATTAGGTAGGTATTTAAAAACCCCCGACTTTTATCCATCATAACAATGGCTGAACCGATTTCAATAAAATATATAGCTAGGAACCCCGACTAGTTAACTAGAAACGAAATCAAAATCGATTCATCCGTTCGAGAGCTACGATGCCATAACAGACACACATAGACACGTCAAACTAATAACACTCTGTCGTTTTAGCATCGGGGGTTAAAATATGGATTTAATATTTATTTTTCTGGTGAAATCGCCACCACATTAAAGTTTATTTTTCGGTTAAAAATGCAATTGCTAAAAACCTGCTCCTAAAAAAATATCGGATCGGATCGGGAGTGATTTTAAAGTAGCAATCATTTCCATCCCTAGCGGGGGCGCGGGTGGACAGCTCCGTGCTAATTACTATCTGAGCAAATGTTTACAGATTAAGGGATAATTTAACTTAAAAAGGTTTTGTTAAGTCAGACATTTTAAATGGGCTGTAGAGATTGTGTTACTAATCGTTGTTGGAATAATGTGCTAATGTTTATGAATTACGATACAATTAATCAATAATACCTAGTTTATAAAACTTTTATTGACTGACTGATAACAACGCACAGCCTCAAGCCTCATTTTGCCCTGGGATTCCTTATTATAAAAAGGGATTTTTAGAAATTCACCACCTAAAATGAGGGCTGACAGTTTGCAAGTATGAAACTTTGTCATTTTTAAAGTTAGAAACCTCAAATTTTGGTTATTTGGCTTCTGGTTCAGGTTTTTAAATAAAACTAAATCAAACATTTTTTTGAAACCTTTAATGAAAGTTAATATTTTATGGTTTGTTATTTTTGTAGTTAGAAACATGAATTCTGATTGGGTATAAATAAAACGAAAATAAACATATTTTTAGAATTTCAAAAGTTTATAAGGAACATAAATATAATTGTAATTTTTAACAATCAATAACGGTAACTATGGCCTACTATAAATTTAAGCAATTAGCATTTTGGAATTTCAAACTAAAATTCCAAAACAATATTCGCCAGGTGTATAACTTTAGCTTGAATTAAGGATAATTTTACCCGAGATATTTTGTACGAATACCTATAAAATAAATACAAACTTGTAATTTAGGGGTAGAGGTAACTTCGATGAGTACAGTCACATTACCAATTAGCTGAATCCCACGTAAATTTGTAAAAAATATATCATTTACCTATTTTGTTATTTTTTTTATATTGTACTAGCTGCGCCCCGCGGTTTCACCCGCGTAATAATTTTCTGCGCAACTTTCTTAATATTTTTTTTCATAAAAACCTTCTCTTGACAATATCAAAGACAACAAAAAAAGAATTGGCCAAATTGGTCCAGGCGTTGTTGAGTTATGCGCTTACCAACACATTTTGCGATTCATTTTTATATTATAGAAAGATTGTATAGTTTACAGATTTGCGAGTGAGCTCTGGGTCACGTGGGGTTCAGCGAATCGGTAATGTGGCTGTACTTTTAACTGACTTGACTCTTGACTGGATTAAAATCTATCTTTATCTACAACGAAGATATGAGACTTAAAGATACCGCGAGTTGATTCCAGAAAAGCATGTTTCTGTCGTGATAGGCTGGCTGGATTTGATGGACACTTCGTGTACTTATTACACAAAATTAAGAAACGTAAAAAAACTGCGATTAAAATCAGCCTCTAATTAAACCTTACGTAACCAATGATCAGGGATGTAACTTCCTTGAGACTAAAAAACGATTTTTATAACATAAGTGTTGATAACTAGCTGCGGCCCACGGTTTCACCCGCGTAAGCCCCGATCCCGTAGGAATATCAAAATAAAAACCAGCCTATAGCCTTCCTCAATAAATGGACTATCCAACCCAAAAAATTGTTTTCAATTCGAAGCAGTAGCTCCTATGATTAGCGCGCTCAAACAAACAAACAAACCTATAAATGTACCTATCTAAGTAGCGTCAAAAATATTGGAGTTAGGTACTTAACCATTTTATATTCAGTTATTTTTCTTTAATTTTTAAACTAACAACCAACCCAACCTTAACTGATTTCGATTGTTACCATCAAAAATACGACAAACTAAATCAAAAAGTTATCCAACATTTAACGAACATGATAGAAAATAAAAATACTTTGATCTTCACATGGTTTCAATATTTATTCATTCGAATACAAAAAAATCTTGTTATTTTTGTTTACGTACTTAGGCAAGTACTTACATTTACGGAGTACGTACACTCGACCTCATAATGTAAGCCGAAACATTTATTGTGCCTAAAGCAAATTTGCTTGTTGGTCGCAATATCGAAGTGAACGGCGTCAAGGGTGCCATCTTGTTTTATTTGTGCTCCACAGTCGATAATGAATAAGTGTTCGATACACAAAAGGTGCTATATAGTGTGTTAAGAAAACCCTGTAACTCCACAGTACACCTGTACTGGACCCTTAAAAAATTGGGTCCAGGGATAGGTACCTCCTATCCCTACCTAAACTATTTTTTTTAAGGGGGCTAGACGGAAAAAATTAGGACCAAAACTTGTAACGACACTTTTTGATTTTATTACAATTCCTTTACTAATTAATCGAAAGGAACTTCGTTCCATCCGAGTCATCATCATCATCATCATGTCAGCCCATGCAAATCCACTGCTGGACATAGGCCTCCCCCATACGACGCCACAAACAGCGGTCCTGAGCCGCCTCCATCCACCGACTACCCACGACCGCTACAATGTCGTCGGTCCACCGGGCAGCTGGTCTCCCAACACTCCGTTTCGCGTGATACCTTCCATCCGGGTGATACCTTTTAAGTTTTTTTTTTCAATTTTGGGAAAATTATCCTAATTATAAGAATTAAGTTTTAATATGGTACAATAAAGATTTTATTTATCTATCTATCTCCTAGAGATAATTTTGATTGACATAACGAATGGTCAAAATTGGTTTAGTTGGTAGTTCCGAAGATTAGCCATTACATACACATCTATCCAAACATTTAAACTTAACCTCTTTATAATAATCTGGACTTCTTAGTACCAAGCGTTTGAACCAGGACTTTGAGTAGTTTTTTGTGGATAAGAAGGTGAGATTAGCATTTCGTTTCTTAACTTTGAATTTTTTACAAGAATTTGGGAGACAAAGATAAATATAAAAAAATAAGAAAGTACCTAAGTACCTACATTGATAGCCTATAAAATGTTTAGGCAATCTTTTACGACCATAGAATATTGTGGTCAGTATGCTGTTTTGCCATGGTTATAAAATTTCAGACAGGCGTGGTCCCAACCTAAGACTTAAAAAAAAGGAAACACTGAAAATCCCATTGAAAATCCCCGAAAAATCAAATAGTGAGTGTCGCATATTCCGTTTTTATTTGTATTTAAAGAACCTTGAAGTCCTGGTATCTTTGACTACCAGGATATCAAACAAAAACTCTTACTAATAAAAAGAAAACAAATCCTACGAATACTTACTAAAAATTAAAATTTTGCGATTAGTGTGTTTGTTTCCTCTTCACGCAAAACTGTCGAAGAAATGTTGACGTTTATAGGTACCTAAGACATCTAGTCGTTAAGTATAGAAGATGAACTTCATCATTTTATGAGTTTTCAAGGAGCGTGGGGTAAATCGCTGGGTAAAATTTATGTCAGAATATCACCCTCTGCAAAGACTCTAAAAGAAAGTTTTAAATGTTTTATGTTGGCACTTCAAAAACCCAATGGTAGGTACTTGTTGTTGATGTTTTATATCGTAGACAGTCATCCGTGGTCCCCGCAATGGTTGCTAAAAGAACATTTTATTGTTTAGGATCAGGAGCAATCCATTGTATTCAGTATGACAGAAAGGCGAGCTCCGCCATTGTTTTTTATCGGCTGGCAATTGGCTTTTGCTAGCCACAGTCTGAACGCAATTTATCCTAGATCTGTTTTACGAGCGTGTAGGTTGGTAACACTGTACGTATATCAGAGTAATAAAAATATTTTCTTGTTTAACTTTCACACAATAAAAATCATAACGTTTTCAGGTGACATAAATAATGCAATCATAAACTTATACGGTCCTAAGTTTTTATGTTTTATTTGGACATTCTGATGATAAATTGAGCTAAGGGCATTATACATTTACCAAAATTGCTATACGATAACAAATCAGCGAGATTGAGTTTATAATTATCTAATTCTATGAAACAATAGAATTAGATTAAACCAATAAAAATTTAAACAGTGAAATAAGTAGGTGGATAAAGAGATTGATAGTTTTTGTTGAATTATTATAATTAACGGTTCATGTTTTATTATTCTTTAAATAAATTGAAAAATCAATTAATTAATTAGTCTGGGGTTGATGATGGAGCTGAGTGGTTTTAGCCACAATTAAAATAAGATAGAATTGTAGTATTTTAAATATTCAAGTATATTATGAGGTCGAATATTAATAAATAGTAAGAAATATTTTTGGAATTTTGTTAGAAAAATATCGTAGCTAAGAAGTAATTCTTGTTCGCATTAGCAAACATTAAACCAAAGCTAGCCCCGAAAACTCTTAACAATATTCAAATTGCTTCCACATCAATAACAACATGCGATCTTCATGTGCTGTTTTTGCCTAATAAGAAATATTCATTTACTTAGATATTACTATAGGTAAGTCTACACATTTTTGCCCTAAGACATAACCTAAGTTTTTTTAGGTATTATGTATCCTATATACAAAATAGGGTTTTTATTATTCAGTGAATTATGCAACGTAATAAATTATTTTCAAAACACGGACTCCTATTCAAGAGAAATATAAAACTCCGTCGATATATCATCCCAATGAACAAAGGCCCGTTCGTTCAATCTTTATTTAGGTCTATAAGTACTATATCCATTCTCCCGCGTTGCACTGTTCGATATTATTATCCGCATGATTTTTGTTATAAATTACATCCACAGGCAATATTTTCCGTTTAGTAGGGGCCCGTGGGGCGGATACAAGACAACGCTTTCAGGCAATGACTTGTGCCTAAGGGGCGATATAAATATTTGCGTATCGCACGGGGCGCCTACCGTCTGCCGCCCGCCTTGCCCGTGCTGCCGTGCCGCCCGGCCCGCGACCTCCCGCCTACTTCGAACGCTGCCCGTCACGCGACCTTCCGCCTCAATGTTGGAACTTTATTCCACTTTAAATATCCTCGGTAAATCGATGCTTCCCCTTCAAATTACCACACATTTAGCTCTATCTATCTAACCCAACTCTACCACCGATCAAAATAATGTACAAACCTCTGTAGGTTCTTATCTACTCGATGTGTATTAGTGAGCGAACGATTGAAATTTTGAGTCAAGAATGTGTCTTTTATTTAATTATTTGGTATTTATATTCCCGTAAAGGGTAAATTTTTCAAATGAAATATTCAAAAGCAAATATTTAGTACTGAAGCCTATAATTTATATGCTCGTAATTTAATTACCTAAAGCAATATATCACAAAGTTGGGAACCATCGATCGTCGGGACATTATCACTCCATTAAAAGCAATAAGCTAACTTGAATGAAAAGTTTGTGCTGTAGATAAGAAACAACGCGAGTGAGATTATTTAAAATATTGGGTAAGTAGCAAATTTTCAAACGATTGGCGCAATTCGATAAACTTGAGAGAAGTTAGCGTTGTAAGTTTGTTCAAGTTCGCGGGCGTGTTTCTGTACCTTATCGGCCGTGGAAGTAACAAGCCGAGATAAATGAAGTTTGGTTGGCTCTTAATTTAATGGTAGGACGGAAGTTTTGCCGACGCGCAACGTGACCGGATGCTAAGAGCGACCCTTTTCAACCGATAATTGCCCAATTATTATTATGAAACAATTGCGCTGATAATAGCATTTTGCATTCGAATACGATTTATGTGGGTATGTAGCTATTTTTATATACAAATTCTACGTTGTTGCAGGCGAAACTTCGAGCACCGCTCTCACAATTCCTAAAGTAAGAGCCTACCACCAAACTTTCGTAATTTTAAAAAAAGCTGTGAATTTTTCAGCACCATTATCGATTAATACAAAATATATGGGAGTTTTCTTTTTTGCTACATTAACTGGTTCGATTCTTGGCTTTGCTACTTGAAAACTCTTTAAGCCTCTATGATCTGAACTTCATCATTGGACATCGTTCACAACTGTGTTGGGAATTTGCTCAGACATTCTCAGCTTTTATAAAATCACGAAAGTTCGGTAGGCGGGATCTTGGCCTAGAAGGTATTGCTTTCCTATGTTTCCATTCAAATTGACGTACCTAATTAATGAAGTTATCTTCGATTCACTGTACCCACTCGTATTTATTGGTAATTATGAATAGGTACTATTTACCAGACCAAACAGTGTATGTTTGTTTATTGACTGAGCGAGAGATGCTTTTCTGCTTCAAGTCTGACAAAGAATGATTTCTTCTGCCAGTATAGTACCTACGTATACAAATCATTTTAACAAATTATTTCGTAAAACCTGTAATAAACTTGGCATATTACAGGTTTTACGATTTTAAAGGTTTTTTTTCTGATTTCTGATTGGAAGGGGGCAAGAAGGGCTACTGTATACTCCGCCTTATGAGAAATTATTTCTTCTGTCATTATAGTACCTACTTCTATCTATACAAATGATTTAAGTGAAACTTGGTATATTACATGTTTTACGATTTTAAAGATTTTCTTTTGGATTTTTGATTGGAAGGGCGCAAGAAGGGGACTACTGCATACTCCGGCTTATGTTATCATATTTTGATTATTCTTTATTATTATTAGTGGCTTTAAGTGGATCTCATAAAAAGTCGGCGATGATCTAATAAGGATCCTCAAAAAAAGCGGAATAAAAATAGGTGAAGCTAAAAGGGAGGGTTATGTTTTTTAATATTTGTTGTCAAAGCGGCAACAGAAATACATCATGTGTAAAAATTTCAACTGTCTACTGTCTAGCTATCACGGTTCATGAGATACAGCCTGGTGACAGACACACGGACGGTGGAGTCTTAGTAAAAAGGTCCCGTTTTACACTTTGATTGCAAAGGTTTACAGTAGAAGAAAAAATAGATGCAAATAAATAGATGAAAGCAAGTCAATGTATATGTAGGTATGTCAAATTTTTCAGATAAGATAATAATATAAGTAGATATAGTTATGTCAAAAATAGATTCAAACACATAGGTATTGGTCTAAACGTATATCTAAACAGTTACATACGAGTACCTAGGTATAAACCTAACATCCTTCCTACTAAAATTATTAAGACGAAAGTTTATATGTATGGGTTGATGTATGGATGTTTGTTACTCTTTCGCGCAAAAACCTTTGGACTAATTACAATGAAACTCGGTATGCAGGTCGCTGGAGACCTGGAGTAACACATAGGTTACTTTTTATCCCAATATTCTAACGGCATCGAGACTTCCGAGGATGAAACCGCGGAGCGCTGCTAGTAATCATTATATACAACTAGCTGCGAACCGCATTATTAGTAGGATGGACTTTGAAATGTATGGCTATTTACGAAAATATTACCAATTACGGAGAAGTTACCTAAGTACGGTAGATAGAAATATAGCAGAATTATTTATATCACAGGGAAATTAGGCTGTTTGACCTTGTTTTAGTTCAGGTCTTCACAGTCAAACGACTATAACTAGTTATCCTATTTTTAATTTGATATGTTTATTGTATATATTGATTTGAGAAATAAATGATTTATTAATTTTAGACTGATTTGGATAAAAATTGGCATAGTGGTCGTTTAGGGAACGGAGAAAGACATAGCAAACTTTTGATCACAAAATTCTGTGGGAGCAGGACTGACGTGGGTGAAACCGCGGGACGCAGCTATAGTGTCTAGTTTTAAATCAGTCCAGTCCTAGTGGTAGATACCTCGACTTTCATTCTGAAGGTCGTGGGTTCGAATCCCGGCCGGCCGTGCATCAATGTATTTTTCTTAAGAAAATTTTATTAGCGCTAATTGACATTGCTCTTACGGTGAAGGAAAACATCGTGATGAAACCCGCGGCTTAGTTGGCTCCAGAAGTATTGACAAATTCTCTCTTCTGGACATGGTTGACTCTTCTGGAAGCTGAGAGGGTAGTAGGTGCTGGGCAAACCTACTCCATCCTCACGCAAAAAGGACCCAATTAAAAAGGGTCCAATGGCAGAAAACAGCCTGTATACAAGTACAAGTATCAGTCCCGTAGTTTCGGAGTATATACGCAACAAACAAACAAAAATCCTATTTTATTAGTGTAGATTTGATGATGTGTGATTTAGTGTTTCAGTTCGTAATTCGCACACAGTAGGTAATGAGTATTAACAGCTTCATTAATCAAAATGGAATTATCAATCAAATGCAATCAAACAACCCAAATGTAACGTCTATTGATTAAACAAATAGTTACAGAAAGTCAATTTAAAGTATTTTTAATTTAAATGGATATTATAATTTTTAAATTATTTAGTTATTCATCGTTGTGTAATCAATGTAAGTTGTTGTTATATTTGTACGTTACATTTTATACAGGGTTATTGGTTTCCAATCCAAAACCGTGCAGGGGGTAGTTTTCTACATTAAAACGAACAACTTTTATTCTACGACTTTTGGAAATTAGAACATTTTATTTGAATTTTTTGAGGATATTTTTACCCGTAAATTAGCTGTTACTAACACGGAGAGGTCATCAACCTAAAGATTATAATTATTTTTTGTGCTTTATCGATTGTTTTAACTATGAATGACCTTTATTTTAAAAAATCAGCTGATTTTCGAATTAATATAACCTCAAAAAATTCAAAAAAATGTTCGAATTTTCAAAAGTCCTAGAACAAAAGTTGTTCGTTTTGATGTAGAAAACTATCACCTGCACGGTTTTGGATTGGAAACCAATAACCTTGTATAGGTAATAGGTATATATACCTATTTACATTAAAGTACATAAAAAAAACACGTCTACCTATACCTACTAATATTACCAAGAGGAAAGATTTAGTTGTTTGTTGGCACCGAATATACTCTGACTAGTTTTTGCCCGCAACTCCTTATTTTACTTAAGGGCAGGTGCTAATAAAGCTACCAAAATCGACCTTTGTTTTAAGCAACTTTAAGTAATCAAATACTCTTTTTTTGTTATTTGGATATAAATGGATATTGTAGTTTAATAACCATATTTTTGTTTATTGTAGTTGAATTCATGATATGAACAACTTCGTTCGATAAAAAAAATGTTAGAAAACAGAGAATTATTAGATCGTTTATCGGGTTTTATTCAAAAATAGTTAACGTTTGTTTCTAAAAATGAATCAAATGATAGGTTTTGACCTCTAGGAACTATATTTGTGGATAATAATGCTAAAATGTTTTGCATATCGATATAATAACAGTTAGCACGCAGCACGCTACGTCTTTGAGAGCGCGGGCTAAGGTAATGTGAATACCTACACACGGTACTGGAAGAGCGCCTTAACTGAAGTTCGCACGATGCAATAGCTTTACCGCGGCAGTCCTCGAGTGCCGCACTTTTTTTTATTTAGTTATGTAACCATCAAACTCACAGTACTTACAAAGTCATAAACTTTGTACACACATGGAACTTTCACTTTAGTTAAAAGCAACTGTGTTGAACACAACTTACTCTTCTATTTTAGTATTATAGGGGTATTATTCTACTATTTATTAAACGGTTTCTCCTAAATGGGGGAAAAATATTGAGACTCCAACAGTAAATAATATATAAATAAATATTGCAGGACATTCCACACATCGCCACCTAGCCCCAAGCTAAGTGACTTGTGTTATGGGTGCTAGACAACGGATATACTACATTAATACTTTTATTTTATTATTATTTAAACTTTAAACCTCTTGTTTTTATTAATTATAAACACAATTAAAAAACTAGGTACATCAAATTAAATACACAAAATAAAAATAATAATTTAAAAATCCCCTACCCACCCAATTCTTCTATTCAGAAATTCTTAAATTCTATTCTTTTTGTAAATATATATTTATAATATCTACATAGAAACTACCTGACCACAGACAATATCTAAACATAAATACTTGTCTAAGGCGGGAATCAAAAACGCAACCATGTGTTTGGCTTTTTGGCATGGTGACCATTGTGCCAACTGGGTCGTCTGAAGTCTTAGTAATAGGGTATCGTTTTTCCCTTTGGATACGGATTCCTAAAAACGAGATACAAATTAATGAATAACTACGTAACATGAAGTAACTCTTAGAGACTTGGAATTTTTAATTAGGTTACCTTAAGTCAAATACAGTAACTAAGTCCAAGTTCAAAGGAATATTCTTTCCCCTAATAGTAGGTACGGTTGGATTCAGAATTGCTGACCCACCGTAGAGCTGAAACTGCTATTATTAAAATGTTTTCAACTCAAGCAAGATTCTAAGGTGTGCTCTTCAAGTTTAAAGTCTTTCAACTCTTTAATTTATTAGATAAATATTATAAGAACTAGCTGTTGCCCGCGACTTCGTTTGCGATGTGGTTTTGGGTTATATAGAATACCTAGCATTTTTCGGCATAGATACAATTTATCATTCGGTGTAAGTTATAAAACAAAATAGGTAGTTACATTGTTTTTAAACTATATTTTTAATTGATTTGGCGAAGGCACTTTACTTACTCATACTCCGAAAGTAGGTCTAAAGATGCCTGAAGAGCGTGTAGAAAGAAAAACTTTCAGCCCTAGGGAAAATCGTTTTCACTGACAGCTGTCATGTCAAATTATGGCTTCGCACGGCTCATCCATACTGCCAGAGTACTGACAGAGAGTACATAATAGGTTTTTTCTTAGTAATCGAATTCAGGTAGATATATTTAGTTCAAGATATCTTATTTAATAAAATAAATGTAAAGGTGAAAATGGTCAAAGCGACGTATGACCATGCTGCGCCTCTGCCGGCGCCCTGTCAAGATGTTGCAGATGTGGCTTTATGCGACCGTGCGGTCAGTGTTGTTCCTTGAGTAAAAAAATACTGGCAGGAAATGCTTGCATTTTGAATGATTTTAATTAGTATTATCTTTTGTTATTTTATTATGTTTTTGTGTTAAGTTTAATCTGGTTTTTCATTTATGATTGTGTATTTTGTGTAAATAACATTTTCTAGACAAACCGTGTTACAAAAACTGTAATTTAAATCTACGGACTTCGCGTCATTACTCAGTGTTGGATAAACTAATTAATAAAAATCACTTCGGTAAGTACCGACGTATTTGAGTATTGAAAACAGGTTGAAAACAAATAGCAAAAGCAAAAAATCTACATAATGTATAACCTCTTTGGTCCCAACCTTGTAAGACGATCAGGTAGTATGGAGTCTCTCATTCACTCTCGTTATTAGACAGAATTTTATGTTTATTCGTAATGAAAAGCACAGTGTTTACCTCGGGTTTGTTTTGTTTACCCAAGGTGTGAAAGTCACTCATTTAGTCCCTCGAAGTATTAGCGCCCTCGCTACGCTCGGGCGCCAAACTCCGTCTCGGGACTCAATGAGTGACTTTCACACCTTGGGTAACAATGTACTATTTTTGTTAATTTTTCACAAATAAAACATAATACACAACAATATGATAAGCTGAAACTATGTCCAATTTCTATACGCACAAAACTTTCAACATACTTTGTCTTCCTAGTTATCTTTAGATTTTTGTAAATTAAAGAAAAAATAATTATCAACTACCTTTGTGTCTCTATTCATATTCTTCAATTAATAATATAAGAGGTTATTATAGTATTTATAACACCAACATCATGCAAATAATAATCTATTTTGGTGCAAACAATATTTTACATTGTTTTTATTATCAAATAATAATATTAATGATTAAAAAGAAAGGCAATTGGACAGAACAAATACTAATACTTAAAATAACGCGATGCACATTGAGATCCTTACATATCGATAGCAGGCATTACGTTGAACAAAAAATGCTTTCACACCAAACATCTAAAGCATCTCGGAAACGGGGTATTTGAAGGAACGTGATGTCCTATGATTTCACAAAAGTGCACGGTGCCCTTTGAGACTCATACCTATCGATAGAGGGCATCGAAAAAAAAACAAATAATAAAAACACCAACCCTCTTAAGCGTTTTCGATACAGGGTTTTTGAAGAAACGTGATGTTCCTTGATTTTCTAAGAGTGCGCGGTGACTTTATGCCAAAAATAATTGTGTAAAATTATGTTATGCCTAGTTTAGGTTTTTATGTCAAAACCGATTATTCCAAAACCTTTATGCCAAACTACAAAAGGACATTCAACTTCTAAAGCGAGACGTTTCGGAAATGGAATATTTAAAGAAAAATGATAACCTATAATTTTTCAAAAGTTTGCGGTTCACTTTGAGTCCCATACCTATCGAAAATGACAAATAATGCCATCAAACAAAACCTATAAAGCGTTGGGCATAATTTATTCATCGGGTCTAAAATCACAGCGCAAAAAACATAACATAACATATAACCACGCTACCATACTGAATGTCCGGACCCCTTTTCCAATTTTCTAAATTCTTGACCAAAATACCCAGTTTTTTTATTAGGTAGCTGGCAGGCCTACGTAATTTTGGGAAAAAAATGATTTTTATAAATAACTACTTACCTGTATATTTTTTAACCGACATCAAAAAAGGAGGAGGTTCTCAATTCGTCACGTATATATTTATTTTTTTATGTATGCTCGCTGATTACTCGTAAACTCTTGGAGCGATTTGGAAAATTCTTTTTTTGTTTTTACTATTTAAGGTTTCCGCTACTTGAACTCATAATTCAAACTATAGCAGGAGAAAAGCGCGATAGAAGTGTACCATCGGAGGTCTTCGGTAAAGGAGATCGGTAATATTATGTAGTAGTACCTCTTTGTACTAACCTCATTTTCAGTTTCACGTAGGTAGTATTAAATGCAAACTATTTGGTTTTATGACAGCTGTCATCTTGAGCGGAGGCATGTACTGCAGCCCTACCATGACTTTTTGAAGAACTCGAAAAAAAGAAACCCTTTTTCGATCACTCTTTTGTCCGTTTGTCTGTCGGTGTGTCACTACCGATATTCTCAGAGACGGGTGGACCTAGTAAGTTGATTTTTAGGAAGTTTCATAGTAAATACTCAATATAGTATGTTTAATCGAATACGTAAAAAACCCGTGGTAAGGGTACTGTTCCCTTCTGACGTTCGATTACGTTTTACCACGGAAAAATATTTCGATTTCACATTTTTTAAATGTTTTTTTATCAAATATCTTAATTATTGTATTAAAGTTAAAATAAATCATAGCCTAAATGTTATTCTGATATATTCTGAACAAATTTGTGTGGACCTTGTTAAAATCTGTTCTGTAGTTTATGAGATTACCTGGTTCAAACAAACAAACAGACAGACAAACAGACAAACAGACAAACAGACAAAAATTCTAAAAACCACCCTATCATGTTCAGCTAACGATTTAAAGACGACCTGTGTATTTTTTTTCTGGATATCTTACAATTACAGATTTTTTGATGTCTACAGATTTATTATATGTATATAGATAAAAATTCCAATATTAGTAGGTAATTAAATATTAAAAACAACTATTGCAGGACATTCCACACATCGCCATCTAAATCAAATCAAATAAAAAAATATTCAATAGGAGTTATGCAGTGCATCACATCACTTTGAAGCTTCTTAAAAATTAAGTTAGGATGTGTGCCTTCGGAACGTGCCCACCTATTGGAAGAAGGCACAAGAAACTCATGCTAAGTAACTAGACTTGTGTTATGGGTGCTAGACAACGGGTATACTAATTAGATACTTTTTTTGTGAATATAAATATGAATACATAGAAATACCCAGACCACAGACAAATATCCAAGCTTATATAATTGTATTTGTACTAATAATTATTTTAGAACTCTACGGTGGGTCTGCAATTCTGACTTCGACCGTACATTATTTAATTTGAAATCGTCCAGATCAAAGCATCATTTCATTGTTTATCTTTTTTTTCTGTTATAAACAAAATTCAATAAGTATTCAATTCAAACGACGAAGAAAAACGTAAAGTATAAAGCGATACAAAGAAATGAGTATTTTATATCATGAAGACAAAAAAGTAAATTAAGTATTAAGTACATCTACCAATTTTACGAACGTTTTAGATTTAATAAAATCACGTTTTTATCGAAATTTGGATACTTAAATAATATGAAACACTTATCTTAATGTTACGACCGCTAAATGTTATGAATATTATGACGATCAGTAATAAAGATAGCTTCAGAGTAAGCGGCTGCCTTTTTCAACTCAAAATAGCTTAACCCACATTCATTAAAATGGTTATTATATATTTAATGGTAATTACAAAATTATATTAAAACATTTATCTAAACAAACTTACCGACAGTATCCTTAAAACAAATCACAACGTGGAAGACTAGACCGAAGTGTATATAGAACAAAAGTTTTCCCAACAACATCATTTAAATCATAACGCAACTTTACAATGAATAAATTGTTCACAGTTTTTGCGACATGCTACGATATCGGATGATAAGTTCGTAGCGATCGTCGAAGTTCGTAGCGAGAGGATGTCTGTAGACGCGGAGCGATCGCCCGCCTACAGCTACGAGGCACGACTGCTGTCGACAAACACTTGCGAACTCCGTTGTGATTGCACATGCGCCCTATTTCCGGTCGTGGAACAACTAAACTTAATACATACCGAAGACTATCAATCTATATCTATACTTATATTATAAAGCTGAAGAGTTTGTTTGTTTGTTTGAACGCGCTAATCTCAGGAACTGGTTCGATTGGAAAATTATTTTTGTGTTGGATAGTCCATTTATCTGGGAAGGCTATAGGCTACGTTTGAATCCGATATTCCCACGGGATTACGCAGGTGAAACTGTGGAGCGCTGCTAGTAAGCATATAAAATTCTCATAAAATATAATAATCTAATATTATAAAGAAAAAGTTTTTTTATTTGTAACTTCCGAAACTACTGGACCGATTTTGATGAAACCTGGTTCGAGGTTTTCCTACAAGCTTATAAGTTTTTTTTACTTAGCTTTTGTGTCTCACTGTTGGGCAAAGCCCTCCCCCATTTCCCACGTGTCCTGATTTCCAGCTAATTTTGGCCACTCTGCCTCGCATGCTTTCAGGAAGTTTTTTTGTTTGTGACGAATAGGCTCTGAAATACTGGACCGATTTCGATGAAACTTGGTATGAGGATACATTGATTAATTGGGAATAGAATAGTCTACTTTTTATTACGATATTCCTACGGGATCGGGAGTTCCGCGGGTGAAATCGCTTATAAGTTTATAATTACATAATTGGTAGGTAGGTAGGTAGGTATAAACTCTAACGCATTACTTAGATTTTATATATTTACATGTATAGGAAAAACCACAAACGCTAGGAATTGAAATAAAATATTATTGTTTAGGTACACGATTTTATCTACGATTCTTCTCACAATACATCTCTTTGAAACAGAATGAGGTAAAAACCTTTTATCCTGTTCGACAAAGTAAACGATATGATACCAGCTGATATTAAGTAGGTATTTCAATACATTTTGTGTTTATGTTATTAAATATAAAAAGGTATTTATCGGATTATATAAATAAATAAATTTTCAATTCAATGGAATAAACCCACTTGGTTAAGAGGGTTGATAACTTATAAGAAAATAACATCATTGTTATCAGGGGTGTATTTACCATACTCGATGTCTGGGCAAATGCCCGGGGCGACAGTCTGCTTTTGCCTCGATCGACAGCTTTTGGCTTTGATCGGATAGACGGGCGAATGGCAGCAACGCCGAAGCAACGCAAAGCTAGAGAGCGGGGAACGCGGACTAATGAGATCTGAAGAGAAGGCGCGGACTCAGCGTTCTTAAAAAAAACTGCCCATATAACCTACTAGATGTTGCCCGTGACTTGGTACGCGTGGTAGTTCTTTTATATATTTACTAAAACGTTTCTCTTGAATCACTCTACCTAAATCGCATTAAAATCCGTTGCGTAGTTCTAAAGATCTAAGCATACATAGGGACAGATAGGCAGCGGGAAGCGACTTTGTTTTATACTAGGTATGTAGTGATTAAATTTCTTAACCAAATTAGCCCCTGGGCAAATTTTTAAGTACACCACTGCTTATAATATTTTGAAATTGATGGGTACAATTTGATGCAAATAAGTATCAGTCTTCCTTATTTAAAGACAGCATCGATCGGAAGGAGATAAAACGTAATTTCAACGTCCCCTAAAACTGATGAATCAATTTAAATTTTTTAATCAGAAAACTTTTAACTTTCATCCGTGAGTGTCTTTTAAAAAAGTTCTCTATCAATTAGGTTTTTTTTATTTCGTCGCGCGTCGCGTCTGACATTTAACATTCAAAACATCTAATATCGATAAAATATTTCAAATAATGTTATTATTTTACCTTAAATATTGAACAGTATTAAATGCCAACATTTTTGGTCGAAATTATTTTAAGATATTTTAATAAATATACAGCAGAAAGCGACTTTGTTGTATACTATGTAATGATTAAATTCCTATCCCAATTTGCCCAGGAGACTCAAATTTTTAAGTACACCACTGCTTGTAACATTTTAAAATTAATGGGTACAATTTGATGCAAATAAGAATCAGTCTTCCTTATTCCGATGTCTTTCAAGCCTTCATTCACTAACTGTACCTTTAAATATGAAGTTACGCGATAACATTTATTTATTACGTTACCATTCACCGGAAATTTAAAGACAGCATCGATCGGAAGGAGATAAAACGTAATTTCAACGTCGCGCGTCGCGTCGGAGCCAACATTCAAAACATCTAATATCGATAAAATATTTCAAATAATATTATTATTTTACCATATTGAACAGTACTAAATGCCAACATTTTTGGTCGAAATTATTTTAAGACATTTTAATAAGGTATGAATAATTTATTATCATGATAAATAGGAACTGATAACCAGTTATGCTTCTATACTTCGGGCGTATTTAAATTTACTCTACTAAATGAACCACTTTGAAAAAAGATGTTTTACATAGAAAAGTTTTAATTTGTATATTCTTATTTAAGTTTGCGTTGCATCAATTTCGAATAAATACAGTGAAGTTACGATCGTCTTTTGCTTCCGTTTCGATCGTCTTTTATTTCCGTTTCGATCGTCTTTTGTTTCCATTCAATAGTCTTTTTACTTGGACCACAGCTTGGACTAGGGAGGCGGATAAGCTTGAAAAAAATATAACATTGTTCAACGATTAACAGTTCCCCTATGCTAACACAGGGGGACCGTCAATCGTGAAATAAATCTTGACAGGGGGACCGTTTACCGCAGGGGGAGCGTTAGGGGGATGGTCAATCGTGAACTTAAATTAATATAAAAATCAAAATGAAGAGGGCAGTCAGCAGCGGGGCAGGGTCCAGGTTACCGATGGTTAGGGCCACAAACAGAAGAACCTTCTGACTATACACCTGTACCCAGGAGAACTGTCTTCTAAATCAGAACCTTAACCCAATTGATTACTTACTATTTATTTATTTATTTATTTAATAAATTCAGTACACAAGAAAAATACAAAAAAAGATTACATTATAAAGTTATTACTAAGGTAAGTCTAACCCTGTGAAGAGTTTTCTACCGACAGACCTCTAGGGAAAGGAAATAATATAGCGGAAGGTAATTAAAAGTGTACAAACAGTTTCAAAGAGGAAAGCAGTTATTGAATTCTAAATATTATAATTTACAGAAGGAATTACGCAACTTATATAAAGTGAATACATACATATCTATACAAATATATAAATACACACACATATACATATATACCTATACAAAATAAATAAATAACAATACATATTAATACATAAAACATACTTATATATAATATACCTACACTACACACAGGACAGATAATGCTCTTTTAGTTTATTTTTAAAAGTGCTGAGAGACTCACTCGCCCGAATATGGTAAGGAAGGCCGTTCCAGAGCCTCACTGCTTGGATTGTAAAAGAGCCACCGTATTTGGAAGAGGTGTTAGAGGGATGGTTCAGAATGAGTTGCTGAGCTGTTCTATTAGACGCACCTCGAGCACAAAAACTGAAGCGCTCACGGAGGTAAGTAGGATAGGAGGGATTGAAAAGAACCGAGTAAAGAAATGAGAGAACATGAAGATCATGACGTCGGCGAATCGGGAGCCACTTCAGCTTAGCACGAAACTCGGAGACATGGTCGAACTTACGCAGGCCGAAAATGAATCGGATGCAAACGTTCTGCAGTCTCTCGAGTTTGTTCAGAAGGACTTCCGTGGCATCCAGAAAACAAACGTCGCCATAGTCTAAAAGAGGAAGAAGAAGGGATTGGGCTAATGTGATCCTGGTTTCCAGGGGCAGGATATTCTGGAGATGCCTGAGGGAGTGAAAGGTGGCAAAGACTCTCTGGCTTATTAGATTGACGTGTTTCTCCCATGAAAGCTACTACTACTACATACTAATTTATCTATATATCTACAATTGTAATATAAAGAGGAAAGATCTGGTTGTTTTGCATTGAATGGGCTCCGAAACTACTGGACCGATTGATGAAACTTGGTATGAGGACACATTGATTCTTTTAGGGCTACATTTCATCTGATACACACATAGAGGTATCATAATCCACGGGTTTGGGAGTTACACGGGTAAAATCGCGGAGTACTGGTATTATTTATAATTCTGATGGTGTCTCATTGGCTGACCATCGATGACGAGCGTTAAGATTCAGCTCGTCGTTGACGGTATGCTCTTTTTGGCTGACGTACCTGATTTTCGCATAAAATGTTTTGTACAATGATTACCTATTGGGTATTGAATCAACCGATATTTTTTGTGGGTAGGTAGTTATTTAGATAATAACAAAAATTCAAAGAAATATTGACGGCCTGGTTTTACGTCCCCGAGGATCACCCGGAGATAAAAGAAACTTCACAATACCTACTAAATTAGATACTACCTACTCAATTTTTTAAATCGCCGTGTTTCGGAGATTATCCTCAAATATTTGGACATATTTTCGTTCCCAAGGTACAATTTCGAGTTCGTTTTCGAATTTTCGTTCTAAGGATAATTTGATGCCTAAAGCTATACCGACAATACAGTGTGAAGTATGGGATAATGATTTCAATTATTTTATTAGTAACAACAGTCGTAACGTCACTGCGTCATTAAAATATAACTTGTGATTAACGTTCTAATAAAAGTTATCATTTTTCGTAAATCGATGTTGTTTAGGTACAGTCGGCTGCATGATTGCAGCCCCCAGTAGAGTAAAAAAATACAATTATGCATGCATGTTTTCATTCTAATATTTTTGTTTGATAAATTTACGAGTTAGACGACTTTAAACTTAATAGAATAGAATAGAATATAATTTATTCGAACAAACACACGACATAGTATAGAATAGATACAAATAAGAAACAGCAAGAGATAGTTACAAATAAAAGAAATTACAAAAAAACAGATAATAAAAAAAAGCATCTGAGAAGTCACCTAAACTAAAACTTCACCTAAAGCAGGAGCATAGAATCTTAATTGTGTTGAAAACATTCTAATGACAGCCCTTTTGAAGCTCTACGGTGGGTCTGCAATTATGCAACCGACCGTACCTTACTTTTTCGTATCCTTTTATTCTAAAAATAATCTATTAAATTCAAAGTCCTAACTGACTAACTGATACTTTTATTAACCGACTTCAAAAAAAGTAGGAGGTTCTCAATTCGGTCGTATGTATTTGCAACTTATTTGCAAAATGCAACTTACAGCTCAAATTAAAGAAAGGATCGAGATAAAATTTGGCATTCAGATATATCTATTATGACGTTAAATAAGAAAGTATTTTCGAAAAATCATTTTTTTTTTTTAATAAAACCGTAAGGAATAGTGTGGTAATTAAACGCCTACATGGAAAAGATAGTACTCTTAAAAATACCAGGTTAGTACTGTGGCACTGCCAGTCGACTCGGTCCCGCCCACCTATTCTAGGATTTTTATATTTTTACTAGCAGCGCTCCGCGGTTTCACCCCCGATTCCGTGAGAATATCGGGACAAAAAGTAGCCCATGTTACTATCATTGAATCAATGTACGCTCATACCAAGTTTCATCGAAATCGGATAAGTAGTTTCGGAGCCTATTCAATGCAAACAATCCAATCTTTCTATTAGCAAGCACACGCAACGAAAGCCTTTAAATATGAATAACTAGTTGCGCCCCGCGGTTTCACCCGCGTCAGTCCCGATCCCGTGGGCATATTGGGATAAAAAGTATCTTATGTCCGTCTCCTGGCTCTAAGCTACCTCCCTACCAATTTTCACCTAAATCTGTTCTGCCGTTCTTGAGTTATAAGTGGTGTAACTAACACGACTTTCTTTATATATATATATATATATAGATTTCCCCCGTTTTTGCAACATTTTTCACTGATGCTTCACTTCTATTGATCGCAGCGTAATGTTATATAACTTAAAGCCTTCCTCGACAAATGAACTATGCAACTTAAAAATAATTTTTCAATTCGATCCAGTAGTTCTTAAGATTAGCGTGTTCAAACAAACAAACTCTTTAGCTTCATAATATAATATTATATTTATATTAATAAATCTTGTCTCTTTGTCCAGAGCTAAAATCTCTATTCTGATAGTGGCAGGCGGCAGTGATAAGTAAGTAACATCGCATATAACTTCATAATGTAGGTACTAACATACCAGAGATATGAAAACCGCATCTATCCTGAACTGCAACTTTGAAACCCGCCAGCTGACTGTTTTGTCTTTGTAAACAAACGAACTGTCAAAGAGGTCTGCGACACAAGCCCTAGTGCTGTAATCTCGAAATGTTCCACATTGTATAACTACAGTACAATGCCCGCTCAAAAGTCCACAAGTAGCGTAACGTTTACAATCCTGTGTAGAACTATTTTAAATACATACGCGCTTCATACAGTGAATTAATGCAATGGGCATGTTGGTTGGTGTAGCGGGCTTATACCACTCGGCCAATTGAAGCGTAATTAAAGTAAAGTGAAGCGTAAAAACGTAATAGCTAACATGTATGAACCCACATATTACTGTATTGAGGTGGTAGGTGGTTTCACCAATAAGTATATATATTTTATTGATTAATCTATTCTTAATATTGCTACTAACATAGTTGTAAGTACATACTAACATTGATGGATTTATGTTATCTGATGAATAAATGAATTGAAAGACATAGGTAACACGTTGAAAATAATAATCACACTGAGTACTTTTAATCCAAAGATTTACGTTTGTGTGTAACGTCTATTAGAAGAAAGTCGTAAGTCCAATACTTTTTTTATTATTTTATTGTAGCACAATGATAGCGGACTTATGACGCATACTGTGCCTACCTACTTGTCTAGTTTATATATGTTTGGTTAGGTTCTTATCAAACTATCTGAGTAAATATTAATCTTCATTCAGAGACAGTATTCTAAGTTAATACTAACTTTTTTATGAAAGAATAAGATGAAATCCTGCCTCTGTAATTTTTTTTTTTTTAAGTAATCCTATCCTTTATCCAATAAAAACATTTCATTTTCAAAAAATATTCCTGAAATGTTTTATTTTACAAACATGAAATTGGCAAATTTTTCTCTTTACTGATCGTAAAAAATCACTTTTACAGGAATATTTTTCATTTGTCATATGAGACAGTAAAGCTATTAGGTATTGAATAAAAACATATTTGGTATAGGTACCTAACTTTACATGCATTTTATAAATTTCCTTACTAGTCTATTTGTATACCAAACTAGCAGCGCTCCGCAGTTTCACCCGCGTAACTCCCGATCCCGTGGGAATATCAGGATAAAAAGTAGCCTTCCTCGATAAATGAACTATCCAACACAAAAATAATTTTTAATTCGAACCAGTAGTTCCTGAGATTAGCGCGTTCAAACAAACAAACAAACAAACTCTTCAGCTTTATAATATAAGTATAGATTTCAGCCTCATCCGTTCCAGGGTTGAAGCTATGTGTTGATTTATCAGTCAGTGACGACTTTGAGTTAGTCAAAACCAGGACTAGATTAGTATAATTTAGCCTCTTTTAGATAGACTATAAACTCTATTGTACCACATAAATTCTAACATAAACTTCTGGTACAAAAAAAATATTAAACCTAACAATATGGCACAATGGGCGGCCTTATCGCTAAAAGCGATCTCTTCCAGGCAATCTTTGGATGGACAATAATTAAAGATGGGTGGGTTGTACATAACGTGAAAGGAATATAAGGAGGAGAATAAAATAAATATTATTATAAGTACATAGAAAATAAAATATTCAAAATAATTATTTTAGCAGTTTCCTGTCCTTCCTATTTTGTCATAGAGTTTTCTTTCATATATTTTTTAAACGTGGTGCTGGGCAGGTACGGTCCTGTCCGTTGTCAGAACTGTCTTTTTAGCGTAAACGCTGTGTATATGTACAGGTTAATATTACGTTAAGGTAAGAAAGGTTATTAAATAAATATACAAACGATATCAAACGTTTGATACCTAAATGGAAAGTACCCAAATCGAAAACTAGGCTTATTTGACTGTTACACAATACAAAATCGTCCTTGTGGGAACGCAGAAGGTATCGTTTGTAGACACATCACGCGGCAAAAGCTTTCACTATCCACGAACAAAGCTTAATCGACAGTAGACAATTTTTCTTTTTTTACTAATTTTAAATATTTAGCCTAGTGTGGCGGATCTATGATGTTACAATTCCTGTAAGATTATAGTAAATAAATTATTATTTAATTTATTTATTCTTATTATCGTAAGACACAATGATGATGATAACTGATGGCCGTTGGGGCCGAAAAGACTTAGATTGGAGACCACGTACCGGAAAGCGCAGCGCGGGACGGCCTCCGACTAGGTGCACGCGCGACTTAATTAAGGTCGCGGGAGGTCGTTGGACGCAGAGAGTTTGCGACCAATCGCTCTGGAAGTCTTTCCACTGCTGAACATAGGCCCCCATGTTCAGCAGTGGACGTCTTGTGGGTGATATGAGGATGATGATGAAAACACAATAATCACTGAAAGTTAATTATTTAACTGAGTTATGATAGGTAGTTTTATAAGCATAACAATTTTATTTAAAACTAAAGAAATGGAAATTAATTACGTTACAATGACGGGTCAAAACATAAATTGGAAAATGCTCAGGGTATAATTTGTACGTAACATGTTTGTTTGTGCTTACTTAGGGTTCTCTTTTGTGTTTTGTGGAAAACAAACTAAGTCCTTTGTCTGTTGGCCCTACGGGCCTACGGTGGTTTTCTTATCATGGGTTCGTCCCTTTATACAAACGTACTTACCTACTTATACAATATTATACATTTGCTACAGAAAGGACTAAAATGTCTTTTGGTTTCCGTAGTCAAAAGGAATCCTTTTAGTTTCACACTGTCCGTTTGTCTGTTAGCGGCTTAACTCATAGACCTTTTTTTAGAAACTTCGATAGAGATTTTATGAAGTTATTTAATCAAATAAAAAAATTGTGCTGAAGTTCTATTTGAAATGAGATTTTTTTAAATATTGCGAGAGGGAAGCGTTCTGTTTACACAACGCTCGCCTTTCCGCTCGTATCCAATGTAGTTTTCAGTTGAAAATTCATTCCGTAGCTTAGCTTTTAAACTCTATTAGATTCTGAATACTACTTAGTATATTGCTGCTTGTTAAAGCTGTTTTCTAAAAGAGCGCGTTGCGGTTCGTCAGTCAGTAGTGCCACTTTTTGACTGAAAATTAAATCTTATTATTTTATTTAGCTAATTAGATCATTTAACTGAGATCCTATGGCCCAGCGTTGAAATAATTCTAAAATATCTTCAATTTTGTTTTAAATAAAATATTTTTTACCCCCGATGAGGGGTGTAATTTGTTTCTAATTTGCAAATTGTTTAATTCTATTAAGTAGGTACTTACCTATTAGGTAATATGTAGGATGATTTTTTGACGTGGGCCTTCAGAGCTATATTCTAAACTGTAAGAGAAAGCGAAAAATGCTGAAAGAAGTTGCGAGCCAAATTACAAAATCTAAAACTGCATCATTCGATTGAAATATTTATTAGCAGGAATCGAACCTGTTGATTTTGTAAAAAAATAATCA
Organism: Idaea straminata; assembly: GCA_951213275.1. Classification (NCBI taxonomy): domain Eukaryota; kingdom Metazoa; phylum Arthropoda; class Insecta; order Lepidoptera; family Geometridae; genus Idaea; species Idaea straminata. Next base: position 8,028,072 of record OX577857.1, on the reverse strand, counting down.
CCTATAACAAATTTGACGACCCAGTTGGCACAATGGTCACCATGCCGGACTGCCAAACACAGGGTTGCGGGTTCGATTCCCGCCTCAGACAAGTATTTATGCTTAGATATTTGTCTGTGGTCTGGTTGTTTCTATGTATTATAAGTATATATTTACAAAAGAAAAGTATATAAGTAGTATATCCGTTGTCAAGCACCCATAACACAAGTCTAGTTACTTAGCTTGGGGCTAGATGGCGATGTGTGGAATGTCCTGCAATATTTATTCAATATTTATTTATAACAATCTTTGTAGCAAATTTTTGTAGTCTTCTGTAATTAATTACCTAGTAATACCTACTTACCTTATGTGAAATCAAGATATTTTTGTGCTAGACTTACTAGACTGACACAAACCTTTTAAACTTATCTATACTAATATTATAAAGCTGAAGAGTTTTGTTTGTTTGTTTGTTTGAACGCGCTAATCTCAGGAACTACTGGTTCGAATTGAAAAAATATTTTTGTGTTGGATAGTCCATTTATCGAGGAAGGCTATAGGCTACTTTTTATCCTGATATTCCCACGGGATTGGGAGTTGCGCGAGTGAAACTGCGGAGCGCTGATAGTATAATATAATATGATTTGTATTTAAAGGAGCTATTATTTTCCTGGATAAGACCCGGGCTATTTTTAATTTATCTTACCTCGACGTTTCGACTTTTTGAGATAAAAGAAACAAAACTAAAAAAACTCATACGACTTTTATTAATGGTAACTATTTTCCGGGTTTTAATCACGTATGTCTTATACCTACCCTTGTCGTGTCGTCTTATCTTACCTTTTGTAACATAGGCGAAACTTCGAGTTAAGAGAAATAATTGCTTATCTTATTAGCCCACTGCTGGGCAAAGGCGTCCCTAACCTCCTTCTACCTATCACGATCCAGTGCTATGAACGACCACTCTTCGATTATGGAGAGAAAAACTAATAATACGCTACGACACGACATGTTAAAAATAGAGCTGTTTAAAGTAACTTAAAACCCGCCCAATAATCGCTATACATAGGTTCATCATATTCAACTACACACGGGGCGGCGCGACGACAAACTTATATAAAGGAATCCTATTTCGGATGTAAACATTTTGACGATTATTTTTGCTCCTAAAATTTGATTCTAAGAAAAATGCTTACTTAGCAAAGATCTCCATCGTGTTTTCGATTTATTTCGTATTTTGAAGTGTATCTAGTAGTTTTTTGTTTAGTTGATTTTATCTTACTATCCTACTTCCTACTATGGGCGGGACATGTGGCTCGTAGAACTGATGGCCGTTGGGGCCGAAAAGTCTTAGATTGGAGACCACGTACCGGAAAGCGCAGCGCGGGTGGGCCTCCAACTAGATGGACGGACGACTTAATTAAGGTCGCGGGAAGTCCTTGGACGCAGAGAGCATGCGACCGATCGCTCTGGAAGTCTTTGGCCTATGTTCAGCAGTGGACGTCCTGTGGCTGATATGATGATCCTACTTCCTACTAATATCAATATATCATAAAAGTAAAAGTTTGTGTGTGTGTGCATGTATGTTTGTTACTCCTTCACGCAAAAACTATTGGACCGATTGCAATGAAATTTGACATCCCGATATTCTCACGGGATCGGGACTTTTGCGGGTGAAATCGCTGGACGCAGCTAGTAGTGCAATAAAGTGTTTTTGATTTGTGGTGCCGTAAATCTATCTATTCATAAGCATAATTTTAAAAACAAAAAGTAGAACATTTTAAATCAGCACGTTCCTCTAATTTTGCCTTTGTGTGTAGTTACTTATTCATTAAAGTTGTCAAAGCTGTGTTAATATTTTATAAGGTAGTATCGGAATAAACCCAACCATCCCATTCGCCTGTAGGTACATATACACGAGACGGGGCTGCCGACCGATTGTTTGCATTTAATTATTCTACATGATGAAACTGCAATCAAATTCAACTTCATGAAGCTCTATCCATACAAACCGGCACGGCACGACGACCGACATATCAAATTGACAGTTGTCAGGAAACATCGTAGTTACCATATTCGTATACAAATAAGTTAATAAATTATCAGTTGGGCCTACGAAATATCGAGGTCTTTGCTCTTTTGCCGGTGTTCTTTTCTGGTAGAAGGCAGGCAGGCATGCAATATTTTGGTGAAAACGGCTCTATTACTTAGATTCCACTGTCTGTCTGCCCGTCTGTCTGTCACCATGCTTGTAGTCATACATGTTCCTTTCTATCAGCACCTAATCCATCACCTACATATATCTTTTGACGACCCAGTTGGCACAATGGTTACCACGCCGGACTGCCAAACATAGGGTTGCGGGTTCGATTCCCGCCTCAGACAAGTATTTGTGCTCAGATATTTGTCTGTGGTCTGGTTGTTTCTATGTATTATAAGTATATATTTACAAAAGAAAAGTATATAAGTAGTATATCCGTTGTCTAGCACCCATAACACAAGTCTAGTTACTTAGCTTGGGGCTAGCGTGTGGAATGTCCTGCAATATTTAATTTAATTTAATCTAATCTATCAGTTTATCTCATGAATGCCGCAATAGATAGACAGTTGAATTTTCACTGATGATGTATTTTTGTTGCCGCTACAACAAGTTATCTATCGCATTGGAACCCACCTGTAAAGATAAATTTAAGTTCGAAATAAATAAATAAATAATAAATAAAGTACGGAACCCTTCGTGTCCGACTCGCACTTGGCCAGTTTTTTTTTGTATCGATCCGATCCGATATTTTTAAAGTAGCATTTAAAATGAATGACGTGCTACTTAAGTATACCTACCATTCCTACATTTCAGACATTGATTTTTATTTAACAAAATAAAATCGGTTCATCCGTTCGGGAGCTACGATGCTACAGACAGACACACACACACACACACACACACAGACACGTCAAACTTATAACACCCCGTCGTTTTTGCGTCGGGGGTTAAAAAAGAACCCAATTAGTTTCTTGTATTGTGCCTTCTTCTCATTGGTGGGCGCGCTCCGAAGGCACACAGTCTAACTTAGTTTTTAAGACTATTCAAAGTGAACACATACACTGTAGGTACGATGTACATGATTCTAAATGAATAAAAAACTCTGAGTTTTGAGTTTTAGTAGCGATACAGTATAGTAGACAATCTGTTAATTGCCGTTTTACAGGTATGATTACAGTAGTGGTATTTTTCACTCAAGGGCAGGTGCTAATAAAGCTACCAAAATCGACCTTTGTTTTAAGCAACTCTAAGTAATCAAATACTCTTTTTTTGTTATTTGGATATAAATGGATATTGTAGTTTAATAACCATATTTTTGTTTATTGTGGTTGAAAACATGATATGAACAACTTCGTTCGATAAAAAAATGTTAGAAAACAGAGAATTATTAGATCGTTTATCGGGTTTTGTTCAAAAATAGTTAACGTTTGTTTCTAAAAATGAATCAAATCAAATGGTTTTGACCTCTAGGAACTATATTTGTGGATAATAATGCTAAAATGTTTTGCATATCGATCAAATATTAAAAGTTAGCACGCAGCACGCTACGTCTTTGAGAGCGCGGGCTAAGATAATGTGAATACCTACACACGGTACTGGAAGAGCGCCTTAAGGCACTGTGTTATCGTGGCATTTTACATTTTAGGCACTGCAATATTGCACAGCCGATGCAATATCCACCAATAAACATAAAAATTGCGAGTATAGGGCAACGAATTAATAATAAATTAATTCGTTAGAGTCGGTGGTATCAGGCTATTGCCGTCAGTCTTCGTGAATACATAAAACTTTAGATTGGATTTGGGGATATTAATCTAACAAAACAAAACAAAATTGATGTGGATAGAAGACGAGCAACTATTGTTAATTTTATTTGTGAATGCGAATTCCTTGGAATCATCACGATTTCGAAGAGTTTACTAGATCTAGTAAACTCTAGACACTAGACATTAAACACTAAAATCATTACTGAGAATTAGTCAGTTTTAAAGAATTTGAATATTAAATTGTCGGTGAGTAATAGGGTTTTCTTTATATGAGTTAGTTTTGGATTCACTAATAAAAATATTATAACTATAAAAGTGCCTCGCGATTTCTAATTAGTTAGAGATTCCTTTTCTTTTTTATAATTTCATATTTAAACAAACAATAAAACCACCTGGTCAGGATATCTCTAAACTAAAACTATACGGATGCTATACTCAGTATAAGTTTGAATTTAGCAGGGCAAGGCAATTCGCTCATAGGCACCGACATTTGGTGCCGGCTCAGCGCAGCTATTCATTTTGTCCGACCAGTTCAATATCTCGGGTCCGCTGCCCGGCCTTAGGGGCATATTATACCCCATTTTGTACACACTAGGTTAAAAATGACTTGGTCTGTGACGATAACAGAAAATAAATACCTCTATCTCCGTAGAAATGAATTTGATGTTGCTCAATTACCTACAACGTTACTGGTGTAATGTTTGACAATATTGCTTTCACAAGGAACCTGTAGAAATATCCAGAGCAATACCTATACAAGAGTCTTGATGAGTAGATATTTTAGATACTAAAGGATCAAATTACCGAAATGAAAAACAACAGCTCGCATCAATTTGGTGATATACCAAGCGGCGATGGGGGAAAAGAACTTGTCAAGGGACACCCGGATGGAACGAAGTTCCTTTTGATTAATTAGTAAGGAATTGTAATAAGATTTAATTTTTGTTAAGCTATAATAATACTTTTTTTTATTAACAAATACAATGTAATAAATAACAAATAATGAGCTCAATTTTAGTAAACTGGCTTGCTTTCTATGAGAGAGAGAGAGAGAGAGAGAGAGAGAGAGAGAGACAGAGAATCACGCGCACGCCGCACGGTTTACAACTATAGCAAAAAGTGTCGTTACAACTTTTGGTCTTAATTTTCCCCCCCCTTTCGCAACGCGCGATAAGGGACTTCGTTCCAAAAATCATCAAGATAATCGCTCGCAAATTATGAGAATTTTAAATACATCAATCCAAGATTATTCCAAGGAATTTGTATTCACAAATAAAAGTACTTAGTAGTTTTTTAACTCATTTTTTATGTTTTATTAGATTAATATTCGCAAATCCAATCTAATGTTTCATGTAATACTGACTGCAGTAGCCTGATACTGCCCCTTTCAGTCACATTAGTAACTAACATTTTATAACTGGGTACATATGATATTTTCTCTGCACTTTTTCAGTATTCAATTTTTTTAGATAGATAGATTCATATTCACAGATAGATAGATTCATATTCATAGATAGATAGATAGATACATTCTGTATTGTAAACACCAATTTCAAATCACATTAATAATAACATAATAATATAAGTGCTACAAAGGGAGGCGTTATCGCTCAAACAGAAAAAAGCAATTAATTATATTAAAGAAATTATTTTTATTGGCGAAGTTTCAATTGCGAGTGATTCTGCTAGGTATACTAATTCAATTTTTTAAACCATAAATCGATAAAATATGAAATTTGATATGCCAGTATTATTTAATCATGCGCTCAGATATTAATGGGAAAGCTGATAATAAATTAACAACAATAAATTTAGGCAACAGTATTAGCGGCTATGTAAATGAGCTGAGATACTTTTTGCAACATAAAACGAAGTTTTCGGGTCGAAATTAAAGTCATAGATTAGAAAGTGGTGCAGGTACCAAACTGGGAATGTCGGTCTCCATATTAGATTGGCTTGTGTAAATTTGCTCCGCGTCCAAATGAGTAGATCCTGAGGGAGGGAGGCCGAGACTGAGCAACGTGTATGTAGTTTTAGCTTTCATTTGAAAGAAAATGAATGTTTATGTTGTTCCTGTTTGTTAGGTCAGAGCGTGAGAATTAATCAGGCTTTAGGAAAAACAGTAGCTAAAAACAAATATTTTATATTAAACGCACTTGATGGTTCGCATAGCCTAAACCGTTAGGTCTAGAAATTCAGAATTTCGCATAGGAGTTCCTTATGGGTTTTATGTGAGCACATATGAAGGGTTTTAGTAAAAATTCCCCCGGGATCAGGATTTACCCGAGATAGCCCGCAAAGCATAGCGTTTTTTTACATATGATAGGTCAACGTTTGACCGATGCGGCCGATGTAGCACGCTTTCCTAAAAGATACTTATTCACTCGCAAATTCTACCCCCACATACACGTCAGGAGAGACAGACACAGGCAACCGATTCCATTCCCTTGCGTACGAATAAGGGATGACGAAGCAAAACGCTTAGTGGAAATTTTCATCAATTTCAAATGCACATAATTTGACACGTGCATAAACACGGTGATATTTAAAATTATACCACGTTTCCGATAGCGGCAGTAACATAATATGACGTGCAACTAAGTGGTGTCCATAAATTGTTCATGTGACATGTCCTGTCTGTCTGGATTGGCCGAGTGTCGCGTGATACTGTTCTCTGCACGTTTCGTTTTACGCATCAAAAAACTGATTTCATACAATTTATTCTGATAGCAATACTTTTAAATTGATCCACTTTTTAATTACATACATTTGGTCAGGTAGCAAAATCAGTATTAAAATAAATTTGACAGTTATATATCTCGTACTATTTTTTTGTGGATAAAAATTTCTGAGGACTATCCTGAGAAATTTTTATTCTTTCTGAACATATTTTAACATTTTCTAAATAAATTAATAGTTTTTACTTAATCCTTTTCTATTTTAAAATTTAGCTTTAATCGTGCTAATCGATTCTATGTATATATTTCTAATAGATTTCACGTACCTGCTTATTCAGGCGTATCTACTATTTCACTACTTTTCAACCATACAACAACATCTGAAAGTCAATAATTATCGTCAATAAAATTGTTAAGATAAATTTCCAAGAAATACGCTCAAAATCAGCTTTTTGAAAAAAAACCTTTTTCTTTTTTGAATCGAAATGCATTCGAAATGTTATTGCTGTTATTTGTACAGTGTTATTTGCGTAAGCTGAACAGTTTAATACTTTTGATAATGACAATTAATAACAAAAACAATTGGATTAATGCAAAGCTTTGAATGAATTTGGTGAAATAAAAATTATCTCTACGTATTTAAAACAAAACAATACTTGTTGTCTAGCTTTAGTGTCACATAAAATTTGTTAAGTATGAAGCTCCCGAGATAAGCGAACCATTAAAATAATTCGCTAAGTAAAAAAGTACAATTGAAGTAAAATAATAAAAGAAAAAATAGAAGAGAATGCTCAATAGAATTAACGGGATATCCCATTGGCTCCACCCTTTTGGACTTATTATTGGGGTGAATAGGATTTTAATTTTTTCTTTGTCCCGTTGGCTCTATTGTAGTCTCCAATAGGACCAACGGAACTAATCTAATCTAGATCTAATCTAGATGATTTTTTCAGCACCACCAACTTTCATCCAAACTATTCAGGGCGCTGTTGTGCCTTGGACATGTATAAGATGGCTTGACCAAAACCTAAACCACCCCCTCAGCTTAGTCGACCATGTCCCAAAACTGATTTGGTCAGAAAATCTAGTGATGCACAAATCGAGTTAAGTTTCTATAGAGTCTCATAAAAAAACCCATGAGTTTTTTTGCCTTCTTCTCATAGGTGAGCTCGTTCCGAAAGATAGATAGATAGATAACTTTATTCGTACAACACAGGAAGAAACAGAACACTTTATACACAAAGTAAAGTAATAACTAGAAAGTATAAGTTGCACAAATGGGCGGCCTTATCGCTGAAAGCGATTTCTTCCAGGCAACCCATTGGATGGAGAAGAACTGATTCAGCTTTAATGGTAGGTTGTGAATTTACTCAAGCAGGATACCAAACATAACCTGTAACAGGTGATAATATAAAGTATTTACATAAATATGGCTTTAAAATATCAAATTATACATACAATACATACCAATATATAATTATATAGGTACCTAGATACAAAAAAAATACATACATACATCAATAATACAGGAATACATACGGATATTAGACAGCACTGAGGTAGTGATCACACATCCTAACTTAATTTTTAAGACGTTTCAATGTGATCTTATGTAGATGAATCCAAATGAAAGAAGAATTTTGACTGCTCTACCAAACTCTACCCGAATCAACATTTAGGTATAATGGCGATGTTCAATTGTTCATCTCCCTCATTGTCAACCGCTGTGCTATCAGCAAAATATAGAATATCCACATCATGCTACGCTTTACGCATACGAAAATACGGTTAAATCGTATTATGATTGCTTTTAAACTACAACACTGGAGCCGAGCGTTTCTGTGTAAATTATTGATTCACCAGTCTGTAAAAATGTGTTACGGTAAGGGTAATGTAATAAGAAAGGGGGTTGTTAATGAAAAACTAGAAACTCCCAAAATTTAGCTGTTAATTCGTGGGTTCGATATCGTTTAACATTTTTGTAAACTTTTGGTGGTAATATATCTATACTAATATTATAAATCTGAAGAGTTTGTTTGTTTCAACGCGCTAATCTTTCTTCAAAGACCTTAATGACCTTAAGAAGATTTTACTTATAGACGACCCAGTTGGCACAATGGTCACCTTGCCGGACTGCCAAACACAGGGTTGCGGGTTCGATTCCCGCCTCAGACAAGTATTTATGCTTAGATATTTGTCTGTGGTCTGGTTGTTTCTATGTATTATAAGTATATATTTACAAAGTAAAAGTATATAAGTAGTATATCCGTTGTCTAGCACCCATAACACAAGTCTAGTTCCCTAACTTGGGGCTAGATGGCGCTGTGTGAATTGTCCTGCAATATTTATTTATATATTTAGTTAGTTTGGCCTACAAATTTCAATAATAATGATCTTTATTTTCACAAATAGCTGATACAATATAACCTTTAAAAAATTCGAAGAAAAATTCTAATTTCCAAAACTAACGTTTTTCGTCTAGACGAGTAGAACATTCCCCTTTCGGATTACATAACCTTTTCTGAAACACATTGTATATGTGTCAGTACAGAAGATTAACATCGGATTAAATGCGACGAGCCAAATAGTTTGAAATACAGCAAATTTATCTATGGTTCATTTGACATGCAGGATAATTCATAGTTACGTTTATAAAGAAAAACAATCGCTGTGATTCTGGGATTGTATTTTTATGTGTGTGTTTGTAAAAAAAATTAACGTGTTTGAAACTTTACCTATTTACCCTTTACCTGTCTTTTCTTTTTTTTATTATTTAACCCATACACTGGATAAAATATATGGAAGATACACAATAATATACCTAATGAAGGAGATTAGTATCTCTTACGGTTTTTCGTTTCACGTTATCGTAACGCGCAACATTTTTTCTCGGCTATACCTGTGACAAACAAAACTAAAATAAGGTACTTAATATAAATAAGGAACTTTTTTCCAATAAATTGGCGGGCCCTTACTTCGGAATCACCTTAAAAAACTACAATTGGTTAACGAATACGATAAAACAAATAATTCCGTTGGAACAAGTAACATTGGTGGTGACCAAAGCAACGATAATACGTTGCTGTTGATAATACTATGGTTACCTTGTCAATAACGGAACATTAGCGATGACGTCACACTTGTTTTTGAATGCCGATGTTCGTCGATTAATAAGACGTTATCACGTCAAAATACTCGTATATGCATGCACCACACTTACCTTCTTCAAAATGAGGTTTACACGTGAACTATAGTTTAAACACTATCCCTATAGATTATATAGGTAACTATATAGTCTAAACACTATCCCTATAGATCATATAGGGAACTATCATAGTCTAAACACTATCTCTGTAGATTATATAGGGATACTGTTTAGATATTATATAGAGATAGTGTTTAGTTCACGAGTAAATCTATGTCTAAATCTAAGGTTTAAATTCACATCTCGGACTATTCTTACACCTCGTTTTGGAATAACACTATCCCTATAGATTATATAGGGATAGTGTTTAGATATTATATAGGGATAGTGTTTAGTTCACAAGTAAATCTGTGTCTAAATATAAGGTTTAAATCCTCATCTCGGACTATTCTTACACCTCGTTTTGGAATAAGGGGGAATGTGTTTTGTATTAAAGAAAAATTATTACTTAAGTTTTACAGTAAGTCGGAAGATTAGCGTGCTTGTAACGTGGCAGGTATGCTATCAATCTTACAGTACGGGACAGCAAACCTCGCAACATGATAATTATGTTTTCACGAACCAGACTAATTAATGATCATTTGCTGCTCCTGTGGTTGATGAATAATTGACCCCTTTTGATTATACATTATGATTGCTAGATCATATTTGTTAACTATGTGGGACATCGAAAATCGACTACATTTTAATAAAACACAAATACAAAATACTTTTTATTTAAAATGTCTATAATAATAATTGTAACCATACTATGTATTTTTATTTCTTTTATTTTTTATTTATTTGGAAAACCAACAACTTTACAAAAATAATAAGAAACGAAACGAGAAACAGAAAGCCAATTATAGGTTCTCACGAGTAGAAAATAGAATAGGTATAGATACAAAACAAGCAAGCAAAAACACAAATCATAATCCATCAATAATTAAAATATAGATACATCTATAATATAAAAATGAATCGCAAAATGTGTTGGTAAGCGCATAACTCTACAACGCCTGGACCAATTTGGCCAATTCTTTTTTTGTTGTGTTTGTTATTGTCCGGAGAAGGTTCTTATGAAAGAAATAATTAAGAAAATTGCGTAGAAAATTATTACGCGGGTGAAACCGCGGGGCGCAGCTAGTTCAATATAAATATAGAGACAATACTAACATTGAAAAACAAATACGTAAATTTAAAAAAGCAACAAAACACAATAAAAATTAGGAGCCTTGAAAGAATTACTTTATTTGTTTAAGTAGTTCTCTTTGATAACAAATAAATTAGTTTCTTTCTTTATTTCTTTCTCTATTACTACTTCACTGTATGTATGTCTGTCACTAGGCTGTATCTCATGAACCGTGATAGCTAGACAGTTGAAGTTTTCACAGATGATTATTTCTTTAATCGCTATAACAAAAAAATTAAAAAAAAAACAAACGGGAACCCCCCATGGAAGTTGCTCGTTTGTTTTTAAATATGACGTTACTTTTTGTGGATGCCGGTGTTTATCGATTTATAAGACGCATTTTACGGACGAGAATTTTGACAAAAATACTTTTTTTTTAAATGTGATAGGTCAGCGTTAGACCACTATCACACTTGCCTGATGGCGGGTAACGCTGCGGCCTAAGATTGATACTCCTCAGATTTACTTTTACAACCCTTGCGAAGCCAGGACGGGTCGCTAGTAATAAATAATTACAAAATAATATAAACTAATTCGACGAATTTTAGCATCAAAGTGATGTAACATGGAATCAAAATTAAGGTGGGTATGTAACTTGATCAAATCTTGATTGAGTTTCATCTTGATAAAATGTTGTTTCCCAACAATTAACATCGATACTGGAATATTAATTTCAATTAGAATTACCTACGTATATGACTGCGTGGATATCACGTAGGATCAATAGCTATTTGGACATTTTATTAGGCTGATATTCTCAGGAATTAGGTAGATAGATAGATAGATAACTTTATTCGTACAACACAGGAAGAAACAGAACACTATATACACAAAGTAAAGTAATAGCTAGAAAGTATAAGTTGCACAAATGGGCGGCCTTATCGCTGAAAGCGATTTCTTCCAGGCAAACCTTTGGATGGAGAAGAACTGATTCAGCTTTAATGGTAGGTTGTGAATTTACTCAAGCAGGATACCAAACATAACCTGTAACAGGTGATAATATAAAGTATTTAGGTACTAGGTACAAACACTTACATACTAGGTAATATTCAGTAGCGTAGCGTGAGTCACTGTCGCCAGGGGCGGATACATATTTTGCCGCCCTTTTGTCGTCATATAAATAAAAACATTGACAATTTTCCGCCATTTTCACGTCATAAAATAATATAATTGGCTATTTGGTGCCCTTTGGAGTCACTTAAAAAAAATGATAATATTTTTTATGACGTTAAAGGGTAACGTCATAAAAAATAATTTTGGCAATTTATCGCCCTTTTGATGTCATAAAATAATAATTTTGGTGTTATTGGGAAAAAATGTAACGATTTGAATTAGTGAAAATTATTTATTTCAAAACCATGTAAGGACTCGTGATTTGCAATAACTTTATTGGGCGTAAGAGACATTCAATATGTGCCAGTGGGTAATAGCTAATTTCTTGACAGATTAATTGTGTGACTGACCGCCGAAAATATTTTTATCCCGATTTTGCCGCCCTCCTAATGGTGGCGCCCGGGGCGGATCGCCCCTCCGCCCCCCCCCCTCGCGACGCTACTGGCAATATTATTCTAATTTAAGTTAGAATATTCATTTATAATCTGGAACCTAATGTGATGTTCAATAAGTGGTAGGTATAGAAAAATAAATATGAATGACACTTCTAGTTTATAATGTAGTCTGAGGTGTTATGTATGTGTTATATATTCTGTTATGGTAATAAGCGTCCACGAATCGTGACTACTGGCCATTGCACTAATGTGCAGAACAAATATACATAAATTATAAAGGCATTATTTCTTTGAAGTTTATCATTTACATTAACATACTTTACCGACTCATTCAATTCAAAAACATTTTAGTTTTGTTTGTCACAGGTATAAGGTCTTATAGTAAACTAGCTTTTGCCCGCGACTTCGTCCGCGTAGAATTAGTAAACTGGACCAAGGAATTACGTTATACCATACAAACTTTGCCCCCCCTTTTCACCCCCTAAGGGGTAGAATTTCAGAAAATCCTTTCTTATCGGATGCCTACGTCACACAAAGAACACTCCCTCTAAGTTTCAAGTCTCTACGATCAGCGGTTTAGGCTGTGCGTTGATCCGTCAGTCAGTCATTCAGGACAAACAAATTTCGAAGGGTTGTGTACCATGTTTTATGGGAGCCCCACTTACATTTTTTATATGTTTTTAGTACCTATTTATTGTTATAGCGGCAACAGAAATACATCATCTGTAAAAATTTCAACTGTCTAGCTATCACGGTTCATGAGATACAGCTTGGTGATAGACAGACGGACTGACGAACGGACAGTGAAGTCTTAGTAATTGGGTCCCGTTTTTACCCTTTTGGTTTGGAACTTTTACAAATACCTGAATTCTATGTGTGTGATTGCCATTTGATCGCGAGGTTAAAAATAATAATTTTGACCCGCAACTTCTTAAAATCCCCCTGCGGAATGGGTTTATTCCAAAACCTATCGCGTAGGGTTACGAAATAAAAAGGCCTAAAGAGCCGAATATCAAAAAATACAAATTCAAAATATTTCAAATTTAACCCAACTATTTGTAGAAAACCCCAACCATTTATAGAAAACTGCGTTTGTTAGCAAATACTATAGAATAAAAATAGCAATATAAAAGCTTAAGAAGTAAAATCCAACCTAGCAACAACTTACTCCATCGTCAATACTGTAATTGTCAACAAGAATTTATCAACAAGAAAAAATAAGGTGATTAATAACTGTTTTAAATGCAAAAACTTGCATCATTTACACCTCAGCGGGAAATTATTCAAATTTATTCATGAGCTGTAGGAGTAGGTAATCGTCTTTAGAAACTGCATGAATAAATAGGAAGCAGTGTACAAATCATGGGACGGCCGAGTCGCGATAGCCGTTACGGAGATTGTTTCATGCGGCTATGAAGTTTCTTTAACAACCCTTTGATGTCAACCTCAGCACAAATCTATTTGTCAAATTGTTTTATCTTTCATGGCTCATTTACCACAAACTAGGTGAATGATAGTTACTTTAAGGTCAAAGGGAGGTTCTTATTGTACTATTTCTAATTTGTTTATAGTAGGTAGGTATCTATTTTTTTTTCAAAACAATTTTCTTTTTCGGTTCTTATTAGGCGGGCCAGGCAAAATACATTTTGCCTATACAGCGTCGTCTAGCCAAATAATCTCTAGCCATAGCATAAAACAAAGTCACTTTTCTCTGTCTGTCCCTATGTATGCTTGGATCTTTAAAACTACGCAATGCATTTTGATGCGGTTTTTTTAATAGATAGAGTGTTTCAAGAGGAAGGTTTATATGTATAATACAAGCATAATTAAGCCGTGCGAAGCCGGGAGGAGTCGCTAGTAGGTCATATTTAAAGACCCTAACGTTTTACCCAAATTTGTTTAAACATAACCTCATTTTTTTTCCAAAAATTTTTATTTTTATTTTCAAAAGTAGTAAAACAAAAGTTGATTGTTAAAGTGTACAGAAGTAGCTCTCAAAGGCTTTTTATATGTATAACTAGCTGTCCCGGCAAACGTTGTTTTGCCGTTTACAAAAAAAAACACTAAAGGAAACAAAATAGAAAGAATCGGCTTCTATCTATAGAAAGAATAGATAGAAGCCGATTCTGAGACCTACTAATTTTATTTATAAAATTTCATAAAAATCGGTCAAGCCGTTTTGGAGGTGTATGGTAACTAACATTGTGACACGAGAATTTATAAATTAGATGTGTTTCAGCGAAGCGGTTTTAATACGTAAAAGAGTCGTTCTAGACGTCTAGGCGAACAATTTTTGTTCTACGAATTTTGGAAATTAAAAATAATTCTGAGGGAATTTTTACTTGAAAATTAGCTGTTTCATACAAAAACTTCGAACGAAATGTTCGAAATTACAAAAAGTCGTAGAATAAAAGTTGTTCACCTAGACGTCTAGAAAAACCCCCTGTCGTATTAAAGCCCTTCACTGAAACACATTGTACAGGGATTATTAATAACCAATAGACCTCTTTGTTATATAAAACATACAAGTACCGATTTGAAAAACAGCTAATTTATTAAAATTAAGATCTTTACACGACTCTATGCTGAAAATTGGACATTATGCGACCAAAACATTTTGCGTACGCTTGGCATTTTGCGAATTGAACATTCAGTGCCTGAAAATATATATAAATTACAACATTTAGTTTCCGACGCCGGAAAACATTTTGAACAGAATATACTCGTAAGTGGATATAGAACAGCATTTTCTTTTCGGACCATTTTTTTTAAATAACCGTAATTAAGACGAAAGCGGTAATGGAATGAAATATAAATAATGCCTTTACGGTAATTGAACTATATGAGTAGGTAATGTAAAAACATGCGTATTAAAGGTTACTTTTCCATTATATAAGTCACGATTATTAGGTATATTTTTAGGTGTTTGATGGGTAATCCATAGTTCTGTTTTGTTGTCAATAATTGGCGATTAGGATGCCGATTTGTGCAGCTCTTGTTGTATAGGGTTTATGTGAGTAGGTTTTTGTACGAATATAAAATAACAAATTCGTAGCAATCAACAATTTTCACCAACGAAGGCGACCGGTGCCAGTAGTAACTATTTAGTAGGCTGTGACTAAGGTCGTTGGCTTATGAACCCCCTTTAATGATATCATCATCATATTAGCCCAAACGCGTCCACTGCTGGACATAGACCTCCCCCATATGACGCCACCAATGGTATACGTATTTTAAAAAATCGTTCTGAACCAAAGAATAATTTCTAGTTTGTAGTCATTGTAGAGAAAACTTTTATGAAATTAAGTAAGTAGGTATGTTGAAATAGATCGCAACAATAATAAGAGAACTGGTAACGATTCAAGCGGCGGCGCTGCTGTCTTGAAATTACCTACTATAGAACGGAACATCAAAAATTATTTCTATAACCTCTTTATTTTCTGTTAGAAGGAGAGGTCGGCAAATAGCGGTCGTATGGAGTAACAAAGTACGAAGGTCCGCATTAACCCTTCCCACCCCATGAGGATAAAACGAATTTGACGTTTACAAACTTAGCAATTTCGACCGGTTCTATAAAAAGTTTACCTAATGTCAAATAACTATTTTGTTTTACAATGTTTGCAAAAACATGCTATCCAATATACATATTAATATTATTTCATGCTGAGATGGCAAATTTAACAAATAAAGCAGCGTTTTATTATATTATTCAGACTAGTTGTACCTAGATAATCCTACTAATATAAATGCGAAAGTTTGTGTTTGTTTGTTACTCCTTCACGCAAAAACTTCTGGACCGATTGCGTTGAAACTCGGTATCTAGATACCTGGAGACGTGGATTAACTCATAAGCTACTTTTTATCCCGATATTGCCACGGGATCGGGACTTACGCGGGTGAAACCGCGGGGTGCAACTAGTATCATATAATCCTATCCTACAAATTTGAAAGTTTGTGTGTATGTATGTTTGTTACTCCTTCACGCAAAAACTACTGTACCGATTGCGATGAAACTCGGTTAGTAGATAGCTAGAGACCTGGATTAACACATAGGCTATGTTTTGTTCCGATATTACCACGGGATCGGGGCTTACGCGGGTGAAATCGCACTTATAATTAGGAATAGGTAGATAATGAAGTACTTTTATTTTTTTGATTATTTAACCTAGTTTCGGAGACTGATTTACGAACTTCTTCCTGGATATATCGATTATTTTGTTCCGACATTCCTTTTTTAATTTAAAGGTGGTTCCATATTTTTGTGAGAATCTTTTGAGGCTCTTCAGAAAGATGAACAGAATTGTTCCTCTGAGTACCATAAATTCCTCGCGTTTAGATTTCTCCCAGCAGCTGGTATTCTCATCACAAAACTCCTCAATGGGTTACAATTATGGGTTGCATTTTGGAGTATTAAATAGTCACTTTTGCCTGATCATATTGTGGCTTACTTGATGTAAAATGTTTTGTATAAACAATCTTTAAATGAAAAAATTGTTTCAAAGATATTTTAATTCAAATTTTTCTTAATTTAGTCACCGATTTTATCAAATAAGAAAAGTAACGTTCGAAATGATTTATGCCTTAAAAACTTTGCGGCCGAGTCGGTGAATCGGCATCCAAATTATTTTCGTCTCTTTCTTATTCCCCGGTTAGCACTGAGTGTGCTGATGTAGGCAAATTTTAATAACGCTTACTACGTCATCTGCACCGCTATTTCACACCATTTAATTCATGAGTCTACTTTTTAACGATAAAAGAATACAGAACGCTTCAGGACATTTGCCCGATTTAATATTGCCTTTTCTTAAAAGTTGTGTTATTTTAAGTGGACCTACTGTGGTGGCCACTATGTCAATATGGCCACCTATGGCCACACAGAAGGCGTCTGACACTATGTCACTGTCAAATTGAGTGTGGTGGTTGGAAACACTAATAAAATAAAATAATAAATAAATCTAGCCCCAAGCTAAGTAACTACACTTGTGTTATGAGTGCTAGACAACGGATATACTACTTACATACTTTTCTTTTGTAAATATATACTTATAAGACATAGAAACAACCAGACCACAGACAAATATCTAAGTATGAATACATGCCTGAGGCGGGAATCGAACCCGCAACCCTGTGTTTGGTCGTCAAACTAATGAATCTATCCCGCCTAAATGTGTGATAGGTTAAGTTAACTTTTCTGTTCATGATGAAAGTTTGATATCCGTGATTATTGTGTGAACTCAAACAATCGTTACGTTAACTACCTACCAACAGTTTTTGTGTACCTACTGCACTTGTAGGCAATCATTGTATATCGGTAGGTATTTAATTTACTTTTATATCGTTAATGTAGCATTACTACAAACCTCTGTGGTTTATTAAGCTACATATAAATGTATTTTTTTTTACATTGATAATAAAGGGAAAAAAAATCTTTGTGAACTACATAAATAAACGAGTACACAATTGAATCGTGTGGTGTTGTGTTGTTGGAAGTATCCAGGACCCCTTTCCCCGACCTACAACACTCCAATACCTCCAATTCATTCTTTGATCGACATTTAAAACCAGGCTATTTTAATGTTTTTAAAGGATACTTTTTATTTTGATTTCCCACGGAATTAGGTCTTACGCGGGTAAAACCCTGAGGCGCAGCTAGTCATATATATATGCCATATTAATCATCTTCAAGAAAAATAAAATAAGAAAATCTATAATATCAACTCAAATTATATTTTCGTTTATAAAATCAGATATTTAATTTTCATTCTATACTGAATCTGATAAACCGAATACTAAACATAATACCTATTGTAGTATCAATACCAGTATTTTAACCTAAGATCCTTTGATATTTAGTTAGCTACTTTAATACCCTCTAGTGTACTTTGATAGAAATCTCGATAAAATTGAGAATCCTGGTTGAAAGATGTTGATTTAGACAAAGGCGTACTCGCGCTCCCGATGCCGCTGAGAGAAACGGAAGTTTTGAATATAAATTGGTGTGAATGTGATTAATGATTTAGACTCATCGTCCCGCAGGCCTACTGTTGCCAATAACTGTGACGAAGAACTTTAGGTGGAATTAAAAGGGACAGTTTCATTTAGCTCTTAAACCAACACTTTGTTGATTAAAATACGCCTTTGTTAGTGGGTATCTTTTTATTTACCCGACTACGGTGAAGCCATAAGAGAGAGTTATGTTTTTGTCTACAGTCTTGTACGATCACACCACAGTATAGATAAAGGTAGTATAAACCTACAGTCATCATCATCATCATCATCCGAGCGACGTTCTCGGTTGCATCCCTTTCGGGCGCCCGTGGTCCGCTTTCCTACTTTAACGCCTCCACTTCGCACGATCTTTGGCATCCTGCCCCCTTAGACAAGATTGCTTTCTATTAGCGATATCGTCAATCGATAGATTTGATTGTATGAAATTGACATACAACTTTGTATAAAATTAGCATAAGATGCAACTTATCCACCACTATTTTTTATCTAACGCAAGACTACGTGACTTTTCGTTGGCTTGTGTCAATTTCATACAAAATAAATAAATAAAAAGTCTGTCTATTGGCGATATCGCTAATAGAAAGCAATCTTGTCTAAGGGGGCTGGTTAGTAAGGCCATTTGCACGCATATCACCCTTTACGACGTCAAGCCAAGCCAGTATATAGCTATCAAGTATATACCTACAGTATTATTATTATTTGACGACCCAGTTGGCACAATTGTCACCATGCCGGATTGCCAAACACAGGGTTGCGGGTTCGATTCCCGCCTCAGACATGTATTTATGCTTAGATATTTGCCTGTGGTCTGGTTGTTTCTATGTATCATAAGTATATATTTACAAAAGAAAAGTATATAAGTAGTATATTCGTTATCTAGCACCCATAACACAAGTCTAGTTACTTAGCTTGGGGCTAAATGGCGATGTGTGAAATGTCCTGCAATATTTATATTGATTTACTAGCTACGCCTCGCGGTTTTACCCGGTTTCATTTTCTGCGCAACTTTCTTAATTTTTTATTTCATAAGAACCTTCTCCTGATAATAACAAACAGACCAAAAAAAGAATTGGCCAAATTGGTCCAGGCGTTGTTGAGTTATGCGCTTACCAACACATTTTGCGATTAATTTTTATATTATAGATTTATTTATTATGTCGTTATAGAAGTAAATAGCGTTTTACCAATGTTACTAACAAAAAAGGTCACTATTGCAGTTTGTAAATATTGCATTTAGTATTGTTTTGTCGCGGGAACTTTTTGTAAATGTAAAGAACTGGTAAAATGTTTTGCTTGTTCGTACCCTGAATTGGCTTTGATTTCGCTCCGAGTTTGATATTTGAAAGCTAATATTGAACGGTGTTTGCGACAAAACTTCGGGCAACGAGACACAATGAAAATGCTTAGGGTCGCGTTACTCGCAATGTAGCCACGAAATAGCTATAGTTAGTAGCTATACACTAAGTTAATACACTAAGTTATCATCTGTATTTACTCTTAGCATTAAAAAAATAAATAAATACACCAATCAAATTACTTACACAAAATAAAAAACCAAAAATAATAATAATAAACACAAAATAATTAAAAAGACGCCAAACAAAAAAAAATACCCCCACCCAGAAATTAAATAAAAAATTAAACATTACAAATAAAATTATTATTAGATTATTATTAAAAAAATTAATTGAGTTAGTATTTGTTTTTAAGCATTAATCTCAATATTACTATAACTGCCTGTTAGAACTTTTAAACACAATTATCAATGCTTTCTTCTAATTATTTTCAGACTTTTATTGTAATAATTGAAGCGACTTTTGATCATCATAAATAATATTAACTTAAAATGTAGTCAACTTCGTCTAACATCGGCTAAAGTAAGTTCAATAAAGAAAATCAATGAATAAGTAAACTGCGACCGAGGGAACAAAAGAAAAGCAAGCAATGTAACAAACCTTGTTTATGAAGCAAGTCTCGGTAAATTTGCCTGTTGAACGATCTGAGATAAGAGTGCTGATAACGCGACGCAAAACCGTCACGCGAAGACAAGGTAGTTAAATTATCAGCGTCCATAACTCATGATAGGCACACGCTGGTTGGATTGTGCGACCGACTTTCATTAACCGGTCACTTAAAGAACACACTCTAAAATATTTTAAGAATCTATAGGTAAGGAATTCCAAATATTATGTGTGGTTTTTGTTCTTGGGTAATACACAGAGCACGATGCGCGCGGGCTTTGGTCTTGCAAATTTCAATAAAGGCGTTTTTCCATGTACTGGTTGTTTCGAATATACAAAATTGAACAATATTTGTTCCCACTACACTTAGGCTATCCAAAATATAGCTCTTGACGAACTTGATTCTCTGTTTAATAATAGTGGTGATGTTTCTATCTGACTTTGAACTTAGTAAAAAATTTAGGCGTTATTAAGAAGCTGTACGTCAATTTTATAGACCCTAAATTTCTGGTGGTAGGAAACTGCCACCGGGCATGCGACAATAAAACTGGCTCGCTGGTGACACCGTGACAATGAAGGACTCACCGATAGCTACACTCCTAATAGAAATAAATATTGTTTAATTTTCATTGCCTGGGTGTAGCCGCCACGACATTTTTCCTTAGAGTCGTTTCAGAATTATTATTTGATTAGGAGTAACATTTGGTACATAATTATTTGTGTAACGCAGTAAGAATTAGATACAATCAAGCTAAGTAGGTACGGTTGAACTCTACCTGTATAAAGAATTCGAATGGGAAAGTTTTTAGGTAGTTTCTTGAAATCTTTTTATGACTTCCGTGCTGGGTTATGGGTAATCTTGGTAATAAATAATTGAAATTACAAAGTTAGTCAAAGATATGAATGGTGCTTTGTCAATAAATTATCAGCGGGTGTTTAGAATTACGCGTCGATTGTTTGGGTACCTCCCACTCTAACCCCACTATTCTGGGCACACTGGTTAGTTGAATTTCACCCCAAAACCAGACTAAATAGCGTACCAAAATATGTTAATAAGTACGCTCTTGTAGAAAACCAGTCCTTTTGTAAAGCCACTGATAGGGACTCCATCAAGAACGATCTAAGATTTAATTTTTGTTTGGGGCTGTTGTTAAGGAAAGTGAAACCGCAATGGGACGTTACCGGTAAGAATCTTAACAAAACGTTCACCTCGTTGGGCCATTCTTATGGTAATTCGACCCCGCTGTCACGCCGCATGCGACCTTCTGTCCACATTCCGATAATATGCAAATTGGACCCGTCTATAAGGTGACCTGAAAATACTTCGTCATTCATTATAGGCAAGTTTGACGACCCGTTGGCACAATGATCACCATGCCGGACTGCCAAACACAGGGTTGCCAGTTCGATTCCGGCCTCAGACGTGTATTTATGCTTAGATATTTGTCTGTGGTCTGGTTGTTTATATGTATTATAAGTATATAATTACGAAGGAAAAGTAATTAAGTAGGATATCCGTTGTCTAACACCCATAACACTTGTCTAGTTACTTAGCTTGGAATTAGATGGCGATGTGTGGAATGTCCGGCAATATTTATATTTAATATTTATTTATATAAGTTTACTAGCTTTTGCCCGCGACTTCGTTCGCGTATTAGTTGAAAATGGACCAAGGAATCGCGTGGTCCCATACAAACTTTACCCCCCTTTTTTACCCTCTTAGGGGTAGAATTTCGGAAAATCCTTACCTTCTTATCCGATGCCTACGTCACACAAAGAACACACCCTCCAAGTTTCAGGTCTCTACGATCAGCGGTTTAAGCTGTGCGTTGATCCGTCAGTCAGTCAGTCAGTAGTTCAGGACAAAGCATTTTATATGTATAGATTCTTTCAATCTTTACTCGTTAAGTTTCTTTTGGTCATGTATCCATCTTTTTAATTGGACAAAATTCGCGAACTAGCAATCAATCGATAAAGACTTGGTTATTCGACTACAACTAAAAGGGAGGGTTATGCTTTTGGCTGTATGTATCTATGTATGTGGGTGAGTTATATTCCACAAATTTACGGAGATAGGAATCAAAGTATGGAAAAATATTATATTGAGACAATAGGATAATGTCCCTACATATATATTCTTTGCAATAGGTTCGGTACATTTTAAAAACTAAATCATTTGACTCATATTTGTACCTGGATACAAATCGACTTACTGATTTTGAGTATCTTAAATATTATCTTCTCTTTAAAAGATATTGTTTTAGAACAGCAAAAAGCAATTAACAATGATTGAGCGACATTGAGCAGCTGACCAGCAGTTTTTAAAATAATGTCGCAAGGGTCACGTCAGGTGGGGTCCGTCACAAATTTCCTTTTTTTCATTTAATTACGACTTTTTTTAGGGTTCCATATTCAACAAGGAACCCTTTTGTTTCGCTAGAAGTATGTGCTAAGTCTGCATATTTTAACGGGCTACGGAACCCTACACTGAGCGTAGCCCACCACACACTTTGCCAGTTTTATTTGAAACTAGCTGCGCCCCGCGGTTTCACCCGCGTAATCATTCATGCGCAACTTTCTTAATTTTTTATTTCATAAGAACCTTCTCCTGATAATAACAAACAGACCAAAAAAAGAATTGGCCAAATTGGTCCAGGCGTTGTTGAGTTATGCGCTTACCAACACATTTTGCGATTCATTTTTATATTATAGATAATTTATGTGGGATTATTATTTTATTAAAATGAAGACAACATAGGTATTCAACAAAAATATCAATCTATCTAATTTAGTTATTGGATTTTTGTAGGGTTTCTATTACATGGAATTATATCAACAAATATTTTTAATATTCTTACTGTATGATAAACGGAAAGATATATATTACTAGCTGCATCCCGTGGTTTGACCCGCGTAAGTCCCGATCCCGTGGGAATATCGGGATAAAAAGTAGCCAGTAGTGTTAATCCAGGTTTCGAGCTATCTACAGACCGAGTTTCATCGCAATCGGTTCAGTAGTTTTTGCGTGAAGGAGGAACAAACATACATACATACATACACACATACATTCACATTTATAATATTAGTAGGATAGATATATTATCTAATGCCTTCGTAAGTAGATATATGTCCCTTTTTTAAGTTTATATCGAGTCGGCAGCAGTAAAATAATGTAACGCGCGGATGAAGTTGTACCCTAAAACATAAAAATCATGTTAACGTCGAAAGACTCGGATCCTGACTTCCATATAAAGTTTTTCTGTACACCACGCTTAATTTAAGTCGAAGAAAAAAAAACTTGGTTTCAATACGTAAAACTTTAAAGGCCATTAGTATAAAGCCTCACGTTGTTCTCGGTTTTTACCTACTCGAGCTTTTTACTGCAATAAACTTTTGACAAGCCATTTGTGGCCGGAAAGCGTTCTAATCATAGTCACAGTACTTACGACGCTTGACTACTTCTTAATTTTACTTTTGAATAAATGAGCCGTCGTAGTTCTCAGTTGACGTATAACAAATAGAAACAAAAGTCCGACAAATAGATGTCTTTAGTTTCGAAACTTGTCTTCCAGACAACTTAAACGTGCTAATTAAGATCCTCAAATTGAAGTTTTCTTTGTTCTGCAAAATTTAACTGTTAATTCAGCGAGACGTAAAATTAGTAGAATCATACTAACTCGTGTTAGGCATACGACGTTTTAGTAGAATGTCGAGCTGGATTTGATTGAGTCTCAAACTCTGAATTGTGAATTTTGCGTTACAATTTGTCTACACTTCTAAAGTCACGTATTTAATTTAATATCTTAGGAAACGCAAAGTAAAAGACACAGAATACTTCTTATGTAAACAATAGCATTTGGCAATATAAATGAAAGTGAAACCATTCAAGCCTCTTAGTTCACCGCTCAGGAAGCAAAATGAAGAGTTTTATCAATTTCAATCGTGCTGTCGATAATTTTACTGACGTTTCAGACATTTTATCAAATAGTAATTTTATCGTAGACAGTCCTAGCATGAAATTATTACGAAATGTCAATGAGCTTTCACATCTGAGATTATTCTAACAAATTGATAAAGAAGGCTGAAGTCAGGAACCCAAATCAAATAAACCGGATTAGGTCATCGCTTTACGGCAAGTGGAAGTGGCGGGTCATCTCGAAGGAAGCAATTCTCGTGGTCGTAGATTGAATGCAAAATTGGATGAGATCCCACTGTTTTTACTGTATGGATCCGGAGATTGTTACTACCTACCAACATCTCCGCGTTTTATTTCGTCGAGGGCGCACACTCTTTGAATGGTTTGATTGAATGTGACAATAGTTATTGTAACTGAACTTCCAACTGGTTTCTTATCCGTTCGTTTCTCAAGAGGGGAATTTATTCTGTTCGTATTGGATGTTCGCTTTGACCTTTTCCTTTTATTTAGCAAATCATGTTGTGAAATTGTTTAATTGAGCGAATGGATTTGGTTTGAATTCGGGAAGTGGTATATTTTCATAACAAAAAAAAAATATGAATGTTACGGAAAAGTTTTTAAATCTATTGTGCGCCTTTTAAAAATTGTATTATCTTCAATAAATTGAATTTTTATGGTCACTTGTTGAAACTACCTTACGTATAACCTTAGAGGTATTCTATAAAGAGCTCACGTGACTGTTAAAGAAAGTATTTTAATCAAATAAAATTGTCAAGGCAGTTATTAAATAAGTCCTTGCCTTTTTACAATTTTATTTATCCATTAAAACAAACAAACAATCAAATCTTTCCTCTTTGATATTCAATAGATTAGCGTGTTTGTAAGTAAAGTTAATTTAGTAGAGAACCAATTGAAATACCCCTTTCAAAGTACAGGTACAAGTTAGGTCAAATGGCAAACGGTCTATAGACCTTTCAGCAATGTTACAGCTCGTATTCATTTTCAACTGAATTCAATAGACTTTTGATTTCCGGTAGCATTGGTTTAGATTTCAATATCTAGTTATTTTTAACCGACTTCAAAAAAAGGAGGAGGTTCTCAATTTGGTTGTATGTATTTTTTTATGGATGTTCTTTGTTTTGATACGTTCTTTGTTTATCAATCGATTTGATGATTTTTTTCTTAACTATACATATTTCTTTACATAAGTCTCTCTAGTCATTAGTTTCTGCTTTAGGTAAGTACTTACTTATATTTCGTTATAGAATTTGTATTAAATTAAATCGTTATTTAGGTTTACTTTTTTAAAAGACTTGCAATAGTTGTGTCATTCGCAAGGCGGTAATTTCAGTGTAATTTAACAAAAATAATGTGCGAACACGTTTATTGAAAATTATTTGAACGAAATCGACAATTCATAAAAATGCTTTACAAAAGAGTGTTTCCTAAAAGGCGCGAGTCGTACGTTCTTTGTGGTGGACTATTTTCAACGTCTTGTTTACCTACAGCAGAATATTTTTGATTTAAAAAATATATATAATCGAATGACACCAGTAGGTTTCAGGTCTAAAATAAGTAAGCTACAGACTACCATTTCAATTCTAAGTTTGGATAATTAAGCACCTTACGAAAAAGTATTTTAATATAATTGTTAACCTTCCAAACAATAAATCCACGTATTCGAAATGACTACCAACACATTAAAAATAATTTATCTATTTACTTGCGAACAATAATCGCTAAACTTTTCTACTAGGTACGTTACTTTCAGATAATGTTGCAAAGTTTTGTTGGTATTAATTTCAATCCACAACTGTATGGTAGTTAATCAATTTACGTACCGAGTTATGTTACTGAAGTATCTTCTTTTCTTTATTCTTATTTTTTTCTGGACCAACCCTCGGTTACTTCCCTCTACTTTTTTTTCGGGGTGTCCTAAAAGTACCCTGCTCGATTTCTGCGAATGGTATACAAACTACCGAGCGGCATTGTACCAAGCCAAATAGATAATAGAACATATGTCCTATTATATATATATATATTTATTTATCTACCCTCAACTATCAGCTTCACCTTCAGATGACAAGGCTCGGCACTGATCCAGTCTTCTCGCGACCATGACTATTGTAACATAGTCGAAACGTCGAGGTAAAAGAAATAAATATAAAATATGCGATTAATAAGACGAAGAAAATAATTGCTATGAATACAAATGTGAGTTAAAAAAGTTTTTATATTCTTTACTGGTTTATATTTTATACAATAAGAAACTTACATTTAGCAGTAGGTATTCGCAGACCTCTTTGAAAATTTACCTTTTTTATGTTTATTTTTAAGAGGGTTACATATCGCGTACTTATCTTTACAAAAAAAGCAAATAGCCGTTTTCTCACGCTACAAAGTTACCTGTTTTTGGTGTTTATTTTTTATGTAATATAAATGTATAAACTGTGCTTGTATTCATAATCATTTTAAATTTAATGTTGAAGTTATACTTACCTACAAAGAACACAGTATTTTTGAAAACGGAGTTTTGAGAAAAACGTTAATGTGTGAAAAAATTACATTTTCACAGTAATACAATTTAAACGAATCTTTAACTTTGTTTTTCTCAAAACTTCATTTACAACTGTGTTTTTAAAATTACAAGAGCAGAAGTGGTATTCCCGTTACGGTGAAGTATCCCATTTCTAACACAAAAATAATCATCTCAATCGGTTGAGCCGTTTTCGAGTTATCGGTGAACATATAAAAAAAACATACACGACTAAATGGAGAACCGCCTCTTTTTTTTAAGTCGGTTAAATAACCGGGAAATGGATCAAAATTAAGTTGCAATATTTTACCTGAACAAACATACATACATTGCAAGTTAAATAAAAGGTTTTAAAATGGACAACAATCAAGAAAAGTCATTAGTATGTGATCCTCTTAAGAGTATTTATTACCTATTTGTAAGGCTCTTTTGGAAACAAATATTTATTTTACTTAGGTAGGTAATATGTAGGTATTTATAAACGGGAGACCTTTGGCGTAATCAGTGGCATGGTTATGCTCAGATTAAACTGTTTATGTTAGCACATTATAGGTATTATTCTAATACAGAGTTATGTAAAATATGCCACTAAAAAACAATATTATTCTAATGATTTTAAGAGAGTTTGATTTTTTTGAGTGACAGAGGTTTAATTTCTCATAAATTTTATTGAATTTATTATTAGATAACCTTTGCAATATTTTTCATTACTCATACTCCAAAAGTAGGTCTAAAGGTGCTTGAAAAGCGCGTTGAAAGTAAAACTTTCAGCCCTAGGGAGAATCGCTTTCACTGACAGCTGTCTTGTCAAATTATGGCTTCGCACGACTTGTGCAATGTGCATAGCACATTAGGAAGGTTTTTTCTTAGTAATCGAATTCAAGTAGAAATATTTAATTCAAGATTTCATAATTTAAAAAAAATGAAAAGATGAAAACGGTCAAAGAGACGTATGCCCATGCTGCGCTGCGCCGCCCGCGCCCTGTTGTGATTTTGTTGATGTGGCTTTATGCGACCGTCCTGTCAGTGAAAAAAAAAAACTGGCGGGAAATGAGTCTGAAATGAGTGCATTTTCAATTGTTATAAACGTTTTAATTAGTATTCTCTTTTGTTATATTATTAATGATTGTGTATTTTGTATAAAAAACATTTTTCCTAAAAACGGTGTTGCAAAAACTGTAATTTAAATGCACGGACTTCGCGTCATTTCCCGTGTTGGATTAACTAATTAAAAAGAAGTCTTTGGTAAGTAAATACCGACGTATTGAGTATTGAATACAAAAAAGCAAAAACCTAAAAAACATAATGTATAACCTCTTTGATCCCAACCATGTAAGAGGATCAGGCAGTATAGTCTCTCACTCACTTTCGTTATTAGGAAGAATTTGATATATTATTCGCAATGAGAAGCACAGTGGTTACTTCGGGTAAAAGACTCATTTAGTCCCTCGAACTATTCTCGAAACTACGTCTCGGCACTAAATGAGTGACTTTCACCCCTAGGGTAACAATGTACTATTTCTTTTCATTTAAATATTTTAAGGTGTTTTGTTGCACAGTTATTTCGCTTGATTTGTTCTGAAGAGGAAACGCAGGTATTGCTATGTCCTTACAAATATATTTCGCTATTTCTTTCCTTAATAATGCCTCTAGAGCAATATTTTTTTGTTATTAGACTTAGGATTGGTGTACACAAATGCTTCTCCGTTTTCCTTTTTTCTCACTACTAATTACTAAAGGAATTCGTTGACTAAAGGACATTTATCTACCTACAATCCTTTATTGTTAGAAAAAAGGACAAGAGAGACGTGTACACATACCTACTTAGGGCAACTGTACACTTTACAGCATAGAAAAATAAGAAAAATGTATGTGCGCTAATTGACATTGCTCTTACGGTGAAGGAAAACATCGTGATGAAACCCGCGGCTTAGTTGGCTCCAGAAGTATTGACAAGTTCTCTCTTCTGGACATGGTCGACTAAGTTGAGAGGGTTGTAAGTGCTGGGCAAGCCTACTCCATCCTCACGCAAAAAAATACCTAATTAAAAAGAGTCTAATTGCGGAAAACAGCCTGTATACAAGTACAAGTACCTAACTGTACAGCATTCGGATTCGACGCAGTAGTAGCTTGCGTGTTCGATTCCCGTCACTTACAAATATTTATCTTCAAATATTAACGACGACTCAGTTGGCACAATGGTGCCGGACTGCCGACCACAGGGTTGCGGGTTCAATTCCCGCCTTGGACATGTATTTATGCTTAGATATTTGTCTATGGTCTGGTTGTTTCTATGTATTATAAGTATATATTTAGAAAATAAAAGTATATGAGTAGTATATCCGTTGTCTAGCACCCATAACACACCTCTTATACCTACGATATAAGTACTATCTGTTTATGATATCTAAGCCAAAAATTAGCCCGATTCAACCTTTGGTTTGAGTTGTGCGTTCGTATTTCAGTCAGTCAGGAGTTTTATTGTTATAATTATACATATGTATTAACTAAACCGATTATTATATTTTATTATGCATAGTTTATCTCGTTCACTCCCAGCTTCATAATTTAATAGAGTCATTTGTGTTGCCTTTCATTGTTATAGGTACCTACACCGATCGTCTCGTTCGGAAAGAAACCGAAAGACATTGGAAATTAATGTCAAAAGCAATAAATATTTTTATTTGACGGCTTCCGAGGCTTGGTTCCGCGAATAATTAAAAGCATTTTCCCATCTTATGTCTATATTAATTTTTCCCGAGTGAAGTTCTATTTGGAAACTTTGCACTCGAAATAATTTTCTACTGCGCAGTTGACGGCTAGTATTTGCTCAGTTTATTTTTCTCCGGCTATAAGAGCCCTACAGTTGAACATCCAGGAGCCCAACCGCGCTTATTGCGTCGGCTTCAAGCCGACGTCGATATCCCAACCCGCGCCCCACACTGGGCGGAATTTTGAGACTGCCTTTCATAAAAAGTTTGAAAAATTAGGTGGTTTTTTTTTGTGTGTTTTAAGTATACAGGATTTCTGGGGACATCAAACCATTAAAAAAAAGTGACTTTAGTTGTTATTTAAAAATATAACAAAGTCGTATTTTGTGGTGTTTTTAAAAAATAACATAACCAGAATTACTTATTTTTGAATGTTTTGAAGTCCCCGACAATCCTGTATACTTAAAACACACGATTAAAAAAACTTAATTTTTCAAAAAACCTATGAAAGGCGAGCTCAAAATTTCGCCCAGTGTGGGGCGTGGGTCGTCATAAGCCGACGTGTTGGCTTGAAGCCAACGCGTTGGTTTGAAGCCGACGCACTTATCGCGGTTGGGCCCCAGTACTAAAGAGAGCCGCTTCGTTGCGCAACTCCCGTACGCCAAAGCTAATATAAAACTGTATGTGACGTACTTTGCCACTACTTCAGTCTTTTGACTATAAATCCAAATGCCTAAACTTGAAGTAGTGGGGTAGTGTATACGTACAAAGAGACAAGAACGTCAAAATATTTTAGAAACAAGAGGACAACCACAAAAGAAATGTTTCTGATGCTTTGTTGTGACTCTTTTACAACCCGCGTAACTCCCGATCCGGGAATATCGGGATAAAAAAGTAGACGATATTATTGTCAATGAACCAATGTATCTTATCATGCTAAGTATCATCTAAATCGTTTCAGTAGTTTCGGAAAATATTCAATGCAAACAAACGATAAAGCAACCGAATGAAAACGAAAACAAATATTTCCTAATATTAGTATATTAGTAAAAATTATGGTATAGATAGATATACAAAACTAGTACATTTTGGCTTGGATGTTAATATTCACTGTTTCGTTATTACGTGTACTTATTTATCTAAATGTAAACCTACTGACGACCCAGTTGGCACAATGGTCACCATGCCGGACTGTCAAATACAGGGTTGCGGGTTCGATTCCTACCTCAGACAAGTATTTATGCTTAGATATTTGTCTGTGGTCTGGTTGTTTCTATGTATTATAAGTATATATTTACAAAAGAAAAGTATATAAGTAGTATATCCGTTGCCTAGCACCCATAACACAAGTCTAGTTACTTACCTTGGGGCTAGATGGCGATGTGTGAAATGTCCTGCAATATTTACTAATTTTGTCAACATTTGCATATCAGAAGGCTACGCTTTAGTGTCCAATAACTATTAACGAAAACCCTTATCCAATTTTGCATATTTTGTGAGTACGTTACCTTCATAATTCTTGCAGCAAGCCTTGGGATGCGCCGCTATTTTTTCATAAAAACGTTTATGACGCATGGCTGCTTGCCATTATAAGTCTACAAGAAAAGAGCCGAGAGCTGAATCCTTGTAATTAGACGCCCGTGAAGATTTATGTTCCTAAATTTTCCAAATTCTTTTAATTTTTTGGCCGCGACACGTGCTTCTTACTTTAAGTATTTTTTTATTTTATTTCAAGCCCTAACTTTGAAGAGGCTCTACAGCAAGGTTTATTGAAATTATTCTGAGAGCTAGTAAAGCGGACTAGTAATCAGGTAGGTAACAATTTACCGTAATTTTCTGTTGTGTAAAATAGAAAGTTAAAAGATAGGTCTGAGTAGTGAGTTAGCGAGGGTGGTGTTTATTTGGGTTCGCTTTATTTCTACCGTTCCCAGGGGTCCGGTCCATGTATCACTGCAGACGTCAGCCCTGGGTTAATTGTCTACGTGCGTTTTCAGCTGAATTCGTCACGTTTACTCGCTTACACCCCCCTCACACCCCCGGTGATTCTCCTCGCGACCATAGCACTAACAAACTTGATACCTACATCGAAAGAAAGAGCAATATTACTTCTATTTTAAGAGTTCACTGTATCGAAGCTTTGTGTAGCTTCTTTATTCCACTTTCGATTCATAAAATATGAAAGTAATAAATGTCATAACTCGTATGAAAATATTGTATTTACTTGGGGTAGGTAACAGATGATAAATGTTGTTAGTACAGTACCATTTGCGAGGATATTATATTCTTTATTTGTTCTTAGACATTAATTAGTTTGTTTTTGTTGTGAGCTTCGGCGGGTTTATTTAGGTAAGTGACAAAACTTTGGATCGTAATTTCTTATTCATACTTTAGGAAAATATTGAATTTTGCACAAATATACTGGGAAATATTTTGGTTTCAGAATGTTGTTTATCTTTCAGTGTAGGTTAGTGAAATAAACCGTAAATAGGTTTAAATAGGTATCTTCTACATTACATTAGAAAATATTGTTTTAGGGTTCCGTACCCAAAGGGTAAAAACGGGACCCTATTACTAAGACTTCACTGTCCGTCCGTCTGTCTGTCAGCAGGCTGTATTTCATAAACTGTGATAGCTACAGAGTTGAAATTTTCACAGATAATGTATCAAATAATGTAGATCTGTTGCTGCTATAACAATAAATACTAAAGAAAAAGAAAAAAAATAACTGGGGCTTCCATACCCATGGTACGGAACCCTTTGTGCGCGAGTCCAACTCGCACTTGACCGGTTTTTTATATTTACAAGGAAAGTATACTTATAAGTATTCTATCCGTAACCTGGCTACTAGAACAAAACCCTGCTTGCTTGCTTAACTGGGGCTAAGTAGAGCTGTGTGCTATAATGTGCAAGACATATTCATTTATTATTTATTTTAATTAAATAAGAGGCCTCTTAAATTATGCAATTTCAGTTTCATGGTTAGATAAATATTAGTTTGATCAAATGTGTAAACAATATGTAGAATGTAGAACCAGATATAAATGCATTCCTAAGAAAAAGACAGATGCAGACATCAAAAATAATTTAGAAAAAATCTATGTGTAAAGCGGGAACTAATCCATCAATGGATTAGAGTGGACTAGAGAATCCACTCTAATCCAGTCCCCTTAGTTTATAAGAGTAGCTTAAAGTATACTAAAAGGCAGAATCTAATCCTCTTAAGGTTATGGTTTAGAGTTGACAAGAGCTTCTTGTTCTACTGCTTAGTCAAAGACCCCTAGTATTATTTTAATTTGCTGCTAAATTTAATATTTTTTGTTGAACAAATGTCCACTGTGGAATACATTTTCGCCATAGAATTATACAGCCGTAAGCCGTAATGTACCGTTTTCAAATGAAATGGTAGATGAAAGCGTAAGGTTTTATTTGCAGTAAAGGTTCCGTCAAAAGACAAAAATCTAATTACG
Source organism: Idaea straminata (assembly GCA_951213275.1). Taxonomy (NCBI): domain Eukaryota; kingdom Metazoa; phylum Arthropoda; class Insecta; order Lepidoptera; family Geometridae; genus Idaea; species Idaea straminata. The sequence goes on along the minus strand of OX577857.1, from coordinate 7,995,124 downwards.
TATTATTTAGGGCGGGAAAATTGACACATCATTTTTCAGCTACCGTAATGAACTTAATTTAGAAAGTGATAAATGGATGATACATCTAAGTACTTAATTAGAGACTAGATTAAGGCCCAGTTGCATAGATCATTACATAGTATAAAACGAAGTCACTTTTCGCTGTCTGTCCCTATGTATGCTTATATCTTTAAAACTACGCAACGGATTTTGATGCGGTTTTTTTTGTAATAGATAGAGTGATTCAAGAGGAAGGTTTTGGTACATAAAACAAAACTACCACGCGTACAAAGTCGCGGGCAATAGCTAGTATTCTATAAAACAAAGTATATTTGGTATTATATAAAACGTTAACTATATTTTGTGCCTAATCAAAGCGTTCTAAACTATTTTGTATTGTCCTAAAACAAAAGTAAGTTGTATCCCTTTAGACGCCATATACGCGAAACACCAACGCGAGATTTTGTGGTGTTTTGCGGATAAGTAGAAATAATTACGTGAAATATTAACTACGCACGATTCTTTGCACCTTGTAAATTTTTACCATCAAAGTAGAGTGAAAACGAAAACACCAACATATATATTCTAAATCGGATCCCCCTAGTCCAAGGAAAACAAAAGCGAAAGATGATCGAAAAATAAACAAAAGACGATCAAAAACAGCGACATAATAGCAGGGAACTGTCAAAATGACAGATGTATCGTATGTATCTTGTATCGAGTAAATCGTACCTAAATTGCACTAGTACGGGATCCCTTTAAGAACGACCTTCATCGAGCTGTTTAATGGAAGAAAAGTATCTAATATCAAATTAAATAGGTCAATATTGCAAACTAGACATTGTCACCTAATAGTATAGGCCAATGCATTTTTCTTAAGAAAAATTTATGTGCGCTAATTGACATTGCTCTTACGGTGAAGGAAAACATCGTAATAAAACCCGCGGCTTAGTTTGCTCCAGAAGTATTGACAATTTCTCTCCTCTGGACATGGTCGACTAAGCTGAAAGGTTAGTGGGTGCTGGGCAAGCGTACTCCATCCTCACGCAAAAAGGACCCAATTAAAAAGGGTCTAATCGCGGAAAACAGTCCAAGTACAAGTACAAGTACATGTTTACAAGAGCCTACAATGCGAAGAAAATGTTAAAATTGTGCAACTGTGGCATACTGAATTTATTCTGCATTCTGACGTCTTACTTGAGTACATTCTTTCTAGTAAACATACAAGTTAATGTTGAATATGTAGGTAGATTACGTAATGAAAAACTATTTTGACTTCTTCTTTTTACTATAAACATCGTAGGTGTCGTGAGTGTGCTCTACCCCTTATGGCTTTTTAAAAACTGCAAACCGAGAAGTTTCGAAATATACATCGACGATGGAAAGCTCTTTAGTCTTTCCGTGACCATGATCGATGTAATTTAGTTGTGACGTCACGTGAATTTTACTAATAAGTAATAGTAATATCTACACTAGATAGCGTAGATAAAAAGTTTTCTTCTTTTTTTGTTTGTAACTATTATAATCTGAAACTACAGGACCGATTTTGATGTTACTTGTTATGAAGATACATTGATTAATTGGGAATAACATTGGTTATTTTTTATCCCGATATTACCACGGGATCGGGAGTAACGTGGGTGAAATTGAAGGGTTTTTACTACGAAAGGGTGTTGATCTACACTTCTGTTTTAACAACTTTTTTCAAAATTCGAATTTATGTGATTATTTAAAAGTTTTGTATACCTACTGAAAAATAAGCTGGTTTTGGTAATAAATACCATTGATGTAGTAACTCTATAAACAAAAAAACATCAAAATTGCCATTTTTTTTCGAATTTCCAAAAGTCGTAGAACAAAAGTTGCTTGTTTTGCACAGAAGTAGCCCTCAACGGCTTGCTTGTATAATTACCAATAGCCCTGTAGATTGGCTAGTGAGTATAATGAACGGGTGAATAAGATTAATATTGAAATATAATTGCATGCAGCAGTAACCGCCATGCCACCTACAGCTACGGCTGGCGGTGCCGGCAACATGTTATTAAGGAAATGTAGTTTTCTTTGTGCAGGTCAGTGTTCTTTGTTTCATTGCAATTGGTGTAAAAAGTAGGTACTAATATAAACTATCCGTTTGAAACAGTCTATACAAACAAAAATAATAGTTGTCTGTTAAGTCGGTTTACGAACGTCGTATGAAAACATTAATGGTAACCATAGCAACGATTATCGTTATTACGTTAACGTGCTTGAAGATCCTTCGCGATATCGTTGATTCTCCTGATCTGAACGCGGTAATTTGCAGACTGTTCTGCTTGAATAAATTTGTCCGAGGCCGGAAACATCACCTTCTGGCGATGCCGGCATCTCACACGGTCTCCCTTTCTCCGCAGAATCAACGCGATTAACGCTCTGGATGCAAGTGCTGAAACTGATCTGTTTGCGGACGAATGGAGATTGATATTGTCAGTGTGTTTGGATTTTTGCGAGAGAAATGTATGAATTATTTATCCTAATTAGTCAATTGCTGTAATTGGTTATTATAATCGTATTAATTGACTATAAATAAATAAATAAAATCGTTGGTTACTTTGTTAATAACTCACATTCCCGGAACGCGAGTGACGTTGCTATGGTTCACCTTGTCAATAACGGGACGTGAGCGATGATGTCACTCTTTTTTTGTGAGTGCTGCCGGTGGTCATCGATTTATAAGACGTTATCACGTCAAAAAAAAAAGAATAAAGCGACTACTACGCCACTCTCCATATACTCATTTGTACCTAGTACCTACCCCTGTACCTTTGTACTCAGTTATAGTTTTTTAAGTTTGTGCACAAGAACAGTTTTTATGTATTTCTTTCCGAAGTTTTTAGGTTCGAATCCCGACCGGCCGTGCACCTACAGATTTTTCTTACGAAAACTCAATGTGCGCTATAACATTGCTCTCACAGTGAAAGAAAACATCGTGATGAAACCCGTGGCTTAGTTGGTTTAGACTAAGTTGAGTTCTTTCCTCGTTTGCAAATCTAGATTGAGCTCTGAATCTGCAAACGCCGAGACGACCACTTAAGCACTCGGACGCTCAAAAATGTAAAACAGGCTTCAAATCAGAAGTTGTATAAGGGAAAATGTAATTGTTTGTAGAAAATCGACATGTTAAAACGTCTATTAGGTAACAATGTCCAATGTACCAAAATGACTAAAACGTCCAAAATCACGAATACGGTCAGGAACTGTAAAGAAAACAATGGAATAATTTAATTATTTATTTATATAAAAAGATAATACGTTTTAAATGCAAACAGTGCAATATCTTAGTTATGTATTAGAAAAAAGCAGTAAGTAAACAAAGTGCATGAACAAGCATCATTTGACCACCCTGTTGGCACAATGGTCACCATGCCGGACTGCCAAACATAGGGTTGCGGGTTCGATTCCCACCTCAGACAAGTATTTATGCTTAGATATTTGTCTGTGGTCTGGTTGTTTCTATGTATTACAAGTATATATTTACAAAAGAAAAGTATATAAGTAGTATATCCGTTGTCTAGTACCTATAACACAAGTCTAGTTACTTAGCTTGGGGTGGGGGCTAGATGGCGATGTGTGGAATGTCCTGCAATATTTATTTATAGTGAAGACATTCCGATTCTGTTCAGAAAAATAAAGAGCCCAATAAAATTTTGTTCAATGCAACAGCTATCGCTCACTGGAGCAGTGGAGCTATCGTTCTGCATTTTATACATTCGATGCCATCAACACGCTTCAGTTTATTCCTTTACTTTGTATGTAGTATGGGTGTCTGCTGATATAGGTACAGACGAGGTGCTTTCACGTTGTTTATTTATCGGATCGTGCACAACGAACAATTGTATTGATACTATAATACTAGGTATTAATATAGGTGCACCAATGTATTTTTCTTAAGAAAAATGTATGTGCGCTAATTGACATTGCTCTTACGGTGAAGTAAAACATCGTGATGAAACCCGCGGCTTAGTTGGCTCCAGATATATTGACAAGTTCTCTTCTTTGGACATGGTCGACTAAGCTGAGAGGGTAGTAGGTGCTGGGCAAGCCTACTCCATCCTCACGCAAAAAGGACCCAATTAAAAAGGGTCCAATGGAGGAAAACAGCCTGTATACAAGTACAAGTACTAGGTATATTCATGTTTGCGTAATTTTAGTTATTTAATTTAAATATTTCAAATATTTCATGACATTCCAACCAACCAATTCCGGTACGTTCCTGCTGATCAAAATTTCTGGTCAAACTAGTTTGTCCAAAAGGAATAAATTTCATCGTAGTCAAACTGCTCAACTAAGTGGTTAACAAAAGGCGATCAAAACAGAAACACAAGATGGTCGAAATAAAACCAAAGACAATCGAAAAAACATCAAAAGATGATTGAAAATAGAAATAAAAGACAATCGAAAAATCTGTCATAATATGTCACTCTTGGTTTTGGAGTAGGGGATGACTCTTTGGATGACAATGCCGTTCCGTTGGCCAAAATAGCAGCCAGCCCTTTGGTCATCTAAAGCTAAAACTAATAAACTAATATTATAATATGCTGGACTGTAGCTCATAAACAATCACCCATTCCTCGTGTCCTCAGGTCCCTGAGCGTTTTCTTGGATGAGTCCTGAAAGTGATCTGTTTGCGGATGAATGGAGTGAAATACTGTCAGTATGCCTGAAGTTCTGTGAGAAATCCGATTGAATCAATGTGTTTGTTGTGTAATAATTTATTTTTTGTTGCTTTTATTAATATTGTATTCTTTAATTATTGTAATTGTTTTGTGAAACGTTTTAATTAAAGTAAAATAAATAAATAAATATTATAATTATGAAAGTTTGTCTGCTTGTATGTAGGTACGTTTGTTCCTCCTTCACGCAAAAACTGCTGGATCGATTGCGTTGAAACTCGGTATATAGATAGATACATGCCACTTTTTACCCCGATTATCCCGCGGGAACGGGACTTACGGGGGTGAAACTGTGGGACCCAGTTAGTTACCTTACCTATAAGCTCAACATATTAGACTTTATAGCAACCAACAACAAATTTATAAAATCCAGTCTTTTACTATTAACTATAACTATTGACTACTATTTACTATTAATATTTTGTGACCATACTATTTAAGAAATAGGAATATTTACAAATCAATATCGAGTCCCAAGTCCCACGATATGAGGGAGAAGGTCACCACTTCGATCGTCTTTTGTTAAATCTTTGATCCCCCTTTGTTTCCATTCCGATTGTCTATAATTGTTTCCACTTTGAGTTAGGAACACAGTTTAGGGTCAGGGTAAAAAGAGGGTTAAAATGGTAATTAAAATTATAATTTTTGTTGTTCTTAACCTAGCCCGGGTAAGGTTTTCTGCTCAGCAGGCTGATTCACAATCCATCGGAAGACTACCGAATCGAATGAAACTTAAAAGACAAGGATGGCAACACGTCAGCAACACGTCAAACGGCGCGGGAGTGAAAGAGCGGCAAAAATATTTTTTCAACTTAAGGGCAGGTGCTAATAAAGCTTCCAAAATCGACCTTTGCTTTAAGCAACTCTAATTAATCAAATACTCTTTTTTTGTTATTTGGATAAAAATGGATATTGTAGTTTAATAACCATATTTTTGTTTATTGTGGTTGAAAACATGTTATGAACAACTTCGTTCGATAAAAAAAATGTTAGAAAACAGAGAGTTATTAGATCGTTAATCGGATTTTATTCAAAAATAGTTAACGTTTCTTTCTAAAAATGAATCAAATGATAGGTTTTGACCTCTAGGAACTATATTTGTGGATAATAATGCTAAAATGTTTTGCATATCGATCAAATATAACAGTTAGCACGCAGCACGCTACGTTTTTGAGAGCGGGGGCTAAGGTAATGTGAATACCTACACACGGTACTGGAAGAGCGCCTTAAGGCCGCATCGTCACCTACACCATTAGGCAGGTGTGATAGTGGTCAAACGCTGACCTATCATATATGTAAAAAAAAAGATTAACCGATGGAGCCTCGTCGGTGGATCCTGTGCGCATCAACAAGCAGTGTGTGAAACGTAGTGTGACATTACTTACGTACGTTGTACGGTTTATAGGTACGATGTCTCCCGACACATTGCACTCCAGCCTCGGTAGTTAGCAGCACCTGTCGTGTGGGACACATTCTCGCTGCAGCTTTGCTTTATGTTCCCATAACAATAACAACGCAACGTTACCTCTGAACTTCTCGATTTGGGTCGGAGCTCCTACTTGTACTTAACAAAAACAGTGTAATGCCTCTTAGGTTATTTACCTACAACACCCAAGATAATAAAATATATAACATATATACGACGACCCAGTTGGCACAATGGTCACCATGCCGGACTGCCAAACACAGGGTTGCGGGTTCGATTCCCGCCGCATACAAGTATTTATGCTTAGATATTTGTCTGTGGTCTGGTTGTTTCTATGTATTTTAAAAAGAAGTTAGAAAAGAAAAGTATATAAGTAGTAAATCCGTTGTCTAATACCCATAACACAAGTCTAGTTACTTATCTTGGGGCTAGATGGCAATGTGTGGAATGTCCTGAAATATTTATTTATAACGAAAATTAAAGGAATTTTCAAGATGTGGTGTTTCATTATTGCAGCGGAACCTTAATATCCTAATGGTATTGTAATTTTTTTATCTTAATATATTGCCATTATTATTTTAGGTTATGGTCAGGGGTTATCTACAAGTTCATAGGAGGGTTACAGGGTTTTTTAAACACACTTGTATACATGCTGTTTTTTGCAACTAGAATTCTTTAGTTTTTTTACTTTTAAGGTGGAGAACCAATCGAGCTCTTCCATAAACGCCACTAGATGGGGTTTTTACCTTCTAAAATTATGTAGACTTACAATCACCTCGTCATTAAATCAGAGAAGTTATGGCCACTCGAAGTCTTTAATATAAATATCTAATTCCCTTGTCTATTGAATTTAAAATGAAATGAACAGAACACAATTGGATGAAGCTTTCCAATACATTGAACAGAAAATGGGGTAAGTACATCGATTGAGATATTTTTCAATAATAAAGAAGACAGGATTATTAACTGAGCTTTATAAGACTGAAACACACTTTTATACCTACTTTGTAAGAGTTTTTATAAGTCTTATTCACTAACGGATCTTCTATACAATGTGTTTTAGCGAAGGGGTTTCAATACGAAAGGGGGTTGTTCTAGACGTCTAGGCGAACAACTTTTGATCTACGACTTTTGGAAATTTTGGAAAGACAGAGTTTTTCAATAAAACTTGAGAGGGGTCAAGGGACACCCGGATGGAACGAAGTTACTTTTGAAAAAGGGTTGTTACAACTTTTAGTCTTAGCTTTTTCCGTCTAGCCCACTTTTGCAACGCGCGATAAGAAACTTCGTTCCAAAATCTAATCTATATCTATATATATAAAAGAAAGTCGTGTTAGTTACACCATTTATAACTCGGGAACGGCTAAACCGATTTGGCTGAAAATTGGTGGGGAGGTAGCTTACAATCATAAGACGGACATAGGATATTTTTTTCGATATTCCCACGGGATCGAGACTTACGCAGGTGAAACCGCGGGGCACAGCTAGTATATATATAAAAGAAAGTCGTGTTAGTTACACCACTTATAACTCAAGAACGGCAGAACAGATTTGGGTGAAAATTGGTAGGGAGGTAGCTTAGAGCCAGGAGACGGACATAAGATACTTTTTATCCCAATATGCCCACGGGATCGGGACTTATGCGGGTGATACCGCGGGGCGCAGCTAGTAATACCATAACCACGTAGCCACTCCTTTCAGCATTTTTCGCTATCTTTTTTAGTTTAGGATATAGCTCTGAAGGCCCACGTTAAAATTCACCCTGTATGTATACTTATACCTATAGATAAGTATTTGTGTTTGTTGTCTACTTTTATACATTTCGAGAAAGACATTAGCGACACATCAATTAGTCTTGTTGGATCATTAGTTATAGTAAAAGCCAGGCACAGCGTATGGTACTGCTTATAATCTCGTACAAGTCTTCTATTGTATTAAATAGTTCTCATGTTCTCAAACTTTCTCAAGTGCTACCGTTTCACAGTGATCGGGTACAATTTGCGCCATAATATGTATTTGCACATTTAGAATGACATCTTTACTTTAACATATACGCAAAATACGCATTTATTCAATACTAGCAGCGCCCCGCGGTTTCACCCGCGTAAGTCCCGATCCCGTGGCAATATCGGTTATTCGTTTTTTTCTTGCCTTCTAAACCTTCCCTAGACCTCCACGAACATTTCAAGACTAAGATAAGATAAATCCGTTCAGCCGTTCTCGAGTTTTAATCAGACTAACGAACAACAATTCATTTTTATTTATATAGATAGATAAACACAAATAAAAAAATTACATTAAAATATTTTTTTTATTTCGTATAGTTACCTACTAAATAAATTACGCCAAAGTCATAATATGCTACATACTATGCTTATTAAAGGAAGAAAGGCCGAAAAGTCAGTACTTTGAAGCAAATAAATAAGAAAATTAACTTTTTCTGTTTTACAATTAAACGAAGTTAAAGTATTTTCTTAGGTTTTGCGACTTCCTAAAACTGATAATTAAACTATATCACTCGGAACAAGAATCCTACTAATATTATAAATGTGAAAGTTTGTGTGTGTGTGTATGTTTGTTACTCCTTCACGCAAAAACTACTGGAAAGATTTCGTTAAACTCGGTATGTAGATAGCTAGATATTTAATAAAAATAAAGTCCGATACAAACAAAAATTTTAAAAATTTAAACCAAGTCTTTTTTCTTATACAAAATAATTTCAATTTGCAGTTAATAAACAAATTAGATTCGAAAATTGGGTCTTAGCCAAAGCAGCAATAACTGTGACCCACGGCTCTCAGCCGGCTAACGGTAATTCCTTTAAAGCCAACATTCCCTCTGTGGCCCAGTTACACCTGCCGCCGGCGGCGCCGCAGTGTTTGGTTTCGTACATATTCTCTATTATTATATGTAGAGTATAAAACAATTTCTTAGTAAGTCATAATATTGGAACATATTTTATAAGAAATTTCACTATATGCCCTAGTTAATTCCCATAACATGGAATGACATTTTTCTCCCCCAATGAGTTTCTTGTGCCTTCTTCTCATTGGTGGGCGCGTTCCGAAGGCACACATCCTAACTTAGTTTTTAAGACGTTTCTATGTGATCTGTCTACAAAAGTATTAAGCATCCAAAGGAATAAAAAAAAATGACTTTTGACTGTGTTTTCGGAACTTTGAAATTTCATATTGAAATTAATTTATCTTTTTATTAGTTTAAAATAATTGTTCTGAATTATATGACCCAGGTATTTGACTGAGACCGAGACATTTATTAAACTGAACCCGAAAACCGTTCTTGTCAGGGTTCCGTACCCCAAAAGGTAAAACAGACGGACAAGAAAGTGATCTTATAAGGGTTCCTTTTTTTACCTGCTGAGACGACTGGAACCCTTAAGGTGAAAGGGTACCGGCGCTCTCTCCATACAAACCGATACCTCCGACGCAAATGGTCGTGCAGGTGAGCAGTGACTTTTCAGTGTAGCGTTTCTGAACTTCAATATTGCCTGAATCAGCTTATTCACATCAAAACAAAAACATTATTATTTTAATTTAAAATTTTAATTTAATTTATTTTTTAAAATTTTATTTTATTACAATTTTATTCAGGCAATATTGAAGTTTAGAAATGCTCTACTGAAGGGTCGCCTGTGCGACTATTTGCGTCGGAGGTATCGAAACGTAGTCGACTGTTTCATCCCAGGATAATGACACTAGAGCAAATATTTTTGTTGCATAAAACTTATAACTGCCACCTATGTTTTGTTTTTTTTTTTTGTTTTTAAACTCTTAATTTCTATGATAATTAGAAAATAACAAAAAAACAAGAAACAGTCGACTAGGTTTGTATGGAGAGAGCCCCCGGTGCCCTTTCCTCTTAAAAAGGAACCCTCATAAAATCACTCCCTTGCCCGTCTGTCTGTCTGCCCGTGTGTCACTACCGATTTTCTCAGGAACGGATGAACATAACAAATTGATTGATTGCTTCTAGCAACTTTTAAAGATGAAGACGCCCATTAAAAATTCTCAGAAATGAATATCAGTACACACCACTTATAAAGCGTTGCTGCGTGAAACTCATGTGGAATACTAGGTTGGTACTTGTGTTATTATGTTGCTCTGCGATTGCCAAGTCACTGTATTATTATTACAGAATTAAAGATTTTTAATATTTATACAGTGACCAAATGTTGGTTACTACAATTAGGATACAGCCTACACTAAATTATAAAGAGGAAAGATTTTTCGTTTGTTTGTTTGTCTGTGATAAAGTTGTTGAGTACATATTTCCGTACGAGTTTCCTGACTTGGCTTGGTCCATACGCCAACGACCTTGGTACACAGCCTCGTTGGTAAAAATTGTTGATTGTTTCGAATGTGTTTTGTTTTTCTCAAAAGTGTTGAGATGGAATCGTAGGTGAGATTTTTACCGACATTGTGGTGTGACTTTGAGCCAAAAAACCCATATAGTTTTAAAGCTATCCTAAAATTAAGAATTAAAACTAGTCTTGCTTTGAAATGACAAGGAATTTTCTTCTCAAATTACCCCATTATCGGTAAACATTGCACCTACAATTCCATCTCAGCACTTTTGAGAAAAACATAACACATTCGTTACAATCAACAATGTTAGTTGTAAGCGACGGGTATTTCTGGCGCGTTGTGTTTGGCGGCATAAGCAGCCTTAAATAGAAATATCATAATTTTTGATAGATCAGTACTTTTGTGAATCATCATGTTTCTGAGGAAGTTTTTACATGTAATACGTTTTCCTCAAAATAGAGGAAATCATTGTAATTGTTACCTATCAAAGAAGCTTTATAAAAGCTATGACAAATAAGTAAGGTATAAATAAACAACTTAGGCAAATGGAAAGGGCGTCACCCACTGTTAGGAATGTTTAATGACCTTAAGGTAGTGTTTGACGTTGCATTAGAGAAACAATGGAACTAAAACTAAAGCTAGTCCCTTTATCTTCGCAACAACGGAAACCATTTAACTAACTGAAAGCTTTTAACTCAATTGTGATTTTGATATTTTATAATTTGTAGGTGATATAACAATCTCTTTGGTGGAGATAATAATATTATACTAGCGACCCGGTCCGGGTTAGCACGGCTATATTATGCATGTATCTATACTTATATTATAAAGCTGAAGAGTTTGTTTGTTTGAACGCGTTAAGCTCCGGAACTACTGGTTCGAATTGAAATAGTACATTACGATATAAGTGTGGTAAATTGATCTTTGCATAGAGGCGGTTTATGACGCGCGAGCGGCAGCGAGTGTGTTAAGAAGCCAAGATGCACAACAATATATTAAAAATAAAAAAATTAGTAAAGAAAAAACAAAAAATAAACAACTCAATTTTTAATCGTTTTCTAAGTCACTATCACGAAAAATTTTCGTTCGTAAACCGACTTTAGAGACAACCATTTTTGCTAGCTAAAAAACTCTTTAGTACCTACCTTTTTTATACATCAAAACAGTATAACCCAGATAAATTAAGAATGTTTCACCTACCTAACATGTAATTAGCAGTAAGATACGTATTTAACTTATCGGGATAACTTTATAGCACTAGGTTGGTAATGTAAAACGCACGCGTGCATAATATGTTGGATTATGAGCCTAAAAGCCGTTGAATAAGATCCACTTTATGAGCAACTGTGATAAAAAATTATTTTTGTGTTGGATAGTCCATTTATCGAAGAAGGCTATAGGCTATCCCGGGATCGGAAGTTACGCGGGTGAAACCGCGGAACGCTGCTAGTTATACATATAAATCTTCCTCTTGAACCACTCTATCTATTAAAAAACCCGCATCAAAAATCCGTTGTGTAGTTTTAAAGATCTAAGCATACATAGGGACAGACAGTAGAAAATGACTTTGTTTTATACTATGGAATTAATATGTTCAACACAGGACCATTCTTGGTCATTATTGGTCCTGTTTCAATCAACAAATTCGACTTTTTCCCCACTCCATGGCTGGCTATAAGAGTTCCTTTTTGTCTATGGAACTCTAAAAAGGTATTTCCTCAAAGAATTTATTAGTCATGGTACTTAGAATAGGAAACCGCAGCTGTGTGAAAGAGCTCGTATGAATAAACTTCCTACTTAAATATCCATCTACTCAGAGTTTTGTAAGGTAAGTACTTATACAGGGTTATTGGTAATTATACCAGCAAGCCGTTGAGGGCTACTTCTGTGCACCTAAACAAACAACTTTTGTTCTACGACTTTTGGAAATTCGAAAGTTTTTTTTTTTAATTTTGAGGTTAGATTTACCTGAAAATCTGTTCTTTACACGGAGAGGTCATTAACCCTAAAATTTTACTTATTTTTTAAATTTTATCTAATGTTCTTCGTCTGAATAACCTTTGTTTTATAAAATCAGCTGTTTTTTTTTCAAATTTACATAACCCGAAAATTTTTATATTTTTTTTTGTATTTCCAATAGTCGTAGAATCAAACTTGTTTGTTACGGTGCACAGAAGTAAAAATAATTGCCAATAACCCTGTATTAGTTTGATGTGTAGGTACGCCTTAATAATTCATTTGACGACATTCTCTAATCAACGATTTTCGTATTTAACATAGTTCTGATATTTGAGAAACAGACATACTCAATTTGTGGTTTATTTCAATTGAAAATGTAGTCTTATAGTTTACACATGAGATTCAGTCTGAGAATAGTTCTTTGTCGGAATAACGCGAGTGACATATCAGATTCCTTTTTGAATTGGCGAAATAATTAAGTATTTCTATCTATCTACCTATCTATCAATAGGTTATGTCCTGACCATATTATTTATATCGTAATATTGGCCATTTCATAGTGTGGCTGCCTTTTACTTGAAGGGTGCTCTATGTATGATGTGGTCTGAAACAAGTTTACCTGTTTTACCTGATTACCTATTTTATAATATTTGAATAATATTGACGACCCAGTTGGCACAATGGTCAACATGCCGGACTGCCAAACTCAGGGTTGCGGTTTTGATTCCCGCCTCAGACATGTATTTATGCTTAGATATTTTTCTGTGGTCTGGTTGTTTATATGTATTATAAGTATATATTTACAAAGGAAAAGTATATAAGTAGTATATCCGTTGTCTGGCACCCATAACACAAGTCTAGTTACTGAGCTTGGGGCTAGATGGTGATGTGTGGAAAGTCCTGCAATATTTATTTATTTATTTTATTTATTTAATTAAAGGTTTTTTCCTTTACAGATTGTGACACAATCACAACTTAACCCTCAATGGCAAAACAGCATGAAAACATGGGCCTCTTATTCACCAGAATTAGACAAAGACGAAACTGAATTATCTGCTGTTGAACTTCAATATCTCGTTTCGCGAAGATTTAATTCCGACAGTAGCTCACCACCTTCCTCACTACCGTTGTCGCTGAAAAACTTCAACTTGCTATTAGATGATGATAACACGGTGAATTAAGCAGTTGTATTAACATCTTCAGGGACATGTGGCTCGTAGAACTGATGGCCGTTGGGGCCGAAAAGTCTAGATTGGAGACCACGTACCGGAAAGCGCAGCGCGGGACGGCCTCGGACTAGATGGACGGACGACTTAATTAAGGTCGCGGGAAGTCGTTGGACGCAGAGAGCATGCGACCGATCGCTCTGGAAGTCTTTGGGGGAGGCCTATGTTCAGCAGTGGACGTCCTGTGGCTGATATGATGATGATGATGATGATTAACATCTTTGCCTCTGTATAAGCAGTCATCACCAACAATTACTCTTCTTCTCCGTTGATTCTGACATACTATCGAACGCAGACACATCTTGCCAATCATTCAACTCCTGGACCGGTGAATTTTTCACTGTCACCCTTAGCAACGTCAACACCAAGATTTAGTAATCCCACCATATCAGCAAAACAAACCAAGTTCAATTCCATCAATCAAGTTAAATGACATTACACGTACATACCTACTATCCCAACTCCAATATTAATTTAGTACTGGCACTGGTTACGTGCCTGGTGCCTCGCAAGTTTTAGTTACAAGCTTTACCTCGAGTTGTTTTCCAAGAGAATACAGTAATTGCTTCCAAACCCGGAATCGAATGCATACAGAAGTTTAGTTTTCGAACAATTAATCTGTATAAGTACTCAGTGCAAGGAATTGTTGAAGTCATCCGTCAGTCTCAAAACTGTACAGTTTCCCTTCCAAACGCCTTCCAAACGCCTTCCGTTGGTACAAGAACTTATACCAACGGAAGGCGTTTGGAAGGCGAAACGTATTAGTAATACTGTTACTAAGATTGCCAACTTTTTTCCAAGAAATAAAGTATATTAAGGTCTGGGATGGAAAATAAACAGTATTTTAGAAAAACAAAAAGTTTTTTTAGGTTTTTTAAACATATTTTTGTGCATCTTATTTCTTTTTAAAGTTTCAAATGGCTCTCCACAGTTTTATGATTTAAGTTGAAATAAAAAATGAAATGTATGTTAGCAGCGTAGTGTGCGGAATAAAAATTTGTCTCATTAGTCCAAGTGTTCCTAGATAGGTGACATAAAAAAAAATATGGAGGCTGCTAGATTTCCTTGTGAATTATTTAGTAAGGTTTTTATTAATCTCCTTTTTTAATCAGGTCTATGTGACATCAGTGATGACGTAAAACAGTATTTTGCATACTTTATTTTTGTGCAACAGTAAAAAGTATAATGTAGTAAAAAACCGTATAATACTGTTTTTAACAGTATGGTTGGCAACCCTAACTGTTACCTACTGGTTACCACGTTATCCTCCCCCTACTAACAGTTAATTGAATACGTCTTAGACTCGACGGAAGGCTCAAATTCGATTGGTTGGTGTAATGCATGTAACCCACAACCCTTAAGTGCGCTAACTTCCATTCCATTAAGTAACATGTGAAGACCGGAACTTCATTTGTTTGTATTCAACGTTATATAATTATGATGAAACAAAGAATCCAATTATTTGGGGACACCCTATTGTATTACGTAATTTGTATGTTTTACAAAGTTTCAACGCGTAGGTTTTATAGGTATGTTCTTACCGAAGATACTTATCAAAGGCTGTGTTTAGGTTGTATCAAAATTAATCTTTAAACGTAAATTATAGCTGTACCTAGAGTACCTACCATTTAAGTAGCAAGCGAATGTTCTATAATAGTACATTGCGATACAAGTGTGGTAAATTAATCATTTTATCGAGGCGGTTTATGACGCGCGAGCGGAACGCGAGTGCGTCTATAGATCGCCGAGATTTAATCGATCAAGCCACACGTGTATCGTACGACGTTTAACTAAAGAAATCAACAACAGAAAAACAACACTAATTTTTTAATCATTTTTAAAACGTTATCACGTAAAATTATTGTTCGTAAACCGACTTTATAGACAACCTTTATTGCTGGAGTAAAACCTCTTTTTTGGTACTTACTTTATTTTATCCATCAAAACAGTATAACCCAGATAAATTAGGAATGTTTCATCTATCTAACATGTAATTAGCAGTAAGAAACCAATTTAACTTATCAGGATAACTTATAACACACTAGTGGCGTCGAGGTAATGCATAATGCACGCGTGTGTAATACGTGGTATTATGAGCCTAAAAGCGGTTGATTAAGATCCAGTTTATGAGCAACTGTGATGAAGAGGAATTGACTAATCCCAGCTGTATTCTTCGTCAAAACTATAAGGCATCTTGTAGATATCCCAAAAGTTCGTGCTGCAAGAAAAAGTTCAAGTTCTTACCTATGGAACAAAATATATATATAATTTGTTTTGGTAGGTTGGTACTATTCATTAAATATAATTAACTACTAAAGCCAATTAATTAAATTATCAATTAATTCATTTATTACCTAGTAGGTAAGCCACGGAAGTATAGGCAAATGCGGTCGACAAAAACATTGATTATATACGTGAAATACCAATATTAGCATAGGCTTAGTTAAGTTATTTTTTATCACAGTTGCTCATAAAATGGATCTTATTCAACGGCTTTTAGGCTCATAATCTAACATATTATGCACGCGTGCGTTTTACATTGCCAACCTAGTGCTGTAAAGTTATCCCGATAGGTTAAATACGTATCTTACTGCTAATTACATACTGTTTTGATGTATAAAAAAGGTAAAAATTTTTACGTGATAATGACTTAGAAAACGATTAAAAATTGAGTTGTTTATTTTTTGTTTTTTCTTTACTTAAATATATTGTTTTTCCGTACCATTGTATATTGTTTTTAACCCCCGACGCAAAAACAAATAGAAAAATCCCTAAAAAATATTGTATGTCAGACAAGGCTGTATAGGTTAAAAGTCTTTAGCCTGGCCTTTTCGGAGTATAATTAACAAAAAATATTGCCTTAAAAAAATGTAAACATAGAATTATCACAAATATTTTGTTAATTATTATTTTGTTTTCTTTTCAAGTCTTTTCTTTTATTCGCAACTGTGATAAAAAACGTCGTACGATATACGTGTGGAATTGATATTTGCATCTTGGCTTCTTTAACACGCTCGCTGCCGCTCGCGCGTCATAAACCCCCTCTATGCAAAGATCAATTTACCACACTTATATCGTAATGTACTATTACAATCGCTTTAGGCCCGAGACTCAACATTTTTACTGTAAGTATAAAAAATTATAAATTTAATAAATAAATATTGCAAGATAATGCAAACATCGCTATCTAGCATCGAGTATGTTTTATGGTAGTTAAACAACAATTAAAATATTTAAACAAGTGTTTTCTTTTGTAAATAGGTACATACTTATTATCATACTAGAAATACCCAGACAGAAACAAACAAATACTGTACATTAATATTTGTTTGAGATGAGAATCGAACCCCAGAACGCAGAATGTGACAGAAAATTACTCTAATTAAAATGTAATTTGGTTAAAAGAGAACTTGACAGCAATAAGTAGATGAATATTGTAATTGAATTTTGTAATTTCCGTAACCAAAGGGTAAAAACGAAACCCTTTTACTAAGGACACCACTGTCCGTCTGTCTGTCTGTCACCAGGCTGTACCTCATGCACTGTGATAGCTAGAGAGTTGAAATTTTCACAGATGACGTATTTCTGTTGCCGCTATTACTAAAAAAAACTAAATCGGTTCGTCCGTTCGGGAGCTACGATGCCACAGACAGACAGACACACACAGAGAGAGACACGTCAAACTTATAACACCCCATCGTATTTGCGTCGGGGGTTAGAAAACAGTAAAATCAAAATATAATGGTAAGGAACCCTTCGTACGACTCACACTTGGCCGATTTTTATTAATAAGTTACTTGTCATGTCTCAAATAAATGTTTCTTATTCATTTTAAGTTAAAATACCGGAACTGTAGGTATTTTATCATTTTCTCACCAAGATTTAACATTCAAATACGGCAGAGCATAGTCGTTATTTAATTAAAAACCGTGGCAAGGCGGACGGGGAGGGTCTTAAAATCCATCACGCACGACACCGATCTTATTTAGATAAGTGGCAGACAGTTGTCGGAAGGCCACCCTGCTTAGTTCACTTGACTGATTGCCTCTTTAATTAGTGTCGTACTTATACTCTTTCTGGTCTTAACCTTTCAATATCTTATTGATTCAAAATTTGGATGGCATTGCGGATAGCCACGTAATTTGATAAAAATAAAGATAAATAGATAATTTTATTTGTACAACACACGGGACGGCCTCCGACTAGATGGACGGACGACTTAATTAAGGTCGCGGGAAGTCGTTAGACGCAGAGAGCATGCGACCGATCGCTCTGGAAGTCTTTGGGGGAGGCCTATGTTCAGCAGTGGACGTCCTGTGGCTGATATGATATGATAGTACAACACAGGAAGAAACAGAACACGATATACACAAAGTAAAGTAATAGCTAGAAAGTATAAGTTGTTTATTTGCATTGAATATTCGATACTACTGAACTAATTTAGATGAAACTTGGTGTGAGGATACATTGGTTAATTTACAATAACATGGACTACTTTTTATCCCGATACTAGCTTTTGCCCGCGACTTCGCCCGCGTAGTAGTAGACCAATGAATCACGTTGTTCTATACAAATTGTGTCCCCCTTTTTCACCCCCTTATGGGTAGAATTTCGGAAAATCCTTTCATATCGGATGCCCACGTCATACAAAAAATACACCCTCTAAGTTTCAGGTCTCTACGATCAGCGGCTTAGGCTGAGCGTTGATCCATCAGTCAGTCAGTCGTTCAGGACAAAGCATTTTATATATATAGAAGAGGATAATAATAAATAAGAAATATAAAAGAAAGAGTAAGTTTTTACTTTTATTATGGCTTCGCACGTGTGCATTTAGCCAGTGTCAAGTTATATTTTGCATCAATATGACCCGATTTTTCATAAATCGGGCCTAAAGTGTTTCAATACAGTCAAAGTCGTCATAGTCCGTCAAGTCAGGGGCTATAGTAAAGCGGTGGCAAGTTTACCATAACCTTAATAGGAGATTTGGAGGCAACGAGAAAACTGCATGTTTGACACTGATTTTTACTTTCACTACACTTGTGCACTTTCACAGAACTAAATTGAATAACATTCCACCAGAATTATACAATTCAACTCGGGTTACATCTAAGTTTCATGAAAATAAAACTGCAGCACGACATGTTGTTAACTCGTTCCCGCCAAAAAACTCAAAAGAGTAAGTTATTCATTAACTATAGATCTCCTAGATTTTGTCGCAGGTGGTAAACAGCGAGAAATTTCTAGTCTTGTTATACCTACCTACCTACTCATTACTGAGAATAAACGATAGCAAAGTACCATAAAAATTAAATAAACAAGCTCAAAACGTTAAGTCTGTACACATAATGGGAACGTTTTTAATTCATTGGCGTAATTTAATTTTACATGCGGAAGCCACTTAAGAGCGTTCCGTAAAATTTCATATACTTAATGCATGTACGACGTTCGTACAAAAACAGATATAGTATGGAAAATTCAGATTAAACGTGACTGCGAGCGTCCCGGGGAAGGAGTCTTACGGGTAATTCGCAATAACATAGCGCTAATGACCCGGTATTCACAAGGGAGAATTCTCAGCTAACTACGACATTAAGACCTTCTTATTTGGCTATTTCACTTCGTTATGAGACCTTTGTGGGAGTTCGCAGAGAGTATCCGCTGCACAATTCTAGAAGCATTGGTTGGACATGGGTTGGACATTTGGACAGTGGGTGTTGTAACAAGTCCTTTCAGTTTTACAATAATCTTTTGAAGAGTTTGTTTGTTTATAAAGTGTTATACTTATTACTAAGTTATTTAATCTTACAAGGTTTAGCTAAATGGAAACTGAATAATGAATTTTTGGTACTGATTCCTAAATTACAAGCTAGTCTTAGTTTAGGAATCGGAATAAAGAAACTGAGATATAATTACATACATAAGATATATAAACCTTTGTTGTTGTGTAAGTTAATATTGTATTCATTTTACTGCAATAAAACAATTATTATTAGATATAGAGATTGTTTGTTTGAAAGCACTAATCTCAGAACTACTGAGAAAAAAAGAAATGTGTTGGATAGTCCATTTATCGAGGACCAATAAGAGCGAAGAATCAGTAGGGAATGTGGAAAAAACCGGAGAAAATTTTTCATCTTTGAGGGCTTCCGTTTTTTGTTTGAACGCGCTGATAATTGAAAAATATAGGCTACTTTTTATCCCGACATTCTCACGGGATCGGGACTTATGCGGGTGAAACCGGAGGGCACAGCTAGTATTATTAATAAGGCGGGTAATAATGGCCACTGAAAGGTTTTTTAATACCTCAAGCCTTGATTTCATTGATATACCCTAATATAACCTTGATATAAGTTACAAAATAACAAGAAAATAAACAAATTAAAATGTTTTCATTCAAATGAGTATAGTTTTGAGTAATTTTCTCTATTTTTAAGGGTGCCAGATGGCCCTTATTACCCGCATTTTGTATCTACTAGTTTGTCTGTAAGTAAACAAGTAAAGTCTTCCGTTAAAAAAAATAAACTCAAACTGAAAATAAACACGATCGAAACAAAAGTAAAAAATAAACAATCGAAAAACAAACAAAGGACGATCGAAACAGAAACAAAGAACGGTAAAAAAGACACCTTTGTACTTGAAAAAACAAACTGAAACTTTAACAAAACAAGTAAAAAAACGATCGAAAAACATACAAAGGACGATCGAAACAGAAACAAAGGACGGTAAAAAAGACACACCTGTACTTAAAAAAACAAACTAAAACTGAAACAAAACAAGTAAAAAAACGATCGAAAAACAAACAAAGGACGATCGAAACAGAAACAAAGGACGGTAAAAAAGACACCTATGTACTTAAAAAAAAACAAACTGAAACTAAAACAAAACAAGTTAAAAAAACGATCGAAAAACAAAAAAGGACGATCGAAACAGAAACAAAGGACGCTAAAAAAGACAACTATGTACTTAAAAAAAACTGAAACAAAACACGATCGAAACAAAAGTAAAAGAAACGATCGAAAAACTAACAAAGGACGATCGAAACAGAAGCAAGGGACTAAAAAAGACACCTATGTACTTACTTTAAAAAAAACAAACTGAAATAAAACACGATCGAAACAAAAGTAAAAAAGCGATCGAAAAACAAACAAAGGACAATAAAAAAGACACCTATGTACTTACCTAAATCACAGTCACTTCATTGAGTTTCAACTAAATCCGTTCAACGACTACGAGTGTAAGTAAGTACCTATACACTACAGCTTCAGCTATACTATACCGAAACCGCCTCGTTTAATATAAAGTAGGCTGCTGTCGGTTTCTCAGTAACATTGGAATAAAAGCAACCTATTTCGAGATGAACAGAAAATTCAATCTACTTGAATGTGGCAGAGTACATTTTGATTACATGGCGACTCACAAACACTAACGTGCAGGTAAATAATTTTGTGTTTGTACAGAAATCAGGGTGAACTCGTTTCACTCCGATTTCCATTTTCAGCTTTTACCAAAATTAGTGAAAACTTACAAATTGGTTTTATTCGGTGTCCATTCCATCTATTTGAACTCTTTTGAAATTTAAAAAGTATGACGTTGATGAAAAAGGAACTCTTGTAAGATCACTCTCTTGTCCGTCTCTCTATCTGTCCATTTTACAGAAATGGTCACAAGTTTTGGTCCTGCCATCTTTCTGGCTTCACCTGCATCTCTCGGTCCCCGCTTATTTGAGAGTCTTTGAGTCACGAGCGTATATTTTAGGAAAGCTTTCTACATATTAGACCGCATCGTCACTTACCAGTGAGATAGTGGCCCAACGCTAACGTATTTAATAAATTAAAATAAGTTTATTTCTGACTTAGATCGGTTTATAGTAATTATTTTCCCGGGTCTTAATCGCGTATTTTTATTTCTCTTACTTCGAAGTTTCGACTATGTTACAATAGTCATTGTCGCGAGGAGACACGCGAATAAAAATACGCGATTAAGACCCAGAATAACAATTACTATGAACACAAATCGTGTGAGTTTTCAAAGTTTATTAGATCGGTTTTATTGTGATTGACAATCCCTGCGTAAGTGTTACGAAACGTTGCTTTGTTTATGAACACTTTTACTTACTTATATTAGTGTTTAAATGTATAGAGATTAAAAAATCATACTTGGAATCATTCGGCATCGTTATTAATAGTTTAAGATTAAATTTCAGGCGATTCACTGGAAGCACTTGTATGCGGAACTACTACCAATGAGAATCAATAAATAGGTGTTTACTGATTGCTGATTTAGTTTTTAATTAAGGTACCAGGAAGTCCTTATTACCTGCAGGCACCATAAAAGTAATATATACGATATCTAGCAACCAAAAACAAGTACTTAACTTGAGACTAGATGACGTTGTGTGAAGTGTCCCTTTTCTATTAGTTCCGACATAATTATATTTATAAAAATATTTATTTATATTATATATTTATCTGTCTCCAATATAAATATGTATGTATCGGAATGCTACAACGCGAAGAAGAAGGATGAAAGCAGATTGCATGCAGCGGAGATGAGAATGTTAAGATGGATGTGTGGAATAATGAGGATGGATAAAAAAAGAAATAAGTATATTAGAGGAAGCCTGAAAGTAGCACCGGTTACTGAAGAAGTAAAAGGGAACCGGTTGAGATGGATATGTAATTAGAAGAGAAGAGACGCATGTAACTAGAAGAGTGATGAGTATCAATGTAGAGGGATGGAAAGGAAGAGGACGACCTAAGAAAAGATGGATGAACTGCGTGAGACAAGACATGAGAGAGATAAATGTGAACGATGAGTTGATGACTAATAGGAGTGAATGGAAGAAGAAAACATACTGCGCCGACCCTAAATAAATTGGGATAAAGGGCAGGAAGATGATGATCTATGTCCAATATTTATTAATTTATTTTATTTACAAGCTGAAAATACAAATTTCATTTACTAAGTAAAAATAGTAGATGTAGCTAAATAGTAAGTGATTGTTACATAATTAATTTTATTTTTATGATCTCAATTACTTGGACAATAAAAAATCTTGATTGAAAGAATGTGTACATTATTTAAAACACACATAACTCTCCCTTCTGGGTTTACCGTAGTCTGGTTCTACGTATTGAAAAATATCGATCCAGTCCATATCAAGTTACTCGTGTTGTTACCTTGTCGAGAGAAACACGTTAACCGCTAACAACAACGTTGATTCCAACTGCTACTATCTAATTTGAATGGCTCGTATGGCTGTTCAGCTTAAAATATAGGCTTTGGTCACCTGAAAATTGTACTTGATACAGAATTGAGAGCGGTGTTGGCTTAGGGTAGATACCTCGACTTTCATTCTGAAGGTCGTGGGTTCGAATCCCGGTGGCCATGCACTAATGTATTTTTCTTAAGAAAAAATTATGTGCGCTAATTGACATTGCTCTTACGGTGAAGGAAAACATCTTGATGAAACCCGCAGCTTAGTTGGCTCCAGAAGTATTGACAAGTTCTCTCCTCTGGAAGTGGTCGACTAAGCTGAGAGGGTAGTAGGTGCTGGGCAAGCCTACTCTATCCTCATGCAAAAAAGGACCCAATTAAAAAGGGTCTAATTTCGGAAAACAATCCATTCAAGTACAATTACAAATTATACTTTGTTGATCAGCGAATATAGTGAATTGGTAAGGCACTGGTTATATGGTACAATCTTGCTAATCAAGTAGGTAAGTAATATTATTGCAAACCAAATATTTATTTTGTAAACAGATCTAAAAATAAGCCCACCAATTAGT
The DNA here is from genome assembly GCA_951213275.1 of Idaea straminata. Lineage (NCBI taxonomy): Eukaryota > Metazoa > Arthropoda > Insecta > Lepidoptera > Geometridae > Idaea > Idaea straminata. Next base: position 7,971,691 of record OX577857.1, on the reverse strand, counting down.
TAACTATATCTCTAGGTATTCAGTAGGCAATTATTTGCTGATAATATTTAGTTTATTGACCAAGTATATTTAATGCTGACAAAAAAAGTAATCTGACAAATACCTCGACTTTCATTCTGAAGGTCGTGGGTTCGAATCCCGGCCGGCAGTGCACCAATGTATTTTTCTTAAGAAAAAATTATGTGCGCTAATTGACATTGCTCTTACGGTGAAGGAAAACATCTTGATGAAACCCGCGGCTTAGTTGGCTCCAGAAGTATTGACAAGTTCTCTCCTCTGGAAGTGGTCGACTAAGCTGAGAGGGTAGTAGGTGCTGGGTAAGCCTACTCCATCCTCATGCAAAAAAAGACCCAATTAAAAAGGGTCCAATGGCGGAAAACAGCCTGTATACACGTACAAGTACAAGCTGACAAATGACATTAATGCTGATTTTGCTTACTGATCAATGAAATATTGCCTATTTTGAATCCATTTGGACCCCAAACTGAGAGGCAATGGTTTAGGTTGGGAGTGCGAGTAAATTTGATCCCTTTGGACTTGTTTGTGTTGTTAATTACAAGGCACCAAGCTTTCGCTGAGTAAAACCGAAATTGCAACGTAAACAATTCACACACGTAGGTACGTACCTATAGCTACCGAACAATCCGAACGGTTCAATAAACTTCATGCATACTGAAGGGATTACAGACTTATTGATTGCAACAATCGCAATGTTGAACGAAGGTTTACATATACCTACAGGATGTTCCGTAATATCTATACAAATAAAAACCTTAGTCCTGAATGACTGACTGACTGACGGATCAACGCACAGCCTAAACCGCTAATCGTAGAGACCTTGGAGGGTGTGTTCTTTGTGTGACGTAGGCATCGGATAAGAAAGGATTTTCCGAAATTCTACCCCTAAGGGGGTGAAAAAGGGGGGCAAAGTTTGTATAGGACAATGTGATTCCTTGGTCCATTTTCGACTTCTACGCGGACGAAGTCGCGGGCAAAAGCTAGTATACATATAAAATTCTTTGTCCTGAATGACTGACTGACTGACAGATCAACGCACAGCCTAAATCGCTGATCGTAGAGACCTGAAACATGGAGGGTGTGTTCTTTGTGTGTCTATACTAATATTATAAAACTGAAGAGTTTGTTTATTTGTTTGTTTGAACGCGCTAATTTCAGGAACTGCGAAATCGAATTGAAAAAATCTTTTTGTGTTGGATAGTCCATTTGTCGAGGAAGATTGTAAGCTACATAACATTACGCTGCGACTAATAGAAGCGAAGCATCAGTGACAAATGTTGCAAAACCGGGGAAAATTAATCATATTTGAACGCTTCCGTTGCGTGCGCTGCTTACAGAAAGATTTGATTGTTTGCATTGAATACTGCTCCGAAACTACAGACCCGATTTCGATAAAACTTGGTAAGAGGGTACATTGATTCAATGACAGTAATTTGAGCTCCATTTTGTCCCGATATTCTTACAGGATCGGGAGGTACGCGGGTGAAACCGCAGAGCGCTACTAGTGCTCTATAAAAGTCTATTTGGTTTTCATTTCAATTAGTTTTGAACTAAGTACCATTCAAATTAAAAAACATAAGTTAGTTTTAATGAAATAAGTAAGTATTAAGTAAATTAATAGAAACAAAATCTAAATAGCCTCGTTTTTTTATAATTTATAGGTACTTACTTCTCTTAAATACTTTTAAAACTTCTAAGAAAAGGGAATGCCAACGGTGCTCCACTTAAAATTTCTCCAAAGAAATTATGTAGGAAGTAAGTATCTCCGAGGCGAATTCGTTGTAAGAATCTCGTCGGCAGGTTTAATTAGCAGTTTTAATGAATGTCGCGGCACGTACGTTATAAATGCGGTCTATTAGATACCTGCGTAATTCACGCAATGATAACAAAGCCGGCTCATTGCTTGCGTCTCCGCGCGCCCTAATCGTTATCTCTCAAATACTTTCAAATATAATATGAATTGGTTTAATATCTTTGGTCTGTCTCTGTACAAACCCAATTATAACAAAGCCGCAAATCGATTTACAGGATTTCCGTTTGGTAAACTTTAATACACTGACTAAAGCAAGCATTTTTTTCCTAAAAATCAGCGTCAAAAAGCGATTTCAACAATAACTTATATGTTTTTTTTTCTATTACATATTCAAATTTTTGACCTAATAGTATGAAGGTCCTCTAGGTACCTACTTGTTTTGTTTGAAACTTATCAAACTGTGCTCTAGCTTAATGTTGCCAGCACAGAAGTGGAAGATAGTAAATTCAAGTTGGTCTCATACAAATTTGGTGAAGATCTGATGAGGATCTTCGGTGCGATGAGCAGAATAGGTCCTCTCTCAAAATGTGGTAGATTGATCATTACTAGGTAGGGATCGATGGAGCACATGAAACCACCTTGAAAATAGGTATGGGACTGATTCATAATGGAAATGCCAAACGTCCGCATTAAGCGTTTTGCGTCGTCATACCTCATTCGTACCGCAAGGGAATGGAATCAGTTGCATCAGTCTTTCCTGACGTGTACAATTTGAGGGAGTTCAAGTCGCGAGAGAATAGGTATCTTCTAGGAAAGCGTGCTACATCTTAGACCGCATCGTCACCTACCATCATACAGGTGTGATAGTGATCAAACGCTGACCTATCTTAAGTAAAACGAGCTACATGGTAGGTGGAGTGGGGGGTGTTAGTTTTTATTTTCGTTACGGAATTTCTTGATTCGGTCGTCTATAAGAAGGTTTTAAGCTAAAAGCTATGCAATAGCTTAAAACCTTCTTACATAAATTCCCTTAAAGTTTGTGGTAACGAAGAATCTACTTCAGTTAACATTATTTTTATTTTATTTATCTTATTTTCATAGGAAAACATACATTGTTAGACAACTAAAGATAAAATAAAGTTAAAGCAAAACACCATTTACACGTTTTCGCATATTAACACCACATAAACTTGTTTCACCAAAGAGAACAGGAAATATAGAAAGGAAACAATAACGAAACAGATAGGGACAAGGGAAGAAACATATTAGCATTATTGAAAACAGAAGAATTAGAAACAAGACAAATATAAATATTTAAAGATTGAATAACAAATAATAAAATATTTACTTATTTAAAATATCGTAACAAATCAAGTATAAACTGAAAAATATTAAACTAGACAACAAAAGAAAAACACAATCTGGTTGAACAAGGTTATTGGGGAAACGAATTTAATGCCTAGTTATGGTGTTTTAATCGAATCAATAGATGTATTGAACAAATCAGTTTCTGAATAGTTGTCAACCATCTCATTTATTAATTTTGCAGATCTTACAAAGGAGTTTTTTCTTATTATGGGATACTTCTGTAACAAAAAACGTGTGGCACTCGGAGACTGCCGCGATAAAGCAATTGCATCGTGCGAGCTTCGTACAGTCGTACCATATACATACACGTTAAGCGAACGCTGGCCGAGCTACATGGTAGGCGGAGTGGGGGGTGTTAGGTTTTATTTTCGTTACTGAATTTCTTGATTCGGTCGCCGCGTTCGAAGCCCGCGATAAAAGCTATGCAATAGCTAAGTTGTTCTACAATTCTTGCGGAAATTATTTTGCGGTTAAGTTCCGTAATTGTATACCTAATATTATGTAAATATACTCGGACAAAGCCAAAACAATTAAACAGGTGGAGCTAGCGATGCATGTAGGTTTAAATTAAATAGACAAAACGTTGAGAAAACGCCTCGAGCTATTACAATTCCATTTTATAAATTGACTTTCAACAAATTATACCAGGCCTACCTACCTCGCTATTCTTGAGTATTTCCCAATGTTTATAACAGTTATCTTTCGTTTATGTAAATTGTTCCAACGAAATAGGCAAGTACTACTTCGTTTGAGTTTATTAGGGTAAAATTAGCAAAGTTGGCATATCTAATTTTTAACGCGAGATATCTACCGGTACACCTAAAGTTTGAAACTGGGAAATATTAAAATTATTTAAGTACTTACCAATTTCCAAATATATAAATATAAAATTTAAAGTCCTGACTGATATATCAACGCACAGCTCAAACCAGTGGAGGGATCGGGCTATTTTGCATACAAGATGACTATTATGTAAGATGTAGGTATAGGTCTGCTAAGAAAGGAATTTAAAAAATGTAACTCCTACGTGCACGAAGCCGCGAATATAATCCAGTCATACTTACTTACCATATTATTATAATATGGAGGTACTAACTACTTTTAAAACTTTATAAAATAGTTTATCCTGCATAATCAAAACTACTGCATAATACATCTAATTATACAGTGAGTGCAGTGCGCGAAAAGCGTGTGCTTTGAAACCCACGCATCCAAGGACAATATAGAGTGAAAATGGTGAGGACACAAACGAGAAAGAACGTCGAGTAAAACGGGTCCAGTGCAGCGGGAGGAGAGGTACCCCCGCCCCCCGTTCTCATGTCGCAGGACCATATATAAATAGGTAACTCTTAAAGTTAAAATGTGTGGAGAAATTATATAGATAATCCCACAGAGTGTCGATTAATACCTACACGAGTGAAACTGCAGGGCAAAGTTAGCTATAAATAAAATTTACATGATGGAAACGCTATTTTTAACAGGAAACAGAGATAGCGATTTTCTCATTTTCTTTCTTAATATTTTTAGGGTTCCGCGTACCTTGAAAGAAAACTTCAGGATCCTATATTACGGGGCTATGGGCTTTTAAGTAGGTACTAATATTATATTCTTCCCATCAGATCTAAGAAAGGTGTAATTAAGTCAACGCGATCTAAAAATTTGGCCATATTTCGATTTCTAAGAAAATTCGTTAGCAGGTTTCTTTCAACTTAAGTTTTAAATTGTTTTTTATTTGGGATTTTTCCTTATTAATGTACTAATGTTCTACTGTATCATATTACTTTTCACCTATTTATATTATGATTCTCAGTCAACGCAGGATTTAGGTTATTTTTGACCCACAATATAATATTATCGTATACTATATAGTGTTTACTTGTGAATTGTGAAAAAAGAAACGCATTGTAAAGAAAAAATCAGAATACAAAATAGTGTAGTTGTACAAAAGCGTACCGGCGCTCTCTCCATACAAACGTAGTCGACTGTTTCCTCCCTGGATAATTACACTAGCACACATATGCTTGTGCCATAAAACTTATAACTGTCACGACGATGCCCCTGTATTTTGGTTTTTTTCAGTTTTCTAATTATCATAGAAATTAAGATTAAAAAAAAAAACAAAAAACTAAACATAGGGGCATGGTCATGGCAGTTATAAGTTTTATGCAACAAAAATATTTGCTCTAGTGTTATTATCCAGAGAGACAACAGTCGACTAAGTTTGTATGGAGAGAGCCCCCGGTACCCTTTCCTCTTAAATATTTGTCTACGGAATCTTTGCCGCACAAGTCTGATTCGGACTTGACCGGTTTTTTAAAAGCTTTTCATACTTTTTCGTATTTATGCTAATCTAAAAGTCGGGAGCAATAATACTGAAAAAATACGAGCGGTGCGGTTGGAGGGGCAGGTCTACGTAAAGTGGCATAAGTGAAGGAAACTTCTAACATTACGTCGTTTTCTGCTTCTGAAACTGTCTTAACAATGACAATGTGAAATAGGCACCTGAATAGGTAGGTTAGGTATGTACTCGTGCAAACATTCGCCCAGCCACGTTACGCTAGAATATACCTACCTACTATGTACATTATAACAATATCTAAACAATATCACTATACAATTTGTTTCAGTGAAGGGATTTTAATACGAAAGGGGATTGTTCTAGACGTCTAGGCGAACAACTTTTGTTCTACAACTTTTAGAAATTCGAACATTTCGTTCAAAGTTTTTGTATGAAACAGCTGATTTTCAAATAAAAATTCCCTCAGAATTATCCAAAAAAAAGTTCGAATTTCCAAAACGTCGTAAAACAAAATTTGTTCGACTAGACGTCTAGAACAACCCCCTTTCGTATTAAAACCCCCTTCGCTGAAACACATTGTATTAAACAAAATCTTAATCACTTAGTTTTAAACAAAATCGTTTCCTGCTCTCTGTCCATGCGTAGATCTTTAATACCAACGGATTTTGATGCGTTTTTATTTAATAGATAGAGTGATTCAAGAGGAAGATATTTTATGAGCATGCATAATATAACATTGCGACGCCGGGGCGGGTCGCTAGTTTTAGACAGAAACAAAATCTACATCCAGTCGTGGATAATTGTAACAATACGCGGCTTAGACGCGACAAATGATAATTACCTTTATTATTGTTAAAATGTTTTTTATTTCTACATAAAACTACCCAATTAAAAATATTCATTATACTAACAACAAAAAGTGGTTTACGAAAGCTTTTGGAACGGTTCACCAATTTTTTTAGAAATAATCATTCGGAGTTTTGGCGGGAACGAGTTAACAACATGTCGTGCTGCAGTTTTATTTTCATGAAACTTAGTTGTAACCCGAGTTGAATTGTATAATTCTGGTGGAATGTTATTCAATTTAGTTCTGTGAAAGTGCACAAGTGTAGTGAAAGTAAAAATCAGTGTCAAACATGAAGTTTTCTCGTTGCCTCCAAATCTCCTATTAAGGTTATGGTAAACTTGCCACCGCTTTACTATAGCCCCTGACTTGACGGACTATGACGACTTTGACTGTTTTGAAACACTTTAGGCCCGATTTATGAAAAATCGGGTCAAATTTGATGCAAAATATAACTTGACACTAGCTAAATGCACAAGCCGTGCGAAGCCATAATTAAAAAGAAACACTCCGGGAGTGCCGGCAGAAGTGAAAACTTGATTATTAACGTTGAGCATGTTTGATATTTTGGAATGGTTAGGGAATAATTTTGCACCAATTGCTTTATCAGTATAAAAGTACTATCATTTATGTGGTAGAATACAATATTCATTTATTGCGCTATCGTACACAAACATGACAATTTATATTACATTAAAAATTTAACACTTTAAAACTATAGCTGTCTACTCTCCATCCGTCTTACGCTTTTTCGATCAGGTCACGTGTCCTGACGCGAGTTTAAGATTTTATACCCATTACAGAAAAAGTGCTCAACGCCGCTAAAGACGTTTTCACTTCAAAAAAATAATCATTCATTTATCAAGCCGTCATAAAAACAATAATACAATTTAATGGCAACGAATATGTATTTACACAGACATGATGTACACAGACACAGACATATCAAGAACATTTTACAACATGATGTTCTAGCCAAATTAAACTTTCAGGGTATATTCTTCATGAAAGTCAATAGTTTTTTAAGATAGGTTGCGGAAAAAAATGATCTGTTAATATTTTTTTTTAAACCATTCAAAGATACTCGTAATATAAATTAGATTTTTGAAAAAAAAAAACATTAAGTGGTTTTATTTGGAGTTTTATAAATCTAAGACTTTTTTGACGATTGGTGTAGGGGTACAAAACGTCCACTATTGAACTTGTTTTAAAATTTTACTAAAGTCCAAATAACTTTTGAACATACATGGGGGTTAAATCAATAGGTACTGAGATCCCGTACCCCCCAACAACCCGATGATCGACCCCCCTTGTTACACCGTGTATAGGGATAGTGACTATAGTTTACTAGTAAATCTGTGTCTAAATCTAAGTTTTAAATCAACATCTCGGACTATCCTTAAACCTCGTTTTGGAATAAGGGGGGTAAGGTTTAATACAAAAATTTAAGGGTAAAGGTAATGAAATTATAATATTTAGATAACTACTACATTCAGTCTTTTAATAACAAAGCTTTATTAAGTACTGGACCTACTCATTTAACAGTAAAATTTTAAAATATAAATTCGTTTATAAATGTTGGCACGTTTTTAAAAACAACCCTTTATGAAATGTTTACAGATTAAGTAGGTACCTACAGAAAGTTAAGAACAAGACTCGTTAGATATAAGTGAGCAATAACACATAGCTAACGAGAGCTCTTTGCGAGGACTACGGGCTAAACGTGACAAAAGACAATGTTGCTTAAGCTGCTAACACTTAAGTAGGCACCACTTGTCATTCCGTGTATTTTCCCTTTTTATTATATACTTACTACTGTGTTAAGCGCCGCGGTTTCGCGCTGTAAGTTCTGATGCCGCCGCCACACACTGGAACGAAAATCCATGTTAGTGGAATTACTGGAATTAACCACCTACAAATTTTGAGTAGGTAATACGTTGGTAACTTTTCAAAATAAGGTAAGCCTTATTTTGAAAATTTTTAAACACAAATGTGATCTACTCATGAATAGTAATATTTGTTGTTCCCATGAAAGTTTCGTAAAAGTCTTATTTCAAGACATATCGTCATTCGATTTTGTTTTGTATGGACAAAACAAAACTTTGTTACAAAAAATGTATTTTTTACGTCGCTGATAAAAAACTCAATGTTTTGGAATATAAAAGTTAAGTATTTACTACATAGGGTAAAACTTGGAGTAACTGGCCACTGTGAGTAACTAGCCACTCGGGACAAAATTGTCATTAAATAAGAATTGTATACAACGTACGCCATCTGTGAGCATTTAAGTGAATTTTGTAATAATTCATCTTTCATTTTAGTTCGATGTTTTACCGCTACAAAAACTAGCGATGACTTTGGTAGTTGTTTTTTGACAGTTGGCAGACCCATTCTATCGTGTACTGTTTTTTGTTAATGAAACGTTAAGAGCCGTTTTGTAAGAAAAAAGTTTTTTTCCCAGAAATAGTGATAAATACTTCAATGTTCGTTATTTATTGGATAGTATTAATGGTAAGTTTTTATAATTTCATACGGTTTTAATTCAGAAATTAATTTTGACGAGGATTGAGAGGGGTGGCTAGTTACTGATCTAATATTTACAACATTTTTAATTACTGGCTGCCTATGCCAGTTAATAGAAATTTACCTAACTTGCATTTTTTATCAAAATTAGCACTTATTTTAAAATATCATAAGGTCTACTATCGAACGTTACAGATTTTTTTGGTTTTTATAGGTTTTTTTCAGTAACTGGCATGGGTGGCTAGTAACATGGCCAGTTACTAAAAAATAGTATTTTTGCTCTGCAGGTAGAAACGAAGCAAGAATATGTCTAAAAAACGCCAATACACAAAAGAAGCTATTGATAATGCTGTAAATTTTGTATTGAACGAAAAGGGATCTGCACGTGAGGCTTCTAAAAAATATGGTGTCCCAAGAAGCAGCATTCAGTTTAAAATTAAAAACCCAGAAACAAAATTTAAGTCTGGCCCTGACCCTATCCTTTCGGTAGATGAAGAGAATGCATTATGTGACCTGATCATAACTTTGGCTAAACGAGGATTTCCCAGAAAGAAAGAAGATATCCAACTTTGTGTCCAAAAATTTCTCACAGATAATCCAAGGCCGAATCCTTTCAAAGATAACAAGCCAGGCGATGTCTGGTTTAGAGCGTTTTTGAAACGTCACTCTAATATTTCAGTAAGAACTTCTGAAGGCGTCACCAACGCCAGCGCGTGTGTTTCTGAAGAAGACATAAGGAAATGGTTTAACGAAATCCGTCAGTACATAAATAATGAAGGTCTTGATGAAGTTATCCAGGACCCGACTCGCATATTTAATGCCGACGAAACTGGCTTTAATATTTGCCCTAAAACGGGCAAAGTGTTAGCTGAGAAAGGCAGTAAAAATGTTTATCAAATAGAGAAAGGTTCAGCTAAAGAAAACATAACAGTTTTGTTCACCTTTTCTGCTGCTGGGCTCACCTTGAAGCCATTAATTATCTACCCTAAATACATTAATTATCACTAAAAAGACATCTCAATTTCAAGAAGACAATACATCTGATAAGGTTGAATTTAAATTGGCTTATAAGGAATTTTGTGATATTGTTGGTAACGATATAATACAAAGATGTTCAACTCTTACAGGTGCAATCTGTGACGAAAATTTTAAAGCTATATATAAAATATGGCAGAAATTTCACGGAATAAGCGTATCCACACAGTTTACTTTTAGTAACAGTAATGTAGAAGAACCAACACAAAATATAAATAATGAGGAGCTACAGGAAATTCAGAGTAAAGAAAAAGTACCAGAAATAGTCAATGACAAAATAATGGAAATTCAGAATATAGAAACACTAGAAATAAGTAATGAGATGTTTAAGGAAATTCAGAATTTAGTAGAAGCACAAGAAATAGATGAAACGGAGCTAAAGGAAATTCAGAATATCGAAGAAGCAACAAATGATTTGATGGCTATGGCTAATGAAACTGAAAAAGAACAGAAAAATGATTGGATTCTTGATGAGTTTACTGGTAGATTTATTACAAGAGAGAAGAAAGCACTGTTAAACAACTCTATTAATATGATAAATAAAAAAAGAAATGAGGAGAGGGCAGAAACATCTTCAAGTGTAGAAAATGTAAGAGTCTGCCAAAAATCTTTTGAACTTAATTTAAATGAAGCTGGCCCATCAAATCTTAGTGGCGGAAGCAGTAAAATAAGCATAATCTCAAACAACTCTTTAACAAGCTATCTAAAGAAGGAAATACCAATATCACCTAAAAGAAAAGGAAAGCGACAAGTAGAGAAAATACCTTTTGCATTAACGTCGGATGAATATTTAGAACGGATGAAATCGAAGAATTTAAAAAAGCAAGAAGAAGAGGCTGCTAAAGAAAATAGAAAGAGACTACGAGAAGAGAAGAAATTACTAAAGGAAAATAATATACCAAAAAAGACCCCGAAGAATACCGATAACAATAAAGGGAAGAAGAAAAAAATGGCTGTCAATGATAATCACTTAGAAATTAAACAACTGAAGATCCTTAAAGTTCAGGCTGATGATCAAATAGTATGCTGTGATGCTTGCTTAAGCCCGATAATAAGGAGAATTATTCATTGCAATCAGTGTGACAAACGTTTTCATCAAAATTGTATACCATCTTTTCACAGAATGCACATTCCGGAGGATGATGATCCATTCTTATGTCATCTCTGTTATCACTGCAATGATTCTGATTCTTCTGATGGCTATGAAACACTAGTTTACAATTCTGTTCTTGAAGAATCAAAACAACAAGGATTTTGTTAAGTTAACGAAGTGAAATATCACAATATATGTAAGTTCCTAATTGAAAGTAATATTTTGATCTCTTTTAGCGTGTACAAGATTAATATTTTCTTTGTTTATTTTGTCAATTTGTTCTATAATTTAATTGTAAGATTCTAATGTATAATTTTAATTATAAACAATGTTTAAATGTTAGAAAAAATGCTATGATCTGTGATGGCCAGTTACTAGTGAAATTCTAGCCAGAAACTGAATTTTGACTGCCAGTTACTACTAAAAAGTGATTCTGTTTGTAATAAAGTTATTTTAAAATAATAACATTGTTTTAATTTCAATAATTATGTAATAAATAAATAGTTGTTGAAATTCTCTGTCGTTTGATATATGTAACGTATATTTCTCCCAACAAAAAGATGCAAAATGCCAACTTGACATAAAAAAAAGTCCTTAAGTGGCCAGTTACTGGTAGTTTTACCCTATATACTCAATTTTGGTACCCCTCAGAACCCCGCTTGTTAGAAAAAATGGGACATCCGTTTCCGTTTAAAAAATTTCAAAACAAGGTACTCAAAAATTCCACTAGCATGGATTTTCGTTCCAGTGTGCGCCATAGGAATATAAGTATTTATATAGCATGAATATAATGTTAATGATCCAGCAGCGATCATTATAATCAGTACAGAACTGATTTTCACAGTTTTAGTTTTTGTCAAAATTGGGCACACAATTTGTTTCAGCATTTTTCGCTATCTCTTTAGGAAGAAGGCCCATAATATAAAGACAATTCTGATTCTCGAAGGAATTTCTGTTATATCTCGCCGCAAGCCGTGCGAAGCCATAATTTATAAGATATTGCTGATACAAAAAAAAATGTCGAAATAAAGGTATCTGTCAATGTCAAAAATCCTTTAAACAAGTGTTACCACTTTATTGCAAAATTCTGCCGATCTGGCAGTTTATTTAGGTATTTTAAAAATTATGCTGATTGCTCAAAATAAATTTAAAATCGCGTTGACTGTATCAGAGACGCAGTGAAGTCAAAAGAACTTTGAACGTCTTGCGTTTCTGAAATAACATGACTGATACACTAGTCAAAGTCTTTTTTATGGTTGAAAAGCAGCTTTTATATCGAATAAGAGAAAGTAAGTAAGTAAGTAAGTAAGTAAGTATTTTATTTGTCTAAGAATTCGGTTAATTTCCTCTATCGATTGGCATGGGTCTCGAAATGCATCGCGAAAAAAAAAACACTATGCCAAGCTCTCATCAAAGAGTATTATATTAACAACATTTCGTGCTGCAGTCTTATTTTCATGAAACTTGTAACCCGAGTTGAATTGTATAATTCTGGTGGAATGTTATTCAATTTAGTTCTGTGAAAGTGCATAAGTGTAGTGAAAGTAAAAATCAGTGTCAAACATGAAGTTTTCTCGTTGCCTCCAAGTCTCCTATTAAGGTTATGGTAAACTTGCCACCGCTTTACTATAGCCCCTGACTTGACGGGCTATGACGACTTTGACTGTTTTGAAACACTTTAGGCCCGATTTATGAAAAATCGGGTCATAATTTGATGCAAAATATAACTTGACACTGGCTAAATGCACAAGCCGTGCGAAGCCATAATTAATATGAAAAAAAGAGTATTATAATAGTATATGTCATACTAAATGTCCGGACCCCTTTAGTAGTTACGTTTTTGGCAATAATTTTCAGTTAAAAAGCAGGATTTTAGCTGAAAGGTGGCAATATTGTTTCTTGCATTGCAATTTGCAATGCAGTGTTTGTGTGTTTTGCTTCTTTCGCCAAAATTGCGTTGGATTTTATTGAAATAACAAAAGATTATCGTCTATTGCGGTTTGTAAGTGAAAATAAAATTGAAGTGATTACTAAATAATTGGGAGTCCGTCATAATGTTTCGCTATATTATTGCTTCGCTGTTTATAATAATTAGTACGTCATATCAGAGTTTGGGTGCTCCAACAAATCCTGATGCAACTATATCTCTAGCAAAACTATTGACTTCGTTAGCAAATCGTTGTGAAAATGTTTTCCTAACAAATCAAATAAAAAGCCAGGTCGAACCCTGTTCCGATCTCAAGGCAAATCACGGAGAAAAACAACTTTGTTGTCTGATGTTTTACGATATAAATAACCAGCTATGTTCAGCAGTTGGCGTTTCAAAATTAGCAATTACAGAAGACTATTCGGAGAAAATTAACGAAGAACAAGATGTGAACTCATTCTGCGAACATGCAAAAGATTGGACATTTTCAAATATTACTGAATTTGCTAGATACAAACAAGCAGTGGATAAAGTATTCAAACATCCGGTCGCCTGCGGTAATATCTGTGGTGTGGAAGATTTCATGAGCGATGACGTGAACTTCTACTGTAAATACTACAAGTGGGGTTCTGGGATGTTGAAACAGCAAGTTGGTACACAAGATGTCCCTCCTTTTGTACCTTCAGAGAATAAAGTCTCCGATACCAATCCCGTTGTCCCTGCATCAGTCAACAATGACCTAACTGATCTACAGATCAAGCAAGGTGAGGCTAAATCTAGTGAGGTACCGCCAGCTAAGAATTATGATGTAAAAACTGACACTACATTACCATCAAAAGACCAATCAGCCAACTCACCATCAGCCACATCAGAAAAAGGCTCGACCCAAAACAAAGAGCCTGTGGCTCCTGAAATTCAATCAAAAGAAGAAGAGAAACCCAGTGAAATGACTGCTGTTAAAGCTGACGCTAGCGACACTGCTCCTGGTGAAACTAAATCACAGATAGATGACACACAGAACAAGCCAGAAGACAATTTAAAGACTGGTGTGGAAAAACAAATACAATTGCTTAATAATGAACTTGATAAGAAGGAGGCTGCTGTTCTTGAAAACCCCAAGGGTAAAATACCCAATGATCCAGAAGATTATCAAGGTATACATAACTTTTATCAAGTACATAGTTTAAAAGAAACTTCACGCTGTCTGTCTGTCCCTCCCTGTGTGTGCTTAGATCTTTAAAGCTGGATTTGTTTATTAGATTAAGTGATTCAAGTGGAAGTTTTAGTATATAAAACAAACACGCTTTTGAAGTTGGGGCAACAGCTAGTTTTTAATATTTTCCAATTTAATCAAGTAACACTGCTATCTATCTACATACTTATATCTATCTATCTATCTAGGTGTTTGGCCCAACTAAGATGTGTGCTTTCAGAAACAATACAATATTTTAATATTGTAATCATGTTCATGATATATTTAAAATTAGAAACGTTCCGATCCCGTTGGAAATTCCGGAATAAAAAAATAGCCTATGACACTCAGTTACCTCCAAACTATCTCTATGCAAATTTCATCCAAATCTGTCCACTGCAACTGGTTTTGGAGATTAGTACTTCCTACAACCTTACAAACTCACAAATTTAGCTCTTTATAATATAAGTTTAGATGAAGCAATTGAAGTCATGTCCATGGGTTGTTATCAAGGTTCATCAACCCTCTGCCGATGATGCATATTAAACCCGTCTAAGCAATCTCTGTCACGTTATTTTGGAACATATCCAAGTGTGGTTGTAAGAACCTCATGTAAAGAACTATTGCTAACATTTTTCAGATTCCGACGAAGGTAAAGAAGGATTAGGAGATATGCAGGGTGGTGATGATGGAGATGATCCCACCCTCGATGATGTCAACAATAAGCCGGTAGAACAGAAAGTATCTGTTAAGAAAATTGAAACTGTCTCAACTTTTACTGGAGATAGAGGTATGAAAATTATTTCTTATATTATAAATAATAATAATTAAATATTGCAGGACATTCCACACATCACCATCTAGCCCCAAGCTAAGTAAGAAGACTTGTGTTATGGGTGCTAGACAATATATATACTACCTATATATACTTTTCTTTTGCAAATATATACTTATAATTCATAGAAACAACCCAAGGGAATATCGGAATAAAAAGTATGTCACTCCCAATGAATCAATGTGTCATCATACCAAGTTTTATCAAAATCGGTCTAGTAGTTTCGGAGCCCATTCAATTCAAACAACCAAACAATCAAATCATTCCGCTTTATAATAATATTAATATAGATGTAATGTAGATTTAAATAAATGATAATAATTAATGGATATTGATGATCCAAATGAATAAAAAAATGTAGACTTTGACTATATAACCAAAACAATAATGGACTGTCGGGCAACAGAGGAAAGGGTACCTCGGGCTCTCTCCATTTAAATGTAGTTTGTATGGAGAGAGCGCCGGTACCCTTTCACCTTAAGTGCAGACCCACTGTAGAGCTCCAAAACATTAGTAGAATGTTTTCAACACAAGCAAAATTCTAAGAGCTCAAGTTGACGTTTAAAGTCCCTCAACTCATGAATTTATCAGACAAACATTTTTATTATGTAAACATTCTTATTATAGTAATTTTAGACTCTACGGTGGGTCTGAAAATCTGTTGCCGACTGTACTTAATAGTAAAATGTCATTGTGTTCACATATTTTATTTTTATTTTTTGTATTATATACATATTTGTTAATTTATTCTCATTATGAATAGTTTTGCTAAATATTATTATGTGTATGTTATGATATCTATGTTTAAGTATTTAGTTTATATCTTTTTTAAGTATGTATTTATTATTATATGTGTTTCTTACACCACACGACCTACCAGTTAAGCTAAACAGACCTTCTCCATCCTAAGGTTGCCTGGAAGAAATCGCTTTAAGCGATAAGGTCGCCTGTTTGTACAATTTCGTAGTTATAAGCTTTCTCATCCTTTTTGTTATTTTCAATGTTTTGTGTGTTGTACAAATAAAGTGTTTATCTATCTATCTATCTATTCCAGATTATTATTCCAACCCAATTCAAGATGGATTGACGCCTGATGAAGATAACTTCTTCCCGTTCTTCTTGACGGCTATCATCTTAGTAGTTTTACTTTACATCTTATACCACAATAAGAGTAAAGTTAGCAAATGGGTAAGTACTTCTTCATTAATTTAAATTTGCTTCATCAATATGGCAGTGATACTGCCCATAGGCATTGAAGTGTATTGAAGATAACTCACTTAGCGACAGATAACTCACAGAGGAGGCTCACAGCTAAGCGACGCTCGCGCTGCTCGGTCGTGCGGGTTATGCGACGCCTGGCGCGGTCACTACTTCGATGGGTAGCCAATTAGTAGTGTCGCAAAATGTGTTTTCGTGAGTCCCCCAGTGCTTCGTAAGGCACGTTAAGCCGTTGGTCCCGGTTGCTACCTCTATTAGCAGTCGTTAGGTCAAGTTAGAGGCCTTAAGGCAATCTGAAAACTCTAACAATAAGTGACCCACACCTTTATACAAGAAGAACTCACTTGACGTCGCCGGTTTGGAAGCGTAACCACGATCGATGGGGCGCTTTGTGGAGACTGGATACTCTGGCGTCAAAGAGCGGTGTTGGTGTGGTAGATACCTCGACTTTCATTCTAAAAGTCGTGAGTTCAAATCCCGGCCGGCCGTGCACCGATGAATTATTCTTAAGAAACATTTATGTGCGCTAATTGACATTGCTCTTACGGTGAAGGAAAACATCGCAGTTTAGTTGGCTCCAGAAGTATTGACAAGTTATTTCCTCTCGACATAGTCGCCTAAGCTGAGACAGTACCTGGTGCCGGGCAAGCCTACTCCATCCTCACGCCAAAAGGACCCAATTAAAGGGGTCTAATTGCGGAAAAACAGTACAGCACAGTAGCCAGTAAAACATACACGCATAAGCTGCGCTTCTCTCACTCAGTGTCCAACGTGTTGTCAATGAGGAAGGACGCACTTGTTTTTTGTGACAGACAGTAGCATGCGGCTACTCTATTTGGCGACCTAGGCAAGCGTGAAGTAGCCATGGCCACGTCGCCATGGTGTCCCAGTGAGATAGGGCTCTTACATTCAATGGGTTTTGGGGCTGTTGGTCAAGGGCGTGTTTGGTCAAAGTGAACGTTTCGTCAAAACCTCGTTTTGTCATGGGTGTATGTCACATTAAATGTAAATAAGTCAAGTCAAATCTGCAATTGTCTTTTTTAATTTGAAGATAAAATATGAACAGATGACAAGAGGAATAATGTAGGCTCAAAAAAAAATAGGTTCAAAGAATCTAATATTTTCAGATTTCAGTATTTTTTTTTCATTGTTTTCAGTTCTTCGGTCTAGTATTGGAAGGTCGTCAATCAAATCGTCGCAGAAACAGCCGGGGACACACGTACAAGCGGCTCGACACCTTAGAACAAGCAATGAGCACCAACACAGCTGCTCCACCAACTAAAATTATATATTAGAAGCAGATAAGTATATTAAGTTTTGTCCATCAGAAATTAAACACTAGGATAAAGATTATAAGTTTGAACTTATGTGGGTTGTTGACTAGGTCAAGTCTACACTTGGTTGCGGGAGCACCACTTTTAGCATGAACTCTAAATGTCTAAATGTAATTTCATGCATAATTTCATAATTTAGCTAAGATAATTTTTAAAATTATGCTAACATTTAACACTTTGGCGCAATTTCATTTTGCATAGTAAAATTCGTTTTGACATAATATGATTTGGCATAAATTTCATTAGGCATAACTAGGACCTACATTTGGCATAAACTTCTTTGGCATAATATGATTTGACATAATAGACATAAACACTAAAGTCATATATCTAGTTATGCATAAAAATCTAAAACACTACTACATTGGCATAATAACGAATTACATCATTAATTATTAAACATACCGAAAAACATAACAATTATGCCTCCAAATTGCTGTTCCTACAATGCCTAATGAAGTTATGCTTTAAACGTTATGCCTTGTAAGTATAGGACATTAAAGTTTTTGCGAAAAGTAGTGTACTCTTTGGTTGCAGTATCTGGATTGTAGCTATACCCCAAGTCGACGTTACATGATTTCATCCCAAGTTGTTATGACCAACTTATTTTTCTCTAAAGGTATAGTCTTTGTCTGTAGACTATACCTTCCTTGGTTCCAGTATCTGCAACGGATTATCGCTAAGTTATTTTCTTCTAAAGGTATAATAAAAATGCAATAAATTAACATTATTACAAAAAAAACATAAACAACTGAGTTCGTTATAAATGAAATCCAATCTATGATAAGTAAAAGTAAATATCCCGGTTTATGATATACAGTCTGGTGACACGACAGACCGACGGATAGTGGAGTCTTAGTAAAAGGGTTGTGTATGACGCATTGTTATTATGATCCGTGCATTAGTAGGTATATGACGAATTGAAATATTGGCAAACTGAGTAAATCAGATCGCAGGACGTTTTTTTTTCTTTTTTAACGCGGTGGTGGGGGGGGAGGGTGAATGTTTATTTTTAATTCTACCTACCTACTAAGTGTAAATAATTAATGTCTGTATGTTTTTGAATGGGAGGCACTTGAAAATTTGATTTTTATCTACTTGTCATAAACTTGCAGCTCCCCGCAGTTTCACTCGCATAAGTTTCGATCCGCGAAGTTTTGCTTATGTAGATAAATAATGACCAGTTTCGGGGTTTTCGGATTTTCACATTTTAAGGGGAGGAAAATGGGGGGTGAAACATAGATAAGTCCAGGGTGACGAGACTTAAACGGGCAAAACCGGGGCGGGGTGCAGCAAGTTTCTATCTATATATACATATTTAAAATAATGTTAAATAATATAAAATGTATAAAATTAATTGTTTGTTTTCTATGTAGAACAAATATACCGTTTTAGAATGATCGGGACAAATGAATTCCGTAGCGGGCGTAGTAACATTAATTTGATTATCTTCATGGAAAAATAAGAATTACTTACCTAAAAATATTTTCAACGAAAAATGCATCTGCAAAATACCTATATCTGCTTTTAATGCATTTCGTATACAATATTTGAAGAAATTCCCAGTGCTGGTGCTACGCACTTAGAAAAGAAAAAACGTTAAGAATTACCTATGTTTATAATTCACAAGTTAGCTGGACTAACTCATTTTATTATTGTGTATTATGGCCCTGCTTTACCGCAGCTAGAGCAGTTTGTTTAAAATAAAATCATGTGGAATAAGTACATAGACGAACATTACAAATCAAAGCTTTCAAGTCATTTTACCTAGTTGAACGAACTAGTTAAAGATGGCCGTCGAGACATTTGACACAAAACGGGTCTAAAAGCTTCAGTTTCTCAAAGTATCTTAAAACAATTTGTTTGAACATTTTGATAATCGTGAAGGCACCTTAAAGACTCGAAATGTAATATTAATCTAAGTACTTACTTATAGGCCAAACAGCGAATGATGGCCCTCGGCGGAAATTGGAAGGGGTACGCGCAGAACTCAATTTTTAGGCCTGTATGGCGGTGAGACAGAAGTGAAGGGAGGGTCAATTGTTCACGTCATCGCTCTCTGATACACGTTTCTAGCCGCGCTCTGTCCCGCTCCCGCACTTCCTTAGTCGTCTGTCACATAAAACCCCCACACACCTGACTTTGCCTAAGTCTAAATTGAAAAATTGGATAATCTAATGCATTAAAATTCAATATCATTTTAGTTCCGGTGCAATACATTGCCTAATTTTTTAATATAAAGGAATGTTTTTCGGGATGGGCAAAATATGAAACGGGGGTAAAGTATTCCGCCGGGGGCCATCATTCGCTGTTCTACCTATACTTGCATATTATATTGATAAAAAATACAATATTTCTAAGTATAGGTATTCAACAAGTACAATATCTATTTCTGTAAAATCTGCTAACATGCATGTATTAATAAGATACTTCTGCTATATTAGATCTTCTACTTATGATAAATACGCCCCGCGGTTTCACATCCGGTATTAATCAAATACACTTAGTAATTAAAGACCTTTATTATCCCCACCTGCCGGCCTACCAGAAGGTTGCGGGTTCGATTCTCGCCTTAAACAAATATTTATGTACAGATATTTGTTTCAGATCTGGGTGTTTCTGTAAATTGAGTACCTTTAAATTTACAAAAGAAAAGTATATAAGGACTCTATGCGTTATCTGGCACCCATAACACAAGCCTAGTTACTTAGCTTGGGGCTGGGTCAAGGGTCCTACAATATTTATTTTATTTATTTATAGCTTATTCCGTCCCACTGGAAATACCTTTCTCCGTTCTTCCACTGGTCCCTCTCTAGTGCCAGATAAGTCCAGTCTCTACTATGTGAGTCTAAGTCGTCCCACCCCGTGGTGATTTTTGCCAACATGTCGTCAAAAAACATTACTATCACTACATAAAAAAGTCCTCCGCCGCGTCTGTCTGGTTGCTAAAAACTCAAAAACGACTGCGCGGATTTTCATGCTGTTTTCACCAATAGATAGAGTGGTTCTCGGGGAAGATTTTAGTATATAAAGCAAAACTACCACGCGTACAAAGTCGCGGGCAACAGCTAGTTTAAATATAAAATATAGCTTTGGTATTTTACATCTGTATAATGTAGCTATCTATCGGTGTAAGAATTATTAAAATCGGTTCAGTAGTTCTCCCCCCCAATAAACATACATCTATCCAAACATCAAAACTTTACCCGTTATAATATTAGTTATTAAGTATTTTATAAGTAGTTGAAATTTTCAAATCTCAAACTGTGATTTTTGGATTTCTATTAAGTTTCTTTAGATGTATTCCTTTGTATGTATATAGATAATAGAGATTCAAGTACAATCAATTAATGTAATTAATTTAGGTACTTACTTAACTTATTAAATTTTATAATGTTTAAATTTATCATTTAACTACGTAGATTTTATGATGTTAACACACGTTCCGATTTTTTTTGCTATTAATTATGGCTTCGCACGTGTGCATTTAGCCAGTGTCAAGTTATATTTTGCATCAAATTATGACCCGATTTTTCATAAATCGGGCCTAAAGTGTTTCAATACAGTCAAAGTCGTCATAGTCCGTCAAGTCAGGGGTTATAGTAAAGCGGTGGCAAGTTTACCATAACCTTAATAGGAGATTTGGAGGCAACGAGAAAACTGCATGTTTGACACTGATTTTTACTTTCACTACACTTGTGCACTTTCACAGAACTAAATTGAATAACATTCCACCAGAATTATACAATTCAACTCGGGTTACAACTAAGTTTCATGAAAATAAAACTGCAGCACGACATGTTGTTAACTCGTTCCCGCCAAAACTCCACGTTCCGATTTGATTGGGTCCGACGTCCAATATCGAACAAGTGCGAGTCGGACCCCCGCAAGGGTTCCGTACTATTATTTATTGTATTTGAGCCCCACTCAATTATTTTTTCTGTTTTTAGTTGTTTAATACGACCCTGACGACCCTGTTGGCACAATGGTCACCATGCCGGACTGTTAAACAAAGGGTTGCGGGTTCGATTGCCGTCTCAGACAAATATTTAATGCTTGAATATTTGTCAGTCGTCTGGTTGTTTCTATGTATTTTCTATGTATATAAGTATATATTTACAAAAGAAAAGTATATAAGTTGTATATCCGTTGTCCAGCACCCATAACACAATTAGTTACTTAGCTTGGGGCTAGATGGCGATGTGTGGAATGTCCTGCAATATTTATATAATATTATTTTATTTTTAATAAAAATACATAATCTTTGGAAATTTTAACTCTCTAGCTATCACGATGCATGAGATACATACGGACAGACGGACGGACGGATGGATGGAAGGACGGAGTGACGGACTGACAGTAAGGTCTTACTAATAGGGTCCCGTTTTTCCCCCTAAGAAATGCTACCCTAGATTGGGCCGATCAAATAGTGACGTGTGTTAACATCTTTATTCTCATTTGTCTTAAGAGGAAAAGCTACCAGCGCTCTCTCCATGCAAACGTAGTCGACTGTTTCCTCCCTGGATAATGACACTAGAGCAAATTTTTTTGTTGCATAAAACTTGTAACTGCCATGACCCTGCCCCTATGTTTTGTTTTATTTATGATGAGAGCACTGGTACTCTTTCACCTTAAGCGCCATCTCGATGAACCATCGCGATTGTCGACCGTTACGTGATTGACTTTTTCCGATGGAAACGTAATTGTTCGAATTTCAATCATTTCCAGCCTAGAAATCAAATTTTAATTGACGGCGATTAGAAGAAAATCAAAAGGGTTGTAAAATTTAGCACAGTAAACGGTCAGCCATCTCTTTTGACGTGATAACGTCTTATAAATTGATGAACACCGTATGCACTCACAAAATAGTGTCACGTTCTGTTGACATGGTAGGTAACCATAGCGACGTATTTTTATCAATGTTTGCTTACGACGTTATCACGTAAAATTATCGTCCGTAAACCGACTTTACAGACAAATGGTTTTTTTTGAAGCACAGCCATGGAAGTTTAACTAAATATTTAAGAAGATTACATTTGCCTTTCATTAGGAAAAACGGACACTTTGTAAAAAAAAATAAAAAGGCATTTTTTTAATGTCCTTAGAGGACATTGCCCATAAGTTTGAAAGGTGGCCAAACAAAAAATATCAAACTAAAGATTATTGCGACTACTATTCCCCATAGCATATTTAAATATAATAGCCACGTAACGAAGTTTGCTTTAGTTTTGAAAGATGGCCGCGCAAAAAGAACCATACTCATTGTCATTATGTTACCATACCTTTCTATGAATCGCCCTGTCAATCACGAAGTAGTCAATCATACTGGTAGACGATCAATCAACATATCAATAACTTAACGATTGACAATCGCGATGGAACGTCTTCGAGGCACTTTAATTACTTCAGGTTGCTTTATTTATCATATACTTTACTGAAATTATACGTTCAAAAGTACATAATGTAGTTTTATTGTTTACTAACTGTCCCGGTAAAAGTTGTTTTGCCATATACAAAAAAAAAACAGTACCGACAGAAGCGTCAACTTAAAAAACTAATTAAAAAACTTTTAATTTACAAAAAAAACTTATTTACTAAACAACTATAACATACATGTACATATATGTTATAGTTTTTTTTTTCTTTTATTATGGCTTCGCACGTGTGCATTTAGCCAGTGTCAAGTTATATTTTGCATCAAATTATGACCCGATTTTTCATAAATCGGGCCTAAAGTGTTTCAATACAGTCAAAGTCGTCATAGTCCGTCAAGTCAGGGGTTATAGTAAAGCGGTGGCAAGTTTACCATAACCTTAATAGGAGATTTGGAGGCAACGAGAAAACTGCATGTTTGACACTGATTTTTACTTTCACTACACTTGTGCACTTTCACGGAACTAAATTGAATAACATTCCACCAGAATTATACAATTCAACTCGGGTTACATCTAAGTTTCATGAAAATAAAACTGCAGCACGACATGTTGTTAACTCGTTCCCGCCAAAACTCTATGTTATAGTTGTTTAGTAAATAAGTTTTTTTTTTGTAAGTTAAAAGTTTTTTTTAATTAGTTTTTTTATAAGTTGACGCTTCTGTCGGTACGCGCTGCATTTTGAGACTCATACCTATCGATGGAGGCGCTTTAGAACAGTGTTTTTCAACCTTCTTGAAAACGCGACCCCTTTACAAGTTAACATAAACATTGCGCGCCCCAGGGCCTTAATAAAACTGCGTCATTCTTTCAAAGACTTTGTTTTTAATTTTATCTACTTTGAAAAGACTTTATTGCTCGAAAAGACAAGGATAGCATCTGACGATATGCTCAAAATGGAGTTTCATTCCCAAAACATTGATGTTTTCTGGAACATGAACGTCTTTAAAATAGAAACACGATTCGATAAATTGTTAAAAAATAGACAAGCACATCCATCTTATTGAAACCGTAGGTTTTTATTTGTAGTATACCTACAAACACGTTACTACTTCATTTACCCGCGACCCACCGAGTGAGGCTTTGCCACACACCTGGGGGTCGCGACCCACAGGTTGAAAAGCACTGCTTGGTGTAAAGGCAATATTTGTTCGCCGTAATGCCCTCATGGGTCTCAACATGCCGCGGCAAGTTACAATACTTGTTGTGTTTATAAAACTATAAGCTCAAGAAAAATTGACATCTCGTTCCATCAATCCAGTTTCCTTCCCTTACCGACGGCACCAAAGCCGACCTGGCGCTCAAAACGCTCTATTAAAGTTAAGTAACGCACTCATTTATAAGTTTGTGTATGTACATATATTTGTTACTCCTTCGCTAAAACTACTGAACCGATTGCAATTAAATTCGGTATGTAGATAGCTGGAGACCTGGATTAATGGACCTTATAACACCCCGTCGTTTCGCATCGGGGGTTAAAAAAATACGCGATTAAGACCCGGGAAAATAATTAACGAATAAAACCTATTGTAAAGTAGTTAATATTAACGCTTAACACCTAATTGATGCAATACATTGTATTGTGATAACGATAAGCTGAGTCGTCGGACTCTCAGTCGGTTGACCTCTATCAGTTCAGTTAAACTCCGGCCGTGGTACCGAACACACGCGGATACGTTGTGCCCATCGCTGCACCAAACAATGATAAACACAAAAACAGTTACAAAAAAGTGAAAAAAATAAAATAGTAAAATAAGTTTGGTGATTATTAAAAACTTCGATAATTTTTAATTTCGTAGAATTATTTTTCGTAGCCAAATAAAGAACTTGGGAATAATATATCGTAGAAGTGCTACGAATTTGCTACAGTCGTAGCGTAGTAATTATTAATCTTGGACAAAGTTAGCCAGAGTTTTCGGATATATTGGCCGAGTTCGGAAACAAAGAATCTCAGAAAGAGTCTAAGCTAGGAATTAATTGAATTATTAAGTATATGTGTACATATGTGTATAAATTCTTATATAGGTACAGATAGAGACATGTATAAATATTTACCAAGTTATTTAACTTTTTTCGTAGACATATATCATAATATTATGTAAGTACTTATCTACTATTGTGTTAAGAATCGAGCCAAAGACAAGGGCAGCCTTTAGGGTTCCGAAGTCAACAAGGAACCCTTATTTTAAGTTAATGACTTATTAATATTCAACAGGCGTTTATGATTAATAAATTGGTTTAACCGAAGATAAATGGGGTAAAATTGGATTGCACGCACAAACAAACAAACAACCTCTCACACTAATATTATACCATCTTCGTTCAATTGAGTAATAAAAAGCTTTTTTAAAGCTATTTTTAACAACTATAGTTATTTTTACCATAATTTTTTATTGTTCGATATTGCGATGCTATTACAAAAACCATTTGAACGTGACAGATTTTCAGTCTCGTGAAAATGTTGCTTGTAACAGCATCGAAATAACGAGCTCCACAAAATAGGAACAGACAAAGATAGTTTTTATAAAATTCTTTAAAAAGCATTATTTTTACCCACGATAGAACAAAGGAAGTATTTATTAGTCAAGTGTGAGAGGGTCTTTGTTTGTTTGTGAAATTCAATTTTCCCATTTATCTTCAAAACAGTTTAACCTATTTATTAATCGAAATAACGAGCTCCATAAAAATAAATCCAAAAAACATGGTTTTAATAATTTAACTAAAAATAACCATGTTTATTTGGTTTCGACGCAAAATATGACTAAAAACGCGAAAGGCCAATACTTACATAAATTTTTGGCGTATCGGTACATATATATTCTGTAGTATCGCGTATTAAAATTCGTCAATTTGTGAATGACCATGATAATTAATTACCTAAAACGCAAAAGGACTAGACGTAAATTTTTGGCGTATCGCGTATTTTTAACAAAATATTTTATATTACATAAACTTTTTTTTAATAAAATAGGCTTGCATTGGATCTTATCTCACCTGATAGGAAGCAAAGATGAGGTCGAAGATAGAAGGTATTCTAGGTGAGCATGCACACCTATTCACTCCAGACTTGAAGACTCCAAGGTTGTAGTTTTGGGAGAACAGCGACGCAGATATAACTTACCATTGATATTGTAAACCTACCTCTTATCTACGTTCCATCAGTTGATAGGTAATCGGATAGGTAGGTGGGATTGGTAATTGATTTCGGCTTTATTAGCAACTAGCTGCGCTCCTCGGTTTCATCCGCGTAAGTTCCGATTCCGTTGAAACATCGGGATAAAAAGTAGCCTATATTTTTCAATACGATTTAGCAGTTCCTGGGATCAGCGCGGTCAAACAAAAAACGGAACCCCTCAAAGATGAATAATTTTCATCGTTCTTTCCACATTTCCCACTGATTCTTCGCTCCTATTGGTCGCAATGTGATGTTATATACCCTAAAGTATTTTTTCTAGTTATTTTTTCGATTCGAACCAGTATTTCCTGAGATTAGCGCGTTCAAACAAACAAACTCTTCAGCTTTATAATATTAGTATGGATTTCCTTAATTAAAGGTAGGTGTTCTGAGGATGCTACAATAAATGTTTTTACGATTCCGAAGTCATACCTTTAGGGTTTTAGTGTTAATTTACATAAATAGGTAAACGATTCTAAAAGATTAAATGTAAGTAGGTACTTGTACGTACCTACCTATAAATACTGTTCTTAATATGCCTAGGTAGTAATTTTTTATCTTAAATTTTTACATAATTTTCGTAATTCGCAAATCGTAATCGATTTTCGTAATTTTCGTTATTGACATAATGGTGTAATAAAATCTTTATTTAAAAAGGAAATAATTATCATTTTTATTATTAAGTTATTTTAATTTTCGTGTAAATAGTAGGTACTTACACAACCTACCTTATTTGATTAAGCAATATTTGTAAGTGCTTTCTTACTTTAATTTAAAAAAATCTGTAAGCACCTTTTTCCCTTTTTAACGTTCATGTTATGATCTATTTCATCGGCAGTTGTTGTATGATTTTTTTCAATTCAATTCATTTATTTCAGATAATAAAATCCATAAATTACAGTAATATAAAATAAAAATAAATAGTTAATCAAAAATACAAACAAATTCCAACTTACAATTAAAAATAAAAAAAATGCTTAAAATTTAAATTAGAGTGAAAGTAAAATTTCAAATCAAAATTAATAATGAACAAATTAAAATGTAAAAAGAAAAATGTCAATATTAAATGTCAAATAAAATCATACTTGTACTTGTATTCGGGCTATGTTCCGCAATTAGACCCTTTTAATTGGGTTCTTTTTGCGTGAGGATGGAGTAGGCTTGCCCAGCACCTACTACCCTGTCAGCTTAGTCGACCATTTCCAGAGGAGAGAACTTGTCAATACTTCTGGAGCCAACTATGCTGCGGGTTTCATGATGTTTTCCTTCACCGTAAGAGCAATGTCAATAGCGCACTTAAATTTTCTGAAGAAAAATGCATTGGTGCACGGCCATTAAATAAAATAATAATAAATTAGAAGAAATAACATCAAAATTAAATGTTACAAAAAGTTAAAATCATTAAAATTAGATAAACCTGCCTATTAACAGAATGAAATATTATAATTAAAAATAGGAAGAACCGCTGGCGTGCAACTGTATCCACCTCTATTATAGCCACTTAAAAATATATATAAAGCAGAAAAATAATTAGGTATCGCGAGATCTCCGAAACTACAAGAGCTACGAGTATGAAAGGATGTATTTTTAAATATTTTTAACCCCCGACGCAAAACCGTCGGGTTGATATTTATTTTACGTGAAATTGAACTTTTAATATGTAGTTTGTAGGACGAGAATTCGCTCAGCGACGACCAATAATTCGGATTTGGTCGAAACGACAGGTTCGAAACGAACGCGGGTAAAACCGCGAAGCGAAGCTAGTTCATAGCAATCAAATGTAAGTAGATAGATAGATAAACACTTTATTATGCACCATAAAATCAACAATAAATAAAATGGTTACACATAAAATACAAAATAAAAGCGAAACTTAAATTTAGGGAAATACGTACCTACATAATCCTAGTGTGGCACAAAGGTTGACCTTATTATATAGTACGGTCGGTTGCATAATTGCAGACCCACCGTAGAGCTCCAAAACGGTTGTTATAATAATATTTTCAGCACAAGCAAGATTCTATGCACCTACTTTAGTTAAAGTCTTCTAACTTATGAATTTATCAAACAAAAATATTAGAATTAAAACATGCCAATAATAGTAATTTTTGAACTCTACCGGGGGCTGCAATTATGCAGCCGACTACCTACTAGGCATATGAAAGTACTCCGGCAAACTCCTACCTAAAGTGCAATTTTAAAGTTTTTTTTATTGAAGGTGGGACCTCATTTTGGTTCAATATAAATTCCCTCCGGCCGCTTTGCCAACCAAAATTCACAATAGAGCGGTGTTGGCTTAGTGGTAGATACCTCGACTTTCATTCTGACCGTCGTGAGTTCGACTCCCGACCGGCCGTGCACCATTGGATTTTTCTATGTGCGCTAATTGACATTGCTCTTACGGTAAAGGAAAACATCATGATGAAATCCAACTTAGTTGGCTCCAGAAGAATTGACAAGTTCTCTCCTCTGGGCATGGTCGACTAAGCTGAGAGGGTAGTAGGTGCTGGGCAAGCCTACTCCATCCTCACGCAAAAAGGGTCTTATTGCGGAAAACAGCCCGATCAAGTACAATTCACAATAGTCAAAAAATAAACAAATAATCGTGGTTAGAAACCAGGTGTGATAAAATACGTTCTATTCTTTGTTTTACAACCAGTTGCCCATCTAGAATATATAAGAGCGTCCACCTTAGCCGAGGATCTTCGGCGATAAACTGAATTGCTCCTCAGAGTGCAATAAATTGCTTACTCATCAATTTCTACCAGTAAAATAGCTCTGTTCCACTCTAATAATCATGAGTTATTTTACAAAGGCAGCGGGTAATATTTAAAAGTAGAGATTTTGTAAGGCGATATTTCGCTTTCTCAGTGAAAAATTATAAATTATCCTATCCTACTAATATCCTATGCTACTAATATTATAAATGTGAAAGTTTGTGTGTATGTTTGTTACTTCTTCATGCAAAAACTTCTGGACCGATTGCAATGAAAAGCTTTTCAAACTCACACGATTTGTGTTCATATTAATTATTTTCCCGGGTCTCAATCGCGTATATTTTATTTATTTCTCTTACCTCGACGTTTCGACTACGTTACAATAGTCATGCTCTCGAGGAGACTCAAATTGCAACGAAATTCGGTAAAAAGATAGCTAGAAGCCTGGATTAACATATAGGCTTCTTTTTATCCCGATATTCCCACGGGATCGGGACTTACGCGGGTGAAACCGCAGGGCGCAGCTAGTTATAAATAAATATAAAAGTTTGTGTTTGAGTATGTTGTGAATGTTTGTTACTCTTTCACGTTAAAACTACTTAACCGATATCAATGAAACTCAGTATGTAGATAGCTAGATATCACTTTTAACACATTGGCTACTTTTTATCCCCATCGGCCCACGGCTTCGGAACTAACGCGGTTGAAACCGTGGGTCACAGCTAGTTTACACTAAAATTCAGTAACAAAAATGCAAAACCATTATACATTACAACAGACAGACATACGGACAAGAAAGTTATCTTATAAGGGTTCCTTCTTTAACCTTTTGAGGTACGAAACCCTAAAATCACTACAACATTAAATAAACAGATTGATGTAGCAGCTGGAACCATCTTTACACAAAACTTCTCAAAGTTCAACGATTATGGGTTACAATTAAAGAGAATTTGGTACTTAGGTACCTAACTACCTACTTATTTTATTCCTTAAATTTAACAATTATTATTAAGCTGCGAATATATTATCGGACGCGAACGCGGCTTACGGACGCGTCCGGCAGCCGCGACTTATAAGCATCTGTTTAATGTAAATGTATGGAACTGTGCATACTATCGGATGTAAGTCGTGGACGTAATCTTGGACCGTTCTTGAGGGTTCAGACGTCCGCGGACGTTCTAGAGCGATCTGCCCCCTTAGACAAGATTGCTTTCTATTAGCGATATCGCCAATCGACAGACATTTATTTTTGGACGAAATTGACACAAGCCGAAAAAGTCACGTAGTCTTGCCGTTAGAGAAAAAAATGATGAAAAAAAAATAAGAATGAATAAATTATAAAATTAGTATAAAATTAAAAATCAACCTAGGCCTTAACTTGTAGACTTTTAATTTTTTACCTTGATTTTTATAAAAAATACCTAATTTTTGAATCTACTTAAAAAAAAGAGGAAATTCTCAATTCGTTGCGTATTTTTTTTAACAATCTCACTAAACTAGATAACATTACTTTCGCGCGCTTCAGGTATCCGATCCCCTTACCTAATGGTCCATTAGCTTATTAAGAGGCTGTGTCTGACGATGATAAAAAGGGAACTATCAAAAAGTTATTTGGCTCTAAACCTTTGGTAATGTTCCTGAGTCCTATAGGTACCTACTTAAATATTTTATAAGGGCTAATGCAGATTAAGAATTTGAATCGGCCGATTTAGTTGATAGAGTATAAGGGTACGGGTAGGGCGAAGATACATCGCACATCACAACTCCATGTTAAACAAATGTACTAACTAAGGAAATGTAGGCGCAGGTACGGTTGGAGTCAGAATTGCAGACCCACCGTAGAATTCTAAAATTACTATTATTGAAATGTTTTTATTCTAATAATAGTATTTAACTCATAAATTCATGAGTTGAAAGATTTTAAATTTGAAGTCGAGCGAGACCTTAGAATCTTGCTTGAGTTGAAAACATTTTAATAATTTATTACTTAATATTAATATAATTAATAAGTCAAATTACACACCCACTATTGCTAGTGGGTGTGTAATTTGACTCCGACCGTACTTACCGGTGTAAACGAAACTAATAAGTGTCATCTTTACCATTGACGGTGCAAGTAAATGGTGTGTAGGATACGAGGGGAAAAATGCATCACTGCGATATGTCGACGAAATACATCTATGCGCTCTGGTTAAGATTGGTCAAAACAAGGTCACCGCGCCCCGTCTCTTTCACGCTGCAATGCATCGTACCTACATGTGCGATGTCGATGTGCAATGCATCTTCGGCATAGCCGTACCCTGATTGGATATTATTTGGTTTTGTTTCTTAACTTTACAGCGGCGGCAGTCGGTGAGCTATCGCTCGATTGTTTAGTGCGTGGTATGTGATCCCCCTAAGACGAAGGAACAGCTTTTACACGGTGTTTTTTATTATATTATGTTTTAGAGTTATTCAGCCAAAATATGCCCCATATCAGCAAGATGTTTGTTATACGACTATGCGTGGTAAAAGATTTTTAATATCGTTTTCGGCGGTCGACCTTAAATTCTAGAAGAAATATTGCAAGAAGACGAAATTGTTTCCCCCAGAGCGCAATTCGGTTGGTAATTCCGTTTGCGTTAACTCTTTCTTGCTTGTAGGCAGTTGTAGGTAACGTTTGTTGTGTTTCTCTTGGGGGATAAATTTAATAAATGCCAGCTTACACGGCGAAGGTGAAAATTATGTGTGCTATTTATGCATAATATCTACCGTTGACTTTTTTTTCTTAAATACTTTTTTAATGGGTCTTTTGGGCCAATGCTTAAAGTAAAGAGAAAGCTATAGCTAAAACACTGAATCGAGTTCCTATTGAAAAAAAAAACTTATTGGAAAAGTCAACCCTAGCCAGAAATAAAAACTGATAGGTATTCTTCCAAAAAGTTATCATTATTTATGTATCAACTGATACTTAAAATGTTGCTGAAGGGCATCCATTACTGGAAATAAACATAGTATGGAAAACAAAGGATAACTCATTTTTGTAGTTTTCTTCATTGACTTTCAAAAAATCGAATTATACAGTTTTAGTTTTTGCCGGCTCCTTTGCGCATGTTTCACCATCTCTTATAGTTTCGAAAAATAATTGATCTATAGACCCACTAATAAAATACATCTAGGTACCTATATTTGCAGTTTGTTTCCGCGAAGCTTTACAACATTTAACTCAGAGTTTTTGAATCAGATATCGCACGAATCACGGATTTATTCACAAAAGTTGAAAATCGTAAGTGGAGTTGAGTTGGGTCCTGAATTTCTGTAGACTCACCAACTGGCAGTTTTACTTTATAGTAATATCACACTTTGACGGCGTAGTGTCTCCCCCGTTTCTTGAGAAAATGCGAATTTGTTGAAGTGTTGTTTGCAAAAACTCTATAACTAAAGTAAATTGTATGAGATATACAACTGGGTCGTCATATCATTTCATCGAGGTGACGACCCAGTTGGCACAATGGTCACCAAACCGGACTGCCCAAAAAAGTATACTTATATCCGTTGTCTAGCACCCATAATACAAGTCTAGTTACTTAGCTTGGGGCTAGATGGCGATGTGTGGAATGTCTTGCAATATTTATTATTTATTTATATAATAATTCGTAGAAATAACAGTAAAACAATATGTTATTTTCATTATTTTTTTTAAAGTACCAATCAATCTATTGGCAGTAAATTACAATAAAAACGAAAACCATTGCTGGCTCAAAGGAAGTCGACTGTTTTCTCCCTGGATAATGACACTCGAGCAAATATATTTGTTGCATAAACCTTATAATTGCCATGACCATGCCCCTATGTTTCTTTTTTTTGTTTTTAAAATCTTAATTTCTATGATAATTAAATGATACGGTTTTATGGCACAAAAATATTTGTGCTATTGTCTTATCCAGGGAGGAAACAGTCGACTACCTTTGTATGGAGAGAGCGGCAAGTAGTTCCTAAAACATTTTTCTTTCATAAATTGATAATTTACAAAACTGTATTACGACTGTAAAAAGGTTTAGGTATCTATAACGAGCAACAGTTGTTCTTTATATTTACAGCGTTATTTGTTTTTCTGAAAATGAGATGTGAAACAAAATAAACGAAGCTTCAAAGTGTTTTTCAGAGGATTTGATGGAAAATGATATTCCTGTGTTTGGTTTAGTGTTTAAAAATAGTGCAATGGACTCGGAAATTGACATCCAGAACTTTATCAACTGCACCCAGCAGATCTTAGGGCGGCAAAAGACCTGGGACAACTTGAACATTACGGAAATATTGGACCTGCTGCCGACGCAAATATTGGAAGATATTAATTTAAAGTAAGTTCTTTTAAGGTGAAAGGGTAAGACAAATATATTTATTTGCATAAAGTATGGTAGTACAGATCTTAGGATTAAAAGTTTCACATACTTTGCCAACTTTTGGCATGCAAACATCAATTAGCGAAATTAATTAGAAATTAAGGGTACCGGTGTTCTCTCCATACGAACGTAGTCGACTGTTTCCTCCCTGGATAATAACACTAGCACAAATATTTTTGTTGCATAAAACCTATAACTGCCATGACTATGCTCCTATATCTTGGTTTTTTTTTCATTTTCGTTTTCGATCATTTACGTTCGAATGGAAAGAGCGCTCGGTACCCTACGCAAAAATGACGGGCTGTTATAAGTTTGACGTGTAGCTCTGTGTGTGTGTCTGTCTGTATCGTAGTTTTTGATTTTGTTTCTTTTGTGTTAAAAGTATTTTTGACGTGATAACGTCTAATAAATTGATAGAACACCTGCATTCACAAAGTGTCTGTTCCGGGTTACAGACACCGTCATGTTCCGGTACCATGACGGCGTCATGGTAAACGTCACGCGTCTCGTGTTTGTTTTATATTGTTTAATAATAATATCGCTTATCTGGGCTTGTATTATGGTGACCAGTGACGAATAGAAGACTTATATAATTAAAAAAAATGGAAAAAATAAAATAAATAAAAAATCCTCAATTTTTCATCGTTTTCTTAGGACGTTATCACGTAAAATTATCGTCCGTAAACCGACTTTACAAACAACAAAATAAATAAATAAATAAATAACTTGTAAACCGCATAAGGAACACGGAACTGCGTTCCAAAACACGAATCGCTGATGTCGGTAAGTAGGTCGGTAAACAAAAGTGGGATTGGGCGGGCCACGTCTGCCGGATAAACGAGGAGTTATGGGTCTAAGCCGCTACAGAACGGCAGCCCCGTAAAAAAACGTCTTCGAGAGTCTTAGGTGGAGAGACAAATTAGTCTCATAAACGAAGGACTGGCCCACCCTGGACAGAAGGCAATAAAAAGAAGTCCTGCAGGGGGGCAGCACAGGCTGATAAATAAAAACGTAAGGTCTTACCTTAACGATGTGATAACATCGATGAACACCGGCATTCACAAAAAACTGTAACGTCATCGCTCACGTTATTGACAAGGTAACCACAGCAACGTCGTCATGGGAACGTGAGTGTTATAGACAAGGTAACCATAGCAACGTATTATTGTTGCTATGGTTACCAACAATGATTTCTTTGTTCATTTGGAATCATACAATTTGCATGAAATTACATTGAAACGTCTTAAAAACTAAATTAGGATGTGTGCATTCGAAACGCGTCCACCAAGGCACAAGAATCTCATGGGTTTTTTTATTGTGAACAAGTGAACCCCTAAATTATTGGCCTTTTTTTTCAAAAATTGAAATGAAAATACCTTTAGGTAAACCTTTTTATTTTGGATCTATTGATCGGTCAGAAGAGTACGAGGTCATAGATAGATCAAAAGAGGATGTAGCTAATCTAGCCTCACTAATAGGAAGTACCCGTACTGTTCGTAGCTATAGTATTCAAAGGGCCTCAGACGGTCCCATGATTCTTGACAAAATAAACAAGTCGTGTCTCGAATATTTACTTCTAAAACAAACAGATCCCAACAGACCAGGCTAATGAGGTTTGATGTTTCGTAAGTACTCCTTATTCACCAAATGAAATGCCAATTTACGTGCTTTTAACCTAATTAAACATGTGCGCATCCCTTTCAGTTGGACTCATCTGTTTGTATCTATTGTTATATTTTTCACGGAACTTGTAAAAACTTAGGCAGCTAACAAAAACACATCTGAAACGTTTAACCTACTGAGATAAAGTTGACAACCGTCATAATAGCAGCAAAAACTCCATCAACTTTCACATTCCTGGATTTTGCATGAATACACCGTTCCATAGGAACGGAGGTGCCTTATCTAGACTTATAAATTAGGGAACTTCCTCTACAAAGTTTCCCTGAAACCCTCACCCATTAAAGCTACACGCACGTGGTAATTAAACAAGGTCCCCCTTATTCCAAAACGAGGTTTCAGGATAGTCTGAGACAAAATCAACAGATTTAAACCTTAGATTTAGACACAGATTTACTCGTGAAATAAAGTCTAAACACTATCCCTATTGATTATATAGGGAACTATAGACTAAACACTATCCCTAAAGATTAAATAGGGAACTATAGTTTAAACACTATCCCTATAGATTAAATAGGGATATAGGGAGGGTCTTTAGACTATAG
Organism: Idaea straminata; assembly: GCA_951213275.1. Taxonomy (NCBI): domain Eukaryota; kingdom Metazoa; phylum Arthropoda; class Insecta; order Lepidoptera; family Geometridae; genus Idaea; species Idaea straminata. The sequence goes on along the minus strand of OX577857.1, from coordinate 7,936,321 downwards.
TTTACGAGTAATTCTGTGTCTAAATCTAAGGTTTAATGCAACATCTTTTACTATCCAACCTCGTTTTGGAATAAAGGGGGGTATGTTCTTAATAGGCCTTCTTCATTAACCGTATAAAAATACTCATTATGAAATCTCTGAAACTACAAGAGCTATGAGTCTGAAACTTGGCATTTGGAATATAGAGATTCCTTTTAAGACGTTGATTTTGAAGCGATTTCTTCCAGGCAACCTTTAGTATCTTTTATGTATAGGTGCGCACTAAGAAAGGATTTTTAGAAATGCAATTTCTAAACAGGTAACATGGCTGTTAAAGTTTGTAGTTCATAACTATTAGTATTCTGTGTTGGTTAAGGGGAAAAAGGGCTGTTTTTATAGTTTGTAGTAGGTATAGCTATTGTGTGTTGGTAGATAGAAGACGATTTTTCATCGGGATCGACAATAAAGCGGGTAACACCGCAGGGCGTACCCAATACCCAAGGAACAAATTTTCACGCTACAACAATTTTGTACCGATAAAAATATTTATTTTGCTTGTTTCTGATGTACGTACGCTTTTATTATCAAAACTATGAAACAATATTAGTCGTTAGTAACACCTGAATAGACAAGCGAAGTAAATAGCGTCAATTATGTATTCAGGCCGCAGTGTTTTCGCCGTAATAGTTAATAATATTGTACAGTTTTTACGGCTATTCTATATTTCCACTCAGTCAGTTCAGTTCACTTTTTAGGTTTCCGTACCAAAAGGGTAAAAACGGGACCCTAATACTAAGACTTCGCTGTCCTTACGTCTGTCCGTCCATCCGTCTGTCTGTCACCAGGCTGCACCTCATGAACCATGATAGCTAGCAAGTTGAAAAATTTCACAGATGATGTATTTCTGTTGCCGCTATAACAACAAATACTAAAAACAGAAAAAAGTAAATGTTATTTGAGTATGTTTTCAGTAATTTAAGGTTAAGTTTACTTACTATTTTTAACCGACTTCAAAAAAAGGAGGAGGTTCTCAATACGGTTGTATGTAGTTAGGCAATATTTTTTTTGTTAATTATACTCCCAAAAGGGCAGGCAAAACACTTTTAACCTAGGTATACAGCCTCGTGTGACATACAATATTTTTTAATATTTTTTTGCAATTGTTTTTGCGTCGGGAGTTAAAAACAGAATGGTACGGAACCCTTCGTATGCGAGTCCGACTCGCACTTTGCCGGTTTATTATATTGTATTGTATTGTACGATAAGGAATTCTATCTTTGAACATTTAGCTATCTAAGTAGATATGACTCTACTTAACGGGAAAACTTGTTCTTTTGTAATAGGTGTTTCCGTTATCTTTTCTATACATATAAAATCCTTTGTCCTGACTGACTGACGGATCAACGCACAGCCTAAACCGCTGATCGTAAAGACCTGAAACTTGGAGGTGTGTTCTTTGTATGACGTAGGCATCCGATAAGAAAGAATTTTCCGAAATTCTACACCTTAGGTGGTGAAAAATGGGGGCAAAGTCAAAAAAGCAATCACGTTGTCCCATACAACGTGATTGCTTGGTCTATTTTTGACTTCTACCCGGACGAAGGCGCGGGCAAAAGCTATTATACTTACATAATCGTGAGCAGGTGTCCGATTTCCTTGTGAACCCTGTTTAATACTATAACGAATGACTCTCTGTAAATCTTACATTGTTACGCAGAAGTAACAGATAAGTGTGCGTTACCGTAACGCGAAAGTTACGAATACTTCACCGTTACTGTAACGCAAAAGTTACGGGAAAGTTACGCGAAACTTTATCCTGAAATTTCATAAAGGTCGGGTTGTACAGATCGTTATTATAAAAAATAGGAATATAAAACTGTAATTATCATTTATTTTTATGATGATTATCACATTTCTCTTATTTAATAAAATACCTTAATATACAGGGCCAATTTTCATATTAAAGAGGAAGCGAAACACACTGAATAAAAAAAATTTGTGATGTATCTTAGGACACCCGGATGGAACGAAGTTTCTTTCGATTAATTAGTGAAGGAATTGTAATAAAATCTAAAAGTGTCGTTACAACTTTTGGTCTTAATTTTTTCCGTCTAGCCTCCTTTCGCAACGCGCCGTATGGAACGTCGTTTCAATAAAACAGCATCATTTAATTTTTGGGAAATTCTGCCAGAAATCCAACCTGTAATTTTCGCAAAAATCACCCTTTATTTTGTATGAGTCTATCATCTCACTGGAGTCGATAGTATTGTTGATAGAGAAGAAGAGTTGATTTATTGAAAAATATACATTTTTCTTGAATAATTTCACTTGCCGCACGAAAACAGTTCGATGACGTCATCGTTTAACCTTGCTCATTTCTCACTTCATGAAGGTTTTGTATTTTTGCAGTAAATGTACTGCAGGCTACTCATGTACTGCATGTTTAGATGATAGCAGCGATTCGTGTCTTTTTAACCGACTTCAAAAAGGAGGAGGTTGTCAAATCGTCGCGTATATATTATATTTTTTTATGTATGTTCGCCGATTACTCAAAAACGCCTGGACCGATTTGGAAAAATCTTTTTCTATGTAATTAATAAACAAATAAAAAAAAATGACCCAAATACCGTCATTTATTTACTGTACCTATGTTTATTTTAAAACATTTTTATTTTGCAGAAATATGTAAAATTATTGTAAGTACATTATATTTTAATGCAATACATCTGTTATCTACCATTATTATGTAAGATTTATTGTTATTATCGCTTTTGTTATAATGATTGTTAATTGTTGTTGTTGTTGTTAGAGCTACAGGAGGAGATGAAATATTGTGTAAATAACAATATTTTAACATTACCACCGAAAAAAACCGGAAATCTGTAGGTAGGTACTGTATTTTACTAAGCGTAGTGTATTCGATCGGAAAACACTAAATAGGTTAATAAAAAATGTAAAATGAATAACGAATTTTGACTTTAGTAATATCTGATCAATAATTTGGAGGCATAAGATATCAACCCTTTTTGTTGTCTATAATGAACTAATTCGACTTTCAAACAAAATCAAAAACGGTTCATCCGTTACGGACCTACGTAGACAGACACACACACATACACACAGACACGTGGATCTTATAACACCCCGTCGTTATTGAGTCGGGGATTAAAAATTAATATTATTAAAAATATTTTGTATCTAGTCGCACGATTTTAGTTGTACAGACATTAAAATTTTGACTTTTGTCCGCAGGATCACACTAGCCAACTGTATGGGTTTGGGTGAGAGACCATACAGCCCACCATGGTGGGGCCAGCTCGCCTGGTTCATGCTGTTCGCAGTCATGCTGCTACTCGCTGTTTTAGGGAATACTCTCGTTATATGGATTGTTTTAGGTAAGTTTCATTTAGATTGTAATTTCTTTCTAAAAGGCTTTCAAGGATGTAGAAAATACTTTTTTTTACAGTGAGAAAGGATTATTGGAAATACGACCTTTAAAGGGCTGTTATAGTTTTTCATTCGTAGTAACTAAGGTACATGCTACCTTAATCAAAAACTAAATATTTCATAAAAAAGGGAATAATATCTATCAATAGATCATTAGATAAATATTTATTTTATTGTCAATTTCAAAACCAATTTATTAAATTTGTTTATTTTCTGGTTATTTTGTCACTAATATCCAGGTTTTAAAAACCTTTTAGTAGCCCTTATTACCCGCAGTTATGGCTTATTAATTCTTATGTTTCAATGGTCCCCTTGCCGGACTGCCAAACACAGGGCTGCGGGTTCGATTCCCGCCTCAGATAAGTATTTATGCTTAGATATTTGTCTGTGGTCTGGTTGTTTCTATGTATTACTAGCTGCGCCCCGCGGTTTCACCCGCGTAAGTCCCGATCCCGTGGGCATATTGGGATAAAAAGTATCTTATGTCCGTCTCCTGGCTCTAAGCTACTTCCCTACCAATTTTCACCCAAATCTGTTCTGCCGTTCTTGAGTTATAAGTGGTGTAACTAACACGACTTTCTTTTATATATATAATAGATAAGTTTATATTTACAAAAGAAAAGTATATAAGTAGTATATCCGTTGTCTAGCACCCATAACACAAGTCTAGTTACTTAGCTTGGGGCTAGATGGAGATGTGTGGAATGTCCTGCAAAATTTATTTTATTTATTTTTTAATTCAATTTTTATAGGAAATCAATATCACTTAAAAAGAGACATTAACGCGTGTAAAACCGCGGGCAGCAGCCAATTCGCTATAATTTAAGGAATTTTCAAAATGTGGCAACATTATTGACACCAGCCCTTTTAAGTTAAAAAAATTGTGTGCCATTGTCAAAATCACATTTTGAAAGTTATTTTCATTAAATCTCAATAAATCACTGTATCTACATACCAAGCTTTATCAAAATCGGACTGGAAGTTTCGGATCATAAACCTCTACATTACAAACAAAAATAAGATAAAAAAATGTAGATACTTATTTGTATACTAGCTTTTGCCCGCGACGTCGTCCGCGTAGAAGTCGAAAATAGACCAAGTAATCACGTTGTTCTATACAAATTTTGTCCCCCTTTTTCACCCCCTGAGGGTTAGAATTTCTGAAAAAAAATTCTTATCTACGTCATACAAAGAATATACCCTCCAAGTTTCAGGTCTCTACGATCAGCGGTTTAGGCTGTGCGTTGATCCGTCAGTCAGTCAGTCAGTCATTCAGGACAAAGCATTTTATATGAATAGAAGATGTAGCTATGTAGCTGAAGGCAATCTTCCAAATATATTTTTATATCCTTAATTTAGCGTCTTGCCAGTGGTTTATCACGAAACATAAATTATTTATCGATTCCACGTCTTTACATTTTAGACACTGCTTTCATAACCGCTGGCAATTGTAAGTAGTCTTTGATTAAATTATACCTCCCTCGAGGTAACTTTCCATGACATCTGACACCCACGAGAAAGCTTTACCAAGCTGGCAACACTGACTCTACATTTTTTGACGTGTAAACGTTTTTAAAGAAGAGCGGTGATGGCCCAGTGGTAGATATCTCGACTTTCATTCTGATCGTGGTCGTGGTCGTGGGTTCGACTTTAAGATCCCGGCCAGCCGTGCAGCACTAATTAATTTTTCTTACGAAAAATTTAGGTTGTGGGTTCGCACCCCGGCTGGCTGTGCTCCAATGGATTTTGACGTGATAACGTCTAATAAATTGATAGACACTTGCATTCACAAAAAACATGACGTCATGCGTCATGTTCCGGGAACGCGTCATGATATTGTAGGTTACCTATGTTATTCGTTATCACATAAAACTATAGTCCGTAAACCGACTATATAGACAAACATTTTTTTTTTTTCGAAAAAAGAAATTTACCTGTGGTAATTGACATTGCTCTTACGATAAAGGAAAACATCCTCAAAACCCACGGTTTAATTGACTCCAGAAGTATCGACAAGTTAATTTTTCTTGACACGGTCGATTAAGCTGAGAGGGTAGGTACTGGGCAAGCTTCATCGTCACCCAAAAAAGACTAAAATGATCTAGTTGCGGAAAAAACAGCCCGTCTTAAGAGTTTGTTTGTTTGAACGCACTAATCTCAGGAACTACTGGTTCGAATTGAGAAAAATATATTTGTGTTGGATAGTCTATTTATCAAGGAAGGCTATAGACTACTTTTCATTTTGATATCCCCACGGGATCGGGACTTACGCGGGGGAAACCGCGGGGCTCAGCTAGTAATTCATAATTTGAAACGGATGTTGCTAATCCAACCGCTTCTAGTCTTCAAAAATATTTAAAGACACATCGCTTGTGATACCTGTTTAGGTATATCCTTGTTTCTGTGGTTAACTATATCAGGGCCTGCGGCACTGAGTTAAGAATTAATAACAACCTATTCCAAGTTCTACATAAACCACAAAGAGGTAATGTTCTCCTTAAACTTTATGTGTTACCAGCATTTACCCGCCATGCAGGGGAAATTTCCAAAATCCTTTCTTAGCGGGTGATAGCTATCTGAAATAGTACGGGATCCCTTTAAAAACGACATTATCGAACTGTTTAATGAATGGAAATTATTTTATATCAAATTAAATTGTTCAATAAATATATTGCATTTGCAATATATTGGACTGAAATTTCTTAGGCAACCCATTTGGGTTTCAGTCCAGAATGTTTTTTTTTTAACTTTTCAGTGGTTTGGCCAATAGACAAATTCCGTATCAATGAAATACATAATCTTTATTTTGACTTAACTTTAATTCATTAACCAGATCAGTGCAAATAACTAGTATCGATTTACCTACTTACCTAAGAGTTGTGACGGGTAAAACTATAGTCAACCTAACGTTTGCATATTCTATAGGCTTCATACTTTTGGTGGGTCTGGAATTTGTCTCTTAAACAATCCAGTGAAAGGTTTTAAAAACAAAACAAAGATTTAAATTGTTAATAATTCATATTCTGGACTGATATTTTTTAGACAACCTATTTGCAATATATTTATAAACCTATTTAATTTAAAATAAAATACTTTTCATCCATTAAACAGCTCGATGAAGGTCGTTCTTAAAGGGATCTCCGACTATATGGCAAATTTGAGCTCGATCCGTCCCTCATTTCACGATTGAGCCGTGCGTTCATAGTAGGTATATCAGACACGCAGTAAGGACTTTAAATTTTATATACCTAGGTAGATTGCAAATGTTGTAGTCTTCAAAATACGGTATTCAATGAACTTTTATAGTTTACACTAGCAGCGCTCCGCGGTTTTACCCACGTAACTCCCTATCGGTGGGAATATCGGGATAAAAAGTAGCCTATAGCCTGCCTCGATAAATGGCCTATCCAACACAAAACGAATTGTTCAATTCAAACCAGTAGTTCCTGAGATTAGCGCGTTCAAACAAACAAACAAACAAACTCTTCAGCTTTATAATATTAGTATAGATTAACAAATATTATAAAGGTGAAGGTTTGTGTGTATGTTTGGTAGTCCTTCACGCAAAAACTACAAAACCTATTGCGATAAAACTCGATTTGTAGATAGCTGGAGATCTGGTTAAACACATAGGCTACTTTTTATCCCGTTATTCTCACGGGATCGGAAGATACGCTGGGCGGAGGTAGTCTACACTAATGAGGAAATAATTTTTATTTGTAACGAATAGGCTCCGAAACTAACAGACCAATTTGGATAAAATTTATTTTGAGGATACATTGATTCATTGGGAAATCACATTGGCTACTTTTTATCCCGATATTCCCACGGGTTCGGAATGTACGCGGGTAAAATCACGGGGCGGAGATGGTCTATAATAAACAGGAAAGATTTTATTTGGAACGAATAGGCTCCGAAACTACCAGACCGAGTTTCATGAAACTTCGTATGATGATACATTGATTCATTAGAAATAACATAGACTACTTTTTATCTCGGTATTCCTACGGGATCGGGAATTACGCGGGTAAAACCGCGGAGCGCTGCTAGTTTTATATAAATTTGAAATGTAATCTTCCAAATATGGTAAGTATTCAAGAAACTTTAATAGTTTATAAACAACGAACGTGTTAAAGTTTCTAACATTATATGAAGATCAAGGTCTTATTATAACGTCTGCTAAATTTAGTTCCATTTAGATTATCTATTAGGATTAGTTGTAACCTCAAATTGGAACCTGTTCGCGTAATATTCCATATTAGTTACTCGTATCTGTTGTAATGGGATGGCGGCGAAACTCTGTATCGCTATCAGGTTAATTATAGAAATACCCCCTGCGCCCCGCGATTTCACCCGCGTAGAGAGCGGTGTTGGCTTAGTGGTAGATACCTCGACTTTCATTCTGAAGGTCGTGGGTTCGAATCCCGAATCCGGCCGTGCACCAATGTATGTTTCTTAAGAAAAAATTATGTGCGCTAATTGACATTGCTCTTACGGTGAAGGAAAACATCGTAATGTAACCCGCGGCTTAGTTGGCTCCGGAAGCATTGACAAGTTCTCTCCTCTGGACATGGTCGACTAAGCTGAGAGGGTAGTAGGTGCTGGGCAAGCCTACTCCATCCTCACGCAAAAAGGACCCAATTAAAAAGGGTCTAATCCCGGAAATAAGTCCGTTCTAGTAGTTTCACCCGCGTAAGTCCCGAACACAGCGCCATCTATTGGGTGTATTTGTAACCTAGATGTCAAACAATATTGAAGAATTTTATCGATAAATCAACGTTCACCGCCATCTATGAGAACGTCAAAACTAAACAGTAAATAAACGAAACCATTAATTGATACATTTTATTCGTTTACATTCACGACATAAGCGAATAATTGAGATGATAACTATCCTATCCAGTAAGTTAAACCAAAATACGGGTGCATGTGAAATTTGATTAAAATCGGTTCAGTAGTTTTGGAGTTTATTGGCAACATACATCGTGACACAAGATTTTTATATTTACAGATGTACGGTCGGAGTCAGAATTGCAGACCCACCGTAGAGCTCCAACACTACTTTTATTAAAATGTTTTCAACTCAAGCAAGATTCGAAAAGGTCTTGCTTGAGTTTAATTTTAAACCCTATCAACTCATGAATTTATTAGATAAATATTATTATAATAAAAACATTCCAATAATAGTCTAAGATCTCTTTAAGGACGACCTTCACCGAGCTGATTAATGAATTTTGTATTATTTTGTATTAAATTAAATAGGTCAATAAATATATAGCAAATGGGTTGTCATTCCAATTCCATAAAAATTAAATGCATCAAATTAAAAATACTTAAATAATAAATGAATAAAATAAATATATTTTTTTAATACCTTTCACTGGTTTGGCTATTAGATAAATTCAAACAAAGACAAACTAGTAATATTTTGTCTCTTTGATTGCTATTGACAATTTCACGACTGGCAATGTAAGAACCTACACATATATGTTTGTTGATTAATAAATATACAGTATTTATTTACACAATGGCTCCAAAATCTACCGTTCCATCAAAATTCTCAGTAAAGTAAAGCCAAGACAATAATTTAAATGCCACAGGCATCAGACGCTACGGGAGACGCTTCAAATGATAATATTAATATCTTCTGTTTTAGGTACTTAATTAGGTACTTACATACCTACTTCCAACTAACAGTATTTATTAAAAACGAACTGCGTCCTGCGGTTTTACCCACGTAAGTCTCGAGCCCGCGGGAATTTCGCGATCAAAAGTATACCATGTCCTTCATCAGCCCCTAAACTATCACTATACTGATTTTCATTCAAATCGGTTCAGTTGTTTGACCGTGAAGAGGTAACAAACAAATATACAAACAAACAAAATTAAATATATAAACTTTCGGATTTATAATATTAGCTAAGGATATGTTTTAAATCAGAATTGATTACCACCCAGCACGATTTGATTAGGACTTTTCTGTCTACAGGGATTTAATCAGTGTGTATGTTTTAATTACTTAGGTACCTACCCAGAATATGTGTCACTTTTGATTTAATCAGATCAAGAAGACAAGATTAATTTAGAATTTCGTACATTTCATTTTGGAGGTGGAGATAATGATTCATTAGAGTTTTTAAATTGCTATTATTTTGGTTGTAATAAGCTTTTTGGATATAATTTAAGTAATATTTTAATAATAGCAACTTATCACTAAAATAAGACTCGAAATGCTAAAGGAGCCCTCCAAATTAAAGGGTTTTATAATACAACGAGGTTCAAATAGAAGATTACAAAGGACATTTCATAGAACCACAAAAATTGGTGAGGTGTGAGATTAAATAACAATTAAATTACGACATTTTTCATACTAAAACGACAAAGTTTTTATTTTGTGACGCTTATGCGCAAGACTGAGCAATTTCGTATAAGTATACAGGGTTATTGGTAATTATACTAGCAAGCCATTGAAGGCTACTGCTGTGCACCTTAACAAACAACTTTTGTTCTACGACTTTTGGAAATTCGAAAAAAAAATGAAAGTTTTGAGATTATTCGAATTCGAAAAACAGCTGATTTTTAAAACAAAGTCATTCAGACTAAGAACAGTAGATAAAACTCAAAAAAATAAGAAAAATTTTAAGGTTATGACCTCTCCGTATAGGAAACAGCTGATTTTCCGGTAAACATAACTTCAAAATTTTCAAAAAAAATGGTCGAATTTCCAAAAGTTGTTCGTTTAGGTGCACAGAAGTAGCCCTCAACGGCTTGCTGGTATAATTACCAATAACCCTGTATAAGTACAAAAATTTGCGACAATTTGTTGCTGTTGTGCGGTCTACTTCTGATTTATATTAAAAGTCTTTGGTGTCACCTAATGCTTTTGTTCCTTTTATATTTTCACGTAGGCAGTAAATAGGAAGTTAAATACTTATGCTTATCCCCCCTTCACGGATAAAAACCGGATGTGGTTGTTATTATCGTCATAAATATGCTGGTTTGACGTAACATTTTTAGTTGAGCAGTAGCACTTAAAAACAGATATCGATAACAAAGAAAAAGAACTAAAATACCTATTTAGGTGGATAAGGAAGAAATAACTATGATTTATCACTGCCATTAGGATCTCTTAGATAATACCTTTGAGTAAAAAATTCTACAGCATACCTATTTTCTTTGTCTACGGTACATAGAATTAAATTCGACAGTCACGGTATGGTATGTTTGAGATTCTTTTGCAAGTTTTTAGGCTAAAACGGCTCAATTCATAGACTTCAAAAGAAAGGTTTATAAGTTAAAATTTAGATATTATGTCTTCTTCAGCCTGCTCTTGTTCCAATTTATTTGGGGTTGGCGCAATACGTCTTCTTCTTCTATTGTTCTCTTGTAGCCATCATCTTATCGTCACACACCGACACACACACACATCACATATCACACATCACACATCACAAAGTCCATCTATATTTTCTTAGATTGTCTTCTTCTTTTCCATCCTCTTCATTCCATCCCTCTGCATTCATACTCATTACTCTTCTAGCCACATATGTGTCTTTTCGAATCACAAATCCATATTTTCCATACCAACTTATACAGTTCCCTTTCACATTTTCCGTAACTGAAGCACATAAGTAACTGAACACACGAATAAGTAAATTAGGAAGCCTGACAGTAGTCAGGCTATCTAATTTACTTATTCCTTATTTTATCCAACACATCCATCTTATCTCCGTTGCATGCAATCTTAATATTTTTCCTTCACAGCCCAGCATTGCACACGTACGACAAGTCTTATCACGTTTTTGTAGATTTTTTATCCTTCAGCTTAAAGCGGCATCCATCACAATTGGTTGCTGTGATCTGTCGCCTTTTCAATCCCCCATAGTTAATCCGATGTACAACGTGGTACAACGTGACCCGGCAATATATTTGTTTAAAGGACATTGCCTCATTTAGTATGGACGCTGTCACAAACAAAACACTACGATGTGCCGTATTTCCCTCTTTTCATTCAACAAAGGACAATATAATTATTTATATTTATTACAGTGTATTATTACCCTTTTCGTATAGTAATGTGTATAAAGGTGTGAAACGTTTTATAAAATAGTTATGACTATGCGAGTTCTATCACTTTCATAGTACGAGACGTAGTATTGATTTTTTGTTGCCATAATATAAAATGGAGCACTCATTAAGACCTTTCAAATGAGGTACGACACATCGTAGTGTTTTGTTTGGGACGCTATGCGGCATTATCCTTTCTAAACTTGAGTACCTATATATTTAAATCAGGAGAGTACAAATTGAATTCATATTATACAATTAAATATGAACGTAAATAATGATAGGAAGGCAATACTTGAGCATGTACACAAATTGAAGAAATATGATCATCCGTTTTTCTAGATAACAATGAAATTGATAGTTCTTATTTCATGCACTAAACGTGGAAAAAAGATTTATACATTGTAAGCCACGTGTTTTTCATTTTCATCATCAGCATCTGACGCAATTACATATAAAGGAACTTCAAGAACCTAACCTTGCAAGCAAGCAACTTTTGTTTAAAGTCTTGCCATTATTCTTTGATTTTGTTTCTTAACTTTTGTACTTACTCTTCAAGTATTTTCAATATTATTTTACGACTACGTGTAGGTATTAAAATTTACAAATATTTTGTAGTTTTATGAACTAATTAGTTAACTTTAACAAGATACCACTTAGAAGTTGTTTCAAACTACGAGCGGAGTTTAATTAGCTTTCATGTATTTACTAACTTTGCATTTGTTTCAGCTCACCGCCGCATGAGGACAGTTACTAACTGTTTCCTAGTGAACCTTGCCGTGGCTGATCTCCTCATGGCCACGTTGAACGGAGCTCCGAACTTCGTGTTCCTTGTGACGGCACACTGGCCCTTCGGAACTATTACTTGTATAGCCAGCAACTTCACGGCTAGCTTAACTGTGTCTGCAGGAGTCTTCACTTTAGTGGCTATTACTGTTGATCGGTAAGTTACCTATTTACAATTTACTGTAGTTAATTGACGGCTTAGTTGGCACAATGGTCATCATGCCTGACTGCCAAACACAGGGTTGCGGGTTCGATTCCGCCTCAGACAAGTGTTTATACTTAGATATTTGTCTGTGGTCTGGTTGTTTTTATGTATTATTATAAGTATATATTTACAAAAGAAAAGTACCTATATATGTAGTATATCCGTTGTCTAGCACTCATAACACAAATCTAGTAACTTAACTATTAGCTAAAGAATGTCCTGCAATATTTAATATTTATTAATTTAATTACTTAGCAACATACATACAGCAACATAATATAAAAATAACAATTATTTAACATAGATAAATGTATTACACTTTGTCCCATCTGTCGCTCTACTGGTGAGGCGAATTTCAGGGAGCTTTTGCGCAGGATATTAGCAAGTACGTGATTCGCTAAAATATACTTTTTATCAGACTACGGAAGCCAAAGAGAAGTACTTAGTTAGATATAGTCGTTGACGCGTTGGTAGGATAATATCCTAACTTTATTTTGATACAAAATATATTGGGATATTTTTCAACGATTTGCGGAGTTGCTGATATTCTAACGTATGTTAGTCTAAGTGATTTATTCCTTATTCGAAACTATAACGATTTATGTAACTATTTTTCTTCAAATTGAGCTACGTAATTGTACCTAAAAATGTTTAATACAGATGCTAATTATTTCAAAAATAAGCAAAGCTTTCTTTAGAACGCTTTCTCGTAGAAAAAGCCGTTTTAAAACCTTCCCTTACTGACCTTCAAATTAATCACACTGTATATATTTTACTTCGATTTCAAATCAATGATGAAAAAAAGGTTATTTGCCAGCGTGGCTCGGAGATGGCAAGGAGAGAAAGGAAAATGGGGGTTCTGGGGTCATAGAGAACATTATACATACTTAGTCTGGGGTTTACGATGAAAAAGCGTTTGCCAGAATTTGTTTTGTTGAAATAAATAATTTTAGATTGAAGGTTGTTGCGATATTGGAGAATTGGCTGAGATCGGTCGAGGTTTTGTGATTCATTTGATATATTTTATACGTAATAAATAAGCCGTTCCATCTTGGAAACGGTTTCCATTCCGAATCGGGGTTCCGGGAACGATAGCAGTTGTTGAGATTGGGTTCCATACAAATTAGGAACATCAGATTACAAGGAAGTGCGTAAGCCAGCACTGGGTATTTCTGAAAATATTTTCGAGAGAAAAATGCGTCTCCAAATTTATTAGCGCCGCGTGATTTGAACTCGCGACCTTCTGCTAACCGTGCGGGTGCGGTAACTAATCGCACTATCATCAGATTACAATCTGTAACTATAGGCTACAGGGCCACTATATGAATAAATAATTAGTATTTTTAAATATCAACACTTACAGGGCCATTAAAAGATGAGGAACATGTACCCAACGCCTCTAGACAACAGTTGGGTCTATAATATTAGCAAAAGGGCACTTTATTTACGTGACTTTGAGATCTTAATTAAATACCTTGTCAGGGAGAGAACCAGTCCAGCGGTCCGATCGTACTATTATAACTATATATTTCTTATTACCGTAATTTCTTAAGAGTACACGTCACGCAAACCTAAACGTCTCGCGCTCGCCGTATTGCCCTAATAGAACGTGAGCTACGCGTTTTTTGTATCGCACAAAAACGGTATCGCGCTAAATTTTGTCCTAAAATTTGTCTTTGGACATAGGTGTCCAATTAATTATCACCTAGGAAGATTAGGCAAAAATTTTGTACGGTAACACAGCTTGTTTCACACGTAAGTAAGGTAGACGTGCAGTTAAAGTAACGGTTACGCGTAGCTTTATTTTACGGCAATACCGACTATTAGCGTGCACTCGACTAATGCGTCATAGAATTACGGCGATCGGGCCGCAGCTCTACCATAAATGTCAACAGATGTAGTTTTTAGCTACTTTATCGATCGATCGATCAATCCTAACTATCTTACTATACCTAAGGTGCGTAACGAAATGTTTGTGATGATTCGCACGGAATCAGGATTTATTTATTTGTAGGAGAACCAACAGCTAGAATTACGTTAAAAAAAAATGAAGCTATATAAAGGTTACCATGCCATGCATAAGAAAACATATTTAAAAAGAAAACAATGAGATCAACCCAAACTATATAAGTTTTACTCAAGACGAATTATAAAAAGATATTGTAAAATTCCGATGGCATTAGAATATACCAACGCTACCTAGTATAGATGGATATACAAGAGATATATTTCATTTCATTTATTTGTATTTATATGGTATGTACAAAAAATTATACAATCGGCATACAAGTATAAAGATAGAAGATATATTATGTATGTATACACCAATATTCTGTATGCCATAGATTGAAAACCTTTCAAGATTGGACCCTAACTAAAGATCAAGTTCAAACATAGATGAATCATAGAGTTCAAATAAAAATAAATCAAATACCTTCAAGTAGACTGCCTTCAGTACGTAATCTGTTGACACTGTCTATATAATACCCAGATCAAAATATAACTAATGTTTTAAACTTCTGGGATATGTTTAATTAATATGATTGGTTATTAATATCTGCCGTAAACTCTAGTTACGTATACCTCTATTAATATTCATAAAATAAGCCGATATCTTCAATGGGTCGTAACAGTAAATTGATGTTCTCCGGTTATTATGTAACGATTTTCGGTCATAAATATGAAATTCAAATTGTGACTAGCAGTACTCAGTAAATATTATGTACTAGCTGTGCCCCGCGGTTTTACCCGCATTAGTGTCTCTTTAAAAGTATTATTTATTTCCTACAAACACTAAAATATTTTGTAGTTACTACGAACTACAAACTTTAACAGCTCTTTGTACCCCTAAGGTACTTTTTATTTCTCATGTTCAAAATCTAAATGATAATAACAAAGTATTAAATACATACACATAGATATACACTAGCTGTTGCCCGCGACTTCGTTCGCGTGGTGGTTATGTTTTATTTAGAACGTTTGCGATTGCCTAACTTACTTAATACGCGTGTCCTTATATTATGACAACTACGAAGCTTTCTTGGACACAACATTGTGGGTGACGCCTCGTCGTTGAAACAATTTACGAACATGTTAGCTGCGGCACTAACACTCGATAGAGCCAAATAGGTACAGCTGACTGTGTCTGAAGCAGCTTATGGTGAGATCTAAGCCTGCGGTGCGCAAGTCTGGCCTTGCACCTTGTTGATTGCCAATTGCGTAGCATAGGCTCACTGGAAATTGAATGCGCTTGAAACCGAAAGGAAAATTATTAATATCAATGGTATCCTGGGGATAAAATCTTGTTCCCCAGCACCACACCTAGATAAAATTTCGGTGTCAAAAACTTTCTGCTGCAACCTGACTACTCTGGGCTAAGCCAATTAAATTACGCAACAGGATAATCGGATTAGTATGTCATTTAAGAAGACGAATTTCTCATTTCGGGAAGTGAGAATGAGTTTGCTCGATCTCTGGTGAATGTCTCTTGAAACGTGAAATACTTAGTGAATGTCTCCATACACCGCCCTGAAGCAAACTGATAATCGGTAAACCATTGTTTACATATCAGAAATCATATAGTGATCTGTGGCAGAAATTGCCAATGTCACCTTGGTAGATTGACGTTTTCTCTGCTCGGAGTTTCTCTGTAATCCTCCTCTACCCAAAGTAGTCCGGACATTTAGTATAGGAGCCTAGCATAGTGATTTTTTGCGGAGTGCATTTTGAGACCCACGTCAATCGATAGAGGGTATTACGGGGAACAAATAATGCTTTTACACCGAGCCGTTACAGCGTCTCGGAAACGAAATTTTCAAAAGAAACCAATCGTGACCGAGTATTCCCAAAAGTTCGCGGTTAAACTTGAGACCGAATGCCCTCTATCGATAGGTATGGGTCTCGAAGTGCACCGCGCATTTTTGGAAAATCATATTACACCACCTTTCGTTGAATACCCTGTTTCCAAGACGCTTTAGGGCCCAGCGTGAAGGCATTATTTGTACGTCGTAATGCTCTCTATCGATAGGTATGGGTCTCGAAGTGCACCGAGCATTTTTGGAAACTCATATAACATCACCATTCTTTGAATACCCTGTGTATTCAAAGAATGGTGAGCATTTTTGGAAACTCATATAACATCACCATTCTCCATCCTCATAGAGGGCATTCGGTCTCAAGGTTAACCTCGGACTTTTGGAAATACTCGGTCACGATTGGTTTCTTTTGAAAATAAGTATTGGTCTTAAAGTTAAACGCGCACATTTGATCTGTCACAGTGCGTTTTTTTTAATATCCCGTTTCCGAGACGCTTTAGACGTTCCATGTGAAGGGCATTATTTGGTCGCCGTAATTCTTTCTATTGGATAGGTATGGGTCTCGAAATGCACCGCGGCATTTTAAGTTACAATACCTATTGTGTCTTGTCGTGTATAAGGCCTTTCAAATTTCAAATTTCTAAAGCACGCATGAAACATAGGTACACAGGACAGTATCAAGATACTGCACGAAGTTTTGCTTTATTGCAAGAAGTTTTGCCATCGATATAATATTTTATTTAAGAATTAAAAAATAAATTAAATATAAAAAAAATTATAGATAAGATCCTCATCAGATCCTCAGTTCTGAAAATTTTATTAATCCTTGCAAGACAAACAAAAAAATTTAAAATCTCCAAATTTTATCTTCAATGGTTCAGGAGTTTTGTGATGAAAAGGTGGTTCAGGGTGTTCCATTATACTTTATCCATTACATTATTGGAGAATTCAATTGAAGACGGTTGAAAATCGAGCATTTTGCTATACACGGCGGCATTGCAATGCAAGTTTATAGAATATCTTCCATCACCCACACCACTGAAACCATGCTGAATTTCAGGATAAAAAGTTGATATTTTGTTCCACCAGTATAAGGGCTATATTCATACCGAGTTTCATTTTAATCCATTTAGTAGTTTTGACTTGATGCGCGGCCAAGATATTTAACTTCATCACCCCCACCACGGAAACCATGGTGAATTTCAGGATAAAAAGTTGATATGATGTTACATCAGTATAAGGGCTTTATTCATACCGAGTTTCATTTGAATCCCTTCAGTAGTTTCGGCGTGATGCGCGGCCAAGATATTTAACTTCATCACCCCCACCACGGAAACCATGATGAATTTCAGGATAAAAAGTTGATATGATGAGTATAAGGGCTATATTCATATAAGGGCTATATTCATACCGAGTTTCATTTGAATCCCTTTAGTAGTTTCGACGTGATGCGCGGCCAAGATACAGACAGACAGACAGACAAAAATGTTTTTTTCTATATTTTCTGGTTCAGTATCGATAATAGACTGCCCTCCAGTTGAAATTTTCAAAATAACTTCAATGTACAGAATTTATCCACGAACGATTTTATTATAGTATAGATAGATAGATAGATAGATGTACATATATACATTATATATTTTAACTTTGTACGTACCTATATGTACGCCTAAGGTTGAATTTCCAAAAATCTTTTCTTTAATGCTCGCATACGTCCAAGGAACCCCAATGCGAAGTTTCAGACTCGTGGCTCTTGTAGTTTCAGAACTTTCATGATGAGTCTTTTGTCTTTTATATATATAGACTAGCTATCCCGGCAAATGTTGTTTGCCATATAACAAAAAAGTTAAGAAAAAGGGATAAAACAGAAGAATTATATTGTTCGATTTTCAAACCTAACATATATACACAAAATAATTGTACAAATCGGTTCAGCCGTTTAGGGGCGTTTGGCAACTAACACCGTGACACGAGAATTTTATATATATAGGGATTTGTACAAACATAGGTACTCGTAGTTTATTGTTATAGCCAACTGCTTGGTTAATTATCAGCCATACTCAAATACAGAGTGGAACAAACATATTTTACTACTTCTTTTAAGTAGGTATAAATTGCACACGCGGACCTTAACCAAGTAAAAATATCAAGAAAATTAAAGATTTTTTTTCTAATTTAGGACACTTTGTATAAAAATATACTTAACCGTTTTTTTAGTCATTATTCCTTTGATCTCTTCTCGGCACTTTTTAACCAAAACGTCTGAAGAATAACAGCCTACGATTAACCTTTTGAAATTTTAGGGTACTTTCCTTAAATTAAACCACAACACTTACGTATTCCTACGATCACCAAAAAATTAAACTAACTTTAATATCCGTCAGGACATCAATTTATTATGATATCTATACTTATCTATAAAAATATTCTTTTTGTGTTGGATAGTCCATTGATCAAGGAAGGCTATAGGCTACTTTTTATTTTGAAATTCCCACGGGATTGGGACTTTCACGGCTGAAACCGCAAGGCGCAGCTACTTGTTTGATAAGTAATTGGCTTCTTGCGGAACTGAGGAACAAATAATGGTTTTTCATAAGGAGCATATCCGTATGTTATCCTTTGTGATTTTTTCATATACGTTACATAAATTAGGGGCTAACTGTAAGCGATTACTATATGGTCGGTAAACACAACACTACACACTGAAGGGGAATGATAAACGGTAAAATAAACACAGTATTATAAGGATGGCATTTTCTGAAAAAACTCGCTGGCACCACACCCATGGCGGCCTCTGCTGCGAAGGCTGCGGCAGTTAACAAGTGGGCCAAGTATACACTCCTTTCGAGGGAAATAACCGACGAGACGGGGATGTTTGTGGGATTGTTTGGATACCCGTTCCAGGTCATTCCTGGTGCAAAGGTTGACCATAACTATTCAGCGGAGTACCGCTGAGTGTGATGAGTTCTCACTAGTGCCGGCGGGGGTGACTTAGGGCAGTAGTCATTCTTGTTCTAATTTGTGTTAGGTTTTTTGTAATCTGTAATTATTAAATCTGACAAATATAAAAATTGGTAAGTAAATAAAAATGTAATTAAAACGTATTAATGTAAATGTAATGCAATTTAAATGTAATGTATTAATGTATGTATATGTAAAGTATGTAAATTATAATTAGTTAATAATTTATTTTAACCTTTTTGATTTCAATTAGTATTTTAGTAGCTTTTTTGGAAAAGATTTTTGTGTTACTTAAATATATATTATGCATGTTTATTACTCCTACGGAACCGATTCCGATGAAATGTAGATAGCTGGATTTCAGTTTTAAGCGAGTAGAAACACAGAGCAACTAGTATAACGTTCAACAAGAATAAAAAGGTTGGGGTGATATCGTCATTTCTCAACATGGATATTTGACCCGTCATCTTTTGTAAACAACGTATTTCATATTGAAATGTTTTATTCATAATGTTAAAAAACTTTTTTGATAAATCACTGAGCTTGTTTCTAATAAAAATAAGTATAGATATTTAGACGGATGGATATTCCGATAGTACCCGGTATCGGACTTCAGTAAACATCACATTTTTTTTTAAACCGCTGAGTAAATGAAATCTTAGAAGTTTTTATGATTATTTACTCATATTATAATTTCACTAACGAGACTGTAAGATATTTTTCATTACTCATGCTCCGAAAGTAGGCCTAAACGTGCCTGAGAAGCGTGTTGAAAGTAAAACTTTCAGCCCTAGGGAGAATCGCTTTCACTGACAGCTGTCATGTCAAATTATGGCTTTGTACAGTTTGTGCATATAGCCAGTAATTCGGTATCAGTATCATTACACATTAGGGACTTCAAAAACCAACTTCAATAACCTCCTTGCTTTAGGTAACACCAAAGAAAAACCATTATGACTTCGCACGGCTCATGCAGTTCAGCACTATGTAGGTGTTTTCTCAGTAATCGAATTCGAGTAGATATATTTAGTTCAAAATATTTTATAAATAGTAGTTTAGAGGTATAGAGTCTCTCATTCACTCTCGTTATTAGGAAGAATTTATTATATTATTATTAATGAAAAGCACAATTTTTACCTCGGGTAAAAGACTCATTTCGTCCCTCGAACTATTAGCACCCTCGCTACGCTCGGATTCTAAACTCCGTTTCGGGTCTAAATGAGTGACTTTCACCCCTAGGGTAACAATGTACTATTCAATCATAAATTAGCATACCTACTTTCAAAGTTTGGCTTTTCTGACCCAAAGTCAAAGTCAAAATTCTTTATTCATCTGGAATCATACAATTTGCATGAAATCACATTCGAACTAAGTTAGGATGTGTGCTTTCGGAACGCGCCCACCAATGAGAAGAAGGACAAGAAACTCATGGGGTTTTTTTTAGTGATCATGCTCACAAAGGTTAAGATTACAATAATATATTTGACGTGGAGCAATTAAAGTCACGTCCATGGGTTCTTATTACCATTAAGGTACGACGAAGTATCTTAATACGCCTTACAGTGTTGCCAACTCGGATTTTGAAAAATGCGTAGATCCCATTAGAAAAGGTCGCAGTTCTACGTACTTTTTTGTGTGTGAAATGTGAAATGATGAATAAAACGAGTGTTTTAACTCTGCATTTAACCCGCGCGCGGACCTTACCTAGTTCTTTCTTATGTTATTTCCCAGTGGTTTGATAGATATAAAAAAAAACAGTAACTCCGTTGGATCGAAATATTTTTAGGATGAGTTTTTCTACAAGGCAGGCGAGCTGGTGAGACTAGACGTTTTACACAGTCACAGCTCTATGGAATGAGAACTTTGTTTCACTTGAGTTTAAAAATAATGACGGCAGTAGTATTATGTTGCCGAATCGAGTGTGCTTTAGTATAAAACGGAAGGTTTATTAACTGTTTTTTCGCAAATAAAAGGAAATTATGGACATTTAGCTATGTGTTTCGTTATTTTACAAATTGATAGAAAATATTTAGATTCTAGGACTGAAGTTCGTAGGTTTACAGGAGAGGCTTAAAGTACGTAGATCTACGTAAAAAGGTTAGAGTTGGCAACACTGACGCCTTATAACTACTAACAAATTGCATAATATTTTAACGTCAATGAGACTTGATATAGTTCCCTGGTACCCTAACCATAACCACCCCTAACATCCAATATTACGTTCTTGCTCTCATAACTGCAAACCACAACGGTTATTATGTAGCGGGCTTACGTGGCGACGAGCCATATGACATCCTATTTGCTATCGGCTCACTGTGACGTGACCAGTTATCCCCGAACCACATTTTCCTTATCATTCAGAGTCTAATTCATTAGTTTATCTTTTGATACCGTAGCACGGTCGTATTTGAAAGTATTATGGAGTGTATTGTTACTATGTGGTTATTAAAAATAGAAGATTATACATAAAAATTTAATCTAGCAGCCCCCCTATTTTACTTATTTATAACACCCCGTCGTTTTTGCGTCGCGGGTTAAAAATGACATAGAAACTAAACCACAGTTTAGTTTCTATGTGTATTATTCTTTTTCTTCTGTTCGAGTCAGTGACGCTCGATCAGTCGTTTTTTTCCTACCCAATAGTTAGTTAGTGCAATTGCAGCAGCGTTGGCCTCTACCAGGTCCTCTAACTCGGAGTTTTAGTGCAAAATGGGCATTGGACTAAGACATGGTAATGTCCAGAAAAAAACTTAAGAAAATAGAAAGTATATAGAAATCTAGTTTTTTGATAAATTAAGCTTACTGTTAAGGCTAATGTTTTTTTGTGAATTCGTCTCATGATGTCACAGTTTAGTTCGTCCCAAAATTATCATCAATTTTTATCTATTTTTTGGGTTCCGTACCTTTTGTAACTGACCCCAAAAACAGATTTTCAATTCGTCAAATTTTTTATATAAATAATGTTCACAACGCATACTCCGAATTATATTAAGATGCTCAAACTCGATGATTCTTTTGTAATTGAAAGGTGAGAGCTTCAAGTTGGTCCTTTTGAAATTTGATAACAGATCAAGCACAGTGTGAAAATAATATAAACATTGCACAGGACACTGATCGAATTTTCGAATGACGTCACAAGGGTCAAATGAAAGTCTTTGTGATTTTTTGTGATATTTTACTGTTAACTTTTTCGAACGGAAATATTATCCAATTAAGACAATTATTCGAGAGAATCAGATCGTCTTTTGTTTTTGTTCAAATCGTCTTTTATTTAATCACGAGACAAATTTCTTTTTTAAGTCAATAATACCACGGCCCTCTAACTAGGGATCGTGATCTAACTATTGTTCCGAGGTCCTGAGTTCCGTGGTCAAACTAGATGGATAGAGTAGATGGATCAACACCCGGCATCCGAAAAATCAACACAGCGTATCATCTTTTTGTCATTGACGTTATTGACGTGATGACGTCTAGTAAATCGATGGAATACCTGCATTCACAAAAAAGTGTCACGGTAATATTGAGTGCCGTCATGCGTTATGGTAATATGACCAGACGCGTCGTGGTAACTTATATAGAAAACAGAGTATTTAATATATAATATCGCTCATCTGGGTTTGTGTTATGGTGTGACGAGTGACGAATAGAAGACAGATTTAAAGGAAAAAATATAGGTATAAAAAAAAAAAATTGAGAAAAAAAATGATAAAGAATTTTTTTATTTTATTTTATTTATTTTATTTTATTATCTTAGGAACACCCACAGCTAATACTACAAACTAGAAACAAAAATATAAATCAGATAGCCAATAACGGGTATCCACTACTAGAACTAAATTAAAGTAAAGAAGCAGTTATTACACGATATCAGAAGCAGAATAAAGATCTACATATTAGGTACAGAGAATCACATCTGTTCGAATACAAAACCCAACATTGTATAAGTATCAAAGCTAAGGAGCAGCATCGATACATAACAAAATGAAAGTAACTTAATTATCACCAGTGAAAAATTGTTTGCTCAAAAACGCTCTTGCCGATCTGACACTACTGTAAAAGAGTGTGTTTTTAATCGGTTTTGTAAGACATTATTGCGTAAAATTATTGTCCGAAACCGACTACACAGACAACTATTTTTTTTACTTACGACTTAGAAATTCTCAATTTTCTTTTTTTCCGACTAGCAGTAAAGCAAAGTTAGCGTCTCGTTACATCTAAATTAGTCATAGCTAACTGCTATTTTATAAACAAGTGTTGGCGTGTCCCAGAAGTTATTTAACTTACCTATTTGTATTTTTGTACAAGCAATAGGCACTCCGAACACAAATTCTCTCACGCTAAGTCGGGTATGTTTACGTGAGTATTATGATTTCAGCAGATTCCGGTGATAATATCTAAAAATAAAATAATCTGAGATATTTCCTTGAGGCGATTTTCTTTCCCTGAACGAAGAATGAAGGCTCTTATTACTTTGACCCTTATGTCTGTTCGTTGGTACATAGCAATGAACCGTTTCAACGGGATTTTATTTTAAGAAAGCCAAATGTCCCTTGCCTGTTCTCAGCTGTCTTAATAAAACTTGGTCCAATTGTTGCAAGATTTTATGTTTTTTTCCTGACAATATGAGTTTTATTTATTTGTCTGACAAATAACTTAAAGTAATTAAATAAATAAATATTTAAAGACACATCGTCATCTAGCCTCAAGCTAAGTAACTAGACTTGTGTTATGGATGCTAGACAACGGATATATTACTTATATACTTTTCTTTAAATATATACTTATAATACATAGAAACAACCGTCCACAGACAAATATCTAAGCACAAATACATGTCTGAGGCGGGAATAAAACCCGCAACCCTGTATTGGGCAGTCCGGCATGGTGACCATTGTGCTAACTAGGTCGTCTAGTAATTAAAGAAATTGATAATATTTTAAGGAAGGTAATTAATATCTTCTCTAAGGTATCTTTAAGGTATCGTTATCCTTAGAAATCGAGGGTCAGGAATCGAGGGGTTGACCCTGGTGATGGGTGACTCATTGGCAGATATAATTATTAATTACAGTTCTGTAATTAATTATTTGCGCATTAGATGAACGCCGCGACTCGACTCTATAATATTTGTTCTAGTGGATCAGTTAACACAGATTGCTTTCCGTAGCCTATTTACGGGACAGTTGTGACTTTATACACCGATACTTAGCCTTAACTTTAGTTTATAATTTTCATGTTATATTTTTATGATTATGTTTATGAGTCGTGAATATCTTTTTCTGTTATTTTCACGATAATGTGAAGGACGCGGTCCAAATTGGATGAACAGCGCTTACAGTGTTAACTAGCATGAGCGTACTAAAATGCGTGCGACTATTATGTCTACAAAAATTCTTACGGCGCTGCCAGAGTTATTGATTTCGGCCCTAGATCAATTAATTTTCATAATAAGTTCAATTATTCATGTACACTTTCACCTACTATATTTATGTTTATACTTTTTTGTACGTAATTGTTGTTGGTTAAGAATGTAATAATCATAAAATCAATTTGCTGGTAATTATAAGCCCTGAAATACAGGAACCGCCTAGTTCACGATATAATGAGTTTTTATTGTTTTTGTATTTTTAAATGTAAAATAGTTTTTAATAAATATTTTCTTATTATATGTTTGTGAAATATTTTATTTGTTTATCTTCCAACAGATACGTGGCAATAGTGAAGCCTCTACAGCACAGGCTAAGCAGAACCGTAGCGCGTTTAGCTCTGCTTACTGTGTGGTGCGCAAGCGCATTGCTTGCTTTACCCAGTCTCCTTTATTCGGACACATATAAAAAACAGTAAGTACCTATCTTCCTAAATAATTATACAGGGTGTCCCGTAATGAATGGATAAGCGGGCACCTACGGATTAAGGACACTGTGTCGGTTTAGAAAAATAAAAGTATACTCTATGAAAGTCTCTCGGTTTCCGAGATATCGGCAATAAAAAAAAACACTTTCTTCTCTATGTTTATGCGATGCTCCACTCCACTACGCTTATTCATTCATTACGGGACACCTTAAACAATCAAGCAATAACTACACAATGTATTTCGATGACATTTGCTGATTTTGTTATGAAGATTACTGGACTCACACTGAGTAGAATGCAACCTGCTTACCACAGGACCAGATCTATCCGGGTCTGGGAATCAATTTGCGATAGTTTTCGATAGTGTCGAGTATCGGTAGTATCGATAGTTTTCATCTGAAAAAAGTCAACACTATTGATTGATATATCTTTAGTATCGATACAATTGATATGATCGATACTATCGATAGTTTATTCATCGGGAGCAACTATACTAATCGATATTATTGATACTATTGATAGTATTGCCTCGTTTTGGGCTATCGATAGGCTATTGATACTATCGGTTTTTAGTAATCTATCAATAAACTATCGATTATTCAGCAATAGTCGACTGTCGTTCGGCAACATTAGTACCGGGGTCTATGCGTATGGTGTGTGTGTGCCATGGTGTATAGAATTTCGAACATTCATACAACATTACATTACCGATACCGGCCGGGGTCTATGGCATCCTGCACAAATTACCGCCCCTGGAACGCTCGCTGAAGGTTATGTGTTCAATTCCCACCTCTAACAAATATTTATGTATACCTAGATATTTGTTAATAGTCTGGGTCTTTCTGTATGTTACATTAAGTAAATATATTTACAAAAGAAAATTAGAATACCTAAGTATTTTATCCGCCACCATAACACAAGTCTAGTTGCTTAACTAGGAGTTACATAGCGCTGTGTGGATTGTTCTGAAATATTAATTTTTATCACAGTTGCTCATAAAGTGGATCTTATTCAACGGCTTTTAGGCTCATAATCCAACATATTATGCACGCGTGCGTTTTAGATTTGTTAACTAGTGCTGTAAAGTTATCCCGAAAAGGTAGGTACCAAAGAGTTTTTTAGCTAGCAAAAATGGTTGTCTCTAAAGTCTGTTTACGAACGAAAATTTTACGTGATAATGACTTAGAAAACGATTAAAAATTGAGTTGTTTATTTTTTGTTTTTTCTTTACTTAAATATATTGTTTTACCGTACCATTGTATTTTGTTCCCCCCGACGCAAAAACAAATAGAAAAACCCTAAAAAATAATGTATGTCACACGAGGATGTATAGGTTAAAAGTCTTTAGCCTGGCCTTTCCGGTGCATAATTAACAAAAAATATTGCCTTAAAAAAATGTAAACATAGAGTTATCACAAATATTTTGTTAATTATTATTTTGTTTTCTTTTCAAGTCTTTTCTTTTATTCGCAACTGTGATAAAAAACGTCGTACGATATACGTGTGGAATTGATATTTGCATCTTGGCTTCTATAACACGCTCGCTACCGCTCGCGCGTCATAAACCGCCTCTATGCAAAGATCAATTTACCACACTTATATCGTAATGTACTATTATTGTGCTCAGCGCTTTCGACAACACACCCCATCCGGGTCCCGGCATGAATCATCCTTTATACGGGTAACAGGCACACATTGTAAACTATATAATAACACCACTAGATTTAGCGATTTATTTACTTCACCTACACAACAAACTGATAATATTCGTTAGGCACTTACCTGTGTTAATAAGGTTAATACGCCGCGGCCGCCGCCGGCCGTTGCGTGTGGAAATTTAATTATAGGTTAGATTAATAAAATCTAAATGGTGATTATGGCTAGAAAAATACGGTTTTTAGACCACATTCCATTAGATTGCTCAATTAAACAGTTCGCAAAATATACATGTGTGTTTTTGTACATAATCAAAACAGGCTAGCTTAGTGGGAGCTAAGTTGACTTTCATCCGAAGATCGTGAAATCAACTTCTGAATTTTATTTTAAAATTAGCTATCGCCCGCGACTTCGTCCGCGTTGAGTTTGAACCTTTCAAAATCATTTCTTATCGAATGCCTTCGTCTTACAAAGAACACACCTTTCAGCACACCCCAAGTTTCAGGTCTCTACGATCAGGGGTTTAGGCTGTGCGTTGATCAGTCAGTCAATCAGTCCTGACTTAAGGGCGAAAGCATTTTATATGTATAGATAGAAGATAGATACTATTGCGCCTTATACACAAGCTAGCTCTAACTACTAGTATTAAGTACCTACGTATTTAGGTAGGTCAGGAAAGATGCCTATCTTTTGTTGAAAACACCTAAGAAATATTCAGTGAAACAGTGTAATAAATCTAAATAAAATGGAACTTTTAGCTACGAAAAACATTCACAGTAGAAATCTAGTGTCATAATCATAACATTAATCATTAAATTATAGACGTTGAACAAAGAATATTTCTATTAAAATATTCTTTGTCCAGGCGTTTGGATCTTGCTTCTCTGTTGTACTTACTGTTTCTACACGCAGACTGCCTACTGATTTGAGATCGGCCGATAGCTCGTCGACCGTTGAATTTGAAGGCATACTTTCTCTCATATCCTTATTTTTTTTTATTCTTTTTTGAACTATTTTTCATTTGTGTTCCCTTATTACACGAAAACACCTTTATCGATTTGGAAAATTAGTTTTTTTGGTTTGAAAGGGTATAAGGTGGTCCCATTTCCATTTCCAATAAGATATCCCTCCGAACTATTCCATTTGATATAATTAAATAAACTAAAAACCGACTTTAAACAACAGAAATTCATCATCACACATACAGCTTGGTGACAGACAGACAGACAAACGAAAGGACAGTAAAGCCTTAGTAATAAGGCCCTATTTCTACCCTAGAACCCTGACCCTAGACCCTAAAAACTACAAAATGGAACGTCAAACAAAGATTATGTAGGTGGAGTGATTTTCCCTTTTTTTAAGTCGGTTTTTTATTTTTTTTATGATATAGGTACTAACAGCGCTCCGCCGTTTCACCCGCATAACGACATAAATGATCCCGTGGGGATATTGGGATAAAAAGCCTATTTTATTTCCAATTAATCAATGGATCCTGATACCAAGTTTCATGCAAATTTGGAGCCTATTCGTTACCTTAAGAAAACTGAAAAAAAAAAAACGTGTGGCACTCGGGGACTGCCGCGAGCTTCGTACAGTCGTAAAATATACATACACGTTAAGCGAATGCTCGGCCGAGCTACTATATAGGCGGAGTGGGGGTTGTTAGGTTTTATTCGTTACGGAATTTGTGATTCGATCTCCGCGCTCAAAGCCCGCGATAAAAGCTATGCAATAGCTTTAAAAAACCTATTTATTTCGTCTTTAGAATATTGTATCGGTCGATATAGCCTGTATTCACTCGTGTTTCTTTTCAGGTACATAAATGGCGAGAGGGAGATTTGTTTTATAAAATGGCCGGACGGAAGTTACCCGACGTCAAGATCAGACTATTGGTGAGATTGCATTTTTAACCTACTTTAAAAGAAGAGGAAGTTCTTTATTCGGCTGTATGTATATTTTTTATATTTTTTTATGGATGTTCGCGTATATTTTCTTTGTTTATCAACCGATTATGATAAATCTTTTTTTGTTTTATCAAGATTTATCAAACCTCAAGAGTGGTCCCATAAAAAATTCTGTGAAGATGTAACGAGGATCTTTGGAGTTATTATTATTTCAATGCTTTTATTGTGATTCTTGGTTGTTAGTAGCGTAAAATGTAAGTTAAGTAAACTAACAAAATGAAATTGAATTTGAAAAAAATTGTAAAATGTTTCTACCGCCGTTGTTGTTGCACACATGTTGTCATTTTCAACACAAAATTATTCAGTTAACAACACTCAGATTTTAATACGATACCTGCGGGGAGAAACTACTCAAAACAGGTCATTAAATAAATACTTGCTTTATTGTCATTCTAAAAGCAATTCATTTGTTTCTGCGGACAGTTTGATTTGCCCGTAATTCGATTGATAGAACTCCGGCGATCGAACTATAGCCAATAAACGTTAATTTCATGGTATTTTTTCACTAACATTAAAGTTTTAAAAAACATTTTAGTGGCCTTTATTACACGAAGGCAGTGTTAAGAATAACAGAAATATTTTTATTAATATTGTTAGTACCTGGTTGACTGAGCTTTGCTCGGCTTTTTTTTGGTAAAACGTGTTTTTTGAAAATTATTAGTATGATTTGCATACTGATGAAAAATATATAATTTTCTTCGTTTGGTTTTTTCAAAAACCTATTTCTTGGGAACTGAGCTTTTCTCGGACCTGGAAACTTGACAAATAGATTCCTTGAGCCAAAAATTCCCTCCGCATACTACATTTCATGAAAATCGTTGGAGCCGTTTCCGAGATCCTGATAATATATATATATATGTACAAGAATTGCTCGTTTAAATGTATTAGAAAGATATATTTCTTGCTTGTATTATAATTCTAGCGACGTGTCTCGGCTTCATGCTCTTATAGCCAATATAAACTATTTTTACTTTTAATTAAGAGATTAATATAACATCCAAAATATAGGATCAATTTACAAACGTAAGCAGTTACCGAACGTGATCGTATTTCGTCGATTGATTGAATCACCAATTAAGGAACCACAGGATAACCTAGAAACCAGTGACGTTTCCACTCATGTGGCTAAACTTTGCTTGATTAGATGGGTGGGCTTTGATAAGATCGTCTTTTTAACTGTTTGGCCTACCTACGCGCAGTGTAGAGTGCTGTTTACTAGTCAAATCGAAACTATGATAATGTTGCCAATTTATTATTATTTTTTCTAAATATGGCACATTTAGCATAATTATAGATACCAGTCCTACACTTTTAAAAGTTATGCTCGATATAAAATAATTAGTACATACAAATAACATGCCACGTTCATTGCATGAGGTATATAATTAAACATAGTTTTCTAAGTGTTTAAAGTATTTTATCTAATGTATTTTTTTAGTGTTGTATCTCACTAAAGTGATGGAATCAAAATATGTTAAAAATTAAAATAATTTACTTTTCAAAAATTGCATTTCTGGGTTTTAATTTTTTATCTTACACACAAGTTTTAAAGATTTTTATTTAAAATATTCTTGAACTGTTACATTTTTCTAGAAGTACCTGCCTAGCTAGCAATATAACGATACACGAGCGCACATAGTCTTGCAGACGCAGTCTCGCAGACTTTAATATGTAAACCACATTCTGCCATTACTGTTAGCCCGTATTCAACATCAACATCGATCTTTATATTGTCTAATCTAAGACGTTTTCTTACAAACATGTGGATCTTTACTTTCTAACGGGTAGTAAGGACCGCCTGCCACCTTAATATTTCGTAAAATAAGGGAAACTACTATTCATTAGACAAATATTTGCTTTATTGTCAAACTAAAAACAATTACTTTGTTTATTTTCTTATTAATTTGTCACTAATAATAATATCAAGGTTTAAAAATCTTAAAGTGGCCCTTAACGCCCGCGGGTACCTTATAATTATTTATGTTTATGTTAAGAAACTAGGTCTGGTACCAAACTAGAGTTTGTGGAAACCATGGTAGGTAGATAATATGTATTGTATTTTTCCTGTGACCCAAAAGTTTAACAAAATTTTCCCAAAACGTGACGGTCCTTCAATCTCATTTTGCTGTTGGCCCGCCCTTAGTAATGTTAAATTGTAATAATATACATTTCTGAGAAGAGAACAAAATCCCCGTTGTGGGAGTTTAGGAGAGAAAACCACAAACATATAATTATTCTATAGCATGTAAGTAGAGAGGTTCTGCGAAGTAGAGTCTTATTACCAAGATATTTAAAATTTTAAACCAACCATCTTGTAAATATATTCATATGAAATCTGAAACGCATGGTGCTCTAAAAACCTAGCAACGTTCCGCGGTTTTACCCGGGGATGAAAAGTAGCCTATGTTACTCCCATTGAATCAATGTATCCTCATGCCAGTTTCGGAGCCTATTCGTTAGAAAAAAACATAAAATTCTTTCATAAAATTATAACTAGCTGTTGCCCGCGATTTCGTACGCGTAGTAGTTTTATTTTCTGTTCCTTACAATTGAATCAATCTATCTATTAAAAAAACTGCATCAAAATCCGTTGCGTATAGTTTTATAGATCTAAGCATACATAGGGACAAACAGCAGGAAGGGGCTTTGTTTTACACTATGAAATAAACGAAAGTAAATAAAATAAAATATATTTATTTCCTGATATATAGCTTTCTATTGATGAAAAAAATTTTGAAATCGGTCCAGGAGTTTCGGAGCCCATTCGTTACAAACAAACAAAAAAAATTTCCTCTTTATAATGTAGATAGATAAATATAAGAAGAAGATAGTGTAGCTATAAGAAGTAAGAAGTCTTCAAATCGACTTCCCAAAGGAGTTGCTAATTTGATATTTTCTTTGTATAAACCAAAACTTCAAGATACGTAAGCAGCTTTTCGTAAATCATTTCCGTGACTTTTAGAAGTCTTTTACTTATTTATCATGTTTGTTATAAAATCAGATTGTTTTCTAATATTGAAATCGCAAAAAATGCCATTATCAATAGAAAATATTATTTATCAAATTTTCGTAAGGGATATCGCAATCGTAATCTCATCCAAATGATACTTCAATCAGACCCGAAGGCAAACCTAATTTTATTATCGTCATGGAGGCATTTATTTCCGCTACTACTGACTGATCAAAGTTACTCAAGTTATCTTTTACACAGTTAATTTACTTGGTAAGACGATATACTAATTTAGTCAATTACATTTTAATTGTAGGTAGCTAACAACGTGTTTTCTCAGACTATTTAACCCTGTCCTTTCGTTTTTAACTCACTTTTGAGCTGAAAAGTAAAAATCGGAAAAACTAAAAAAGGAAAACCGTGAAGATTTAAGTGGCGGTGAAAAATATTGTTAAAAATACCTTTTACTTTTTGACTGTCCGTTCAGCCCATAGGTATCAGAAGTAGATAAAGCCGAACATACCTCAGCTAGTTCTAGGCGATATGATGTAGGCTAATCCTAGTTCTTACCGAAGATAGGTAAGATTCATCTAATTTTAACTTTGTATAACCAACTGTGACCGGTTGCCTACCTAGTTCTAGCCGGCTAAAACTAGGTGTATCAGCACTTTGGCTTTTAGCCGTTACAGTTATACAAATTCAGTATTTTTTTAATCTTTATCTTTAGTATAATCTTATGGTTCAGTCGCCCTTGGGAAAGAAACTTTCAATTAGCGACATCACAGTATCAAATAGAAGTCGGTATATAATGTTCGGCAAGGGAGTTGTAATACGAAAAGGGATGGTTCTAGACATCTAGGCAAACAGATTTTGTTCCACGAGTTTTGAGAATTCGTACTCTTTTTATTCGTAATTTTGTAACTATCTTCACAGGATTTTTTCTGTGGTTTTTGGAAAATAAAGAACATCCCTATATTTTCTTGTCGCGGTGTTAGATTTGTATGAAAATCTTTTTTTTTTGTACCTAAATGGCAAAAAACGTTTGCAACAAACAACCAACAAAAAATACTAGTTTAAATACATTAACTAGCTGTCCCAGAGCTAGTTAATGTATTTAAAATACTATAGTCAAAATTTACTCACCAAACTCCAAAAAACAGTTGATTTTCAAGTAAATATGACCTCGAAATTTTCAATTAAAAATCCGAATTTTCAAAGAAAATAAATCATTTGAATAGATGTCAAGTATAACTGTGTATTTAATTTCGTCTGTCAATACCCTCTTTGAAACCCATATTAACACTTTTAACGTATAATATTAATTAACATTATTTTCGGTCCCGTAGGACATTGTGTGTCTACGAGTATTTGTGTAATACGATACTGAAACTTATTTTGTCTCGGTCTGCTAATTGCCAGTGTTTACACGCTTAAAATAAGCTTTTAACTGTTCACAAATGTCCTTTGTTGTTCTAGTTACAATCTGGTTTTCTTGGCTGTAACATACGTGGTGCCGATGTCAGTAATGGTGTGGGCTTACGTACGGATGAGTGCGGCTCTACGAGGTCGGGCCATTGGAGAGTGCACGCATCATCAAATGCAAGTCGTCAGGGCCAAACGAAAGGTTAGTACTGGAGAACTCATTAGATTGTTTTGAAGTTATACATACTTCTTAAGGCGCGTTATGAAAAAATGACGAAAGTGAAATTTTAAGGTGCGCGCGCATTTGTAACACAAACGTCTCAAGTTGAACCTGCGTAACACAAAAGTAACAGGTTGAAGCTGCCCGCAAAATACATGTCAGACGGACTGACGGACGAACGGACAGACATACAGACGGACGTACCTATAACTTCTAGAAGTATAACTTCTCACGTGCGTACATATGTACCCATTTTTTTAAGCAATAGGAACTAAGTTCGCTTTTTTATACGAATCGGAATCGCTCGATGTATAACCCTGAGATCTAATTCCAGGGCCAAAAAACTTTTTTAAATTCTTTATTGCCTGTAAAGGGGAGACAAAGGGTAAATTACTAGCCCATACAGCCTAATTCCGAACTTCTTTGATTTTTATTGGCCATAGATATCTTTCAATTTTTTAATCTGTAAGTACTGGATCTGTCAACTGTATATCGATGCATCTGAAACTAGGTCTTTTTTAGTAAGACCTACGTCAACGATAATAATTTCTAGCCAAAAATGAGCGTAGGTTATGTATATCTAAAGGCATATCAGCATATCTCAAAATAATTGCAAGTACACATCGATCATATATTATGTTACGTGCGCTGCGCTATAATACCTAATCTACACTTAATATTCTAAACACAAATCGATTAGAAGACCATGAGAAAGTTCAAGTATCATGAAGCTACTGCGACGGAATGAACGACGTGACGTCATTTTAAAAGCTTCTATTTCAGTTGCAACGTATGTATGTTTGTTCGGTTGCAATATTGCAAATATATTTTGATCTACTTCCCGGCTTTCAAAGGATCTGAAATTTTGCATAGGTACCGCCGGCTGCATAATTGCAGACCCACCGCAGAGCTCCAAAACGGCTGTTTTAAGAATGTTTTCAACACAAGCAAGATTCTAGACACCTGCTTTAGTTGAAGTTAAAGTCTTCTAACTCATCAATTAATCAAACAAAATTTATTAGAATGAAAACATTCCAATAATAATAATTTTTGAACTCTACCGAGGGCTGCAATTATGCAGCCGACTATACATGTGTCTACATAATATATAGCATCTGCTTCTTGTAGTTTATTGTGACCTGCGGTTTTTTGCCTTCGTTTTGGTCCAAGTTTTCTAATGTCTTCTTGTAGCTTTGTTATTTGCTGAAGATAATGTTTTGATTCGGTCATAATACATTTTTTTTAATCTAGGGTTATTCAGCACTTCTGGTCATATCTTTTTTAATTATTTTTTTATTATTATTATTATGCCATCTTGATTCCGCATCACTATTGCTACAGCTTGGCGCTCTATCTTTTTCGATAGGCACTTATTTATTGTTCCATGCTAGGTATGTGAAAACGATCGCCGCAATCACAACTAATACCAGTACCAAGTGTGTCAACGTTTAGTCTTTCTGTACTAAGTATTTTTCACTTGACGCACTGTTTCCTGCACCGTTTTGTGCTATAATTATTTCTTCCTTCTTATCTTCGTTTTTTGTAGCATGGTTACCCATTCTGGATCTGAGATTTCGTTTTCTTCCTTTTTATGTTGTTTTGTTACGGCTCGGTCAATACCGCTGACGCGCACACTTAGTTGGTACCAACTTTGGTAAACCATTGCCTAGAAGCAATGGACTGGCAGGGTCGCCATGTGATGAGGGGATAGTAGAACTTATTAACACTTTGAACGTACGGTTGGCTGCATAATTGCAGACCCACCGTAGAGCTCCAAAATGGCTGTTATAAGAATGTTTTCAACACAAGCAAGATTCTAGGCACCTGCTTTAGTTGAAGTTTAAAGTCTCCTAACTATTGAATTTATTGAACAAAAATATTAGAATACAAACATGTCAATAATAGTAATGTTTGAACTCTTCCGGGGGCTGCAATTATGCAGCCGACTGTACATATAAAAATACATGAAATATTACAGTAAATAAAATACCGCCACAAACGCCGTATACATCTATTAACAACTAAAATGATGACTTCCTTACTCGTATTTCTTTTGTCGATGACACCTATAACTTTCCTTCGACAGTTTGATTTGCTTTGAATTTGTTCAAATTCTTTATGAATACTAATCCAACAGAACCGATCCTTTCTGTTTATTCAAATATCAATGTGAATATCTACTAGGTAAATGACTTGAGTAAACAAAAGTTTTGGAGTAGATAATAATATGTAAATTAATGTCTGATTCGAATCGATAACTTGGTAGGAGGTAAGGGCTCTCGTAAACTGTACACTTTTAGTTCACCGATAAGTAGATAGTTTACGTTTGAAGGTAATGACGACTTCTATGGCACGGTGGCCGAACACCCGCTTGCAACACAGAAGGTTTCGGGTTTGATTTCTACCGAACAGATATTTATGCATATTGGTGTTTGGACTGTCTGGGTAGATGTATACTTGTATAGGTTTTATATTTACAAAATAAAAATATACAGTATGATTTTTTTATGCGGGTCTTCAGGGTTATATCCTAAACTATAAGAGATAGCGAAAAATGCTGAAAGAAGTTGAGTGCCCGATTTTGACAAAAACTAAAACAGCATTATTAGATTTTTGAAAAATTGACCTAAACAGAAATCAAACCCGTTGGTTTTGCAAAAAAATAATCATCTCATACTTTCAGCATTTCAACTCCTTTCAACATTTTTCGCCATCTCTTATAGTTAAGGATATACCTAGCCCTGATGGCTCACATATAAAAAAAACACCCTCTATAGTACTTATTTAATCCAATGTCCGGCCACCATAACACACGCCTAGTTGCTTAGCTTGGGACTAGATGGCGCAGGAAATAAATACATAGAATCGTCTTTATCTACTGGCTTTTTTCCGCGTCATAATGATCCGAACGTAATTAAAGACGCAGGCGCAGCGCTGTGCGGCCGAATAATAATCTGTAGTAATGTCTAATCTTTAGATTTGTTGTTGGCCAAAAAAGATATGTCTATCTATCTATTTTAATTTTATTTACCAACAAAGATTCTGCAGTCATTATAATACACTAGCTACGCCCCGCGGTTTCACCCGCGTAATAATTATCTGCGCAACTTTCTTATTTTTTTCTTTCATAAGAACATTCTCCTGACAATAACAAACAGAACAAAAAAAGAATAAGTTAAATCGGTCAAGCCGTTCACACGTGATGCGATGACCAAGGAAAATAGGGATACATTTATTTATATATATTTATATATATATATAGATAGATAGATTATGTTCTACTATTAACATTGTTCACTGAACTTAGACCAAATTAACTCTACATTTTGTTGTATGTCTGCAAGGGATTTCAGATACCGAATGCCTATCGTGTTATTATTTTGATGTATCGTTTGTCGACTCTGTTAGGCATCAGATAACATAAATAATACTTAGTTGGTATGCGGAAGTAGGTAAATTACTTGGCTTGGTTCAGTAGGTTTCTGACATTGTTTGTTTCCTTACAGAAAGGTTAATATAGAGTTTGCAACGGAGTATGAACCATTTGCACTAGTATGAATTCTCGATTCACTCCTTATAAATTGTCAGACGTGTTGTTAGTAACATCGCAAAAATAATTCATATCTTCGGAGAAATGGTAACGTTTACAGTCGACGCTCAAAAGTCGACCACCACCAAAAAGTTTCCAATCCTGTGCACTTCTGTGCAGCACTATTTAAACATAACAACGTAACCCGTGGATCGAACCCACGTACGTCTGTTGAAGTGGCGGGTGGCGGCTTATACCTCTCGGCAAACTAAAGACATAGCTAACATGTTGAAAATAATAATCACCCTGAGTATTTTTAATTTAAGTATTTATACTTGAGTGTAACGTCTATTAGAAGAAATTCGTAAGTCCAATACATGTTTATAGTATTAATGTGATAGTGGACTTATGACGCATTCTCTGTACAACTTGCAAACACGATTCACCGAAGTATAAAAATTAAGAATAAGATTCATCGGTTGTTATTTTCTGGAAGGTAAATGTTTCAACTATCATCTTAAGTCGAGACAGAATTGTGATGGATGTAGCTAAGTCAACATCTTTGTAAGAAGGTGCATACGTAAAATAGATGTAACATTCTACTTTTGTTTAGTATATTCGTTACAAATTATGACGTATTTATGATATTAAAGACGTTTTTACGTCAAAATACGATTTATAGCAACTTCTTATGATCAGTGACATGAGCTCTCTATAACCACCTATGGTTCATTCATTTATCAAATGGACTAAAATAACATTTCGATTGTATTGTCCTGTCAGTTTAGTCCATTTGATTAATGATTGGATCATAGTTGGCATTTATACTACGCTATATTTTCTTCCTGAAGTTTCGGTCCCTTTGTTGCTAAAAAGGGTGAGAGTGGTCGTTGACGTGGGAAAAAAAATCCATGGAAATAGAACTTCAACTACCAACAGAAAAGCGAACAAAATTTTCAAACCTTTTCTCGGCTGCCTCTCCACAGGAGCGGAGCGGTTTCCACCAATAGTGCTTTGCAAAGACCCCGCGTGCGGAATTTTGACTTTGAATTGACATTATAAAACTTTAGAAAAAATATTATCCTACTAATCCTACTAATATTATAAACTAGCAGCGCTCCGCGGTTTCACCAGCGTAACTCCCGATCCCGTGGGAATATCGGGATAAAAAGTAGTCTATAGCCTTCCTCGAAAATGGACTATCTAACACAAAAATAATTTTCCAATTCGAACCAGTAGTTCCTGAGATTGGCACGTTCAAACAAACAAACAAACAAACTCTTCAGCTTTATAATATTAGTATAGATGTGAAAGTTTTTGTGTGTGTATGTATGTTTGTTACTCCTTCACGCAAAAACTACTGGACCGATTGCGATGAAACTTGGTATTACCAATCTGGATAGACAAAGGCTACTTTGTATCTCGATATTCCAACAGAATCGGGGCTTACACGGGTGAAACCGCAGGGCGCAGCTAGTTATCTATATTTTATACCAGCCCACAGGACAGGGGCCCAACTTATCGGTTAAGGCTCCTCCATAATATGTGATTTACTTCATTGAGAGTCGTAGAGAAGTGTCGTATGATATCCAACTGACGTCCAAACAAAGACATGCTGATTGACGCAACTGGTCGGGTTATCACTCGTCAGTTTCTTTGATTGGCCAGTTTCTCTAACTGGTCAGTGGTCAGTTTAGGTCATTCGTCAGTATCGCGAAATTCACCAACCAGTTTTCTTTCTTGCCAGTTTCTTTTTAACTTATCCCTTTTATATAATTTACTTACATATGTTTTCCATAGACACAGTTATAGGAATAAACGGCCCCTTTAATTTTGGAGACACGAATGTGTTATTTATTCTATCGAAGTATCTAACAAACTCATTATGTCACTTTCATAATCAAAATTCCGGAAACTAAGCTAAGGTTAATTAAATATTAAAAGGTCTGAGCTCTCCAACTTTCCGGTCCATTTCCGTCGCTATTCGCTGATACACAGTAAGGGAATGTCGGGAGAAAACAGATAGGTAAGTACATATTTAAGGAAAATGTACCTACCTCTAGATACTTCAATGATTTTGTCAACCTACTTATATATTTTTTTGCGCGAATTTAAAACTATTTTTCAACCTTCGTCAGAAATCAGAAATCATTATTGTTAGGTTTACAGATGTTATGTAATATAGGAAAAAATAGGTAACAACAGACATGTCTGAACCAGACGTTCAATAATTAATAGTTATTTTAACATAATACGAAATATAAGATTAAAATTAACTTCTTCTTCTCGTATAGTGGTATGGCTCACCTATTGTTAGAGTTTTCAGATCGTCTTAAGGCCTCTAACTTGACCTAACGACTGCTACTAGAGGTAGCAACCGGGACCAACGGCTTAACGTGCCTTCCGAAGCACGGAGGGGCTCACGAAAATACATTTTTACCACACTACTAATTGGTCACCCATCGAAGTAATGACCGCGCCAGGCGTCGCTTAACCCGCACGACCGTAAACGATCAGCGAGCTTCGCTTAGCTGTGAGCCTCTCAAATTAGCTTAGTCGCATAATATAATATAAAATAACTTATAGCTTATAGCGATAACTTATAGCAATAGCTTATAGCGAGTAACTTAGATATTATTATATCCTCATCTACAATAGAATCTAAAAGTCTATATATTCTATTTTTAAAAAAATATATATATACCTACCTATATGTTCATTACATACACTTGGTTGATATCTAAATATTGTACTACTATTCATTAAAATATTCAGCAACAGTATAGAAAGCCCTAGATAACAGTCAGTTTCTTAGTTTGAATTTAAACATATTTCCCTATAATAACTTAAGCTCATGGGGTAAATGATTAAATATTTTAGTTGCTTGTATAAAAGTGCTTTTTTCAAAAATTGTATGATTGATCTGTGTATGACATATATTGTATTTGTGAATGTCTCGCAAACTACTGTCTCTGCTGGAATTTATTCTATAGAAATATGTTTCATTATTTTTAACAAAAACGAAAAAAAATACCGACCTGAAATAAAAAATTGGCACTATCTCATTTTACCTACAATCCAGTAACACCCTAATACCCTACTGAAGCTTAATTAATTATTATAATGCTTGTTAATTTAATCAAGATTTTAAGCCTGAAGTTACTTAACCGATAAGTCCTTTTGTTTAAGCTTTTGATTTCGACACAAAAACAAAATAAACTTAGGTTGCTAACGGTACCTACAATTACAGCGAATTTCCTAAAAAGGTCGTACATAGAAAGGGTAGGCGCTCTCTCCATACAAACGTAGTCGACTATTTCCTCCCTGGATAATGACACTAGAGCAAATATTTTTGTGCCATAAAACTTATAACTGCCATAACCATGCCCCTAAGTTTTAATTTACTTTTTAAAATCTTAATTTCTATGATAATTAAAAAATGAAACAATCCAAGACATAGGGCATAGTCATGTCAATTATAGGTTTTAAGCAACAAAAATATTTGCTCTAGTCTCATTATCCAGGGAGAAAACTACGTTTGTATGGAGAGAGCGCCGCCGGTACCCTTTCACCTTAAGTTAAAATGGAGTCAAAATATTATCTTTAAATTGAGATTCTAAACTTTCCGTTTATTGATCTCAGCAATTATTTTTTGTGGATACAAATTATTTACAAGGCAGTGTAAAGGATAAATACAATTGTATCAAAGTCGTGCGAAAAGTTAGCTATTGTGTAACTTACTGACAACAGTCAATTCATCATGTTTTGTTAGCGCGGAGGTTACGTAACCAAAACTCTTTTCTGAATATTTGAAAAAAGAAACGTGAAAAATCACAAGGTCATTTCATATTCACTTCACTTGAACATAAGTACAGTTTATTAAATTTCATCACATACCTAATTAATAATATTATACAAATAAATTTACTTGAATGATTATAATTAGTACTAGCCTCGCGAATCCCGTAGGAATATCGAGATAATAAGTAACCTATGTTATTCCAAATCAATCAATGTACCCTCATACCAATTTTCATCAAAATCAGTTTAGTAGTTTCGGAGCCTATCCAATGCAAAAAACTAACAACAAAATTTTTCCTCTTTATAATATTATAATGTAGATCTAACATATAAAATTCTCTCGTCACAATGTTAGTTACTCCGTCAAAACGGCTTGACTGATTTTTATGAAATTTTAGATGCATAGGTATATTCAGTAGGTCTGAGAATCGGATACTATCAATTTTTTATTTTGTTTCCTTTAGTTTTTTTTTAATAAATGGTTAAATAACGTTTGCCGGGACAGCTAGGTAGTATAATAATTAATTATTTTTCCACCTTAATTATTTTACCTACTTATTAAATG
The DNA here is from genome assembly GCA_951213275.1 of Idaea straminata. NCBI lineage: Eukaryota > Metazoa > Arthropoda > Insecta > Lepidoptera > Geometridae > Idaea > Idaea straminata. Next base: position 7,895,104 of record OX577857.1, on the reverse strand, counting down.
ACACATACCACAAATTTATAAACAGACAGATAGACGGTCAAGAAAATGATCATATCAAGGTTACTTTTTTATCTTTTGAGGTAGGGAACCCTAAAAAGAAGAACTCAACAAAACCCAGGGAACGTTTCCTATAAATTGAACATTACTCTAATTACTTTTGCGCCATACGTCATTTGTAAACCCGCCCTAAAGTACTTTACTTAATTTTTGCTGTCCTAATTTTATTTTACTTTATATTTTTATTTTATTTAAAGGTTTTGATTTAATTTGATTTTAATTTTTAATTCTAATTTCAAAATATGGATCTTAGTTATCTGAAATATTTTCATTTTTTTATAACTGATAAGTACAGTCGGCTGCATAATTGCAATCCCCGGTAGAGTTTGAAAAATACTATTAATGGAACGTTTTCATTCTAATAATTTATGTTTGATAAATTTGATGAATAAATTTAGTTGAAGTTTTAGGTCTTCTACCTAAAACTTCAACTAAAGCAGGTCCCTAGAATCTTGCTAGTGTAGAAAACATTCTTATAACAGCCGTTTTGGAGCTCTACGGTGGGTCTGCAGTTATGCAGCCGACCGTACAACTCACTGACAACATCGTGACATTTTACGTTCCCACCAAAACTCTTGTTCGAGAAAATAGCATGTTTAATCCCCTTTTACAGCTACGGCAGTACTTACTTTGATGTCAGTTTCCGATTGACAAAGTGTGGCGCGAAAATTGAAACCGGATACAATCCTATTTGATACTAGGTGTTATAGTGGGAGTCGTAAACCTTTCATCACAAAATTGACGAGACGAAATAGCATAAACCCTCTGTATTCGGGACCCTCAGATCAACAGAATAGGGGACAAGCCGACGCGTTGGGTGCGAGCGCCGTTTGCCCAACGAGCCAACAGTTTGTACGGGAGAAGCCTATTAATTATATCTCACAAAGGACTTCAACAAAAAGAAGAAAAAGTTCACAAAGAAATATAAAATAATAAAAAGTTTTAATTTAATAGTTCTACGTTTGTTTGCGATACTGGAAACTCGGTATAAACTAGGCAGCTTGTCCGTCATATCTAGCCATAATTATCTGTGCGGAGTGTGGGTGCTAGGTAAGCCTTTTCTCCAAATACACACTTGACGTAAACACTGCATGCATCGTCCTGAATATAATTGAGTGTCATTGACTTACCAAATCTCTATCGTATATAAGGTGTTTCAGCGAAGGGGTTTTAATACGAAAGGGGTTGTTCTAAACGTCTAGGCGAACAACTTTTGTTCTACGACTTTTGGAAATTCGAACTTTTTTTTTCGGTAATTCTATGGGAATTTTTACTTGAAAATCAGATGTTTCATACAAAAACTTCGAACGAAATGTTCGAATTTACAAAAGTCGTAGAACAAAAGTTGTTCGCCTAGATGTCTAGAACAACCCCCATTCACATTAAAAACCTCTTCGGAAACACATCGTATTTATTTGCTTCCATCTGCTGTCAATACCTCACCCGGCTGACATTTCTGTCATATACCCAAGTCTAGCTTACCTTTGTTTATTACAAATAAAGGCACATAATAGTTTCTGATAGGTCACGATGTATTATTATAAACATCTTTAATTTGATAGAAAGGCCAATATTTAGTTAACCTTTACTAAGCTTTGAAAGCTGAAAATTGAAGCCTATTAGAAATGTTATTAACTGTACTGTTAGTATTCTGTAGTTAATTGGACCTTAGGTTACATTTTAATTGTTATAACCCCGTCTGTCTTTAATGGGTATTCATTAAAAGTTTTTCCTTTTATGACTTTCAATTAATATTGAGACATAATTGTACTTGAACGGCCTGTTTTCTGCAATTAGACCCTTTTTAATTGGGTCTTTTTTGCGTGAGGATGGAGTAGGCTTGCCCAGCACCTACTACCCTCTCAGCTTAATCGACCATTTCCAGATAAGAGAACTTGTCAATACTTCTGGAGCCAACTAAGCCGCGAGTTTCATCACGATGTTTTCCTTCACCATAAGAGCAATGTCAAGTAGCGCACATAAATTTTTCTTTGTTTTGTTTATTTTTGTTTTTGAGACATAAAACCGTACTAAAATACTGGGTTATAAATAGCGTATTTAAAAAAAGAATACCCTATGCTATTATTATCAAAAATGTTTGTGAGTAAATATTTTATATTTTGTTTGGCACTTCTTTAAGCAAAAACGGTGGCATACCGGATTTGGATTAGATAAAAAGGAAGAGATGGAACGTACCTACGGATTACTTTTTATTCCGATATACCACGGGATTAAGACACGAGGCGTAAATACCGTTATTTCTCAGATCAGTATATATCACGCTCCGCGGTATAACCCGCGTAAGTCCCGATCCCGTGGGAATATCAAAATAAAAAGTAGCCTATAGCGTTCCTCGATAAATGGACTATCTAACACAAAAGATTTTTTCAATTCGATCCAGTAGTTCCTGAGATTAGCGCGTTGAAACAAACAAACAAACTCTTCAGCTTTATTGTATAAAAAGTATAGCTTTATAGTCTAAATATAGTATCGCTTTGTAGTTTTATCACTGATTTCCTGTTATGTTTCTTAAATTATTTATAACCAATGAAATAGATCACATGCGGAAAAAAAGCTTTTTATCTTGGACTTGATTTAGGACTAAAAGGAAACCACTGAACTGTAAGAAGACAATCTTTGTTAGACCTGAATGAACTCGGCTAATATAATGTAATATCTAATCTTTGTTTAGAAAATAAAGTCGTAAAGTTGCCAGTTTTTATGTAAAGGGAGATTTGTTTTATCGTATACTAGCTGCGCCCCGCGGTTTCACTCGCGTAAGTTCCGATCCCGTGGGAATATCGGGATAAAAAGTAGCCTATGTGTTAATCCATGTCTCCAGCTATCTAGATACCGAGTTTCATCGCAATCGGTCCAGTAGATTTTGCGTGAAGGAGTAACAAACACACGCACACACTTTCACATTTATAATATTAGTAGGATAGTCGGAGATCCTTTTAAGAACGACCTTTATCAAGCTGTTTAATGGATGAAAAGTATGTTATATCAAATTATAGGTCAATAAATATATTATTACTAGCAGTGCCCCGCGGTTTCACCTGCGTAAGTCCCGATCCCGTGGGAATATCGAAAAAAATGCTTATTAAAAAAATATCCTATGTCCGTCTTCTGATTGTAAGCTACCTCCCCACCAATTTTCAGCCAAATCGGTTTAGCCGTTCCCGAGTTATAAATGGTGTAACTAACACGACTTTCTTTTATATATATAGATTATTGTAAATGGGTTGTCTAAAAAATTTCAGTCCAGAATATGATTAATTAACAATTTAATTTTTTCTTTTGTTTTTAAACCTTTCACTGGTTTTTTAAGAGACAAATTTCATACCAATAGAAAGTATGAAGCTTAGAATATGCAAACGTTGGGTTGACTATTTTTTCCCGTCACAACTCTTGGGTAGGCAGGTAAATCGATACTAGTCATTTGCACTGGTCTGGTTAATGAGTTAAAATTAGAATATATTAAAGAATGTGTATTTCATTGGTACAGAATTTGTCTATTGACCAAACCAGTGAAGTCTAAAAACAAAAAAAATAAAAATACATTAATCATTCTGAACTGAAATTTTTTAGGCAATATATTTATTGGCCTATTTAATTTGATATATACTTTTCATCCATTAAACAGGTCTATGGAGGTCATTCTTAAAGGGATCCCGTACAAGAAAATCAAGAAAATCAAAATAAATAATGGGTAAAAAAATATATAGATAACTACAGTTAGGTATAAGAAAACAATAAATATTATAATATGCAGTCAACTTAAATGAAAGCTCAAAGATCGAAAACGAACAGGCAGCTGTGTGTGATACTTTCTTACTCCTTGTATCAGATGTAGATAGATAGATAGATAGATTCTTTATTGTAAACACGAATTTCAAATAACATTAAAGAAAAACAAAGCGTCTAAGTGTTACAAAGGCCGGCCTTATCGCTCAAAGCGATCTCTTCCAGGCAACCTTTGGATGGACAAGGAGTAAGATGTAATGTGCGTTGATCATAGACTTTGACGTTCGTACCTCACAACGCGTTGATTGAGACACACCGGCCCCCTTAGAAAAGATTGCTTTTTTTTATCGACATCGTCAATCGACGGATTTTATTTTTATTTGTATTAAATTGACATATATGCCAGCGAAAAGACACTCATTTAGAGCGTTAGAGAAAAAAATATGGTAGACAACGTAGAGCTTCTAAACTGCTATTTTTAGAATGTTTTCAAATCAATCAAGGTTTTAAGGTCTTGCTCGAGTTAAAGTTTAAAGTCTTTCAACTCATGAATTCATTAGATAAAAACATTCCAATAATAGTAATTTTAGAATTCTACGGTGGGTCTGCAATGTTGACTCCGAACGTATGTATTTATTTTATTTTGTATGGTATAGTAACAATTTACAAATTTAATATTACAAATATACATGAGTTACAAATCATCGTTTTCAATTAGATCATCTATTATAAGTTAATGTATTGTAAACAATACTATCGATAGTTTATTCATCGTGAGCAACAATACTATTGATAGTATTGCTTCGTTTTGAGCTATGGATACTATCATCGGTTTTTATCGAACTATCGATAGACTATCGATTATTCAGCTATAGTCAACTATCAATCGGCAACATTAGTGTCGGGCCTAGTCCAGTACCTACTCTTCTGAGCGAAGAGAGCGGCGCCTCTCTAAATTTACTTAATTTGGATGCAGCAGTTTAGGTAGCCAGGACAGGATCCTTATTTTTAAGTAAATATGTCTTGCTTTTGGCGTCTTGTCACTGGATTAATTCCAGTGACAAGACACCAAAAGCATAAATTAAAAAAAAAATATTGCAGGACATTCCACACATCGCCATCTAGCCCCAAACTAAGTAACTAGACTTGTGCTATGGGTGCTAGACAACGGATATACTACTTATATACTTTTCTTTTTGTAAATATATACTTATAATACATAGAAACAACCAGACCAATATCTAATCTAAGCATCTAAGCATAAATACTTGTCTGAGGCGGGAATCGAACCCGCAACCCTGTGTTTGGCAGTCCGGCATGGTGACCATTGTGCCAACTGGGTTGTCAATTGAACTGGTGTAAAGCCAAGCAAGACACGAGTACGGGAGAAGCCGTTCAATACGTGTGATTTAGTAGGTACTTGAAACCATTATCGCGTGTCTACCACGCACCAGACGGTCTAGTGTTAGGCAGTGGCGTAGCTAGGGGGGGGGCGGTCCGCACCGGGTGTCACCCACTTAGGGGTGTCACTGTTTCACAAAAGTACAAGTTACAACTTTACTATCCTAAGATTGTAACATTGGTGAAAAAAATGGCAAAAAAGTACTTTTTTGTTAATTACAAGTAAAAAGTATCTAACCATAGTGCATTTTTTTTATTGTGGGATTAGACCTTAGTCGAGTTAATTTTTCACCGGATTTTTCTAAATTTACTTGTAAAATAGTAAGAAAACCTGCCTAACTTCGAAGATTGGTAAACTTGTAATTTCCAAGTAACTTTCACGAGGAATCAAGAAAATATTATGATTTAATAGGTTTCTGAGGTAAAGAATAGTAGAAATACGAGTTCTTTTGCCTAAAAAGTAATTTTAAGTTTTGGGGTGACACTTACAATATTCGCCCTAGGTGCCACCCATGCTAGGTACGCCACTGGTATTAGGTAATATCCTATTACTTAGACTTTTAAAGGGCGTGAAGACGATCTCGTCGGCCCAACGGACCACTAAACGAAATAGGATATCAATTGAATACGTGTCCACTCTGAAAGTACGAGTAGATATGTACCTTCCTCATCGCAAAAACATATATTGACAATCACTTTATTTATTTCTTTGAAATATTGGAAGAAATTGTGAGGTAAATTGGGACTTGTGATAAGACTTAGTCCTGCTAGGACCCGGATCGACATTTTCGCCTTAGGTACATCTTTTATTGACAGGTGACATTTTCATACAAATTGCTGACCGAAAACCCTAGTCACAGGGTGGACAATTGGACATTCATAATATCACTAGCTGCGCCCCGCGGTTTCACCCGCGTAAGTCCCGAACACAGCGCCATTTATTGGGTGTATTTGCAACTTAGATGTCAAACAATATTGAAGAATTTTATCGATGAATCAACGTACAACTTACTTCATTAAACTAAACAGTAAATAAACACTTGCTTAAGAAACCATTAATTGATACATTTTATTCGTTTACATTCACGATATAAGCGAATAATTGAGATCATAATTATCCTATCCTATTCACATGTACCCGTATTTTGGTCTAACTTACTGGAAGTTAGACCAAAATACGGGTACATGTGAAATTTGATTAAAATCGGTTCAGTAGTTTTGGAGTTTATTGGCAACATACATCGTAACACATATTTTTTTTATATATACAGATTTTTATATATACAGATAAGAAAAAAGTCAGAATCAAAACTCTTTGTGTGAAGGCGTCGTCGTACGTAAACATACTCAATGTTTGAGTGTGTGTGTGTGTAGTGAGTATTCATGGTACAGCCACAGCTTCATGGTTTTCTAGGTGTTTCCCCGTAACCACGTCAGATGGAACTAGGTTGAACCGTCGTGTAGGATAAATATTACCAGGAGCCTTAGGAACGAAACGTGTGGAGTAGAGTGACCAGCCATATTATAAGCAGTAAGAGATATCATTTTGACGACCCAGTTGGCATAATGGTCACCATGCCGGCCTGCCAAACACAGGGTTGCTGGTTCGATTCCCGCCTCAGACATGTATTTATGCTTAGATATTTGTCTGTGGTCTGGTTGTTTCTATCTATAATATGTATATATTTACAAAAGAAAAGTATATAAGTAGTATATCCGGTGTCTAGCACCTATAACACAAGTCTAGTTACTTAGCTTGGGGCTAGGTGGCGATGTGTGGAATGTCCTGCAATATTTAATTTAATTTATTTAATCTTGTTCGAAATCTCAAGTAAAATTACTAAAAGCTTCTACTTATGTTACGGAAGTAGTTAATGTAAACGTAAACATGCTTCTAATTTACATGAACAAACAGTCTTTGATGCGCTTGTTTCTTGCGTAGATATTTTATTCGTATAGTTACGTACAGTTTACTTTGCTGATATTAAAACATGAAGCTCGAAGTACTACATTGGTAGTGTGCTTCAGTTAGAACTAGCTTTTGCCCGCGACTTCGCACGCGTGGTAGTTTTGTGTTATATACTAACCTTCTTGAATCACTCTATCTATTAAAAAAGCCACATAAAAGCAGCGAGCAGTGTTGGCTTAGTGGTAGATACCTCAACTTTCATTCTGAAGGTCGTGGTTTCTAATCCCGGCCGGCAGTGCACCAATGTATTTTTCTTAAGAAAAATTTATGTGCGCTAATTGACATTGCTCTTACGGTGAAGGAAAACATCGTGATGAAACCCGCGGCTTAGTTGGCTCCAGAAGTATTGACAAGATCTCTCCCCTGGACATGGTCGACTAAGCTGAGAGGGTAGTAGGTGCTGGGCAAGCCTACTTCATCCTTACGCAAAAAGGATCCAATTAAAAAGGGTCCAATGGTAGTAAACAGCCTGTATACAAGTACAAGTAACCACATAAAAATCCGTAGTTTAAAGATCTAAGCATACATGGACAGACAGAGGGAAGCGACTCTGTTTTATACCATGTAGTGATGATAATAACTTTTTTGGTAAGTGGTATTTAGTAACTATATATATTTTTAAACATATATTTTGATATTTTATATACATTGATGAAATAATTTCCTCTGCGGTATTGGTAAGACTCTTTTCACAAATGTTTGCATTTAATGTCAGTTCAAAACAGTTTCGCGCGTTATATTCAGTGATGACTGATGGCTGATGACTCATCATTAACGCAAAAACGACTCACATTGATAAGGGTCGCTTGTGGATTAGATAATAGAGAAAATATATGGAGATCGTGTAGAACTTTATAATCAAACGAGCTTCACCGATATTATCGTATAATATGGTGGAGGGTCTGTAACTGTTTGACAAAAAGATAAAGATATTTATTTGCATAAAGTATGGTAAATACGTGTACCATAAGTATGGTAATTGCATAAAATATATCATATTTTCCTATCATAATCCATTACCAGGTTCAAAACTTTTACAAAGCATAAATTGTGCAGTAAGGCGAACAATGATATTTCGTCTTACCTAAATGATGACAACCCATGGACGTGACTTTAGTTGCTCCATTTCAAATAATACTTTCAAATATTTGTAATATTGACCTTTGTGAGCGTGATCACATGAAAAAAAACCCTATGAGTTTCTTGTGCCTTCTTCTCATTGGTGGGCGCGTTCCGAAGGCACACATCCTAACTTAGTTTTTAAGACGTATCTATGTGGTCTATGTACAATTGTATTAAGCATCCAAAGGAATACATTTTTTTGACTTTGACTTTGGCGAAAGTTAGGTTTCATATACTTTGCCAGTATTTGGCATACAAATATAAAATTTAATAATTATAAAAATTAATTAAATCGGATATACGAGCATTTCGCGGAGCAAATACGGAGATTGATAATCGAAAATAAATTAATACATTACAGACTTCCTGAAATCTCAAGTAACAACTTTTGCCCCATTTGTAGACGACAATTACGTGCTTATGCATGACTAGCTTCTGGCCGTGGCCTGCCATTTCACCCACTTGACAAATAAATAAATAAATATTACAGGACATTCCACACATCGCCATCTAGCCCCAAGTTAAGTAACTAGACTTGTGTTATGGGTGCTAGACAACGGATTTACCACATAAATACTTTTATTTTGTAAATATATACTTCTAATACATAGAAACAACAAAGAACATAACCTCCAAATTGCATGCCATGTCAATAGGGCCAACGATGCGTTGAATTGTAGGTTGAATTATAGAGTTGATTCCACACGTGCAACTTCATTAAGAACGCAGTTTACGCAGTATAAACTTGTGACATTATAGGTTTATTAAAATTTTTGATTTTAGTGACAATATAACAAGAAAACAAACAAATGTATGGTTTTTCAGATTGTCATTATAGCAAATATTTTCTAGTAAGTATGTGATAAATATTGTAATGTTGATAAACTTAAGATTTTTACACCAATTTCTTTTATTTATTTTAACTTTTGCTCTTAAAAGGCAAAAAAACTAAGTCTATGCCAAGCAGGTAAAACTATCACAACAGAATTCACGTTTCTCGAATTTTGCCTTTGTTATTTAGTTCCTAATTTAAAACCTAAAAACTCCAACCACATTCCACCAGTCACGTAGAAATAGAAAATTCTTAGGAAACACATTCGTGAGTCGCATTTTCGCTTTTAGTTCCGACGGAAAACCCTTTGGCAAAAACTAAAATGTTGATGAATCTAAATTTCCCTTTTCTCTAAGGTACGAGATAAATATGCTTTTCAAGAGCCGCAGTAATTTAAATTAACACAGAACGTAGATACGGTGTTATTAGAGTTGAAAAGTTGCTCAGCTTTATTAATTCGAACATGAATATTACATTAAATAGTTAAATTAAAGACATCTTAAATTTTATTTAAAAATATTTTTGAAATTAACCATAGCTCGTAGTTTTAGGGTGCTTTTCCACCAGACATGTGCTAAGCTGCGAAGATGTGAAATCTACGCTACGAAAATATGTGACCGTTTCCACCAATACTCCGCTAGGTAGCTGTGCGAGGAAGATACGCTACGAAGATGCGCCGCGCAGCCGCAAAATAGCTGCAAACGCGGGACTCTGCTCAGCACGTAGCTTCACCACTCGCGATGGCCCATAGCAGGCATCTATAGCACCCCTCCGTAGCACGCATCCATAGCATCCTTCCATACAAAAAACGTATCTTACTTGAATCCGTTTCCACCAATGCTAAGCTATGTGCACCAATGAATATGATTGGTGGATATATCCATAGCATCAAAGCATAGCACATCTCTGGTGAAAAAGCATCCTTACGCATACTCGCTCTATAACTCTTCACATTGTATAATATTTATCTCCAATCAGTTGTGAAGAAGTAAATCATAAGTACCCACGGTACAAACAGTTGCGCAATTGTGCCATGGGTCCGGAAGGCAAGAAGAAAGGATCTTTGCAAATGCAGTATATCTCTATCTACTTATTGTAAAGTTTAAGTTGTCTATCACTTACTTTGAGATTCGAAATAAGAAATGATAGATTAATTTGATTTAGAGGCTGTATTCCCTAAATCAAAGTAATCTTTATTCTTTTCGTCACAAATTATTCCTTGTTTCAAGACAAACGAACTTTATTTTGCTTAGGGTGATTTTAAGAAAAACAAAGAAAATAGAGGTATTGTATAATCAATATGGGATGGAAGTTTGTATACTAAAAGCTATCGCTTAAGGCAGGTATTTTAGTAAATAAAAAGAAAAGATCCGTTGGCGGTTACCCCCAACTTAATTTATTTATCTTACTGATATCTTTGCTTAATTAAAAAAACCCATTCATTGCCGATGTTTATTTTTCTTACCTTGTGATTCTGAGGTTCGCCTAAGTAATCCAAGTATATTGCTTCGGAATTAATTGAAATTTCCTTTTCAGGTGGTACGAATGTTCGTGCTGGTCGTGATGGTGTTCGCGCTGTGCTGGCTCCCGTACCACGCGTACTTCGTCCTTGTATATCATCACCAATCATTGGCTTCGGCCCCATTCGCTCAGCACATCTACCTGGGCTTCTATTGGCTAGCCATGGCCAATTCGATGTTCAACCCGCTCATTTATTACTGGATGAGTAATAAGTAAGTATTTATATCAATGGCTTTTCTCTTTAAAACTCTTTGTACACTTTTACCTTCCGCTATATTATTTCCTTTCTCTAGGGGTCTGTCGGCAGAAAACTCTTTAACAGGGTTAGACTTACCTTAGTTATAACTTTATAATGTGTATATATTTCATTTGTTTCTTGTGTACTAAACATACCTATTAAATAAATAAATAAGTGAGGCCCTCACGATTTTAATAAAAAATAGAATAATAGCAAACACTATAGTTTAATTATAGATTTTTAGCTATCTAAAAGGTATATAATTTGTTATCTTCTAAACTTTTATTTAAGTACTTGAAGTCTTATGGCTTTCACTTGGGCTGTCCTCCATGAACCCGGCAGGCGCAAGTTGTCAGGTAGGGAGATAATATTTCAATGAAATAACACTGGGAATCACAACTTAACTTATAATTAAGGATTCTACAACTAACAACTTATGAAAATGATTAGAGATGGCTTAGATTTAGTAGGATTAAGACAACGTCCACGGAACACGTGGATGCGTGCGCGCTCCGCCTCGACTCAAATCAGAATGACACTTTCACAAGATGGCCGCCTCTCCAATGTTCGGTGTTCGTTGTGACGTTGACTGTCAATTGACCGTTTGTATTGCGGATGCGCCGACATACTTATTGCATGCTCGCAATGTGTAAATTGTTGTTACTAAATTTTAAAACTACCTACCATCCATTATACACAGTTTATACAATAAACATTCTTAATCTTTCCAACTTTAAAAACAAAAACAATAAAAAATGGTCAATATCTAAAAGTATGATGTTGAAAAGTATGTAAATTTAACCAAATTAAGTAGGTATTAAGTAGGTAAGTACTTTGAATAGTGTGAACTTATTTTTAAAAGTAAAATCATCAACAAAAGTGCTTCAAACATTAATTTAAATCCACATCATTTATGGATTTTCTGGCGACAAGTTTAATTTGTTATGAAAGCCAACATTTTACCAGAGCAAGGAAACTGAGTTCTTGTTTCAACACCTTACGACGACTACGACGTAGAAGCCCAAATTCGATGGGATTATATTGTGTAGGTAGTTCACGAGTTTGGTCACTTCCGGCTTTATCATTAGACCTTGGACACCATCTGAGTAAAAAAGGCTTATCAAGACAACTTCAATAAGCCCAAACTAGATGGGATTATGTTGTGTATTTGTACAGTTTCTATGATCAACTTCCGGGTTCATCATTATACCAATAAATCAAGACAACTTCTAAAAGCTATAATTCAACGGAGTTAGGTAGGTACATCTATTTATCTTTCTATCTATACATATAAAATTCTTTGTCCTGAATGACTGACTGACGGATCAACGCACAGTCTAAACCACTGATTGTAGAGACCTAAAGCTTGGAGGGTGTGTTCTTTGTATGACGTAGGCATCCGATAAGAAAGGATTTTCCGTAATTTTACTCCTAAGGGGGTGAAAAAGGGGGGCAAAGTTTGTATGGGACAATGTGATTCCTCGGACCATTTCCGACTTCTACGCGGACGAAGTCGCGGGCAAAAGCTAGTTCTGTAATAAAATGTGTTTGTAGTGAATTGTATCTACATCTGTACACTAATATATTACAGAGGAATTAATTATAAGGAGAAAAGATTTTTTGTTTTTAGGGTTTCGTAACCAAAGGGTAAAAATGGGACCCTATTACTAAGACTTCGCTGTCCGTCAGTCTGTCCGTCTGTCACCAGGCTGTATCTCATGAACCATCATTGCTAGTTTTTTGTTTGTAACGAATAGGCTCCGACACTACTGGACCGATTCTGATGAAACTTCGTAAAAGGATACACTGATTCATAGGGAGTAACGTAAGCTACTTTTTATCCCAAAATTCTCACGGGATTGGGAGTTACGCGTGTGAAACCGCGAAAGACTGCTAGTAGTTAATAAAATGCTCCAATCATTCCCTTAATTGCGTCATCAAGCTAATTTCTTTATTTTGTGGAGTTAGAATTCCGTGGGCAGTACCTAGTAACAACCTTTGTGTCATGGATTAGGTAAATCGACTTTTATTTTAATAACTTAGACATGCGATGAAAAAGCTCATTACCTTCAAAGCTTTAGTAAACTTAGGCTTTGATTGAAGAACCCTCATAAAACTAATATTACAATCTCTTTCATCTAATCCCACTTCTACGTAACTCTTGTGTCAAGTAAATATTCATACTTTATCAAAAACATTTCCAAAAGAAAGCTAAACAACTTTCACTTCTTACTTCAGTTTCAAAAGAGCAAAATGTAAGGAAATTGCTACCGAAAGTTCTATAATAATATAGCTGATGGCTGTCTAGGATTATTCTTTTGTAAGATTATTTTAAAAAGTATCTTCGAGACATTCTAGATGACGATAATCTTGTCATAATTTTGTTGTTTTGTAATTTATTTTTATTGTAGTTACCTAACGTTCTAATCCCGTGTTTTGACAGGACTCAGAACTTTAAATTAGCTTTCGTTTTCTTTTCATGAAAGGATTCATTCTTATTTTCGTGATCAAAACTTTGCGGATTAGGTACTTAAGTGTATTAACGTTCAGGACCTGTTGGACACTTTCACGAAAAATCACGACATTTTAATTTAGATTAAGGGCGATTTGGGTATAATTATTTTAAAGATACACGTGCCATCCGAACAAAACAATTCGATAATTCTAAAGTTTTGAGATGAATTCGATGAACATCTTTATCGTCGTACCGCGTGCTATTTCAATTGCGACAAAAACGTGTACTTTTTACCCGACTACAACGAAGCCAAAAGGGAGGGCAAGGTTTTGAATGTTTCGTTCTCTTAAAATTAAAAAGTAAAAAATATAAAAGTCATGTCGTTGCGAAAATCTATCTGACGACTACACTCAAATGTATTACCCCAGTATCCAAAAAGATAATTGAAATAACAAAATTGAAATAGCACAAAATTACAATGCTAAGACCAGACAGATAGTACTGCTGGAGCGAGCAACCAAAAAAAAAGAAAGTAGCGCTAACACTGGTCTACTTGTGGACCAATTAGGAAGCAAAGTATGGAAGAGTCGTAGACCTCTGGGAATAATCTAATTGGTGATAGCATCACTACATATCGCACCTCCGCTCAAATAGTGTAATAACTCAAAAAATGAAAATGTCGAGAAAAAGGTGTCTAAAGTAACAGTTTTAATTTTTTTTCGGTTTTTTAGTCTTAATTTGAAAACTAATAGAATTAGCGATATGAACTTTTCAGTAGGTTTAAACGATTTTCTAAGCTTTACAAAATGGTGTTATTAGGTTTCCTGACAATATGAAAAAAATTATATGATTTTTTAATTGTGACACTATTTTGTTAAAAAAAACGATTAAGTTAAGAAATATTATTTATTGTATGAAATTTAATTGATATATATCGAGATACTACAGTTTTAGTAGGCAAATCCACAGATTGTTTTAAAATTATATTTTCATATATTTCGTCATAAACCGAGAAACAACACTGTAGATGAGATTTAGACAGGCGAATACCTTGCGCAAGTCATTTAAGTGACACTGTTCGTGTTTGGCATGTCATTGCTTTCGGTTAACATTATAATGACACTAGCGCCTTCTAAGGTCAAACAATTGAACTAAAGACATGACGCTTTTTGAGATAAGACTTTGAAGGATTGCGAATCTAATGGTGCAATAAAATTGATTTTTGTTTTTTTTTTGAGTTATGACACTATTTGAACGGAGGTGCGATATTATATATATATATATATATAGTAGTACCTATATGAAAAAAAAGTCGCTTCCCGCTGTCTGTCTGTCTGTCCTTACGTATGCTTAGATCTTTAAAACTACGCAACGGATTTTGATGCGGCTTTTTGATAGATAGAGTGTTTCAAGAGGCAGGTTTAATATATGAAACAAGACTACCACGCGTACCTACTAAGTCGCGGGCAACAGCTAGTAAAAAATATAAGTGAAATTTTGGTATGCGGAAAAGCTGTATCTTTACTAGACTAATAGATCGTCGTGAAATTCAAACTTCCTGCTGATACATAATGAAGTGTACACACCATCATACTAAACAAGGTAAACAAACGAAAATGAAATACATAAGCTCACGGTGAAAGGCGACTGGATGCATAATTCATACGGGTAGTCCTTAAAGTAACGCTCTGTCGTAAATATGGGATGGAATATACAATACTGCCCTCGGTACTCAATTGTTAAACACGTCTCTTAGTTCCAACCATGTGTGGGCAGATGCCCTTAAGGTGAAAGGGTACCGGCGCTCTCTCCATACAAACATAGTCGACTGTTTCCTCCCTGGATAATGACATTAGCAAAAATATTTTTGTCCTATAAAATCTATAACTGCTATGACTATGCCCCTATGTTTTGTTTTTTTTTTTCATTTTCTAATTATCATAGAAATTACAAAAATGGGATGGAATATACATAAAACTGCCATGGTCATGGCAGTTATTTAAAATAAAAAATAAATTCGCGTAAAAAAAATAATCAATCTTCATTGTCTATATATATTTATTTCTATCGCTTTATGAACAACCCACCCATCTCCTTCCTTAATTCTTGTCCATCCAAAAGTTGCCTGGAAGAGATCGCTTTTAGCGATAAGGCCGCCCATTGTGCCATATTGTAAGGTATTAAATATGAATTTTCTTTTAGCATATAGGTAGTTACTTAAGTTAGAATTAATTTTAATTCTGTTAAATGTAATCATTTTGCGCTGTGTTTTTATGGTGCAATAAAGTGTTTATCTATCTATCTATTTAAAATAAAAAATAAATATTTTAGGACATTCCATACGTGTCGCGGTGTTAGTTACCAAACTCCTCCGAAACGGCTGAACCGATTTGTATGGCATTTTTTGTGTATATTCATTAGGTCTGAGAATCCATTAAGAGGAAAGTCATGACAGTTATAAGTTTTATGCAACAAAAATATTTGCTCTAATGTCATTATTATATCCAGTGAGAAAACAGTCGACTACGTTTGTATGGAGAGGGAGCCGATACCCTTTCCTCTTAAAGTCGTTACATAATGAAAATGTGTAGACACAAAAAAACTCAGGGCCAAAAAAGGGTTTATCCGGATATCCGGACATCTCCTGTCCTTGAAGTTTTTGAGATTTTAGAAGCCAGGGTATCCTTCCAAGTTTCTTGTTAGCATAATACTAAGTACCGTCATTATAAAGTTTTCGAAACAAGCATAAATATAAATTAAAACTTGTTTATAATAACAATTTAATTATACCGAAATATTTCAAGAATCTGGAATAAGATCCCTTTGTAAACACATCTAAATCAAAAACTTAGTCTAATTCGTAGAATTGTTCGTAATATACCTACCGATTTATTTGTTGAAACTCCAAAGTGAAGTCCTAAGGGAACTACAGAATAAAGTCAAAACCTTAGATTATTTGTATTCTAACCCTCTAGGTTTAAAACCAACACATCCCGTGGGTTTAAGTAAACAGCAGGTTTTTTTTTACAAATAATGTTATTCAAAATATGTGAAAAGAGTTGGTAACCCTTGAATTCATCCCACACGTCTATAAATTCTAAGCTCGGTACCAACCTGCACGGTTGGTCGTGCAACATCAGCAACGTGACATACGTAACATCGTGACATTTAAAACATAGTAGGTACAGTCGGCTGCATAATTGCACCCCTCGGTAGAGTTCAAAAATTGCTATTTTTGAAATGTTTTCATTCTAATAATTTTTGTTTGATTAATTGATGAGTTAGAAGACTTTAAACTTCAACTAAAGCAGGTGTCTAGAATCTTGCTCGTGTTGAAAACAATCTTATAACAGCCGTTTTGGAGCTCTACGGTGGGTCTGCAATTATGCAGCCGACCGTACCTACCAGTTGTCCTGGCGAACGTTGTTTTGCCATAAACAAAATAAAAGCTTTTAAAAAATAGATGTTAAGGTGAAAGGGTACCGGCGCTCTCTCCATACAAACGTAGTCGACTGTTTCCTCCCTGGATAATGACAGCACAAATATTTTTATGCCATAAAACCTATAACTGTCATGACTTTCGTCTTAATGGATTCTCAGACCTAACGAATATACACAAAAATGTCATACAAATCGGTTCAGCCATTTCGGAGGAGTTTGGTAACTAACACCGCGACACGATATTTTTTTATATTAGTTCGCCTGTTTTTTTACTAACATTGTTTTTAAGCCCCAGACGACCCAGTTGGCACAATAGTCACCATGCTGTCTGCCAAACACAGAGTTGCGGGTTCGATTCCCGCCTCAGACAAGTAATTATGCTTATATATTGAAATGTATGCGGGAAACAAAGTACTTACCATTTGAAAGGATTATTAAAGGTAAAGGTTTATTTATTTTATTATCCATCTCAGTACAAATTCCACGATTTAATATTATTATCTTTTTTCCGTGATAAAACTGACTGAGCGCTAAGCGTACAGATTATAAACATGGCTTATTTTAGTTAAACCCAAAATATCTACAAATCCCTTTTTTCTTAATTCTTACTTTCTTTTAAGTTTTCCTTACTGTCCCTAACAAATTAAGGTACTAAAATTAAATATACTTGCTTTTTTTTTACATATAGGTATACGGGATATTTTTTACATATACCTAGAATGATATATATCATTCTAATTCCTTCCGAAATGGTTATACAAATATAAAATAATTTGTTCTGAAACAACAATTTATAGGGTAGGTACGGTCGGCTGCATAATTGCAGACCTCCAAAATGGCTGTTATAAGTATATTTTCAACACAAGCAACATTCTAGGCACCTGCTTTAGCTAAAGTTTATCATCAGTTACTCAATAATTTATCAAACAAAACTTATTAGAATGGAAACATTGCAATAATAGTAATTTCAGAACTCTACAGTGGGTCTGGAATTATGCAGGCGACCGTACCTACAATCGATTTTAAGAAATAAATGTGGCCCTGACTTTGGTGCTTGAATACACATTTTATTACACTTAAGAAGTTTTAATGAGACTATGTATATTTAAAAAATTGGTTAGGTTGAGAAACAAAGCATAAACAATATTAATACATACACCTACATAAATGGTTAAATAGCTTAGTAGAACTGCATGCATATAAATGGTCCAATTATCTTCTGTGCACCACGCTTTTATATCCTGAATTAAAGTTATTTAGTATGTGAGTATTATTTTAATTCTAGGAATAAAATTCAACATAAATATTTAAACCAATACCAGTAACGAGAAAATATTCTAAAAGTAAACATAAGTATTAATAAAAAAAAGAGATTTTAATATTCAAACGACGAGCCGTGCGTATCGACATGATTTAATTTGTGCATTTTGTGTCCGGGCATCGATATAAATTTGTATTTGCATGTCAATAGGTACATTTGACTTAAGTTGAGAATCTGTATATAATATTTTATAAGTTCTTAATAATGTACCAACTTTTACGCAAATAAATGAACTGAACTGAGCGACTTATCCCCCAGTGTGTACGGAGCTTAATGTTTTAAAAATAATAATGGTTTTCAGGTTTAGAATCTACTTCCGAGTGGTGCTCTGCTGGTGTTTCGTGCCCAAAAATGAAATACCAGAATTGAAGAAATTTGAAACAAACAGATCTTTCTCTGGTAAGTAATTAACTTCTTTGCTAATGTTATGACTTAAAAGACTATGTATTTATGCATATAAATATGTTTTTATCTTCGTATTTTTGTTTGTAATATTCTTTATTCCCTCAAATCATTTAAATCACACGATGGATTTCTTTAATTAAAGTGTCGTTATTTATAATAGTTTTACGACGCTTAGGAAAATCTTACTAAATTTTAACTTCAAGGCGGAAATCATAATGGTTAGAGTTAATAATGGTTATATTAAAGCAAAGTGTTGGTCACGAATACTACTCATTTTAAAGCTTTCTTGAAAGCTCGTTAAGTTTATTAAGGAAGTTTAGATGCTTGACTGTGTGAAGACAGAGAAATGAAATAAGTCACAGGACAATGTGTACCTACCTACTACCAGCTTATGTAAATTCAAGTCGTTAACAAAGTTACTGGCAGGGACATTCACGTGCCTTGAGACATTCACATACAAAATGCAAACATGATAAATATATAGACAGGTCGATCGAACGTATCATTGACACTTTTCATAGAGGACCTTCACAGTGATGTTGCCTTTTTTATCGAGTCACCTTAAAAGCGGGATGCCAATGATGGCATTATACCTAAGTGGAAGGTTTGCCTAGAAAGCTTTTCGCCCTAAAACGAGAGATTCATATAGTTACTAGCTGACCCGGCAAACGGTGTTTTGATAAAAAAAAATAATAAAGGAAAAAATAATATAGATGTTGTTCGATTCTCAGACCTACACACAAAAAAATCATAGAAATCGGTTCAGCCGTTTAATATTTACAATATGTATACGATGCTAACGTCACTCAATCATTTTGCCTTCCCGGAACCTCTCCAGTAAAACTTGAACTTTATGGTATGGTATTAAAGTTTAAATTGATTTTTAAGTATTATTACGAATCGTTTAATTGGGAATTGGGAGTATAGCAAAGTGTTGTTTTAGACTTTTTCAGGCAATTTTTAAAATTTCAATTCGTAAAAACCATCCTGGTACTTCAAGGAGTATATGTATTCTAAAAAAATAATCGGTTCAGCTGCACTTAGCAACACATTCAGCGTTTCATTTTTATATTATAGAAGATAGATTGACACATACTTTCTTAGAATGTTTTTAACTGAAGCCCTCATGTTAAAAACATTTAAATAATAGCATTTTCAGAACTCTATATTTGTCCTCCACTTTTGTTGCTGACTGTCGGTACATGACCAACATACGGGAGCGAACGTGTCTTAGTAATAAATCCTCTTAGATCCGTCATACTGCCACTGAATTTCGGTCAAGTCTCCTGGAATTTAACTTATTATTATTCCACATATAATGTACGTCACATCATAAAACGGGCAACCATAAAAGTGGTAGTTCCGGGATCCTTTTGTTGAAAGTGGGTAATTCGCTGTCGATCCCGAAAATTTGCCTCCATACAAACAAAGTTGACAATAAAATGAGAAATCCGACACTTTGAGGGTCGTTATGTTAGGGAAAGGAACTTCATCCGCATTTAATGACATTTAGTGTTAAACACATAGAAATAGCACGACGAGGGCTAAATATAAACAAATAAATATTGCAGGACATTCCACACATCGCCATCCAGCCCCAATCTAAGTAACTAGACTTGTGTTATGGGTGCTAGACAATGGATATACTACTTAAATACTTTTCTTTTGTAAATATATACATATAATACATAGAAACAACCAGACCACAGACAAATATCTAAGCATAAATACTTGTCTGAGGCGGGAATCGAACGCGCAACCCTGTATTTGGCAGTCCGGCATGGTGACCATTGTGCCAACTGGGTCGTTGGGTGTATATACAGTCAATATTAATTCAATGTCAACATGACGGTCATCGCAAACAAAAGGGTAACTAAATTTACATGAAAAACCATTATTTTTAGTATAAAACGGGTCGCGATCGCGTTTCGAATAATCATTTCGAAAATTACCTACCTCGACGTTTCGGCATGACGACCCATTTGGCACAATGGTCACCATGCCAGACTGTCAAACACAGGGTTGCGGGTTCGTTTCCCGCCTCAGACATGTATTTATGCTTAGATATTTGTCTGTGGTCTGGTTGTCTCTATGTATTATAAGTATGTATTTACAAAAGAAGAAGTATATAAGTAGTATATCCGTTGTCTAGCACCCATAACACAAGTCTAGTTACTTAGCTTAGTGTTAGATGGTGATGTGTGGAATGTCCTGCAATATTTATTTTATTTATTTATCTATTAATCACCTCTGAAAAAAAATCAGGAGAAAAAAAATGTCATACAAAATAAGTAGGTATTTATCTAACTAAAGTGTTAATCTGTCTATCTATCACCTCTGAAAAAAAATTGTGTGAAAAAAAAATGTCATTAAGTACAAGATAAGTAGGTATTTATCTAACGACCTACCTACTTGGCGTGACTCGGGCCCGGAAATGACATGTTATCAATCACTTCAAATGCGACACGTGCTGTATTTTTGTATTTTTCTAACAGCTTGACAAATGTCCAAATAAATCTTAAAACCAATTAACGTCAATTTCATATCGTATACCTGAGCATCATACTTTATCGAGCTTTATCGTGTAGAAAGGTTTATTAGAGAATATTTCCTATCGTAAACCTTGCCTGCGTTGTTTTTTTACAACGGAAACATGAAATCATTATTGGTTGAAACTAATGTCAGAAAAATGTCACATCAACAGATAGGCTGTTGATGTGACATTTTTCTGACATCTTTTCTAAATTAAAACTGTCAAAAATGTCAAGTTATATTCTTGGCGGCTGAGGTCATTAAATAGCAAACGATTTCTCACATTTATCTAGCTCGAGAACTTAAAGTCGAAAATAAAAAGAAGTAAAATTAGGTTACATTTACATAAAAAAAAACTGGCAATTTTGACATATTTATTACATATATGTCCTAATAGTTTCCCATTTTCCAGTCCATTACCATCCCATCACAATAATTATAGCCCAAGTAGTTGTCTCTCGTGGATTATCAATAGTTTTATCCAAGCCGAGGGTTGCCCTTGGCTGCATTTTATAGTACAGACAGGGATAATCGCTGGTTTGGTATCCACATCATACTTTGGCATTCAACTTGTTAGGTGGACCAAGACTCCACGTCTTGGCTTCGCCTTCCAAAGGTTCAGGGCTTCATAGCCCTGTGATATGAACCATAATAAAAAACAAATAATAATAACTAGCTGTTGCTCCCGAATTCGTTCGCTTGGTAGTTATGTTTTATATACCAAAACCTTTCTTTTGAATCACTCTATCTAAAGCGCATCATAATCCGTTATGCGTAGTTTTAAAGATCTAAGCATACATAGGGACAGACACCGAAAAGCAACTTTGTTTTATACTATGTAATGATAAAGATACTTATAAAAGGTACTATTAAAGAAACAAGTATACTCTTTTGCTTACTAATTGTAAGTATAACCTTACTGACCAAATTGTCTGACTAAATAATGATTTAAATCCTGATTTTGCTTGTTAATCAAATATTTAAATAGCCGATCAAAAAAAAAATGGGAGTAAATAGTTTCTCATTTTTTATTATTAAACATGACAGGGGAAAAGGTAATATTTTCTCCTTCAGGTTACGTCATTCCTGGAAATGTCATTCGAATAAGTACGTAACAAACAAACACTCAGTTTCAGGTGGATGGTAAATAATAGGTCATTTGGTCGCACCCCTTGGCTTTATAGAGGACACTTCAACTTTAGTATTATACGCAAATGCTAGTGCGATTATAAAGTGAATGATTTACGCAAAAGAAAAACGAAACGCAAATCGATATACGAGTCATTAGCTGGTGAGGTTTTTGTACCGTTATTGGTTGTTTCAGATTTAGAGTTAACCGTAATTCAGGCTTATTTTCAAAAAAATGATCGGTTTTCCAAAAGTCGCCCTCAACCGTTTGCTAATATATAATCAAACTAATAACCCTGTTTGTATTTTTGACGTGATATCGACTAATAAATTGGTGGAACACCTGCATTCACAAAAAAGTGTCACGGTAATATCGTGTGACGCCATGCGTCATGGTAATATGACCAGACGCGTCATAGAATGACCAGACGCGTCACGGTGACTTAGGAAACAGAGTATTTTATAATAATATCGCTCATCTAGACTTGTGTTATGGTGACGAGTGACGAATAGAAGAAATATATAAGAGAAAAAAAAAGATGTTTAAATTTTTTGAATTGTGTTTTTTTTTATGTATATTATTTTTTTATTTTTTTTTTTATTGTGTTTTAAAGGTCCGTAAAATACCAATTGACATTATTTAAAATTTTATACCTAATTATTGTAATTTTAAATTTTACATGATTTTACCAATTTTGACATTGTTTTATATTTCATAATTTTAAGTTCATTACTATTTTTACGACGTATCTGTTTGATTTTACAGGTATTGGTTCAGTTTTTGTTCTGTTAGTATGCTATTATTTTTTGTATTGTTATTAGCATTTTCTATGATTATTGGCCTGCTTTTCGCTTTTGTCGTGTATTTTTGTGAAAATGTCGCAACCGGTGCCGGGTTCTGTGACTGCACCTGATGGTCAATTGGGAGGCTTGTCCCCGGGTTTTAGATGCGAGTTATGTGCGGACTTTCCTCGGTATTTTCGTACCCAAAGTGGCCTTAATATTCATAAGGCCCGTATGCATAAATCTAGCCCCGCCAAGACTCCTCCAAGAGTGACCGTTACTCCTCCGTCGCCGTCGCCGCGATCGCCCAGTCCTGGTTCTTCAGAGGCCTGTAAGCCTTTCGGGCAGACTCTAAGTGATCTTAAGTCTCGCGTTCCTGTTGTTAAGCGAATACCTAGGGGCGCTCGAGTGGCGGTGGCGTTGGCTTTGAGGTCGTGTATTGATAGGGTGGTCGCGTCGAACGGCGGCGATGCTTGGGAAGATTTGCTGACTTTTACTTATAAACACCTAAATGTTGATATTAAGCATGACAAAAAGTTGTGTTTGACGCAGAGGATTAAAAATAGTTGCGTCAATCCTGAGTTTAACTCTTTGAGTGAATCAGTGTCCAGGTGTTCCAATAGTGGGCTGGGTTCGGGTGCCGGCCGCAACTTCTTTAGGAAGGTTGAGGAGAAGGTAAGCGATGGTGACTTGAGTGGTGCCAGTCGTCTGCTTTTCTCTAGTGATACGGTGGCCCCGGTTTGTGAGGAAACCCTGCGACACCTTAGGGATAAACACCCGACGGCTGACCCGGACTGTGGGACCTGACAGTGCTGACATTGTTTCTGCGGCCGTTACCGTGGACGAAATTGTTTCTGCAATAATGTCTTTTAAAAACGGTTCCAGCGGTGGTTGGCACGGAGTATCTCCTCAGCACTTGAGGGACCTAGTTTGCCCTTCGATTGGAGACCCTGGTAGGAAATTGGCTGCCAGTTTGGCCTCTCTTGCGGATTTCATGCTATCAGGAGGGGTTAATGATGGGATAGCCGACGTTCTGTATGGGGCCAATTTGTGTGCACTTAAAAAGAAGGATGGCGGTATTCGGCCGATAGCGATTGGCTCTACTTTTAGGCGATTGGTTTCAAAGATTTCGTGTAAGCGTGTGGGTCCCAGCTTAACCGGTTTGTTCCAACCTACGCAAGTAGGTTATGGTAGCAGGGGTGGCTGCGAGGCGGCGGTTCACGCCACTAGAGCATTTTTGGAAAATGATCCTAGTAAGCTTCTGCTCAAGGTGGATGTGAAGAACGCTTTTAACTCATTGGACCGTGGTGCTATTCTTTACCAAGTGAGACAACACATTCCCAGTTTGCTTCCTTATCTGAGTCAATGTTATGGTAGCCCGTCTAAGCTCGTCTATAAGGGGAATCTCTTAAATTCTGCGGTGGGGTGTCAGCAGGGGGACCCACTTGGGCCTGCGATTTTCAGTTTGGGAATACATCCCTGTATCTCAACGTTGAAATCTGACCTGAACGTCTGGTACTTGGATGACGGTACCCTTGGAGGCGATCCGGTTATGGTGTTGGAAGACCTCGGCAACCTTATAAGTACCTTCTCGGGAGTGGGGTTGGAGTTGAATTTTGCTAAATGCGAAGTTTTCCTCCACCCTTCTGTACCTCCGGACCGGGGTCGCGAGATTCTGCGGGAGTTTGGTGAGGTGGCTCCTGGTATCCAGCTTGTTTCTGGGGATTCACTACGCCTATTGGGAGCTCCTTTACTCGATAGTGGTATCCCGGGTTTCATTGATGAGCAATCATCAAAGTTTGATGGAGCTTTAGAGCGCCTTTTAAAGATCAGTCCACATATAGCGTTGACGTTAATTAAATATTGTCTTTTCGTGCCCCAGTTTATGTATGCCCTTAGGTGCGCTCATTTCTGGAAGTTTGAGGACCTCCTCCTGGTGGTGGATGAGAGGATTTCAAGACTTCTGGGTAGGGTTTTAAATTGCCAGTTTACGTCGGAGGCGTGGTCCCAGGCTTCTCTTCCGGTCCGGTTTGGAGGGCTTGGCATCAGGAGTGTCTCGTCTGTTGCACTGCCTGCTTTTTTGGCTTCTGTTCACGGCTGCCGAATTCTCTTTGACGGCATTTTGGGTGCCTCGTTAGCTCGGTCAGGGGTGGTCCACCTATCTGGGGCTGTAGACCGGTGGAGGTCTCTTACTAGTTGTGATTTCCCCGCCGTTTTGCATTCCCAGAGGCAGTGGGATGAGCCTTTGTGTAGGTTGGTGCAGCAGACTTTGCTGGCAGAGTGTTCGGGCGACGTACATCGGGCTCGGCTCCTCGCTTCTTTTGAGAGGGAGTCCGGTGTATGGCTCAATGCCATTCCGTCGGCAAACGTGGGCACTCTGTTGGATAGGAATACTCTTTCTTTGGCGGTTGGCCTGCGGCTGGGTTTGCGGGTTGTGCAGCCGCACCAGTGTGTTTGTGGGGCGGAGGTGACCAGTTTGGGCCACCATGGCCTGTCTTGCCAAAGAAGTCTTGGCCGTATCCCACGTCATTCTGCTCTGAATGACGTCATTCGTCGCGCTCTTGCTTCAGCGAACATGCCGGCAATGTTAGAACCCAACGGCATCGTTCGTTCTGATGGCAAGAGACCCGACGGCGTGACGCTCATTCCTTGGGAGCATGGGCGATGTTTGGTGTGGGATGCCACATGTGTGGATACACTGGCTCCTTCCCATCTGCTCGCTACTCGTGTGCAGGCGGGTGCTGCGGCTTCTGGGGCGGAGGCTGCGAAAGTCCGCAAATATGAGGATATGCCCGGTTGTTACATTTTTACTCCGCTGGGTTTTGAGACCGTTGGCTGCTGGGGGCCCTGTGCTAGGACCTTTTTGAGGGAGCTGTCGGCGCGCCTTGTCGAGGCTACTGGCGATCCTAGAGCTGGCGGCTTTTTGTCCCAGCGACTCAGTATTGCTATTCAGCGGGGAAATGCTGCCAGCATTTTGGGGACAATGCCTCTGGAGGGTATGGCCGAGGGCTTCCTCTTGTTTTAAAAAGGCCTAGGTTGATTTTTAATTAATTTAATTTTTACTCATTTTATTATTTATTTGCAATGTTTAGTGTTTTTTTTTTACTTAATTTCTGGGTGGGGGTATTTTTGTTTTTTTTTTTGGCTACCATTTAATTATTTTGTATTTATTATTATACATCCTGTATCACGGGGCTATGGAGCCCCGGACCTTTGGAAGGCGTGCGTGGAGCCGAAGCCAACACGTAGAGGCCCTTTACAATAACAAGTATAATAGCAAACAATGGGGTGGATTCTAAACCGGTGATTATCCCTGTCTACACTATAAAGTGCAACCAAGGACAACCTCCGGTTTGGATGAAAACTATTGATAATCTACAGGACAAAACTACTGGAGCTATTGTGATGGGATGGTAGTGGACTAGATACTGGGGAACTATGGATAGTATGGCACCTGCCGTAACAATGTTCAATAAACACGTAAAAATGGCAGGCGGAGACTCGCCAACTCTCAGACTAGGCCACCCTAATTAGCCGAGCAAATTACAGCAAGGGGGCAACAGGAACGTGAGTGGCTGAAGGATGGAGAGGCCTCACTGGATTTTAAGTCATCGCTGGTAGTCCAAGCGAGCGGGCCAACTCATCACTGACGTTCAGCATCCATCCTTCGAGCATTTCTGCTATTACGACTCCACTCTGGACAGCCGGTGAAGGCAAGCCAGAGGCGGGGGACCGCTTCCTCGTCAGGTTTCACTCCGACCAACCAACTAAGGCAAGCCGGAGGTGAGGAACGGTGACTTCCCCCTGGAGAACTCGGGACCGCGGGGTCGTTACTCCCCGTCACCTCGCCTCAAGGTGCCCTGCGGGCTTATTATTATTATTATTATTATTTTTAGTTTTTAATTTTGTGTATTTTGATTGATGTATTGACATTTAATTTTGTGTTTTAAATTGGAATAAATAATTACATTGCCTCTAAAAAACAGACAAAATTAATAAAAAAATGAAGAAAAAAATAGAGGAATAACATTTTTTTTTAATTTTATCGTTTTTTTATGACTTCAAATCACGTAAAATTATCGTCCTTAAACCGACAACCATTTTTTTTACGGAAGCCCTATTGTGAGTTTCCAGGCGCGGCCCTTTACGGGAGACAGCGCGGCGTAAGCCTTGCGCACGTATCCGCGAAAACTTACAGTAACTAATCTTGTGGAAACAATTCCGTCAATATTCGTAAGGAAGGTACGAACCGACGACGTACCTATCACGGATTATTTTCGTTGAATATTTTAACACTGTAGCACAGAATATACAGCTTTTTATTCCCGCTCTACCACATTCTTAGAATGGAATTGAAAGTAGCGTAGGACGTTGGTAACTACGTAGTTTTATTACGAAAAAAGTAATAGTACTCAGTAAATAAAGATGCTTCATATTTCATTCAACGACTGAAATAGAAAATTTTATTCAAAATTTGTTCAGTTTGTTTAGATTTTCTTGAGAAATTTAATATCATAATATCAAAGCGAAAGATTTGATATATAAAGGACTAAACCCATAATTGGCTTATCCAAGAACATTGTGTTCTTAAAAATATTACTTAATCATAAATTTAGTTTATTACAAACCTTTATTTAATTCGCCAGTCCCGATGTTTTTTATTTTATTATTAGATTTTCTTGAGAACATGAAAACTAATATCATACTAATGTGTAATGTTTAAATTGTGTTTAAAGTATGACATTTGTACAGGTTTGTTTTATTTTATATCACACTATCAAAGCGAAAGATTTGAAATGAAGGACTAAACCCATAATTGGCTTTTCCAAAAACAAAGTTTTCTAAAAAATATTATTTAATTACAAATTTAGTTTATTTATTAATACCACCCCTCGTCGTTATATTTTAGGGTAGTTATCTTATATAAAACTCGAATCCAACATTTTCCATTTTGTTTGACCACTTTGTCATAGTTGAATTGCCATAACTTCAATAACTATATCGAAGTAAGTAACATGAATCGATCAAAACGCAATTGGAACAAAATTGATTCATAGTAAATGTGAGGTTGTATAGGATAGTCCTAACTTTATCAAGTACGACCTTAGACTAAAGCTCATGAAAATACTATCCTGGCACTCCAATATTTTCTGTTATTATACTTGCTGTACTAGTTATAGAATCTAAATTACATGATATAATTTTTTTTTTGAGTGCAAGCCATATTATCTTCTATTGAAAGTGGGCATTGTCCTTTGAAGTTTACTTTGAAAAGGTATCTAAAGTAAAAATGATGTTCCTGCAATATATATCTATTAAATAACACCTGCACTTGTTAAGTAGGTACTTACCTAATATACAATATTAAATTACAATAAGTACATCATAATAACACATCCAGGGTAAAAAAGACCTTTTAGACACAACAGGCATTGTAACATAAGATGCCACGTCGATAGAGGGCATTACGGTGAACAAATAATGCCTTCAGAACGGGATATTTTTAACCCTACGTGTTTTACTATGATGTTCCTAAAGTGAGCGGTGTATTTTGGGACCCATACCTATCGGCCAAGCACTATGGCGAACTAATAATGCCATTACACTAAACCACTTAAACTAATGAGTTCCCCCGCTTTTCATAAAAATGTTAAAACCTTTTTTTTTCTATTAATTATGGCTTCGCACGGCTTGTGCATTTAGCCAGTGTCAAGTTATATTTTGCATCAAATTATGACCGGATTTTTCATATATCGGGCCTAAAGTGTTTCTAAACAGTCAAAGTCGTCATAGTCCGTCAAGTCAGGGGCTATAGTAAGGCGGTGGCAAGTTTACCATAACCTTAATAGGAGATTTGGAGGCAACGAGAAAACTTCATGTTTGACACTGATTTTGACTTTCGCTACACTAGTGCACTTTCACAGAACTAAATTGAATAACATTCCACCAGAATTATACAATTCAACTCGGGTTACAACTAAGTTTCATGAAGATAAAACTACAGCACGACATGTTGTTAACTCGTTCCCGCCAAAACTCCTTGTTCAAACCTTTATTTATGTTTTGCCACTTTCCCACTTTTATAGATGACAGGTGAGTGAAGTGTCGAAACGAAAGGTTTAATTTTTTTAATTTTTATATATATTTATGAATTACCTTGCAGTAAGCCAGAAGCACTACCGGGACGTGTCATCGTTGAGCAGAACATGACATTCGAGAAGACGGAGCAATCTCTCCCGGTCCACTACGCCACAGCACGGTACGTGACTTGACATACTTTACAGACATTAATGTTCATTTTATAACAATTCTGTTTACTATCCCATTAAGCCCTAGTGAAGTGGTGTTGTTTCAATACGAATTCTATAAATAGATATGTGTTTTAGGACTTTGGAGACGCCAACCGTCAAATGCCAGACTCGACATAACATGATCTGGACAATAAATTTGTATCTTTTCAATGTAGCAACCCTTCGTCGTCCTTTAGTAAAAATAATAATAATGATGTTTTGTTAAACTTTTATGATAAAAATTCTTTGTCGTTTGTAAATTTTAATCAACTTTTATTTTATTGAATTTGGATTTTTAAAAGAACATAAAACAGGAGGTTCTTAACTTGTTGCGTATATTTATATTTTGATTAAAACGACAAGGAAATTTCGTTCTAAAATTGTACCAAAATATCGGTGAAATCCCCTTCAGCCACTTTGGTAACTAACTAATTCGTAACCTTACGAGCTACGTTAATCGAGAGAGCGGTGTTGGCCTAGTGGTAGAAACCTTGACTTTCATTCTGAAGGTCGTGGGTTCGACTCACGGCCGGCCGTGCACCAATAGATGTTTCTATGTGCGCTAATTGACATTGCTCTTACGGTGAAGGTAAATCTTATATCTTTAAATGAGCAATTCTTGTATATAAATATATATATATATAATTGGAATCTCGGAATTGGCTCCAACGATTTTCATGAAATTTGGTATATAGGGGGTTTCGGGGGCGATAAATCGATCTAGCTAGGAATCATTTTTAGAAAAAGTCATTTTATTCGTGTTTTATCGAAACTTACTTTTTTTTATCTGAAAAATATGACTCTTCCTGACATCTATTGGCGAACTACTAATACTATTTTTTGTGAGCAATAAACTTATTCCAGCAGATGGCGTTGTTAAGTAACACGAAGTCAATGAGTGTTTACTTTGAGGTTAGACTAAGTAAAAAAAAAATACCGAGCGAAGCTCGGTCATCCAGGTACTATAGTGATTAAACCCGCTGCTTAGTTGGTTCCAGAAGTATCGACAAGTTCTCTCCTCTGGAAATGGTTGACTAAGCTGAAGGGGTAGTAGGTGCTGGGCAAGCCTACTCCATCCTCACGCCAAAAAGGACCCAATGAAAAAGGGTCTAATTGCGAAAACAGTCCATTCAAGTACAAGTACGTTAAATCAATTTTCTTCTCTGTTTTGTAATCAGTTACTAATAAACACTTTTTTTCCGTTTTTGTTCCATTCAGCTACTTTGTAACTAACTGATTCGTAACCAGATCGAAATGATGATCAAAAAGCGCACCTACGAATCGTATAAAAACTAGTCTAAGTCCCGATCCCGTGGGAATATCAAAAAAAAAAGTAGCCTTTAGCCTTCCTCAGTAAATGGACTATCCAACACAAAAGTAATTTTTCAATTCCTACCTGCAGTTCCTGAGGACAGAGCGTTCAAACAAACATACAAACTCTTCAGCTTTATAATATAAACTATTTCACCCGCGTTATTCCCGATCCCGTGGAAATATCAAAAATGAAAAGTTTCTCGATAAATGGACTATCCAACACAAAAATAATGTTTCAATACGAACTTGTAGTTCCTGAGACTAGCGCGTTCAAATAAACAAACTCTTCAGCTTTTATTAGTATAGATAAAGTATAGATTTGAAAAAAAAACAACCATTTTTCATACAATAATTAACAAAGACGTTACATATTTTGCGGTTAGCGGCTGGTTACCTCCTTAAATTGTTAGAACACTCTACCTACCTACTGATTTATCGGGACTGGATTAAGACTGGGACTTTAAGCATTCCGGAGGCTTATAGTCCCAGCCTTAATCCAGTACCGATAAATCAGTAGGTAAATTGTTTTAACTCTCTGTACAGAAAATAAAAAAAACCCAGCCAAGTACCGTTATAGGTATTCCGTTTTTAGTAGGTATTTGTTGTTATAGCGGCAACAGAAATATATAAATAAATAAATATTGCAGGACATTCCACACATCGCCATCTAGCCCCAAGCTAAGTAACTAGACTTGTGTTATGGGTGCTAGACAACGGATATATACTACTTATATACTTTTCTTTTGTAAATATATACTTATAATACATAGAAACAACCAGACCAAAGACAAATATCTTAGCATAAATAATTGTCTGAGGCGGGAATCGAACCCGCAACCCTGTGTTTGGCAGTCCGGCATGGTGACCATTGTGCCAACTGGATTGTCGACATCTGTCTAGCTATTACGGTTCATGACATACAACAGCCTAGTGACAGACAGACGGACGAACAGTATAGAGTCTAAAAGAGTCAAAAGGTCTTTTTTGCCGGGCAACGGGCAACTTGCCCGGCAAAAAAGTTATTTTCCATCCAAAGGTTGCCTGGAAGAAATCGCTTGCAGCGATAAGACCGCCCATTTGCGCAACTTATACTTTCTAGCTATTACTTCACTTTGTGTATATCGTGTTCTGTTTCTTCCTGTGTTGTACAAATAAAGTTATCTATCTATCTAACTTCGTGTCGGGCCACGTTTTTGTCTGCGGGGTACGGAATCTGTGACCCCTGAATAAAATTTATTTTAGGGTCTTTAAATCTGAAATAAATCGTTAACCCCTGTCCTAGATAAGCGTGTTACCAGCGTGTTACATTTTAGAATGGAGTAGCCGCGCCCTGCGGTTTCATACACGTAAGCCTGGGGCCTTTTATGGCTTCGCACGGCTTGTGCATTTAGCCAGTGTCGAGTTATATTTTGCATCAAATTATGACCCGATTTTTCATAAATCGGGCCTTAAGTGTTTTAAAACAGTAAAAGTCGTCATAGTCCGTCAAGTCAGGGGCTATAGTAAAGCGGTGGCAAGTTTACCATAACCTTAATAGGACATTTGGAGGCAACGAGAAAACTTCATGTTTGACACTGATTTTTACTACACTTGTGCACTTACACAGAACTAAATTGAATAACATTCCACCAGAATTATACAATTCAACTCGGGTTACAACTAAGTTTCATGAAGATAAAACTGCAGCACGACATGTTGGTAACTCGTTCCCGCCAAAACTTCGCCTGGGGCCTTAAAAGTAGCCTATGTATTATTCTAGAATTCTGTCTATCTAAATACCAAGTTTCATTGCAAACAGTTCAGTCGATTTTGAAAGAGTAACAAACACATACTATAAACATACCAAACACACAAACTTTCACATTTATATAACGTTATTGTCATTTTGAGATACAGGTCAAATTATTTCCTATGGGTACGGTCGGGGTCAAAATTGCATACCCACCGTAGAGCTCCAAAACTTCCATAATTTGAAGTTTAAGTTTAAAGTCTTGAATTTATTAGATACCGAAATATTATCAATACTAATAATTATAAAGCTGAGTTTGTTTGTTTGAACGCGCTAATCTCAGGAACTACTGGTTTACATTGAAAAAATATTTTTTGTGTTGGATAGTCCATTTGTCGAGGAAGACAAAAGGCTATTTTATATTTCGATATTCCCACGGGATCGGGCTTTACGCGGGTGAAACCGCGGAGCGCTGCTAGTTATAAATAAACATTACAATAATAGTCATTTTTAACCGACTTGAGGTTCTCAATTCGGTTGTATGGTTTTTTTATAGAACTCTATAGTGGGTCTGCAATTCTAGCTCGGACCGTACATGAACTTGTAAAAAATTGCAAAATATAAGGCTAACGGTATCTTCAATTCGTTGCCGTTATTTATTGAAGCAGATAATTTGCAAAGCCTTAAGAGCACATAGCTATGTCTGCATTTAAAATTGATATTCAGTTAATATTCGTTGAGATTGTTGAGAGTGCCTTTGATTATCACAGATTCCTTAGAAAAAGTTTAATAAAGCTTTGAAAGGTAACGTTATCACGACCGTCCTTTTAGCTTTCGCGTATCTAGCCTTCTGTCAGTTAACATCTTTTGTAACCCGCTGTAAAACACACAAAGCTGTTTTTATTTTTATTTTATGTTCAAAAACGAGGTCAACACATTCCAAGGAAATAATTCAGCGTTTGTGAGCAGCTATGGGAGATGTTGAATGAGAGCCTAGTCGCTTTTCTCGTACATATTTAATTTTCAGTGTGTAATTAATGAAGTTCAGATGAGTTTATTCACGCCAAGCGTATTGACTAATTAATGTTATACGAGTAGTACGAGATCCCTTTAAGAACGACCTTCATCGGGTTTCACCTGTTTAATGGCTGAAAAGTATTTTATATCAAACTTAACTTTATAAACCTGCCTACCCAAGAGTTGTGACGGGAAAAAATAGTCAATTTAACGTTTCCATATTCTTCATACTTTCGATTGATATGGAATTTGTCTTTTAAACAAACCAGTAAAAGGTTCGAAATAGGTACCAAACAAAACATTAAATTGTTAATTAATAAAATTCAGTTTTTAGTTCCGAGCCTAGTGCCAAAACACAAAATGCAAAGTGCACCGCCCTCCCGCCCACTTGAAGAGGCATGCAATGAGGACAAGCAAAAGTTAGTATTAGTGACACCATTCATAAACCACGACACGTGTTTCGCGTCTACACGACGCATCATCAGGATTGGACCCCGACCGCGCTATATGGGCGACAAACGTTAGATACGACGTCGCTCTCCGAGATGTTGCCTCGCCGAACGCTGGAACAAGAGTGAGTCCACGACGCCGCTCCTTCCCCCTTTTATGCACTGTCGACGCCACGCCCACCACCTCCTCGCCCCACTATTGATCTGAGTAGTGGAGATGGGACTATATTTGTTTGCTCGTTCAGAAGTGTATTTTGTGGATTATTATTTTTTAGAATTTCCAACTGTTCCAACACACACAGACGCAATCCTTTTTCACAAATGTGTAATATATTATAGATGTTGTTGTCCTGTAGTGAATGGCCCGTATCTATCAAATGTTTAGCAAAGTGTGATTTTTCGGGATGGCCATTTCTAAACGCGGCAATGTGTTCTTTATATCTGGTATTGAAACTGCGACCTGTCTGACCCACGTAAACCGCGTTACACTCGTCGCAAACCAAACGATATACCCCGGACTTCTTCGAATTCTCTAAACGATCTTTGCCGTTACAAAGGCGACGAATCGTTTGGTTAGTCCTGAACGCCACGTTGACATCATGTCTTTTTAGAGTATTTTGTATTTTGTATGATAATGGTCCCACGTAGGTCAGACTGCTCACATTTTTATTTATAACTGTTTCTGGTGGTTGAGCATATAGAAGTGAGCGAACTACCTTCTTTTGTTTTTGTGTAATTAAATTATCAACCACCCGCGTGGTATATCCGTTTGAGATTGCTATTTGATAAATAGTTTGAAGTTCTTTGTCATATCCGTCCGCGGACATTGGCACTGACATTAATCTATGTATATGGCTTCGAAAAGCCGCCAGTTTATGTTGGAGAGGGTGACAAGATGATGACGGAATAATAGTGTCCGTATGAGTGGGTTTACGGTAAATTTT
The DNA here is from genome assembly GCA_951213275.1 of Idaea straminata. Lineage (NCBI taxonomy): Eukaryota > Metazoa > Arthropoda > Insecta > Lepidoptera > Geometridae > Idaea > Idaea straminata. The sequence continues at coordinate 7,860,409 of OX577857.1, read as the reverse complement.
GAAGGTCAATTTGTTGTCTTTCCGAGTAATTGTTAAATCTAAGAAGTTTAGGGAATTATTTGACTCTAACTCTAGTTTGAATTTTATTTTCGGGTGAATATTGCTGATATTTGAAACAAATGAGTTTATTTGTGAGAGGGTACCCGTCCAGCAGATAAATATGTCATCGACATATCTGTAATAGAATAGAATGTGTGGTTCACTCACTATATTGTTACTTTCAAAGTTATCCATGAAAACATCTGCCATAAGTGGGCTTAATGGGGAACCCATAGCCAAACCCTCTTTTTGTTGATAGTATTGGCTGTTGAACCTAAAGTAGTTCTGTTCCATACATAATCTAGTTAAATCTATAATTTCATCTATTTCTCCAGGTAGAAGTCGCTGTCTCTCAAACAGTTGGTTTAGAATTTGTAAACACTCCTGATAAGGAACGTTGGTAAATAGGCTTTCTACATCCAATGATAATAAAACGGAGTGTGTGGGTATTTGTAAATCTTTAATTTTATTAATTAATTCGGAACTGTTCTTTATACTATGTTTCGGTTTAAAACTCAGTTTGGCTTTTATGTAGTAATTGAGAAACTTAGCCAAATTATATGCTGGAGCACCGATATATGAGACTACGGGACGCATCGGAATGTTCTCTTTGTGAATTTTTGGCAGACCGTATAAAAGTGGAGACCGTGGATTCATTGGTACTATGTTTTTAAGATTCTCTGGAGAAATAAATGTTGTTGTTTTGATACTGTTTTTTATTTCTACTGTGTATTTTCTAGTCGGATCCGAATTTAACCTTACAAAGTCGTCACCCTGAATGATGCTGTTTACCTTTTGTTCGTAATCAGTTCTTTCCAATATAACAATGGTGTTTCCTTTGTCTGCTTTTGACAAAACCAAATTTTCACGGTTTATTTTGTCCTGTATGGACTTATACATAATTAAATCATTTGATGTTTGAGTGGGTCGATAATTTCTGGTTTGAACTGATACCTGAAGCTTAACAGCATCATCCACCATACCCAAATGACACGCTACTTCAGAATCCACCACCAAAGTTTCGAGTGTCTTCTTCGACATTGTCTGATTTAAATTGTATTTTAAGCCTTTTTCTAAAAAGGCAATCTCTGGTGGAGTAAACTGAGTATTCGATAAGTTTTTTACGCGTGGATAAAAATTATGGGCCGTTGAATAATTACTGCTATTATTCCTATTAGAACTGTCTGTAGTTAATCTCTCCAACTTACTTCTTTGCGTTAAATATTTATCATGAGCTAACCTTGATGCCAACTCCCTCGCCTTGTTATCTAAGATATCGAATTCCACATTATGTAGTTTGTAGCTTAGCTCTGTATACAAAACTTTGATATGTAGTTTGAGGTTGTCTCTAACCGTGAACCAATACCGACATTCTTCATTTAACCATATTTGTTTGGCTTTTGTTAACGCTATGTGACTCGAATGACTGTGTGTGTTGGAACGTACATTAATGTAATTTGGAATGATCTTACGTTGTTTGCACTGCTGATTGAACCAAACATTTTGAGCTGCGAGACGATGTAATTTGGTGAGCTTGATATACAGCTTCGCCTGTTCAGCTATACCTGCTGACCTAAGATAGTTGATTGAATCCGGCGTTACTTTTCGGAACTCCATATCTGTAATGGAAGTATTAATATTTAGTTTTTAGTTCCGAGCCTAGTGCCAAAACACAAAATGCAAAGTGCACCGCCCTCCCGCCCACTTGAAGAGGCATGCAATGAGGACAAGCAAAAGTTAGTATTAGTGACACCATTCATAAACCACGACACGTGTTTCGCGTCTACACGACGCATCATCAGGATTGGACCCCGACCGCGCTATATGGGCGACAAACGTTAGATACGACGTCGCTCTCCGAGATGTTGCCTCGCCGAACGCTGGAACAAGAGTGAGTCCACGACGCCGCTCCTTCCCCCTTTTATGCACTGTCGACGCCACGCCCACCACCTCCTCGCCCCACTATTGATCTGAGTAGTGGAGATGGGACTATATTTGTTTGCTCGTTCAGAAGTGTATTTTGTGGATTATTATTTTTTAGAATTTCCAACTGTTCCAACACACACAGACGCAATCCTTTTTCACAAATGTGTAATATATTATAGATGTTGTTGTCCTGTAGTGAATGGCCCGTATCTATCAAATGTTTAGCAAAGTGTGATTTTTCGGGATGGCCATTTCTAAACGCGGCAATGTGTTCTTTATATCTGGTATTGAAACTGCGACCTGTCTGACCCACGTAAACCGCGTTACACTCGTCGCAAACCAAACGATATACCCCGGACTTCTTCGAATTCTCTAAACGATCTTTGCCGTTACAAAGGCGACGAATCGTTTGGTTAGTCCTGAACGCCACGTTGACATCATGTCTTTTTAGAGTATTTTGTATTTTGTATGATAATGGTCCCACGTAGGTCAGACTGCTCACATTTTTATTTATAACTGTTTCTGGTGGTTGAGCATATAGAAGTGAGCGAACTACCTTCTTTTGTTTTTGTGTAATTAAATTATCAACCACCCGCGTGGTATATCCGTTTGAGATTGCTATTTGATAAATAGTTTGAAGTTCTTTGTCATATCCGTCCGCGGACATTGGCACTGACATTAATCTATGTATATGGCTTCGAAAAGCCGCCAGTTTATGTTGGAGAGGGTGACAAGATGATGACGGAATAATAGTGTCCGTATGAGTGGGTTTACGGTAAATTTTGAAGGTCAATTTGTTGTCTTTCCGAGTAATTGTTAAATCTAAGAAGTTTAGGGAATTATTTGACTCTAACTCTAGTTTGAATTTTATTTTCGGGTGAATATTGCTGATATTTGAAACAAATGAGTTTATTTGTGAGAGGGTACCCGTCCAGCAGATAAATATGTCATCGACATATCTGTAATAGAATAGAATGTGTGGTTCACTCACTATATTGTTACTTTCAAAGTTATCCATGAAAACATCTGCCATAAGTGGGCTTAATGGGGAACCCATAGCCAAACCCTCTTTTTGTTGATAGTATTGGCTGTTGAACCTAAAGTAGTTCTGTTCCATACATAATCTAGTTAAATCTATAATTTCATCTATTTCTCCAGGTAGAAGTCGCTGTCTCTCAAACAGTTGGTTTAGAATTTGTAAACACTCCTGATAAGGAACGTTGGTAAATAGGCTTTCTACATCCAATGATAATAAAACGGAGTGTGTGGGTATTTGTAAATCTTTAATTTTATTAATTAATTCGGAACTGTTCTTTATACTATGTTTCGGTTTAAAACTCAGTTTGGCTTTTATGTAGTAATTGAGAAACTTAGCCAAATTATATGCTGGAGCACCGATATATGAGACTACGGGACGCATCGGAATGTTCTCTTTGTGAATTTTTGGCAGACCGTATAAAAGTGGAGACCGTGGATTCATTGGTACTATGTTTTTAAGATTCTCTGGAGAAATAAATGTTGTTGTTTTGATACTGTTTTTTATTCCGATTGAATCCGGCGTTACTTTTCGGAACTCCATATCTGTAATGGAAGTATTAATATTTAGTTTTTAGTTCCGAGCCTAGTGCCAAAACACAAAATGCAAAGTGCACCGCCCTCCCGCCCACTTGAAGAGGCATGCAATGAGGACAAGCAAAAGTTAGTATTAGTGACACCATTCATAAACCACGACACGTGTTTCTCCACTACTCAGATCAATAGTGGGGCGAGGAGGTGGTGGGCGTGGCGTCGACAGTGCATAAAAGGGGGAAGGAGCGGCGTCGTGGACTCACTCTTGTTCCAGCGTTCGGCGAGGCAACATCTCGGAGAGCGACGTCGTATCTAACGTTTGTCGCCCATATAGCGCGGTCGGGGTCCAATCCTGATGATGCGTCGTGTAGACGCGAAACACGTGTCGTGGTTTATGAATGGTGTCACTAATACTAACTTTTGCTTGTCCTCATTGCATGCCTCTTCAAGTGGGCGGGAGGGCGGTGCACTTTGCATTTTGTGTTTTGGCACTAGGCTCGGAACTAAAAACTAAATATTAATACTTCCATTACAGATATGGAGTTCCGAAAAGTAACGCCGGATTCAATCAACTATCTTAGGTCAGCAGGTATAGCTGAACAGGCGAAGCTGTATATCAAGCTCACCAAATTACATCGTCTCGCAGCTCAAAATGTTTGGTTCAATCAGCAGTGCAAACAACGTAAGATCATTCCAAATTACATTAATGTACGTTCCAACACACACAGTCATTCGAGTCACATAGCGTTAACAAAAGCCAAACAAATATGGTTAAATGAAGAATGTCGGTATTGGTTCACGGTTAGAGACAACCTCAAACTACATATCAAAGTTTTGTATACAGAGCTAAGCTACAAACTACATAATGTGGAATTCGATATCTTAGATAACAAGGCGAGGGAGTTGGCATCAAGGTTAGCTCATGATAAATATTTAACGCAAAGAAGTAAGTTGGAGAGATTAACTACAGACAGTTCTAATAGGAATAATAGCAGTAATTATTCAACGGCCCATAATTTTTATCCACGCGTAAAAAACTTATCGAATACTCAGTTTACTCCACCAGAGATTGCCTTTTTAGAAAAAGGCTTAAAATACAATTTAAATCAGACAATAACGCCGGATTCAATCAACTATAATAAAATTCAATAAGATTTTTTTAGACTATACATTTGCAATTTATTTATTGACCTATTTAATTTGATGAAAAATACTTTTCATTCATTAAACAGATCAATGAAGGTCACTCTTAAAGGGATCTCCGACTAGAAGCACATAACAGTAATATTCATTTATTTTGTCTTATCTCATCGCTTAACAGTGAATGAGTATCCATCAGGGTGTATAATGTTTTTATTCCCTTATTCTATTGACTTCTGCCTATCTAATATTCAATATCCTGCCAAGTACGAGTTGGACTCGAAGAGTTGTATATCCTACTAATATTATAAATGTGAAAGTTTGTGTGTGTCTAGATATCTAGATACCGAGTTTCATCGCAATCGGTCCAGTGGTTTTTGCTTGAAGAAGTAACAAACACACACACACATACACACGCGCACACACAATTTTCACATTTATAATATTAGTAGGATTACAGGACATCCACACATCGCCATCTAGCCCCAAGCTAAGTAACTAGACTTGTGTTATGGGGTGCTAGACTACGGATATACTACTTATATGCTTTTCTTTTGAAAATATATACTTGGATACATAGATAGATAACTTTATTTGTACAACACAGGAAGAAACAGAACACTATATACACAAAGTAAAGTAATAGCTAGAAAGTATAAGTTCAACAAATGGGCGGCCTTATCGCTGAAAGCGATTTCTTCAAGGCAACCTTTGTACTACTACTTACTTAATACCTATAATACATAGAAACAACCAGTCCCCAGACAAATATCTTAGCATAAATACTTGTCTGAGGCGGGAATCGAACCCGCAACCCAGTGTTTGACAGTCCGGCATGGTGACCATTGTGTCAACTGGGTCGTCATGAATTCCATACTATGTTGTATGTGAGCCCCAAGAATATGATTTTTTCCCTGTTTTTAGTAAAAGCGATAACAGAAATACACAATCTGTGAAAATTTCAACTGTCTAGCTTTCACGGTTCATGAGATGCAGCCTGGTGACAGACAGACGGACGGACGGACGGATGGACAGTGAAGTCTTAGTAATAGGGTCCCGTTTTTAGCCGACTTCAAAAAAAGGAGGTTTCAATTCGGTTGTATGTATTCTTTTTATTACACTTTGGGTACGGAAAATACTACACAGATTAAATTAAGGAATAAAAGTGAAACAAACTAACAATTCGTTTAGACGTTATACGTGAAAATCATGTAGGTACAGCTATTAAGCAGGGGTTTAATTGCTATTTTGTTGAACAAAGTTTAATTTCACTGTGAGTATTATTTTTGGTATAAATACCTATTTAAGTACAGTCAGCAAAGAACTGAGGGTAGCAGGTGCATATTTTAAATTTTTCTTTAATGATAGAACGTCCAAGCCCTTGTCCTGCTGGAAGGAGCTTCCGGAAGGACAATCCGACAGACGTGCGTCCTGCCAGCAGTACGCTTATTTTTGTGGATTTAGTATGAATATCAGAGGCTGTCCTTCTAGCAGTACTTGACTTTCATGCGTGATAAAATTAGGCAGGGGTGACAAACATTATCTTTTTAGAGGTATAGGTAACTAGAAATTGAAGTGGGCACTTCTTGAGATTATAGGGTAGAAAATAAATAAGAAAATTAAAAAAGTAAGCAGAAATCGCGTTTATTTTAGGAAAATGAAAAAAACAATTATGCTGGAATTCCATTCGTGATGTGGTAGGTGAAGCAGTTTCTTCCTGTCTGCGGAGAGCATAAAACACATCGCGGACCACATGTCTTGCAAAAATAGCTCGCTTTCTGCTGTTTCTTGTGGATTCTTGAGCAAACTATACATTTTCGTTGAACTCTCTTTCTGTCATCTGTTTTTGACAAAGCTTGAAGAATGTGTTCTCCGCTATGAGCGATGTTCTCATGTGGTGGCGGCTCATTCTCTTGTAGGTTATCAGCGTCATTGTTGGTCAGAGCTAATACCAGGTTGGTAGTAAACCACCTGTGAGACACCTGGTCATGTTCGGAGCGGAAGAAATTGTTAAAAACCAAATACGCATTTGTTTCTATAATGCCCAAAACCGAGGCATATATTCTATGTTCCCAGTTATGTGTGCCCCAAGCTTTTTCTAATGCCAATCCGTCCTGCCTAATGTGGTTATGAATATCGATAGCCGCAGCACCATCAAAATATTGCTGGACTAATTTAGGCCTATCAACTTCTCTGAAAAATAAATTTCCTTCATCGTCCCATCTTCTTTTGCGTGATGGCAGGCCAGCCAGTGTCGTTTCACAAGTGGCAATAAATGTATGAATTTTTTTATCTCTCCAGGCACAAGCAGTGAGCTGCACAGAGTCTTTTTCCGCTGTACTTACAATAGATGCCCCCTTATGCGTCGGACACTTTGCAGCCATCTCAGACACGGGATAAAAACTGTGTGCTGTCTTTACCAATCCAATGAAATGCAATCCAACTTTGAATAGCTCCACAGCTGTTTTGACTGAAGCAAACCATGAGTCTCCAACTATAACTCTTCCAGAACCATGCCATGGCTCTGTCAACCTCAAAGTAGTTGCAGTTCCTGCGCCAAATTCTCTTTGCCATTTCTTCGTACTCATTGCTTCTTTGCCCTCATTTATTTCCATTCTGATCATAATGTTAGTGTTACTATCACACGCTGTTTTTACTTCACACCCGACTCCTTTTGGTTTTCTTTTAATTTTCATAACAGCTGGCATGCCGTCTTTGAAGTACCCACCTCTTCCGTACCACGCGAACATGGATTCATCCACTGTTATTTTCCAACCAGGACGGATGGTCTCTTTTAGTTTGTCATTCACCATCATTATCAATGTTCTGGTGTTGCGCCATTTGTCACCATCATCGAGGTCTGAGGGTTGTGTGAAACGTAGTGCCATGAGAATGATCTCAAATCTTTGGCGACTCATTCCAAATCTTTGTCCAAAATTAGGAGGGGAAAATATACCGTCTGAGGTGGTATTCCAGTAGGATCGTCGGTCTGGCAGTTCTTGAAGAGTCATAGCATATAATATACCTAAAAAAGTTAATAACTCCTTCTCGTTCAATAATTTTTGTCTTGCTGGAAACGAAGAGTTGGTGCATTGAATTATGTAACCAAGTTTCTCTCGGGGAAATACCATAAAAAATGCATCCTTCACACTTCGTGCGGGCCCCGGTGGTACTAGCATGGTAGCTTTGAAATAGCCTTGTTGTCGTTGATCGACACGTATTGCTTCACGAAAAGTCCAGGTAACACCCTTTACAACGATTGTATTTCCAGCAGAAGAATTTGTTGCGCTGCTCGTACTCGAAGTCGGATGTACTGAAATAGTGGCCTCGTCATCTTCACTCGAAGAAGAACCCGATTCAGACGAAGCTGAAAAAAAATATCATTTCATCAAAAATATTTTGTAGCAAACCACAAAAAAATTCAATAAAAAAAAATGTTGTCAGTCCACGCAAATAACGAAAGTGAACATTGCGAACAGGCAACGCGAACGTCCAAATACTATTTTTCTTCTATGGCAACGCTATAAAACATAAGCTAACGAATAAAATAAAAAGGTGTGTAGGTAGGTACTTACAATGTTCTTCATTAGTATTTGCTTCCAATAAATCGCTTTCGGTTTCAACAATCAAAACTCCAACGGGCACGGTTGAAATTTTTTTGTCAATTTCCCAATATACTCTCGCGTAGTTATTTTCTACCTTTCTTACAGTACCCCAACAATAACTAATCTCGTAGTTATCACCAAAATGTTTGCGACTCCAGGTATTTAGGCCATCATTTTCGTCGAAATATGTCGCTTTGGCGCGAACGCGGACCCCACGTCTTATACTCGCCGCCATTTTGGCCAGACTGATCATAGAAACACGATTCAAAAACTCGCTGAATTAGAAAGAGACGCACTATACATTAGAGTTCATCACGTCCTGCTGGCAGGTTTAGAAAGCCTCTTATAACCAAAAACATTGCGTCCTACCGGTAGTACGCAAAGTCCTGCTGGCAGGACTCTGGACGTTCTATCATTAAATAACGGTTTAGTAATTATTAATTATTCTGCAGTGAAATTAAACTTAGTTCAACAAAATAGAAATTAAACCCCTGCTTAATAGCTGTACCTACATGATAGCCGCTTAATCGTCCTTTGCCGACTGTACCTAGTGACTATAATCACATACCTACCTACTAACCTAAAAAAATACCTTCTGATACCTTAAATAAATAATAATATCGTTTTATTATACATCTAGCGATTCTCTTTGGAGAGGTTTTTGGAACGTATCGTATTTCTATTAATTATTTTTTATTTTTTTTAAACCTTAAATTAATATTATTATCTCTTATACATTAATTTTAGGCAGATAGAAGTTATTTTATAGTTCAGATAGAAATTATGTAGTTTTATAAGATAGTATTTTTCCGCAGCAGCGCTTTATTGGTAGAAATTATGCGATTGATATTCACTATATTATCGCACTAACTACGTTTTGGTGCTTAAGGATTTTAGGCTGTGAGGCTTTTCGTTAAATTAGTGCTTATGCCGATGAGCACTAATTTAACGAAGGACTAGGGGATGGCTCCCCTAGTCCACGGGGAGCCATTAATCGTGAAATAGTTAATGACAGGGGGACCGTTAAGCGCAGGGGGGCCGTTGGGGAAGTACTAAAAGCACTTGGAAAGCACTAATTTATTCTACGTTCCGTAATTTAAATTCAAAATAAATTGTTAAATAAATAGGGTTTTATATTCTACAGTTAATCTTCTCAGTGTTAATAACGACTAAATTATTAATAGGACTGAGCATTTTGAATTCGTTAATTGGCGTATTCACAATGAACAAAAAAGATAATTAGCTTTCTGAAGTAATTTCGTCTCCTACGAACGAAAAAGTCCTGAATTTTTTTATTAGCTTTCTTCTGCGGCTGTCTTAATTGCCCATTCAATTAAACTAGTTAAGTAAATACCTTCTTTTGTGGATCCTTTGTTTTTATATCCTTATTCAGGTACGACGGCCATTAAACTCATTCAAACACTCTAGCCTACATTTTATTGTGAACAAACTGAAGAGTTTCACAATCATAAAAAATTCAACGGGACCTAAAAATTTCAAATTCATTTCTCATTTACAAATATTAAGAGGAAATGGTACCGGCGCTCTCGCCACACGACTGTTTCCTCCCTGGATTTTTAATAAAAATGATTAAAATTTATAACTGACCATGCCCATGATCATGTTTATTTATTTATTTTTTGTTTTTTAATTCTTAATTTCTATGATAATTAGAAAATGAAAAAACCAAGACATAGGAGCATGGTCATGGCAGTTATAAGTTTTATGCAATAAAAATATTTGCCCTAGTGTCATTATCCAGGGAGGAAACAGTCGACTACGTTTGTATGGAAAGAGCTTCGGTACCCTTTCCTCTTAAGTACTTTATTGACAGCTGTGCACCCTTTGGATCTATATCCACAAAGATTCTAATCAAGTAAGAACTTTCAAAGGAGAATGGTCTTTCTGGGCCTGGAGGCCTCATGAAACGAGTCATATATCAAATGAAAGGTGGTTTCAAGAGGAACATTTTATTGTATGACCACTTTTTCAAATTAGTTGTGAGATCGGAGTTATAGGTCATTAATGATAGGTGGTCGATTCACTCTCCGTACACCACTAGGGAGTATTAACGCCTTAATAGAATCAAATGTAGCCATCGTATGGCAATGAGTCATATATCAAATGATAGGTTATTTCAAAAGAAATAATTTAATGTATGATGATTTTTAAAATTATTTTTATTTTTAGAGTTATAGGCCATTTATGCTAAGTAGTAGGTATAGGTGTCTGAGGAGGTCTTCTCTTGTGCAATGCAAAAGCTTGATTAGAATCAGATGTTGGTCTCCTCATGAAACAAGGCATATATCAAATGAAAGGTGGTTTCAAGAGGAACATTTTATTGTAGAACCACTTTTTCAAATTAGTTGTGAGATCGGAGTTATAGGTCATTAATGATAGGTGATCGATTCACTCTCCGTACACCAGTAGGGAGTATTAACGCCTTAATAGAATCAAATGTAACCATCGTATAGCAATGAGTCATATATCAAATGATAGGTTATTTCAAAAGCAATAATTTAATGAATGATGATTTTTAAAATTATTTTTAGTTTTATAGGCCATTTATGCTAAGTAGTAGGTATAGGTGACTGAGGTCTTCTCTTGTGCAATGCAAAAGCTTGATTAGAACTAGATGTTGGTCTCCTCATGAAACGAGGCATATATCAAATGAAAGGTGGTTTCAAGAAAAACATTTTATTTTAAGACCACTTTTTCAAAATAGTTGTGGGTTCGGAGATATAGGTCATTAATGGTAGGTGGTCGTTTCACTGGCGAGTTTTCTCCGTACACCGCTAGGGAGTATTAACGCCTGAATAGAACCAGATGTACCCATCATATAGCAACGAGTCATACATCAAACTAGCAGCGCTCCGCGGTTTCACCCGCGTAATATCGAAATATAAAATAGTCTAAACCCTTATTCAACAATGGACTATGCAACACAAAAATATATTTTTTTTCTATCCGAACCAGTAGTTTCTGAGATCAGAGCGATCAAACAAACAAACACTTTGTATGCTAAGTAGTAGGTATAGGTGACTGAGGTCTTCACTTGTGCAATACAGATGCTTGATAAAAGCAGATGTTGCTTTCCTCTTGAAACGAGTCATTTATAAAATGAAAGGTGGTTTTAAGGGGAACCATTTTATTGTAAGACTATATTTTCGAAATAGTAGTGGTTTCGTAGTTAGAGATCGATAAATGTACTTAAGTAAGTATTCAGTTGTATCAGAAATAGTTGTCGTGATTTAGTCATCACTACCTAATACTATTTAGTGGCATAGCAGGCTGATAAAAAGCATGATGCTTATCGTAACCGAGGTATAGGTTATGATACCTAAGTAGGATTATAAATAGGTTCAATGTCCTGCAAACCACACAAGAAAAGAATGCTCACGTCTCGTGACGGGTCTTGTACAATAGGTATAATAATGATACCACACACCTTTCTTCGTTTATAGTGTTCTTGCAGAAACGCACGATAGGTACTCGTATACCTATCGTGCGTTTCTTTTGTTACTGCAATAATATCTATTCAGATTTTCCTGTTTGGGGACTAGGTATTTTTCTAATCGACTAAATCGATTGTGATGAAACTCGGTATGGAAATTGTTGGAGACCTAGATTAACACAAAATATTATTTTTTCGATATTCCCACTGAATAGAGACTAACGCTGATGCAACTATGAATCTTCGTTATCAAGGAATAATTTCCAAGGGTTATTCCTTTCGACTCCCGCTTATAGGGGCCGTAAGGAAAATCTTACGACCTCTACTCAATAATAAAAGTGCGGGGTGGTGGTCCAACCATGGGGCCCATTAAGCGGGAGTCGAAAGGAATAATCCTCTATTTCATTAATTCTGTATTCACAATCCGCGTTGAACCACCGCACACTTGGGCCTCCAACTATAGGTCGTGGTTCAACTTTTTAAATAGTTGGACCACGGGACTGTTCAGAGTCCCGTTGGACATTCATGACGCGGAGTCTGAAGATTTAAATTATTTCGTTAAATAACAGAACACTGTTTGTCGAGAAAATATTATTTATACAAAATACGCAATAATAAATGAAAAACCACATTAAACTTAACACAAAAACATAATAAAATAACAAAAGATATTACCAACTAAAACGTTTAAAATAATTAAAAATGCATTTGCTGCATAAGCTGCATCTGCATAAGCTATTGCATAGCTTTTATCGCGGGCTTTGAGCGCAGCGCCCGAATCTAGAATAAAACCTAACACCCCCGACTCCACCCACCATGTAGCTCGGCCGAGCGTTCGCTTAAGTGTATGTGTATGGTACGAAGCTCGCACGATGCAATAGCTTTACCGCGGCAGTCCCGGGTGCCACACATTTATTTTTAATAAAGGAACAACACTGACCGTACTGTCGTATAAAGCCACATCAGCAACATCACGACAGGGCGCTGGCGGCGGCGCAGCATGGTCATACGACGCTTTGGCCATTTTCGTCTTTTCATTTATTTTGTTAAATAAGACAATAATATCTTGAACTAAATATATATCTACTTGAATTCGATTACTGAGAAAAAACCTACTAAGTACTAAACTCTGGCAATATACACAAGCCGTGCGAAGCTATGATTTGACATGAAAGTTGTCAGTGAAAGCGATTTTCCCTATGGCTGAAAGTTTTACTTTCAACACGCTCGTTAGGCACCTTCGGAGTATGAATAATGAAGAGTACCTTTTGTTTCTTGAAGATACCTAGTCCAAAAGAGATGGTAATTTCAATTTCAATTTCAATTCATTTATTTCAGACTTTTCATCCATAGTAATGTAATGTAATGGTAATGTTTTGTCGAAACTTATTGATTGCAATAGGTTCCGACAAAGCAAACCATCAACATCAAAATGGCTTGCGTATGACTCTACATCTGAGCTCACGACTCGTGATGGTACCTATACCTCGGTTACGATAAGTATCATGCTTTTTATCAGCCTGTTGTGTCACTAAATAATGCTAAATAGTGATGTCTATATCACGACAGACATTGTCAACAATTTCTGATACTACTGAATACTTACTTAAGTACATTTAACGATATCTTACTTCGAAACCACTAATATTTCGAAAAAGTAGTCTTACAATAAAATGTTTCCCTTAAAACCACCTTTAATTTGATATATGACTTGTTTCATGAGGAGGGCAACATATTCTGTTTATAGCCAAGCATCTGCATTGCATTAGGAAAGACCTTAGTCACCGATATCTACTAATTAACAGAAATGACCTATATCCCCTAAAATAGAAACAATTTTTAAAAGTCAGGATACACTAAATTATTTCTCTTGAAATAAACTATTATTTGATATAATATGACTCATTACTATACGATGGCTACATCTGATTCTATTCTGGTGTTAATACTCCCTAGTGGTGTACAGAGACAATTCGCAAGTGTACCGATCACCTACCATTATTGACCTATAACTCTGAATCCACAACTATTTTGAAAAAGGGGTCTTAAAATAAAATGTTTTTCTTGAAACCACCTTTCATTTGATATATGACTTGTTTCATGAGGAGGGCAACATATTCTGTTTATAGCCAAGCATCTGCATTGCATAAGGAAAGACCTTAGTCACCGATATCTACTAATTAACAGAAATGACCTATATCCCCTAAAATAGAAACAATTTTTAAAAGTCAGGATACACTAAATTATTTCTCTTGAAATAAACTATTATTTGATATAATATGACTCATTACTATATGATGGCTACATCTGATTCTATTCTGGTGTTAATACTCCCTAGTGGTGTACAGAGACAATTCGCAAGTGTACCGATCACCTACCATTATTGACCTATAACTCTGAATCCACAACTATTTTGAAAAAGGGGTCTTAAAATAAAATGTTTTTCTTGAAACCACCTTTCATTTGATATATGACTTGTTTCATGAGGAGGGCAACATATTCTGTTTATAGCCAAGCATCTGTATTGCACAAAGAAAGACCTTAGTCACCGATATCTACTACTACTTAGCCTATAACGGCCTATAACTCTAAAAATAAAAATATTTTTTGAAAGTCATGATACACTGAATTATTCCTCTTGAAATAAACTATTATTTGGTGTATGACTCATTACTGTACGATGGCTACATCTGGTTCTATTCAGGCGTTAATACTCCCTAGCGGTGTACGGAGAAAACTCGCAAGTGAAACGACCACCTACCATTAATGACCTATATCTCCGAACCCACAACTATTTTGAAAAAGTGGTCTGAAAATAAAATGTTTTTCTTGAAACCACCTTTCATTTGATATATGCCTCGTTTCATGAGGAGACCAACATCTGATTCTAATCAAGCTTTTGCATTGCACAAGAGAAGACCTCAGACACCTATACCTACTACTTAGCATAAATGGCCTATAACTCTAAAAATAAAAATAATTTTAAAAATCATCATACATTAAATTATTTCTTTTGAAATAACCTATCATTTGATATATGACTCATTGCCATACGATGGCTACATTTGATTCTATTAAGGCGTTAATACTCCCTAGTGGTGTACGGAGAGTGAATCGACCACCTATCATTAATGACCTATAACTCCGATCTCACAACTAATTTGAAAAAGTGGTCATACAATAAAATGTTCCTCTTGAAACCACCTTTCATTTGATATATGACTCGTTTCATGAGGCCTCCAGGCCCAAGCTCTGTACATTTTTTCCCATTATCCTTTCAAATCCTTTCATTTCAGAGGATTTCAACCGTCCTATTTTAGTTACTAATTTGGTTCTTATTGATATTGAAGGTCTCTAGATGGCAAAAAACATTTCAGCTAGATGATACAAAAGCAGAATGAGCAAGTTGCAAACTGTCTGAAATTACCAACACTCCGGATGCTTTCGATTGATTTTTAGTCGAATTGCAATATTAAAACAAAGCTCAATTCTGTTCTTCAATTAATTGTAAAGTAATTCTACACAGAAATAAAAGTTTCTTGGAGCAAGAAATAATTATTTCCCTATAGGGCAACCATGGTTGCATAGACGTCGAAGTGGGTAAACATAACCTAAAATTCTTAAAAACATACTCAAAAAATATTTACTTTATTCTGTTTTTAAACACAAATATTTTGTTAACTTTTTATTATTTTAACAAGTCTTTTCTTTTATTCGCAACTGTGAAAAAAAACATCATACGATATGCGTGTAGATTTGATCATTGCATCTCGGCTTTATGACACGCTCGCGTTCCGCTCGCGCCTCATAGACCGTCTCTATGCAATGATCAATTTACCACACTTGTATCGTAATGTACTGTTAGCAGATGTTAAAAGAAATTATTATAGAATTGATGGAAAAGCTGTAACACACTGAAATTCATCAATTAATTTTAAATTAGCATAATACATATTCCATTTCTAGAAACCTTTTTTCTGTGCATAATTTTTTTTTATATTTGTCAACAGATTCGAATGCCACCGAGCTGGTGACGAACGGCAATGTGGTGAGAATGAACCCTCGGGGAGAGAGGGACGACGTCAGAACGTTTCATGTATGTGATGATAACTTATAAAAAAATAATCTTATAGAAGTGCCGTTTTTTTTTCTCGTGAACAACGAAATCTTGAAGTGCTCGTTTAGTGATGAAGTGAAATTGTGATGGCTTATGGCGGTTAAACACTGTGGATTTAAAAAACAAAAGGTTTTTAAAAAAGATAGTTCGTAATGTTAGAATTTAATGTTTTTGTAGACCATTAAAAGTTAATATTTTTGTATGAATAGAAGAAAAAGTTTGTAAATAATACATTTTAGATTAGTTTATGTATAACTGTTCAAATGTGGTATTATCTATCTTTCCTAAAAACGTGAAATAAATCCTCAATTGTTTTATGAATCTCTTCCTAAAGCAAAGTGACTGGGTATGCTAGGTACTTACGTCCTTTTAGGGTAGCACGCAGCATCTCGCAAATAGTTTGGTATTATTAAGCACCAGGGCATTTTTCTTTTTTGACATTTGTCGTGCAAATCATTTTTTCTATCATGTGCCTGTTCATTCTTTGTAATTTTATCTGTTTTATTCTCATCATTTTTTGTTTTGTAAATATGTGTTTTCTATTTGTTTACTCTTTTCTTGTCCGTGTGCTCTTCTAATAAATGTCTATTCTATTCTACTTAGTAGAGGCCCTATCCCTTCTCATAACCTTATTGAGACCTTTTCCTCTCTCAAAATTAACCGCCTTGTTGTTATTGTATAGCTTTAATTGGAATCAAATAGATACTTACTAGTACAAAATTGGTAAAAGCAAACTAATTGTATTCAAACAACCATCACAGCTGTTATTGTTTCATTGTATTTGTAATTATATATAACAAGTCAGGTTCTGGGAATTTAATAATCACAACAAACGTTCATTTTTAGTAAAATAGATTGGTCTATCTTGTCCTATTGGGCTATATCTTCTATCTATCTTATTCGCGTTTCAATATTTATAAAATTCATTATTAAATTATCGAATTAATTCGTACAAAAATGTTACAAAGATTTGACGCCCTTAGCAGCTGAGTAACTAAAACGCAGTCTGCCAATTTCGCATTATGCCAACGACTCGCGAGTGACGTGATTCTTTTATGAATTTTGAAATAAAGTTTGAAACGCGACTACATCGCTTGTTTACTGAAGTAGTCGACACACGTAACGTTAGCATACCCATAGTACCCATGCTTCTTTCTACCTCATAGAGATGAGAATTAGGATTGTTCATTTTTTAATTTGATTGAAATATACACCATTTAGAGAAATAGACTTCTTCTACATTATAGATAAACATTTAATTAAAAATAAACGTTCATGTATCATATTTTCGAATAAATATATTTGACCATCACATGCACTCTGATAACGTCACCATTGGCGGTATGCCGAAATCGACATGTGCCATAATAAATTTAAAAAAAAAAAACAAATGACAGCCAACTAATAAATATGGACACTCTTTTATTTTACACAACTTAGACAATTGAAGGCATTGCTATTACGCCATTAGCGACTTCACCACGTTTAAAAGTTAAAAAATATTCAAAAAGAAAAGGAAATCTCAAAAATATTCAAATTAGTATCTTCTATTAGTCTATTTACGAAAAATTATATAAAACCATAGGTCAGAAAATTTGGACAATCGCAATTAGTTGCCAATATAACAGAATATTATAAAGATATATTTTAAGATAAGATTTATATCTTTAATCTCAAGAGTAGGTAAGTACACCTACTTAGTTTAGATCAAAGATTTGATAATCTAATTGTAAAAGCATTGTAATCCTAGCGGGGTGAAGGGTTCCATGTAAGTACTAGGGGTATAATGGATCTTGTTATTTATTCAGGTGGTACTAAGTCCCGATTTTTTGTACTCTGTCCCTTTATTATAAGTATAGATAAGTCTCGGAAATATAGGTGAGTTAGGTACCTATTATAAAGTAAATCTTGAAACTTTTTATAGGGAAATTCATTCAGAAAATAAACTTGATAAATTAGTTATTATTTCGTAAGTTTGCAACACGCGGTGTTGATTTAGTGATTTAATAACTGAACGGATGTTGACCGCACGTCTGCCGATCAATAACGACTCAACTGCAAGCCAACTGCTAAATCACAGTCGCTGTACAATTATTTTAGATGACCATTGGCCATGCACTATTCAATTCAATTCCTGATTGTCTGACGTAGTCGACTGTTTCCTCCCTGGATAATGACACTAGCACAAACATTTTTGTTGCATAAAACCTATAACTGTCAAGACTATTCCTATCTTGTCTTGTTTTTTTTTTGTTTTTTAATTATCATAGAAATTAAGATTTTAAAAACAAAAAATAAAATATAGGGGCATGATCATGGCAGTTGTAAGTTTTATGCAACCAAATTATTTGCTCTAGTGTCGTTATCCAGGAAGGAAACAGTCGACTACGTTTGTATGGAGAGAGCACCCGGTACCTTTTTCTGCCCATGTCCAGTGAATAAATAAATTAACAAATCGCCACTAGGTAGGCAAGCAACTAATGGGTTCGTAACACATACGTCAATGTTTTTTTTTAATAAGAACAGGTACAAATCTAAGGTTTTAATTGCTCCCTGTGCTGTGCTATTTCTTGCCAATTGTTGACTTGAAGTTTGCATTCTAGGCGACTATCAAATCGTCGCTTCCCATCAGGTGAGATGAGGTTAAATGCAAGCCTATTTTTAAATAAAAAATAATTATTATCGGTCGGTCTATTCTCTAATCTTCGAGAGAAATCCAAACGTTCGGTCTATTACGTACCGAGCGGCATGCGTTCAGTAATCGTTCTTCTGAAGAGCCCTTCTAAATAGATTTAACTTTTTACCAGCATTGAGATATCTGTTAAGTTATATACGTAAGTATGTATTATTATGTAAGTATATAAGTACTAATAATTTATTATTGTAAGTATACGATTGATTAATTGTTATGTTATCGTTGTAAATCCGGTTTATAAAGGAGTGTGTGCAATTATGGAATTACATAGAATAATTAGTTGGGTATGTACATAATATTATGTTTTGTAATAATAATTGATTCCTTATTTACGATACTTTTAAGGAAATATGTTATATTAAAACATTATAGGAGGTGATAATTAGTTTTTAAAAAAATGTAAATATTTTTTTGTCCGAGAGATATTAAATATTTATAAGCAAAAATCATTATTTAGACAATATCTACCATGTTTATAAAATACTCGTATTTTGAATAAAATGTTTTATAGTCTCCAAAAATTTAATTAATTAATAGATTTTATAAAATTGTAAATATCATTTTAATAAAACGTTGTTGTTCGAACTTTGTATTTTCATTTGTTCCTATCTAATTTATTAGTTAAAACGTATATAAATAATAATAAATATTGCAGGACATCGAGCACATCGCCATCTAGCCTCAAGCTAAGTAACTAGACTTGGGTTATGGGTGCTAGACAACGGATATACTAGTAATATACTTTTCTTTTGTAAAAAAATATAAATTTTACATAGAAACAACCAGACCGCAGACAAATATCTATGCATTAATACCTTCATGTCTAAGGCGGAAATCGAACCCGCAACCCTGTGTTTGGCAATCCTGCATGGTGACCATTGTGCCAATTGGGTCGTATATATTCTAACGTAAAACATAACGTCAAAACAACTTACTATTCCAGCTAAGGATAGAACTAAATTTGTTCAGCTAATTTTATCAAAGTTACATCCTATATAACTTTGTTAATGTAACATATGTATACATATATTACATACTAACTGCGCTCCGCGGTTTCACCCGCGTAAGTCCCGATCCCATGGGAATATCAAAATAAAAAGTAGCCTATAGCCTTCCTCGATAAATGGACATTCTGACACAAAAAGAATTTTTCAATTCCATCAAGTAGTTCTTGAGATTAGCGCGTTCAAACAAACAAACAAACTCTTCAGGTTTATAATATTAGTATAGATTAACACAAGTTAAGCGTTACTTTTCGGAACTTCATATCAAAAATGTTAAAAAATAATACACTACGGTGTAATACACTACTACACTACTATTTTTCCTGCGGGTAATAAGGTCAACTAAAAGGTTTTTTAAAACCTTGAAATTAGCGACAAAACAACAAATAAATTTCATTTTGTTTTAATTGTAAGTAAATAAATTAATCAAGGTTACAAATAAATAGTTTTTCAGATTGTCACTTGTTTCTATGTCGTATTCTCTATTTTTACAAAATATTAGGTGGCAGGCTTGAGTTGAAACATTCCACAATAATATCTGCTTAACTTTAGATCTCTACGGTGGGTCTGGAATTCTGATTCCGACCGTCCCTATCTTAATAGTACCTACCTAGTAGGTACCCAGCTTCTTTCAGCGAACATCATAACTAAAGCATTACCTACACACTAAAATTAAGTTAATTAAAAGTAGGTATCCTAGCAGAGCTTTCCACGTATCTACTAATATATTCATCTATTTAATTCCTGAATAATGCCTCTAAAAAGAAACCACATTTCATAAAACCAAGGTTTTCTCTGCTTTCTGCCTTTGTGATTTACTCTTTTTTTTGTTAGAGAGTCTTATATATCAGTTGTTAAAAAAAAGGAAAAGAGAGGAGACATGTGTAATGATTTACTTTTTATTTAATAAGAGAACAATAAATTGCTTGGTGCTTTTGATAAAATGAAAAGCGTACCCGCTTAAGAGAAAAGGGTACCGACGCTCTCTGCATACAAACGTAGTCGACTGTTTACTCGTTGGCTAATGACACTAGATCAAATATTTTTGTTGCATAAAACCTATAACTGCCCTATGTTTTGTTTTTTAAATCTAAATTTTTATGATAATTAGAAAATGAAAAAAAACCAAGACATAGGGGCATAGTCATGGTAGTTATAACTTTTATCAACAAAAATATTTGCTCTAGTGTCATTATCCTATTGTCATTATTGTCATTATTATTATTATATGTAAATATAAATATATTTATGTATGTATGTATAGGTGCGTATTTATTTTTACTGATTTTATTATTATAATTTAGAATATTTTATTTTCTACGTATATTAACATTTATTTTATGTTCCTCCTTATATTCCTATTACGTTATGTACAACCCACCCATCCCCTTCATTAATTCTTGTCCATACAAAGGTTGCCTGGAAGAGATCGCTGTTAACGATAAGGCCGCCCATTGTGCCATATTGTTAGGTTTAATTTTGTTTTTGTAACAGGAGTTTATGTTAGAATTAAGGTTTAATATGGTACAATAAAGAGTTTATCTATCTATCTATCTATCTATCCAGGGAGGAAACAGTCGTTTACATTTGAATGGAGTGAGCGCCGGTACCCGTTCCTTTTAATTGCATTACGCTAATAATGCATGCAGAGAGATGTAGGTATTTGCATGTGAAACGGCATGACACATGAGCGATGCGTATTATTGCAAGGGCGCATGAGACAAATAATATGATGCTCATTGCATGTATTGAATGAAAAGTTATCCAACAACTTTGTTTTCGACTGTATTAAATAGTCAAACTGCGTCGACGTGATGGGCGATCGACGTATTGCTCAATCGACATGCTAGGAAATCGACATGGGTTTAGCAACAATGCGTCGATGTTCTGTAAGTCGACATACTGTGAACAACTCTCACAAACGTCAAAGTTACAAAATTTCAGTAGATATAATTTGAACTGGAGCAATTAAAAATCATGACGATACACTTAAAGCACAATTTCAGTAAAAATACTTACTGTAGTTAAAAACATCCATGAGATACTCTTTGTGAAATCCTCCGAAAAAAAATAAGGTGCCTGCGGGTAAAAAAGGCCACGAAAAAGGATTTTTTAAATATGTTGATATTAGTGATAAAATAATAAGAAAAAAAAAGGAATGTTTTTCAGATTGACTATATAGCAAATATTTATCTAATTGTTCCCTATTTTTACGAAATATTTATATAGTTTTTAATTAAGTAGCAGGTAGCCCTTATTACTCGCAGATGGCCCTTAATACCCGCAGGTAGCTTATAATGAGTTTTACTTGTGATTTATCAAAATTGTAATTAGAGGGCATTAAAACGAATGGTAATTTAAAAACGTTACAAAGCTAGTTCGCTTTTACCTACGTAATATTCATAATATTTTAAATTGAAAATTTTAATAAAAAGTCTTTCTACTATCGCGATATCGTTGCAAGCTTTAGTTTAACATTAAGGTTGATCGTTTCATATCGCTAAGAAAAGTATTCCGCTAGATGGCGCTGTTTTCCCGAAAGTATTTTTTTCATTTTAGTTTGCTATAATTGACGAAGAATAAAAGTATATATTTTGCGTGTTTCCCAGTTTGCTCTGAACATATTTCAAACATAATTTAATTTATTGGAAGTCACAACTTTATGTATTTGGCGAGTACAAATTTCAACTCTTGTCACCTGTTGTTACGATATAAATGACACGCACACATACAAAATAATAAACTGTAGCAACTATAGACTATATTTGATGTATTCCTATAGTTACCGATTGGTGTAGTCATTTAGAGTGGCAGGGTAGTGTTCTGGAGAGACCCGGTTCAAATCTCGATTCAAATATTATTTTTTTGTATGAAAATATATTTTTGAATAAATTTTCCAAAAACAGGATCATTTTTTTTTGAACTAGGACGAACTCTGAACGATGCATATTGTACCAGGACTGAATGGAAAAAGAAAAATAAAGACAAAGTAATGTACAAAAAGGTTTATTTATTTTAAATTAGTTGTATCTTATCATATATCGGGGGCTGACATAGCCAGCAACACTTCGACCCTTGGGGTCGATTAACGCGGTGATCCCACTAAGAGGAAAAATCCTGTGTTCCTCCGGTTTGGGATATGCATTCCCAAGGAGGCCCATACGCTTTGCTGCTAAGACGTCGCATTCACACAGGATGTGCTCCATAGTATCCTTTGTGATTGTGCATGCTGGGAGGCCCATACATGGTTCTGGTCCAAGCATAGCAATTGCTAATCCTGTCCTTGCAGCTCATCAGCCTTCTCATTTCCTGCTATTCCTTCATGACCTGGGACCCAGATTAGTCGTACTTAGTTCCTATGGCCCAACTTGTTTAGGGTTTTCACCGCATTTATCAGACCAGTTTTGAGTTGACCTTGCCTGTCGCTAAGAATGTATATGGCCTTGTTCTCTACACTCATTTTCAAATTTTCCTCTGCGCATGCTATGAAGGCATACATCTCTGCCTGGGAAACCGTAGTGTCTTGACCCAAACTACTCCATAGTTGTAAAGATTCTGAGTAAATACCTGCTCCAGTACCCATTTAGAATTTTAAATCTACACATTTAGAATTTTATCTACTCATTTAAAATATTTCATGGAAAAATGCAGTATAAAAAATCACTAGCTTTTTGACAATTTTTGACTTTTTTCCAAACGTCACCGGCTCGTCAAAACAAACAAACTCGTTGTATGTTGCCAGTCTCATTGTTTTTTGGTGACACTAAAAAACAACAAGACTGCTTGGTATTTTTCTAGCGAATTCCTTATTTTCAAATAAATTCATTTTATGTTCTAGTAATTAAATTCAGACAAGTATAAATTTTTATTTATTTATTATATATGTACAGTGACAGTCTATCAAAATAATGTATAATTTAAGTATTAAAACTAACGCGACAGTGCCGAAAGTTACACAAAATCTTGCAAGTTTAGGGGTCTGGCAACACTTGAGTTGAATTTCATGCAATTGAAAATATTTTGATTTTGTAGTTTGTAGTAGACAGATTAGACGGAGCGGCAACGTCGCTCTTATCGAGCAAACTGTAGTGCCGCTCTGCTCTAGCGTAATTGCGTATTCCTGCTTCCACACACAACGCGACAACGTCGCGTGTTTGAACATCTATACATGTGTCTATATCTCAGTCACACTAGACCATACGCCAATATGACAGTGCACCACTACATACGTAAAATTGGTCTCCTTTTTCACGCTGAAACAAAGTACTTCCTTGATGTTAATTGGTAATATTATTGATTTATATATTAGGCCTAGAAAGCTTATATTAGGCCTACTTTAAGTCATAATAAGTTAAATATCTCAGTATAAAACGTAGGAATGTCTAGAACATTTAGTAGGGAAAACGTAGATCCTTAAGTTACTACATTCATTGACATTAAAGGTCTAATATTACTTGTTTTTAAAACGCATTGACATGTAAAAATGTGATAAAATATATATATATATATTGCAGGACATTCCATCGCCATCTAGCCCCAAGCTAAGTAACTAGATTTGTATTACGGGTGCTAGACAACGGATATAAAATACTTAAATACTTTTCTTATGTAAATATATACTTATGATACATAGAAACAACCAGACCAACAGACAAATTAATTCGATTCTTGATTTTTGTACGGTGCGTGTGAAAATACCAGCCTGGACACAATCCTTTTGATCTATTATTCTTATAGTGGACTAATAACTCCAAATTACTAAGTTTAGTTACAAGTTATTAAGGTATAATAACTCCTTGTTACCAAAATTTTCAGCTATGATTATTTTATGACCCTGAAAAGGATTCTTGTACATTCTCAAGGGACAGGAAAAAAGTTTAAAGCCTAGCCCAGATTTTGGAGAAAATCTCAAGGATTAAGTGGACTTTGCTGAAAAAATTGGATCAAAAAAATAGGTATGTATTACTTATATTATTTATTTCCATTAGGATACCTACCTTGAGTTATCGGAATCCAGTTCAATACAAGGAAATTAAAATTCTCGATCGGAACCAGTTCCATACAAGTAAATTAAAATCCTCGATCGGAACCAGTTCCATACAAGTAAATTAAAAGCCTCGTACGGAACCAGTTCCATACAAGTAAATTAAAATCCTCGATCGGAACCAGTTCCATACAAGTAAATTAAAAGCCTCGTACGGAACCAGTTCCATACAAGTAAATTAATAGCCTCGTACGGAATCAGTTTCAAAACTTCGTTTCTATAGACGGCTGAAACGAAAACGGTAACAACTACTGAATACACCAACCAACTTAGAAAACCCTTCAAATGAGAGCTCTGATGGCCTAGTGGTAGACTTTCATTCTGAATGTCATAGGTTCAAATCCCGCCGGCCGTAGACAAATGGATTAGTAGGTATTCTTACGAAAAATTTCTATGCGTTAATTGTCATTGCTCATAAGGAAAACGTGATGAAACCCGCAGCTTGGTTGACTCTAAACTTACAAGTGCTTTCCTCTAGACACAGTCGAATAAGTTACTTACTTACGTACGTTACTCTATCCTCACGCAAACTCGATAGTTGTGGAGAACAACGCGTACTTATTATACCTACAAATTTCATACAAGTTAAACCATCGTCGAGTGTGTGTCAGGCGTCGCGTCGTCACAATATGCTGACTTATAATAGGGCTTTTTGTTAGGAACGTGTCCTACGAACATATTAAATTAAGTTCACGGTTTAACGGCTAATAACGTCAAACAACTTCATCTAAGTAGTTGTCAGAGGAATTTGCACGTAATGCTTTTTAATTTTGGTAGAATATTACCCGTTAACTTTAAAGCCTATTATTACTTAGCGTCTAGCGATGATAATTTTCATTTTAACTTTATTACTTATTATGTTATATCAGTTATATACAAAAACGTAAATTAGCACTTTAATAAAGCTTAATATTTCGCAAACAGTTTCAATAACAAAATAAACAAAGGCATAATAGTACATTACGATACAAGTGTGGTAAATTGATCATTGCATAAAGGCGGTTTATGACGCGCGAGCGGTACACGAGCCCGTCAAAACGCCGAGACCGAAAAGACTTGTTAAAATAATAAAAAGTTAACAAAATATTTGTGTATGTTTACTATTCTTTTATGCAATATTTTTTGTTGGTAGCTTTTGTTTTATACATCAAAACAGTATAACCCAGTTAAATTAAGAATGTTTTATCTACATAACATGTAATTAGCAGTAAGATACGTATTTAATGTATCGGGATAGCTTTATAGCACTAGTTGGTAATGTAAAACGCACGCGTGCATAATACGTTGGATTATGAGCCTAAAAGCCGATTAATAAGATCCACTTTATGAGCAACTGTGGTGATAAAGATATAGTTCTCACACACCCGTCAACAATCTATACTATACACTCGCAATACTTTACAAAAACCGACATCCTAGACAGATGAGAGAAAAAAATTGTCCCCACTTAACGTGTAGGGGAGAAAAAAGGTTTTAATTTACCACTTACTCAGCATGATTAATGTACTAAAGGCTGGTTTCTATAGAGGTACTAATAGCCTCTATGAGCTCCAACGTGGTCAGACAGACAGACTGAAGGACATTAAGTGTTCTTTGTTGACTACGGAACCTTCAAAATGCAGGTCACATTATTCAATCAATCATCAGATTGATAAACATGTCTCTATTTGTAATTCATAAAATATTTATCTGATTGAAAACTCCTGTATTTGTGAAGTGTGAAATGCTTTAAGTAGATATTGGTAACATGTAGAGCAAGGCCATGACAACTGCGCACCAATTAACCGTGGAAAAACACTTTCACTACGTGCCTAATTGATCCTGGCAAAAGAAAGTGTCGTGAAGTCAGAAGAGGTCAAAGGAATTTTCCGATCGCGCGAGTTTGGATTGTTTATAGCAATTACAATCAATTGGGGCATTAGTTGAACACGAAACTGAGTTATTGCGTTATTTTATACATAACAAAATATCATTATATTTTAGGTTTATTGATTATTTTGTATGAAAAAAATATTTATTTAGAAAACCTAAATTGATTAATCTCAAAATATGACTGTGTTTTTGTTAGCCTATCACACTGCTACGCAAGAACTTCCTAACATATTTTCAAGCACTTCGGTCCTGGGCTAATAGGTTTGTCCATCGAGATCTTCACGCCCGTTTTCAAGGGTCTGCTTGTGATATAGGTAAGGTACAGTCCGAATATCAATTTGTTGAACCCCACGTGACCCAGAGCTCACTTGCACATCTGTAAAAATGTAGTATTTTTTACCTTTTTGTTATTTTTTTATATTGTTTATTGTATTGTATAGTATTTTGTTATTTAGTTATTTATTTAGGTAACATTACTTTACAACCTAACAGATGTGCGAGTGAGCTCTGGGTCACGTGGGGTTCAGCTAATTGGTATTTCTACTGTACATAATTACTTTTTATTCATTTTAGATTTTTAGAGGGTAAAAATATTAATGCCTTTAGTACCTAAGTAGTGGTTAGAAATGAGATACAGTCTGGTGACAGACAGACGGACGAACAGTGAAGTCAGAGTAATAAGGTTTCGCCCTTTGCGTACGGAACCCTAAAAGGAAAATAGAGGGGGATATATACAGCAAACCTAAGTTTTATCATGTTTTACAAAAAAAATATGATTGCTAGAGGCCTTCTTCAAGAAGAAATTAGGAGAACAGATTTATATGGAGATAGCTCTTAATATGTATTATAAATCTATAGAATTATAAGATAATGAAATATGACCCATTCAGGCCGTCTGCCGTGGCAGTAAATCCGTTCAGTCATTAAACTCAAGGATAACACTAGGTCATTACGATGTTGGTAGATTCAGACGTAAGTATAGGCATGTAGCTACGGGTGTATCCCACTATTTACATTATGAATTTCCATTGATGGAAATACTGGGACAAGTTCTCCCACTATTTCAAAAAACCGCTAGTTTTCCTGTGTTCCCATGGCGTTTTCAATATCTCTTTGGAATTTTATTTATCAGTAATTCATCACGCCGTCATAATATTAAAGCAGATTTTCAATAATGCATCTGTGTTTTTTTGTCGCAATGAAAATATTGGAATATTGTCAATACTTCTGGAGCCTACTAAGCCGCGGGTTTCATCACGATGTTTTCCTTCACCGTATGAGCAATGTCAATTAGCGCACAGATAAATACATTGGTGCACGGCTAGCCGGGATTCGAACCCACGACCTTCAAAATGAAAGTCGTGGTATCTACCACTAAGCCAACACCGCTCTTTAAATATTGGAATATTATTTGGAAAAAAGGCTTGTCCCACTTTTTCCATTTTGTATTTCCATGGACATAGTGGGATTCACCCGTATGTACAAGACACTTAAGTAAGTATCAGAGATAATAGGTAGTAAACTATGTGATGCCACAATTTAGTACCCGATTTGTTGATAATCCTCAAGTAGGGATACCTACTAGGTATAGGCCTCTTCAGATCCATGGATTCTCATTATGATTCTGACGTTAATTTATGACTTTGCCAGATTGAGCCGCTAGAGTGCTTACAATAAAGATACAAAATTATACTTTAATTTGAATTGAAAGCAAGATATGATATACGTTTTGATATTTTGAATTTGAGATTTGTGTAAGATTTTTTTTTGTTAGAAACCGAGTTTGTTAAACTTGGTATGCGGATACATTGATTCAATAGGAATAATATAGGCTACTTTTTATCCTGATATTCTCATGATGTTACGCGGGTGAAACCGCGAAGCGCTGGTATTAATATAAAAGAAGAAGCAGAAAGAGAGACTGATGGGTATCAGCCTCGAACTAGTGGAGCTGGAACCCCAAAAGAAGACTAATTTTAAGTCCTACGTGCTCCGGATTCCAGCGACGACGCTAGGTTCTTTCTGGCAGATTTCTGGTCCGCTGGCATTGTATACCGACGCTATAGGGAGGCGAGACCAAAGATAGAAAACCCTAAAACTTAAATTTACTAAAAAATATTTTTTAAATGTACAGTCTGCTGCATAATTGCAACCCCCGGTAGACTTCGAAAATTACTTTTATTGAAATGTTATCATACTAATAAATTTTTTTTGGTAAATTGATGAGTTAGAAGACTTTAAACTTCAACTAAAGCAGGTGTCTAGAATCTTGCTTGTGTTTAAAACATTCTTATAACAGCCGTTTTGGAGCTCTACGGTGGGTCTGCAATTATGCAGCTGACCGTATGTTAGTCTGTAAGGTATCTATTTCATATGGGTCTGTACTTATTTATATGGTTGTTACCTGAAATAATCGATATTATTATAAGAGTGATAAAGATTAATAAGACGCTTCGTCTCCAATCTATTAATTTGGAATTGCTGTTTATCTACACTGCTTATTATAGCCATCATTGCGAAAGGCATCGAGTTTGAATTTCATTTAGCTAAGTGCGGAGATGTTTTTGAGAGGCTATAATAATTCCGTGCTTGTTTGCATAAAAAAGATATCCGGACATCTCGCCCGGAAAAGAAAATTGTAAAAAATCATCTCAACTCAATGTTAAAACAACCGAGTAGGTATCTACGTAGGTATATCTCCATTTTTCAAATGAAGTATGTTATAAAACACAACATACAATTTCATGTAAGTATTAAAAACTCAAATGAAACCTTTGATTGAGTTGGTTCAGTAACGAAATAATGGGATAATCAAAATATCGTTTTAAATTCGTAAATTATTTCAGAAAGTGTAAATTAACTTTGTTTAAATTACATTCCAATTGCATTTCGATTACAAAAAATATTTTTGAGAATACCAAAGCTGCAATCGGAATGATATTTCAAAGTAATTTCGACAATATTATGAAAAAGATAGGTATGAAAACTATACCTATGTATCCTTTTCAGTAGATTTTTTATTTAAAAAAAAATGGTGAGACACCTTGTTGAGATGTAGTCAGCAAAGGACTGAGAGTAACAGGTGCATATTTAAAAGTTTAATTTTTTAAATAACGGTTCAATATTTTTTGGTTATTCTGCGTGAAATATTTCATTTATTTTTTATAATTTTTCCATTGTTTTATTGTTTACCTGTATGCTTCTCGAACATTTATAAAACTATGAATTTCGCAAAAGCAATTGTAGTTTCTGAGATTTCGTGATGAGTGAGTGAGTAAGTCAGTGATTTTCCCTTTTTATATTTATATTTATTTATTTATTTATTTTTATATATTTCTCATGTAAGTGAATTATTAATATTCTTATGGGAATAAAGAATCTTAAACCTGAAATAACGAACACTTAGAAAGCTTTAGTGATTTCAAGCAGATTAATTAACAATTACTGAACCGTTATTTAAAAAAAATAAACTTTAAAATATGCTCCGGTTACCCTCAGTCCTTTGCTGACTGTACTAGTGTATATAAGTCAACGTTCGCCCACTATCTCACCTGATAGTAAGTACCGATGAGGTTTAAAACGTAGCACCTTACCTAGAAGACTGTGTTACTCGTGACTTGAAGACCTCTAAATTGTAAATGTCATGAAAGACAGACTCAGAAACTGATTCCATTTCCTCGCAATGCGTATAATGAATGACGAAGCGAACCGCTTAATAGTACGGGCTCAGAATAGATAAAACGGTACGGGACTCAGGAATTTCTACCATGAATCACTATGAATCGATGTCGCAGCGATCTAGTTGCCTGACTAATAATTTAATAATTCGATTATTTTTTATGGATGTTCGCGCATCTTCTTTCTAACGGATTACATTAAGAAAAGAAATAATAGAAAAAAAATGCAGGACATTCCACACATCGCCATCTAGCCTCAAGCTAAGTAACTAGACTTGTGCTATGGGTGCTAGACAACAGATATACTACTTATATATTTTTCTTTTGTAAATATATACTTAGAATACATAGAAACGAGGCGGGAATCGAACCCGCAACCCTGTGTTTGGCAGTCCGGCATGGTGACCATTTTGCCAAATGGGTCGGGAAATTGGACCAAATTGGAACATTGGACACTTAATATTAAAATTTTCGAAAAAATATAAGTATATCATTAACATAATATAATGTTAATAAAATTTTATAATTCAATTTCGTAGAATTGAATGATTATAAATTAAAAATAACAGTCTTAGGAAATAGATACGTTCGGAAGATTATTCAGGCACTGGGCAGTGCTGTCATCCTGTTTTTTTTTTCTTTGGAAAGTAATTTAATATTATTTATATAATACATAGAAACAACCAGACCTCAGACAAATATCTTAGCATAAATACTTGCCTGAGGCGGGAATCGAACCCGCAACCCTGTGTTTTTTCAGTCCGGCATGGTAACCATTTTCGTCGTTGGTCGTTTTAGTTGCTTAGTTTCGACTATTTGTCGCTATGTGCAAAATCTTTCATTCTCTTCTGCCTGCCCTAATTTATTTGGGGTGGGGCGAAGTATGTCTCCTTCTTCCATTCACATCGTTCACAACCATCTCTCCCTTATCTTTTATAACTCAAACAGTACGTCCACTTTTTCTTAGGACTGTTTCTCTCTATACATATACATTCTACATTCATACTCATTACTCTCTTAATCACATAATGTGTCTCCTCCCTCCTCAACACATGTCCATACCAACTGAAACTCAGTGTGCTCTGTCGTACATTATTTAAAAAGAATACTGAATATACATTGTCTTCGTGCCTCAAATAAATATCTAGAGGCTTATCTGTGATCAAGAGTCGGTATTGAGTCGTCTTCGTGTTATTTTAAAACGTTTATGATGGTAAAGAAATTTGAAAATTGTTTTTGTCTGTGAAATGACTATCCTCGGAATGTTATTAAAGTAACTTTAATTTAAAAGGAAGTGTCGTTATGCAATTAAAAGTTTTTGAATTAAGTCTGAATTCAGAAATTATTGTGAAACGAATGAAAAGTTGCTAACAAAGTTGGTGGGTATGGTGACTGAGTACCCATAGTCGGTAAAAAGTAGAAATTGAGACTAACTGAAACGTGTTTACGGCGTACACTTTATTATGTTTTATAATGTAACGCATAACATTCTCTTATTATTTCTGTGATGAGAAAGTCCTTGTTAGTGTCACTGATAAATGAATTGTTATTTAATTGAAGAAGTTTATTGGCGACGACGAGCTTTTCAACAAAGGTTTCAAAGCCTTGCAGGGAGGCGTTCGTCAGTTTTTTTTCGGATTACTTTTCAGGGAGTGTGCAACAGATCTGCACGATCATATTTTAGAGATGAAATATGTATATATTTACAAACGTATATAAGTAGTATATCCGTTGTCTACCACCCATAATACAAGTCTAGTTACTTAACTTGGGGCTAGATGGTAATGTGTGGTATGTCCTGTAATATTTATTATTTATCCTGATATCCCTATGAGAGCAGACATCTTTCAGTTTATTTTGATGCAAAGATAATGCTGCCAACTATCAAGGCATAATATAACACCCCGTCGTTTTTGCGTCGGGGCTTAAAACCGAATGTTATATTAATGCAATGCGTAGATACGAGTTGTATGTATATGTATGTGGGCTTTTTTCAGCAACTAGACTCTTTTTAATTGGGTCCCTTTTGCGTGAGGATGGAGTAGGCTTGCCCAGCACCTACTACCCTCTCAGCTTAGTCGACTGTGTCCAGAAGAGAGAACTTGTCAATAGTTCTGGAGCCACGAAGATACGAGTTACTTATCCACTGTTACTTTTCGATTTTTACGTTACGCGTGCTTACAGAAACCAGAAACAAATATTTCAAGATCATAAATTTACAAATGGGAACAATCAATTCATTCGCCATTTAAATATTTGCGGTTAGCAAGCAGAATCAGCATTTAAATAATTTTGATAGCATACCTACTACGTTTTTGGCGGCAGTAAAAATACTTGATCAGCAAATAAACTAAGTATTGTCAGTACATAATTATTAAAAAAATGGTAAGCATTTTTAAAATACAACGAATTAAAGGGGGTCACCACTTTCCGCGATGATGCTGGGAAGTCAATGTTCTGACCGCACAGATTAAACCGCTGGTTCTAAAGACAGTTTGGAGGGTGTGTTCTTTGAGAAGTAAGTATAGGCATTTTAGGTATCCAGTATTTTACAATATTCCGTTCCTTGTAGGCTTCGCGAGCGAAACCGCTGGCAGAAGTTAGTCCATTTTATTTGCTGATAAAAATAATTTTGTAACAAACCGAAAGCTCTTTGTATTTATAGCTGACAACTTGAAAGCTATAGGTAAATATTTATCTAAATTAAATAAACTTAATTTAATTTCATGTCATTTATTTAAAGTGTTGTTTTGCGTCTTGCCATAAAGTAAGGTCGATGAAAGGAAGTTGATCACATGGTACAAGCTGGTTTCTGTGAACAAAAAATAAAATAAAATAAAAACATTTATCTTATTGAATATTTATAAAACGTATATAATCTGATGGTACCAGATAAGCTCTTGCTATTGAAATTGCTCATGGTTTAGTTATTTCTAGCATCTGTATACCAAAAGTAGCTTTTGCCCGCGACGTCGTCCGCGTAGACTTTTAAAATTTGAAGTAGATTGGACCAAAGGATCACGTTGTCCCATACAAACTTTACCCACCTTATTCATCCCCTAAGGGGTAGAATTTCGGAAAATCCTTTCTTATCGGATGCTTACGTCATACAAAGAACACACCCTCAAAGTTTCAGGTCTCTACGATCAGCGGTTTAGGCTGTGCGTTGATCCGTCAGTCAGTCAGGACAAAGGATTTTATATGTATACAGACAATCTGTGCCCCGCGGTTTCACCCGTGTAAATCCGGGATTGCGATTTAAGTTTATACCTCTTCTTCTCCAAGATCATTTCTTCTATCTTTAGACCAGAATTCATTCAAATTGGTCATCATAATCATAAACAGCTGTTTAGGTGACAAACAGAGAAAGTTAATTTCGTATTTGTAAATGGAATTTATTTTTGTACTAGCTACGCCCCGCGGTTGCACCAGCGTACGTCCCGATCCCGTGGGAATATCAAAACGAAAAGTAGCCTATAGCTTTCCTCAATAAATGGTCTATCCAACACAAAAATATTTTTTCAATTCGAACCAGTAGTTCCTGAGATTAGCGCGTTAAAACAAACTCTTAAGCTTTATAATATTAGTTTAGATGTTTGGATCGCTGTTTGATGGGTATAGAAAGCTACATTATCGTTACTTATCACGGAATCACGACTTTTAAATTACTAGTTTTTAAATTTAATAATGTGTTGTGCATGTGAACGTTACCCGGGTGATAATTGTTTGAATGCCCTCGGCTGCATACTTCTGATTGTATCAACGTTGTCACACAGTAACCTTGCCATCGACGCTCCATTACGAATCGACTGCAGTTGATCTAGAAATAAAGTTATCACGTGTCTATTTAAAATAATTAGTTAGTATTAGCTTCAGGTCACCAAAAGGCTGGCTGGTACTGGTGGCTGGCTGAGTAGGTAGGCCCAAAAGCCTACCAGCATTGCCTTTATGGAAGGGAAAAGGTTTTGGGCCTACCTACCTTATCACTAAATAGTCATCCTTAATCGAATTAAAGAATTGTCTAGCACCCATAACACAAGTCTAGTTACTTAGCTTGGGGCTAGATGGCGATGTGTGGAATGTCCTACAATATTTATTATTTTTGTTTGTTATATCACGGGACTATGGAGTCACGGACCTTTGGAAGGCATGCGTGGGGCCGAAGCCAACATGTTGAGGCCCTTTACAATAACAAGTTTAATGGCAAGTATGATGTGGACATCAAACCGGCGATTATCCTTGTCTGCACTATAAAATGCAACTAAGGACAATATCCGGTTTGAATAGAACTATTGATAAACTACAGGAGAAAACTACTACTTGGGCTATTGTGATGGGATGGTAGTGGACTGGATACTGGGGGACTATGGGTACTATGGCACCTGCCGTAACAATGTTCAACAAACATGTAAAAGTGGCAGACGGAGACTCGCCAACTCTCATTATTTTTACTTTTTTACTTTTTTACTTTAATATATTAAAGTAAAAAAACAAGTTCACATTGTCCGATTGGTCAGGCCATGTGTTCTTAAAAAAAACAACCTCATAACATAAAGACAAAGTCCGATTCCTAAATCGAACCAAAAGTAAAAAAAGTTCACGTGGTACGATCGGTCGGGCCACAATATGTTCACTGGGCTTATTTCGATATTTAGTTATTATATTTTTTCTTTAGGTATATTATTTATGTATATAGGGTATAAATTAGGTTTTATTATATAACTAGCGACTATAATAAGCATGTGTTTTACATATAAACCTTCCTCTTGAATCACTCTATCTATTAAGAAACTGCTTAATTTTTTTTGCGTAGTTTTAAAGATCTAAGCATATATTTAAACAGACAGAGAAAAGTGACTTTGTTTTATACTATGTAATGATTACTTTTTTTGGAGGTAATCCTGATTGTGGAGTAATAAATGATACTTGTGCCTGCTATATCTTTATCCCCCGGTTTCTTGTTTATACAATTTATATGCCTACTCGTGTATCTGCAAGGCCGAATCTCCCAGGATGCCATTTTAATAAGCGTCGAGGGCGATTTCTACTCCATCAAGTCAGTTTCAGCGCTATCCGCTATCAAAATTAGATTAATATTCGAGTAACTAGTAGAATCAACGTGAGTCGCTATTAAATTAATTAATGTCAAGGGAGAAAGGCCTTAGTGAAAACTCGATCTAAATTGGTTAAATTGTTTCGGAGATTAGCGCAAATATAGATAGATAGATAGATAACTTTATTTGTACAACATAGGAAGAAACAGAACACAATATACACAAAGTAAAGGAATAGCTAGAAAGTATAAGTTGCAAAATGGGCGCGGCCTTATCGCTGAAAGATTTCTTTCAGGCAACCTTTGGATGGAAAAGAACTGTTTCAGCTTTAATTGTAGATTGCAAACATTATTAAGTACAGTAAATAAAAATTAAATCAATTGGCTGACTGTGATAACGAGGAAATATGGTGAAAATGGAAGCTAATAGGTTAACAATAATTCTACAATAATTTATTTCGCATTCAAATGTATTGTACCTAAATATTTTATTTTCGCAAATTAAATTTGCAATATTTTGTCTGCTGACTAAAAGAAACGAAACGCGGGCGGCCATGATTGACCTTCGTGTGACGTCACGATTTTCCATTTTCCTAGAGAAAAAAAATGGAATGATGTTGACAGCCCAGAGACATGAGTCATGACGGCACAGATTAAAATGTATGATGGCCGACTGTTTTCGGAGAACAATTTAAAATAGTGCAAAAAAAAACGTTTCTTTTTTCATGTAAAAACTTATTTTTTCGGTAAAATGATAATTGTAAGGGGTTTCTCATAAACATCGACTACTTGCGAAAATC
Source organism: Idaea straminata (assembly GCA_951213275.1). NCBI lineage: Eukaryota > Metazoa > Arthropoda > Insecta > Lepidoptera > Geometridae > Idaea > Idaea straminata. The sequence continues at coordinate 7,824,414 of OX577857.1, read as the reverse complement.
AGTCAAGATCCAAATTATGTAAATAATAGGTATAATATTCAAAATAAACAATCTACTTTTTCCTGGTTATTACATTTTAATTCAGCTTACTGAATTACTTTGTAAATGACCAGTCTTTGTTTTGTATAAAAGAGTATCATTTGTATTGAAATGTAACCTATTATTATGTTAAATGAATCCACTTTGAATCCATATTCAATTTGAAGGGTTCTGACCATTGAGGAATTGTAGGTACCGATTTAATTTCACTCAATGACTGAGACCAAAATCTGTCAGTGTCCCCGACAGATTTATTAGAGTCTGTATAATGATTTACATGTTTGACGCAAATTGGTAGGTAGAAGGTTACTTCTACCTACGGCCAAGGCTTTATATTTCTTCTCGGGTTGTTAGAGACCTATCTAATAACGATAAATTTTATACTAAGTTTAGCTTTTGCCCGCGACTTCGTCCGCGTAGAAGTCGAAAATAGACCAAGTAATCACGTTGTCCCATACTTCTTTTATAATTTTTATATTTATATAAATTATTTACATAAAGTTTGCCCCCCTTTTTCACCCCCCAAGGGGTAGAATTTCGAAAAATACTTATCGGATGCTTACGTCATACAAAGAACACACCCTCCAATTTTCAGGTTTCTACGATCAGCGGTTTGAGCTGTGCGTTGATCAGTCAGTCAGTCAGGACAAAGAATTTTATATATATATATATAGATATTTGAACACTTCGTTGTACTCTATATACCTAGAGTCATTATATACGATAGTCGTTTAGCAACATTGCTATGGGGAATTCACGCCTCATATGACGAGACGCTCCATACGTTTTTTACGTCTCAGACGTGTGCTCATTTATTTTAAGTATGAAATGGGGCGTATTGATTGAATAGTAAATAACTATTTTACGTCTTACTTGGCGTAAAAGCAATGTTACGATCAGCTCCATTCTCGTAGAAATATCGATCTCCGACTCTGGTCCTGTAGAACTGCTCAGTGAGAACGCACAGGACAGTAGGCCCGACGAGGGCACCAGGGACAAGGCGTTCCATAGATCCTCCAACTATGAAATCTACATCGGCGGCTGTTTCATAGAGCCCCTGAAGAATGTGTATATTCTGTGAACAGTTAACATATTCGTTTGTCATATAACAATTCCGTAACGTATTCATATATTTATGAGTTAGAATCTTATTGGTAAACTAGCTTTTGCCCGCGACTTCGGCCACGTAACAGTCGAAAATGGTTTTAATAGGATTGGACCAAGGAATCACCATACAAACTCCCCCCCCCTTTCACTCCCTTAGGGGTAGAATTTCGGAAAATCCTTTCTTATCGGATGTCTACGTCATACAAAGAATATGCCCTTGAAGTTTCAGGTTCCTACGATCAGCGGTTTAACCTGTGCGTTGATCCGTCAGTCACTCAGTAATAAATCAGGATAAAGCATTTTATATGTAAAGATATTATAAATAAATATGTAAATGGACGGACATTGGATAGGTTTGATTTTATTTAACAATATCCAGACCAAAGTGAGTCTAAATGAAAAAGACCAATTTTTATTTTTATATATTTTTGTTTTACTTTACCTCGTGTGAAATAAAATCAAGCATATCTTCGAAGTTCTTCGGTATAGGCAGACCGCAAGCGGCACGAACATCCGCATACGATCCGAGACCATGATCGCGACCACGCTGAATATCTGTTGCTCGAAGGTCACCTCCGAAAGTATTGTTCCGTCTAAAAATATGGGTACAATCAAATCATCATTGAATGTGACGGAATGAGCAAATGATCCACCAGTGCTGGGATACCACTAAACATCTCCTGCAATCTCCAACATCCTGTTTTTGTCCAAATAAATGTTTTCTTTCTTTCTTTCTTCCTTCCTTTCTTTCAATTTCAAGTACTTCACACCATACACTTCGAAAGCGTGAACATAATATAGAAGCAGCAAATTAACTACAACTTGAAAATTCAGCAGTTTACTGTTTAAAGATGTCACAATTTCAATTTTGAATAAAACCCTAAAGTACTTTGGTACCTACTCACTTGAAAAGGAACTGAGTAATTTCAGTATCCAATAATTGATTGCTAAAGTCTTGTTGCTGCAGTAGCAAATTAACTACAACTTGAAAAATAAGCAGGTTACTGTTTAAAGATGTCACAATTTCAATTTTGAATAAAACCCTAAAGAACTTTGGTACCTACTCACTTGAAAAGGAACTGAGTAATTTCAGTATCCAAGAATTGATCGCTAAAGTCCTGTTGCTGCACCGTCAGTCCTCTCGTTAAATCTTCGAAGGCATTACTTATTTCTAAAAGTAGCGGACGATTGAACCAATCACTCAAACGAACAGCTCCGACAGTGTCCCGCTTTTCAGTAATGAGTCTAAAATGAGGAAAAAATTTAAAAGTCAAACTGAGTATTAAACTGGATGTACAGTCAGCAAAGGACTGAGGGTAGCAGATGCATATTTTAAAGTTGTAATTTTTTAAATAACGGTTTAGTAATTGTTAATTATTCTGCTTGATATCAATAAAACGTTCAAAGTGTTACTAAAAATTATTGAACTGTCATCAAAAAAAATTACACTTTAAACTATGCACCTGGTATCCTCAGTCTTTTGCTGACTGTACTTACGTAAAAATACCCGACTTCAAATTATGTCAAATTAGTTATTTTTATCTTTTTGAAGTCGGTTTTTAAAGGTTTTAACTTTATATTTTAGATGGAACTGGTCTTCTATCTATTATTTCACCAATAACATCACCGCAAAGATTTCATAGAATGTAAAGTAAAAACTTGTTTTTAACAAACCCCAAGCATCTCACAAAATAAATGATATACAACTTAAAACGTTCAGCTGTGCTCGATATTTGCGCTTAACACATTCAGTGATTCATTAACCGACTTCAAAAAAGGAGGAGGTCCTCAATTCGTCGCGTATATTTTTTTAATTTTTATATTACACTATGTGTTAATCCGGGTCTCTAGCTATCTAGATACCGAGTTTCACCGCAATCGGTCCAGTAGATTTTGCGTGAAGGAGTAACAAACATACACACACACAAACTTTCACATTTATAATATTAATAGTAGGATAGATAAAAGATAGATAACAATCGACGTTTAAAATAAAAGCGGCCGATAACGAATTGTTTCAAATGGAAACTGTCATAAAAGAAGTGTGTATTTTGCCTATATACAAAAACTTCTTACTTCAAGAATCCACGGATTAATGTATGGAGTCTGAAAGCAGCTGTAGCATGTTCATCCAGTACTGTTGGATCCACATTCGGGTTGTAATCATTGATGTATCCATGAGCTCCAGGGAATATCAATTTGTTTTTCACCATGTTTTCGAATCCTAAAAAGGTCAATAAAATTGAAAATAAGTTACCGTAGGGACTTATGCTAACCATTGCAAATAAACTGTTGAATAAACTAGGTTTTGGTAAAACTCTATCACTGCGAAATATTTTATACTAGCAGCGCTCCGCGTTTCCACCCGCGTAACTCCCGATCCCGTGGGAATATCGAAATATAAAATGGCCTATAGCCTTCCTCGACAAATGGACTATCCAATACAAGAAGAAGAAGTCGTAGAACAAAAGTTGTTTTTTAAGGTGCACACAAGTAGCTCTCAACGGCTTGCTAGTATAATTAGCAATAACCCTGTATAACCTAACAAAGGACGGCATGATTAAACTAGAGAAAAGCGCATTGAAAATGTCTAAAACATTACTATACATACCAAGGAAAATAGGAAGGTATTCAAAGTAATTAATATGTTGGTACTCGGCGATGTGAATACGTCTTGCTTCTTGGAAGAGTGTTTCGTCATTCCAGTGCGGATTAAGGGCCTGGAGAGCAGTTGCAATTCGATTGTGCTCTCTTAGTAAAATGACTTGAAGGACTGTCAGCTGAGGATTTTGATTGACTCTTATGTCACCTAGAGGATTAACATATAAAAATAACATTAAAAACTAAATATCCCACCTAAAGGATAACATATATAAAAACAACATTAAAAAAACTAAATATACCACCTAAAGTGTAAATATAATATAGAGTACTTGCGGGTAAGAAGTGCCACCTGCCACCTTAATAATTAAAAACTAAATATTTCGTAAAAGTTGGGAAAAGTATACTTATTTAAAAAGGTCATTAGAAAAAAATATTTTTTTGTTAATGAAAAAAACAATTAATTTATTTATTTTCTTGTTATTTTGTCACTTATATAAAGGTTTCTAAAAAACCTTTTAGTGGCCCTTATACCCGCAGGTAACTTATTTGATAACAAACTTTATCTTACGTTTAGGTAAACACACAGAAATATTCAATCTCGTGTTTTCATACCTAATCAGCTAAGCAAAACACAACATAAACCAACAACTTTTAACTAACTAACAACATTTTATTAAATTATTTTAATAAAACACATTGATGAACACATTATTGCTGGCGAATTTTCATGAACAAATCTGTTTTCAAAGTTATATTACGAATCGTGAATACAAAGACAAGACAAGAGAATCTCAAATAACGTTTTCCAATTTGAAACATCTATTCCCTTCCGGAACATAACCTTGTCTAAAATCGATTCGATTAAGTCTTTTTTGTCTCTCGCTTCTGCCGAGAAAATGTATTCTTTAATAAATACCTATGCCGAATGGAGTAAGTTGGATACTTTATAGCTGTGTTGATGAAGCCTCATAATTGAAACTGCGAAATTTGTAGAAGCGTAAAAGTGTAGTTTTGTGACTAAACTGGTTTTTTTTTCAATAATTGCTTTTCGACAGTTGGCTTTAAGAATTCTCAAAAGGCCTAATGGTAATCAGATTGTTTACCAACGAAAGTTTTTCGTTGGGAACGGATCACGTTATCAATGGATACAACTTGGTATGATCAGTGGCTAATTCCATCTGATCACGATATCCGTGGATTCGAACCCAAAAAATCCAATCTCTGACACACTTCTTAAATAATTCAAACGCAATTCAAATAATTCTAAAGACTCTGAAAAACATCACAACAATATTCCCCAAACCATTCAACAAATTATTAGACGTCAATCACAATAAATTAGCAGACAAACAATCACGGTTGAATTCTGTTTGAATTTAAACCTTACCGGTCAAATAACAAGGTTCATTTGGTGACTGCGCTGATTCGCAGGTCATCGTCACGTTGGGATCCTGTGGAGGCCATTGACGTCCATTCCTTATTATAGATATGAGGAGTCCGCCTTGGCCGGCTCTTAAGGGAGCTGCTTGACCCGCACTGCTACCGTAAACTAAGGATAAATCCATAAAGCCAGTAACCGTAGTTAACTGAAACAAATAATTTATCGCTTAGTTAGAAAGATAATTTGCTTAAATTCTTACTCATAATTTATTTTATATTTAGTATATTACTCGCCCTTTCTCTCACTATTGAATAGAAACAAAGTAATCGAAAGCAACCGCCATTGAAATCTCCATACTACACGGAACTTCGTTATTATTAAAGTTACCGTAACTGCCAACAGCTGACTCCGAAGTTCCCTAATATTACTTACCGGTTGAGCGGGTGCATTTAAATCGGTACAGCCCCTATCTCTGGTCGTAATTGTCCTTAGGAAGTTCATACACTGCGTCCCAAGAGGCGCGTGAACGGGGTCATCTACCGGGATCAGAATGGGAGCACACTTTGCGTTGGTAGTGGATTCTAGAGTTAACCGACCATTATCATCACAGCAGTTCATTGTATCCTTATCTGAAATATACGAGAACATTTTGAAAATTACTAGTTTTAGCTTCGGGTGACCAAAGGGGTGGCTCCTACATCGGACAGCGGATAAGCATCTCATAACAACGAGGTAACGCAGCCAGCCTTTTGGAAACACTTCCTATACATAGGATACGGATACTTTTAATTTTTATTAGGTATTAACTGTTGCATGCGATTTCGTACGCGTGGTAGTTTTGTTTTATATACTAAAACCGTCCTCTTAAATCACTATATCTATTAAAAAAACCACATCAAAATCCGTTGCATATATTTAAAGATCTAAGCATACATAGTTACAGACAGCGGGAAAGCGACTCTGTTTTATACTATGTAGTGATAGGGAAATGTAAGTAGGTAGTTTATTTAATTAATTAAAGTTTCTATTATTTACTTTTTATGAAGAATATTTTATTTCTTTATCAAAATAAAATGATTTTTACGAGAGAAACTTTGAGGAATTTCGTTGCATGGTAGTTTATATTAGATTTCTTTCAACGCGTTGAAATTGCTTTAGTTGCTAGTAGTTTAGTTTAGTAGCTATTTCTTTGTTTTTATCACACTATTTTCTAGATACCTTTATTTATTGCGATTCTAGAATACAAATTTAATCAAAAAGTTGTGAAATATTAAAATTTGAGATATCCTATTCCTATTATTTGATGACCACCTTGATGCAGCGATATAGGACAACAACAGATGCATAAAGTCGCAGATGGAGTTCGACTATATTATAATTGCAATATTTATCTTCTATATATATATAATTCTTACTCCTGAATGACCGATTTTAGTGTTCGAAATATATTTTTATAAGTTTTTTTATTCATCGGACACTTTATTTCGTATTATATATATAGTAGTCTCTACACATATAAAACTCTTTGTCGTGACTGACTGACGGATCAACGCACAGCCTAAACCGCTGATCGTAGAGACCTGAAACTTGGAGGGTGCGTTCTTTGTATGACGTAGGCATCGGATAAGATTTTCCGAAATTCTTCCTCTAAGGGGGTGAAAAAGGGGAGCAAAGTTTGTATGGGACAACGTGATTCCTTAGTCCAATCTACTTCAAATTTTCATATTCTACGCGAAAGAAGTCGCGGGCAATATTTATTATAGCTTTTGCTTGCGATTTCGTCCGCGTAGTAGTCGAAAATAGTTCTAATAAATTCGCTGAGTGACTAGCATTTCGCTGAGTTGACTAGCATTTCGCTGAGTTGGGGTCCGTTTTGCAACAATTATTAGTAAATAGTTTTTAAGACTTTGTGATTTCTTATTTTGTTGCAAATAAATAATATTCTATTCTATTCTAATAGGATTTTTAATTTAACAAACAATAATTTCAATGAAATACGAAGCAAGTCTTTCATCAATTCTGTGAAAGAATCTTTATTTATGTTATTAATTTTTTTGATTAATTTGAAGTAAAATGTGGTAAAACTAGGAATCAGCGGTACGAGAGGTAGGTCGCAGTGCTGTATGGGCGGTACTGCGACTGAGGCGGGTTGCGGTGTAGTATGGGCTGCACCGCAACTGAGGAGTAAGGGCCACGGCGGGAGAGGGTTGCCGGTATTGCGGTGAGCCGTTTCCCCTACCTTCCGTGGCCCTGACGGGGCTGCCACCGTTAGATGGATGGCGGACGCGGTGGGGTCGCAGAGGAAGAGGACTGTCGGTGTGTTGTTGCCGCTTTCCCTGTCCTCTGCGACCGGAGTGGCTGGCGATGGGGCTACTTACCTGACCCATCGCAAGGGACCATGGGCGTCCAGACATGGGGCTGTCTGGCGTCCATCCGCTTGGTTCCCGAGGAGGTTGCGACGTGCCACGTGCTCTGGTGCGTCGCAACAAGGGGGGAGGGGCGAAAGCCTCGTAAGAGGAGGGTCCTCGCGGACAAATGCCGTCGGGGCTGCTGATGAATGTGAAAGCGATGCCGGTAGCCCCGACAATAGGCATCGAGACGGAGCACCCTGGGGTTTTAGTCGGTTGGAGCCCGACATAACCACTTCGTTGGCCCCAACAACGGAGTGGTACCCGACCGGGTTTCCCCAGGACAAAAAAAAAAAAAAAAAAAAAAGGAATCACGTTGCCAGTTGATCCGGCAGTCAGTCAGTCATTCAGGACAAACATTTTATATGTATGGAGATAAAGTAGGTACTTGCGGGTGATAAGGGCCACTAAAATATTTTGTAAAACCCTTGATTTTATTGACAAATTAACAATAAAATAAACATATAATTATTTTTCAGACTAACAATAAAGCAAATATTTACCGAATGACCTGTTTTTTAAGAGGAAAGGGTACCGGGGGCTCTTTACATACAAACGTAGTCGCCTGTTTTCTCCATGGATAATGACACTAGAGCAATAAAATTTAGCTATCATAAATATTTTTGTGCCATAAAACCTATAACTGCCATGACCATGCCCCTATGGTTTTTTGTGTTTTAAATCTTAATTTCTATGATAAGTAATTAGAAAATGAAAAAAATCCAAGACATAGGGGCATAGGCATGGCAGTTATAGGTTTTATGGCACAAAAATATTCGTGCTAGTGTCATTATCTAGGGAGGAAACAGTCGACTACATTTGTATGGAGAGAGCGCTGGTGTAGTTTTCCCAATATTTACGAAATATTTCGTTTTAAATTATGGTGGTAGCCTTTAATACCCGCAGGTTTATATTAACTACCTACCAATATAGTTTATAGAAGTTATATGTCATTGATAGAAAACTAAAGTAGTTACTTTATGGATCATGGAAAAAAACCATTACAATAATGAGAAATAGTCGTAAAATTGTTAAAGAGGGTTACGCGGGTATTGCTTTCTCCATACAAATGTAATTCCTCTATTTTCTTCCTGGATAATGCTTTTAAAACATTTTTTTTTATTACCTACCCTCCGCGGTTTCACCCGCGTTAGTCCCGATCTTGTGGAAATATCGGAGGGAAAAAAGTAGCCAATGAATCAATGTATTCTCATACCCAGTGTCGTTTCAATTTTTACAGTTTCAAGCGTTACAAACAAAATACAAAAAAAATATTTTTATTATGTTAGTGTAGGGTCTTCATCTATCTACATACCAAGTTTCATTGCAATCGGTTCAGTAGTTTTAGCGTGCAGGAGTAACAAACATACACACACATTAACACATTCACGTGTACCTATAATATTAGTAGGATAGCTTATGCCCGCGACTAGACTAGAAGTTGAAAATGGACCAAGGAATCACGTTGTCCCATACAAACTGTGCCCCCCTTTTTCACTCATTGCCTACGTCTTACAAAGAATACACCCTCCGCCTCTACGATCAGCGGTTTAGGCTGTGTTTAGGCGTTAATCCGTCAGTCAGTCCATCAGGACAAAGCATTTTATATGTATAGAGTAAATCTAGAATTGGTGTACAGGGTGAGACGGACTTTTTGATTAAATACTAAACGATTACTATTTTTTTAATTAGCAACTATTTCTCGTAGCTGTCATACGAAGCGAAATTTAAATATGGAACGACGGTGCAACAAATTGGTCCATATCCCCCGGTTTTACCCTATTTCCTCATATTTCCATTGTCATAAAAAAGGAATTACAGATATTGGATATCACAAATTAAAATACTTATAACCGACCTACTTCTAACAAATTGTATTGCCTAAAGGCAATATTGAAAGAGAAATAACAAGAAGTCTTACCTACTAATACAACTCGGATTATTGCTCTTACTAGAAATAATGTTTATTATTTACTACGTTTATTATTTTCTGGAACTATCCAATTGCAAAACAGTATTATCAACAACGACTGGTACAACACTTTTCAATGAAATGGTATAGAGACTTAGATTATCATACAGGCTACTTTATATCCCGATATTCTCACGGGATTGGGATAACTAATTTTTAGCTGTAATATATTGTAGCAAAATATATTGTGTTATAATATATTATGTATTAGCTCACAATATATTGGATTGCAATATATTATGTAGTAGCTGTAATATATTGTAGCACAATATATTGGATTACAATATATTATGTATTAACTGCATTATATTGTAGCACAATATATTGTGTTATAATATATTATATATTAGCTGTAATATATTGTAGCACAATATATTGTGTTATAATATATTATGTATTAGCTCGCAATATATTGGATTACAATATATTATTATATAAATAAATATCTATCTATTCTATAGATTCAAAAATAAATAGCCATGTTATTTACACAGACAACTTTTATCTTCATAAGACCATTGTCATGTCAATGAACGTCTAGGTTTTCTACAAATTAGTTTTAACTATTGTTTTGATCAATCAATGTCTGTTTTATACTGGGATATGTACTACATTTATTTATGCAAATTAGATATTTTTTCCATTTCACTGCTTCCTATAAAAACAAAGGACAACGATGTCTACTGCAGATACAGATTACTAGAACTGTATTAGAAGTTTGCTTAAAAACCAGAGAATACACAATCAAATTACAAAAGTAACTGTAAACAATAATCAGCTTTCATTATTGACGACCCAGTTGGCACAATGGACTGCCAAACACAGGGTTGCTGGTTCGATTTCCGCCTCAGACAAATATGTATGCTTAAATATTTGTCTGTGGTATGATTGTTTCTATGTATTATAAGAATATATTTACAAAATAAAAGTATATTTGTAGTATATCCGTTGTCTAGCACCCATAACACAACATTAACCGTTGACCCAAATGAAACCCTTAAAAGAAACTGCGTGAGTAGGTATCATCTAGTTACTAGTATAAACCTAGTAGAGGCGAAATGCGGCCTTAAAATTCCGAAACTGATCAGTTGATTTTCAATTGATGTTTCACAATCAGGTGAAGTTTTTTACATAGTAAATTCTTTAAACATCATCTAAAAATGTATGCATTCGCTTTTCGCGTTTTTGGTTTTATTAGTCGAAACCCATAAAACAATCAATCAATCATAAACAATCATTTATTTTTCCGTGTACTTACCCTGTTTCCGTAAATTGACGGATTTAATATAAAATACTGAATACTGTCTCATTTATATACTTACTCAAATAATTGCTATACTTATATTTATATTGTTTTGTATTTTTTGGGAGAAAATAAAGATATTTATTATTATTTCCATCAAATAACATAAACCATAAAACATATCGTTAATAATTATTTTCTATCCGAACTCTAGAGTGCCTTTGACAGTCGGAATCTAAATCGCTGGTCTGCCAATCAGAACACAGTAACCGCCGCATTAATTTCCCGAAATTATTTCTCTACTAGATAATAAGTTTATGCTCGATGGTGAATACCGATAAATTTTAGTGAACAGCAATTTCTACAACCTTATGTGGTTAATCAACAACTTTATGGTCAGATCGTTTATGTAGGTTACTGGCATCAAGTTGCTTTTAAAATTAATTAAGGGGCGATTCTACCGGAGATCTTGAAAACTGAGCAATTTGCTGCTCGCTCGAGGTACATTTCTGTACATCACTCCGACCGAAGATCCTCACCACATCCAGATCCTAACCAAATTTTTATGGGAGTACCTCATAAGTACCTATCCTCTTTCTAACAAAAAATCATTTCTATCGGTTAAGCCGTCTTCGAGTAATCGTTGATCAAAACAAAATACGCACAGCAAAACTCTATTCCCGTGTTGCTGCTGCTGTGTAAGTACCTACCTACAGTATCTAAGTACCTCCTATAAAAAAATAACACATAAAACTAAGATATCTATACTAATAATATAACCCACATGAAAAAAAACCCATGAGTTTCTTGTGCCTTCTTCTCATTGGTGGGCGCGTTCTTACTTAGTTTTTAAGACGTTTCTAATATATGTGATTTATGTACAAATTAAGAATCAAGAGGAATAAAAATAATTGCATTTGACTTTAACTGAAAAAAAAAGATTTTTTAGTTTTTGTTTGAATAGGCTCCGAAACGAATAGACCAATTTTGATTAAATTCGGTATGAAGATACATTGATTCATTGGGAGTAACATAGGGTTCTTCTTATCCCGATATTTCCATGGGATCGGGAGTTACGCATGTGAAACTGCGAAGCGCTGTGTTGAATAAAAAGATTTGTTATGACGAATAAAAGGAAATCTTTAGAGACAATTAGGTACCTAGCAAAACGCTAGATGAGTTTTTATTTTATTCTTTATACTAAGTAGATTTATTTTAAAAAAATACTAGCTGTCCCGGCAAGCGTTGTTTTGCCATAAACAAAACTATATATCTATACCCCATAGACAAAAGGATCCGCTATTTATTGAACTCATTTGTTACAAAAAATGTGATAAATGAAGAACCGCTCGACCGATTTAGTGCAAACTTCACATAAACCATCTACTAAATAGTCCGAACAAAGCTTTGGTTTGGATAGGTGAGCCCGTTCTTGAGTTATAACATTACAATAAAAATTGGCATTGATTTTTATAGAAATAGATATATAACAAGTAAATACTTACGGGACTGAGGGACTCCAGCGGTTAAGGACATGTCATGGGTTATGATCTGACCCCACTGCTGAGCATTTAGGTTCCAAATAGGGTCTACGAGTTGTTTATCTGGAAAACATCGAAGACTGATTGCTCTTGCGTTTGGTAGCGGATTGCCGCTCTTTGAAACCGGTAAGGCGTTTATACCTGAAAACATAAATAATCATTATAATTTTTTTTTAATCTAGGTATATTTATAAAACCAGCCAAGTGCGAGTCGGACTCGCGCACGAAGGGTTCCGTACCATGTTGTAACATAAAATTAATAAAAATAAAATAGCTTTATTGTTCCCTTACACAACATTCGTATGTACCTACTTATATCTAACTTGTATAAATTTGTATTTTATCATTAGGTGTGTTTATTTTCTAGGAATTTTATCTTTTAATTTAAATGTTTATTTAGTGCTGTGTGTGTGGGTTAGTTTAGTAATAAAATGTTAGTGTTGTTTGTTAGTTTTATTGGTATGTATAATATTATATTTAATGTATTTGTTGGGTTAGGTTAGTATTTGTTAGTTTTGAGTAGGAACCGCTTCCGCGGTAAAAGCCTCCTCCATGTTGTAAGAGGCCCGCTGAAATTGTTTTTTTCTGTTTTTAGTATTTGTTGTTCTAGCACCAACGTCCAACATAAATACATTATTTGTGAAAATTTCAACTCTCTAGCTATCACGGATCATGGGTTACAGCCCGGTGACAGACAGACAGTGAAGTCTTAGTAATAGGGTCCCGTTTTTACCCTTTGGGTAAGGAACTCTAAAAATGAATCCCTATATTCCTTTGTCATCGCCATCACGCGTGAACGATTGGACCAATTTCGCTAACTCTTTGTTGTGTTTGTTATTGTCAGAAGAAGATCCTTATGATAGAAAAAAAAAGAAAGTTGCGCAGTAAATTATTACGCTGGTGAAATCGCGGGGTATAGATATTTATATGTAGCTAGTTACATATAAATACTAGCTGCGCCCCGCGGTTTCGTAAGTCCCGATCCCGTGGAAATATCGGGATAAGAAGAGCCCTATGTTACTCCCAATGAATCAATGTATCTTCATACCGAATTTAATCAAAATTGGTCTATTCGTTTCGGAGCCTATTCAAACAAAAACTAAAAAATCTTTTTTTTCAGTTAAAGTCAAATGCAATTATTTTTATTCCTTTTGATGCTTAATTTGTACATAAATCACATAGATTAGAAACGTCTTAAAAACTAAGTAAGAACGCGCCCACCAATGAGAAGAAGGCACAAGAAACTCATGGGTTTTTTTTCATGTGGGTTATATTATTAGTATAGATATCTTAGTTTTATGTGTTATTTTTTTATATTTTTTTTTTTTTTTATATTTTTTTTAATTTTTATATTACACTATGTGTTAATCTAGGTCTCCAGCTGTCTAGATACCGAGTTTCATCGCAATCGGTCCAGTGGTTTTTGCGTGAAGAAGTAACAAACATACACACACACACACACACACACACACAAACTTTCACATTTAAAATATGAGTAGGATCTTAAATGCAGTAGGTAGTTAGCTAGGTAGGTCACACTAACAATAACTAGGTAGAAAGGCTGAACGATGTAACTAATCTTTCATAAACATTATAAAGTTGAAGAGTTTGTTTGTTTGAACGCACTAATCTCAGGAACTACTGGTTCGAATTGTTTTTGTGTTGGATAGTCCAAATATTGAGAAAGGTTTTAGGCTATATAACATCACGCTACGACCAATAGGAGCGAAGCATAAGTGAAAAATGTTGCCAAAACGGTGAAAATTATTCATATTTAAAGGGTTCCGTGGCATGCGCCGCGTAAATTTGATTGTTTGCATTGAATGCTGGACCGATTTCAATGTTTCAATGATAGTAAAATGGGCTACTTTTTATCCCGATATTGACATGGGATCGGGAATCATGCGGGTGAAACCGCGGAGCACAGCTAGTCTTTCATATTTATTATTTCTTACTCTATAAGCAAATTAAATACATCAAATTAAAAATACTTAAATAATAAATAAATAAAATAAAAAGACATACACATTTAATCTTCTTCTTCTATCTATATATATAAAAGGAAGTCGTGTTTGTTACAACACTTATAACTCGAGAACGGCTGGACCAATTGCGATGAAACTCTGTACCTGGATAGCTGGAGACCTCGATTAACACATAGGCTACTTTTTATCCCAATATGCCCACGGGATCGGGACTTACGCGGGTGAAACCGCGGGGTGCAGCTAGTTTTAAATACAAAAAATGAAGTGACCAGTTAGTCAAATACCCCGCCCCTTATCGTACCCGGCGTAAAGGTTCCTTAATTTTAAGGTAATTCTAAAGGTATACAAATATATCTTTAAAATACAGGTTGCAAATTTTTATTACACAACGTTTCTGAACAAAAGTTATTCAAAATGTTACAATAGAATGGTAGGTACCCCACTTTCCTATGTAAACATCAAACAAAGACCTAGTTTGACTAACCCGATTACCCTATTCGAATATCTGTTCAAGACAATGTAAATAACTTTATATAATGCCTCTGAAGCGTGGCGGGTGAACAAACACCTGCGAGGTAACAGGTTGCGGGTTCTATTCCCGCCTCAAACTGATAATAAAACAGTTTTATTTTTCGACAAAATAATATTTCGCGACTTCTTACTTTATTTTTCGCTATTTTTTAAGGTGAAAGGGCACCGGCGCTCTCTCCATACAAACGTAGTCGACTGTTTCGTCTGTAGATAATGACACTAGCACAAATATTTTTGTGCCATAAAACCTATAACTGCCATGACTATGACCCTATGCTTTTTTTTTCATTTTCTAATTATCATAGAAATTAAGATTTAAAAAACAAACAAAAAAGCATAGGAGCAGCATGGTCATGGCAGTTATAAGTTTTATGCAAAAAATATATTTACTCAAGTGTCATCCAGGGAGAAAACAGTCGACTACGTTTGTATGGAGAAAGCCCCCGGTACCCTTTCCTTATTGGCCCTGAAGACTTCGTAGACTTTTACGTCTACTCACTTATTCAATCAAAGACAGTAAGTAGGTAGGTATAGGTACCTATACTTGTGCAATTGTTACGTGAATGTGTGTAATGAAGCAATTAATTATCCCACAAAGAACTATTAAATAATATTACAAGTTATAATTTAATCATTATTTATGTGCTTACGACATTCGGCTCAGTAAAAACAAGGCCGCATTTCCTATCTCGCCAAGTCTGTGGTTCCTTCAAATATTTTATAGTATCGAAAAAAAAACAGTATAAAATAATTGATATTTATGGTCCACTAGGTGCGCCCTACAGTTACACTCGCGTAAATCCCGATTCCTTAAGAATATTGGGATACAAAATAGCCTATGTGTTAATCCAGGTCTCCAACTATCTACATACCGAGTTTCATCGCAATCGATCCAGTATAGTTTTTCCGTGAAGGAGTAACAAATATAGGTACTAACACACGAACTTTCATATCTATACTAATATTATAAAGCTGAAGAGTTTGTTTGTTTGTTTGTTTGAACGCGCTAATCTCAGGAACTACTGGTTCGAATTGAAAAATTCGTTTTGTGTTGGATAGGCCATTTATCGAGGAAGGCTACTTTTTATCCCGATATTCCCACGGGATTGGGAGTTACGCGGGTAAAACCGCGAAGCGCTGCTAGTCTATAATATAAAAATGAATCGCAAAATGTGTTGGTAAGCGCATAACTCAACAACGCCTGGACCAATTTGGCCAATTCTTTTTTTGGTCTGTTTGTTATTATCAGGAGAAGGTTCTTATGAAATAAAAAATTAAGAAAGTTGCGCAGAAACTTATTACGCGGGTGAAACCGCGGGGCATAGCTAGTTTATAATATAAGTAAGATTATCAAGATGTACAGTGTGCCTCATAAGTACACTTTCAGTTTGCTACCATAATACTATCAACAAGTATTGGACTTACGACCTTCTAATAGACGTTAAGCACAAACATAAATACTTGAATTAATAGTACTCATTATTATTTTCAACATGTTAGCAATGTATTTAGTTGGCCGAGAGATATAAGCCGCCACCCGCTACACCAACCGACGTGAGATCGATTTACAGGTTACGTTGTTATAATGTTCAAATAGTGCTGCATAGGATTGAAAACTTTACGGTGTCAGTGTACTTTTGAACGTTGATTATACAATAAGTTTTAACTCTTACCATCAGCAAAGTTATAAGCAGTCAATCTTCCATATGGAGTCTGGGGTGTTCCCCACAACGGCCTCACCAAATTGTTGCAAGTACCATCGATGCTTCTGTACCGGGAGTTGACGCAGAACGGAGGAGGAATTCCACACGATTGAGCTGCAGGATCTATATCTGATCCAAGTGGTGGTGGCGGATTACTAAATCTGAAAAATAGAGATTGTAACATCAAAAATCTGCATCGGCTCCCCTAACAGAACCCCCACTCCCGACCGTCCCCCTATCGTGAACTTTTTCACGCCTGGCTGCTCCCCTGAACTAGGAGAAACGTCGGCCGTTAATTTAAAGTTTGATTCGAGCGCCCGTCGGCTCCCCTATGTTCCCAGGGGATTCGTCGAGAGTTGAACTAGAAGTCTTTGTCAACTTACATACCTATAGGTAGGTAATGTACAAAAGACATGCTTGGAAGAACTAGAACTAAAAGGTTGAAGATTGACCCAATAGCATGCAGCTTGTAGTTTAAATAACATGCAGTTTCAGTAGTTCGGTTGCTGAATGAACTTCTCCATAGCGTATCCGAAAAGCTTAGCTAGATTTAATTTTAAGGGTGATGGGAGTTCGGTTGTTAGGTTACCGGACTACTGAAACTTTTTAGTGCTATGTGCCAGATCTTAGTGCCCGATTTCCTTTCCCATCGTCATTGGTCTTGTGTCTTTTTGACATTTTGCTTTAATTTTATTTGGAATTTTACAATACTTACTTATCATTGTGTTTCCCGATTCCGGGGAAATATCGGGATAAAAAGTAGACTATTAAACTCACAATAGTATGAGGATACTCCCAATGTATCCTCATACTAAGTCTCATCAAACTCGGTCCTGTAATTTAGGAGCATATTCAATGCAAATAATCAATCAAATCTTTTCTCTTTAAAATATTATTATATAGTATGGATATACCATTAATAAATGTTTTCCTGCACAATTTTACGTTTTGGTATCAGAAGAATTTAATTCCGAGATTTTTGTCTCACAAATCCTGGCAAAATTCCATAAAATCCCAGAACGGAACGGAAGGATTCAATCTATAAACCTTGCTGTTATTTGAGAGGAGTATAATTTCAGGCGTTTACTTACGAACCTCAATTCAAGGATAAACCTGATTGTCTGGAATCTAGAATAATATGGAGTCGGTACAAATTAATAAACCTACAATAGTACATTACGATATAAGTGTGGTAAATTGATCTTTGCATAGAGGCGGTTTATGACGCGCGAGCGGTAGCGAGCGTGTTAAAGAAGCCAAGATGCAAAGATCAATTCCACACGTATATCGTACGACGTTTTTTATCACAGTTGCGAATAAAAGAAAAGACTTGAAAAGAAAACAAAATAATAATTAACAAAATAATTGTGATAAGTCTATGTTTACATTTTTTTAAGGCAATACTTTTTTATTAATTATGCTCCGGAGAGGCCAGGCTAAAGACTTTTAACCTATACAGCCTCGTCTGACATACAATATTTTTTAGGGTTTTTTCTATTTGTTTTTGCGTCGGGGGTTAAGAACAAAATACAATGGTACGGAAAAACAATATATTTAAGTATATAAAAAACAAAAAATAAACAACTCAATTTTTAATCGTGTTCTAAGTCATTATCACGTAAAATTTTCGTTAGTAAACCGACATTAGAGACAACTATTTTTGCTAGCTAAAAAACCTTTTTAATACATCAAAACAGTATAACCCAGATAAATTAAGAATGTTTCACCTACCTTACATGTAATTAGCAGTAAGATACGTATTTAACTTATCGGGATAACTTTATACCACTAGGTTGGCAATGTAAAACGCACGCGTGCATAATATGTTGGATTATGAGCCTAAAAGCCGTTGAATAAGATCCACTTTATGAGCAACTGTGATAAAAAATATTATATTAACTTACCTCCTTTTTTGTTCAAAAGTTTGAAAGATAGCTTTCATTTTATAATAAGTACCTACGTACTAAGGAACGATTTTAGTAAATTTCATTTTGTATTTAGTACTTGTTGGGTTTCTTTACAGGAAAATTGGAATTCTGTCTACTTCTCATGAATAAAAATTGACGATTTCAGGGGTTTTGTAACTTCATATTTAAGAGGAAAGAGTACCGACGCTCTCTTCATACAAACGTAGTCGACTGTTTCCTCCCGGATAATGACACTAGAGCAAATATTTTTGTTGCATAAAACTTATAACTGCCTTAACCATGCCCTATGTTTTGTTTTTTAAATCCTAATTTCTATGATAATTAGAAAATTAAAAAAACCAAGACAGGGGCTTAGTCATGGCAGTTATAGTGTTTTATGCAACAAATATATTTGCTCTAGTGTCATTACCCATAGGAAACAGTGGACTACGTTTGTATGGAGAGAGCGCCGGTACCCTTTCCTCTTAAGGGGAGGAAATGAGGGTGGAATTATAGCAGTATCTCAGTGTCGATATCATTAAAGGTTAATACCTTTAAACAATAATTTGTTTTGTTATAATATAATGAGGCGAAATGAAACCTCTGTGAGGTCTATATTGACGACCCAGTTGGCACAATGGTTACCACGCCGGACTGCCAAACACAGGGTTGCGGGTTCGATTCCCGCCTCAGACAAGTATTTATGCTTAGATATCGGTCTGTTGTCTGCTTGTTTCTATGTATTATATGTATATATTTACAAAAGAAAAGTATATAAGTAGTATATCCGTTGTCTAGCACCCATAATACAAGTGTAGTTACTTAGCTTGGGGCTATATGGCGATGTGTGGAATGTCCTGCAATATTTATTTATTTATTTATATTATAAAGATAAAAGATTTGATTGTTTGTTTGCATTGAATAGGCTCCGAAACTACTGGACCGATTTTGATGAAACTTGGTATCAATATTAATTAATTGGGAGTGTTATATTTTTTGACGTGATAACATCTAGTAAAGTGATGCCACACCTTCATTCACAAAAAAGTGACATGGTAATATTGTATGACGTCATTGTCACGTTCCCATTGTGTGACGTTATGTAAAAAAAGATAACGTATGTTATCTTTTCTTTTTTCTCTTTTTTCCCAATATTCCAACGGGATCGAGAGATACGCGGGTGAAACCGCAAGATAATGCTAGTCTCAGATATACTTACATCAACTCACAGACACTAGGTATATAATAACAAAACTAGCTGTTGCCCGCGAGTCTTCTTTTATAAACTAAAACCTTCATCTTGTCTTGTCAAATCCCCATCAAAATTCGTTGCGTCGTTGTAAAGATCTAAGCATAGGGACAGACAGACAGCGGGAAGTGACTTTGTTTTATACTATGTAGTGATAAAATAATCTAATTGCTGCTGCACGAGATCTCATCTAATTAAACGTATTGCAAATAACAGGAGTATAATACATTACGACCCAGTTGGCACAATGGTCACCATGCCGGACTGCCAAACACAGGGTTGCGGGTTCGATTCCCGCCTCAGACAAGTATTTATGCTTAGATATTTGTCTGTGGTCTGGTTGTTTCTATGTATCATAAGTATATATTTACAAAAGAAAAGTATGTAAGTAGTATATCAGTTGTCTAGCACCCATAACACAAGTCTAGTTACTTAGCTTTGGGCTAAATGGCGATGTGTGAAATGTCCTGCGATATTTATTATTATTCATTATTATTACTCACAAAACAGATTTGTTATTTGTTAATTGCAAAAGCAATTACTTAACAAGACAGCATCTGTTAATATAACAATCTTCCTTGCTGCTCACTGCTCGATTTGCTTGTGTGTGAATAATATTCAGTAGCGTAGCGACGGGGGGGCCGGAGGGGCGGACCGCCCCGGGCCCCTCCATTATGAGTGCGGCAAAATTGGGAAAAAAATAGTTTTCAGCCTGACAATTATTTTTTCAGGAAATTAGCGCTTATCTTAAGGTGAAAGGGTACCGGCACTTTCTCCATACAAACGTTTCCTCCCTGGACAAATATTTCTGTGCCATAAAACCTATAACTGCCATGACTATGCCCCTATGTTTTCGTTTTTTTTTTTCATTTTCTATTTATCATAGAAATTAAGATTTAAAAAAAACCAAACATAGGGGCATGGTCGGTTATGGCAATTATAAATTGCAACAAAAATATTATCTCTAGTGTCATTATTCAGGGAGAAAATAGTCGACTACGTTTGCATGGAGAGAGCCCCCTGTACACTTTCCTCTTAAACACATTATTGAATACCCGCCCAATACAGTTGTTGCAAATCACATGTTTTTACACCAACATTATTATTTTTACTATATCAAAGGGGCGAGAAATTGTAAACATTATAATTTTTATGACGTCAAAAGGGCGGCAAGTTATGACTTCGCCCTGGGCGACAGTAACCCTAGTACGCCACTGATAATATTCAACTTATTTCACGCTTAGTTTAGATGCTTGTTGTTTATACAATAAATTTATTATTTTAAAACTAATTTAGTTTGATGAAAGTAACACAATATATTGTGCTCCGTGTTAGCTTAGACTATTAAACACATAAACAACGTCTAACCTTTGAGCTAGTCCGCCATTCTTCGCTGCCGTGATCCCTGCATTGCTGAGGACAGAATCAGTGCACATTACAACACATAACATGCAAGAATGAGCTTTATTAACAGGCATTATGGTGCAATTTTGTACAATTACGATACGAGTAAAATATTACAATTTGAGAAGGGTTTTATGAAAACAGTCTTTATTCAAATATTGTTTAGCTACTTGATTTAACTTATACATAGATGAGATCTGTAATATTTTTTAAACAGAACAATATTTGTGGGAGTATTGGTCATACTACCCAGTTGGCATAATGGTTACCATGCCGGACTACAAAACACAGGGTTGCGGGTTCGATTCCCGCCTCCGACAAGTATTTATGCTTAAATATTTGTCTGTAGTCTAGTTGTTTCTATGTATTCTAAGTATATATTTACAAAAAAAAGTATATAAGTAGTATATCCGTTGTCTAGCACCCATAACACGAGTCTAGTTACTTAGTTTGGGGCTGGATGGCGATGTGTATATTTACCTATGCGAGATATATCGAGATTTAGTCTTATAGCGATCTTTTTGTACCTGCTATCTAGCCATATCGAGATGTAGTCAAAAAGCTACTAACCCTATAGTACTCTACTTAAACTTAAATACCTATTTCAAAAGGACAGACAAATGATTAAATTAGGTCATAACTTTCATTTAAGTAAACACATTACTTGGAGATTGTTTTAAGTAGGTTTGGCCACGGTTTGCCACAAAATTTCAAAGAACATCCTGTCTAGTTCAGAGAGCTTTCATTGCAAGAAATTAAACAGAGCAAACTTTAACGATCCAATTATTTCAGCTTAGATACCACTTAGATACCTACGAATAAAAACCGCATATGTACGGTCGGAGTCAGAATTGCAGACCCACCGTAGAGCTCAAAAACTGGTATCATTAGAATATTTTCAACTCAAGCTACATTCTAAAGTCTTACACGATTTCAAGTTTAAAGTCTTTCAACTCATAAAATTAGATAAATACTAGCTGCGCCCCGCGATTTCACCCGCGTAAGTCCCGAACACAGCGCCACCTATTGAGTGTATTTGTAACCTAGATGTCAAACAATATTGAAGAATTTTATCGATGAATCAACGTACACCGCCATCTATGAGAACTTCATAAAACTAAACAGTAAATAAACACTTGCCTAAGAAAACATTAATTGATACATTTTATTCGTTCACATTCACGACATAAGCGAATAATTGAGATGATAACTATCCTATCCAGTAAGTTAGACCAAAATACGGGTACATGTGAAATTTGATTGAAATCGGTTCAGTAGTTTTGGAATTTTTTGGCAGCATACATCGTGACACAAAAATTTTATATATACAGATTATTAGAATAAAAACATTCCGATAATCATAATTTTAGAACTACGGTGGGTCTGCAATTTTGAATCCGACCGTACAATTTTCAATTTACAAGTAAAATGAAACTACAAACTAAAAACGTCAGTTAACCTCCTTGTTTAATTTCGAACGAAAAGTTTTTATTATAACAATCAAGGTTAAAATTAATTGAATTTAAAATTGAAAAGGGTGTCTGATTGTGTACTATTGTACTTGTATCGATAACATTACAATGTGCGAATAAAGTCTAGTGAATGGACTCATGGTCGATCGTTGTTACGCAAGCGTAGCGCCACAATTTCTGAAAACAATGACAATCATTTTGTACCGTCGCATTCCGACTTAGCCTTTACAAATGCGGTGCGAAATAGAACATAAATTAGTCTATCGTTTTGGTGCAAAATGTTATACACAATAGAGATGAAAAGGAATAAAAATAAGTATAATTGATGTACAATCGGCAACAGAATCACAGAACCACTGCAGAGTTCTAGTTTTTCTATTATTGGAATATTTTCATACTAATATTGGTTGTAAATTCATGATTTGAAAGACTTCAACTCAAGCAGGACTCTAGAATCTTGCTTGAGTTGAAAAGATTTCAATAATAGCCGTTTTAAGGCTCTACCGTGGGTCTGCACTTGAGTTGCCTGGTTGTACATTTGGAAATCAGGAACTTTACCTTTGGTTCATATAATGGTAATGGGCAAAAATGGCGTCTTTTCCAAGCTAATTGATAAAACTAGTAAACCTATATAAATAAAAAGTATTCCAAATTCGAAAAAAATATTCGGCAACAACTGTCGTAAGTAATATCGGAGCTGAGATATTGGAGCTTGAAATTATTGATTGATGGTATTACCGACCAAGTTAACTTGAGACCTGATTTGTATGCGCCTTCACCTAAGTGAAGTCTCAAGTTAACTTCGTGATATATAATTGAATTAACTAAATAACAGATGAGTTGAGAACGCTACTTTTACCCGATTGCGTTACCTACACTAAGGGTACGACTATGCCGAAGATGCATTGCACATCGACATCGCAAAAATAGATACGAAGCAGTGCGGCGCTAGGGAGACTAGTAGCTGTGACCTTAATTTGACCATCACAAACCAAAACACATTTATTTATTTACCAAATAAAAAAGCTAATATGGAGTTACAATATTTCAAGTACCTAAGCATGGCATCTTTAAACTATAAAATATGAAATTTAAAATCTATAAAGCAAGCAAGAAGTAACAGCAAGTTCTGCACTAAGCAGAATGCTTGAATCGCATGAACCCAGAATGGATACTATGAAATGAAAAAAAAATAATTTATCTGGTCTCGTAAATACACTGCCTTTTGTTGACATATAGATAAACTTTTTTTGTAAAAAAAAATTTTTTGAAAATTTTGAGGTTAGGTTTCCCTGAAAATCAGCTGCTCCATACAAGGAGAGGTCATTAACCTTAAAAATTTACTTGTTTTTTTAAGTTTCATCTACTGTTCTTAGTCTGAATGACCTTTGGTTTAAAAAATTAACTGTTTTTCGAATTTACATAACCTCAAAATTTTCATTTTTTATTTCGAATTTCCAAAAGTCATAGAACAAAAGTTGTTTGTTAAGGTGCACAGAAGTAGTCCTCAACGGCTTACTAGTATAATTACCAATAACCCTGTATATCACAGTGATGCATCTTTCAACAAGCCCGCACCTATTTTTCCATATATTTGTTTTACATGGAGCTGAGGCCCAATTCCAGTACCGTGTGTAGGTATTCACATTACCTTAGCCCCCGCTCTCAAAGACGTAGCGTGCTGCGTGCTAACTGTTATATTTGATCGATATGCAAAACATTTTAGCATTATTATCCACAAATATAGTTCCTAGAGATTCATTTTTAGAAACAAACGTAAACTATTTTTGAATAAAACCCGATAAACGATCTAATAATTCTCTGTTTTCTAACATTTTTTTATGTTCATATCATCTTTTCAACCACAATAAACAAAAATATGGTTATTAAACTACAATATCCATTTATATCTAAATAACAAAAAAAGAGTATTTGATTACTTAGAGTTGCTTAAAACAAAGGTCGATTTTGGTAGCTTTATTAGCACCTGGCCTTAATGGGCGATGTATCTCCGACATAGCTGTACCCTAATAAACACTACATCAACTGTAACGCGCATATATCTCTGAGTTGACAGTTTAGCCAGTTAATCAAATGCTACATCCCAATCCCGTATATTCGAAATAGGCATCGACTAATTACCGTCATAGGTAATTAAGTTTGCTTCCGCTTCTGACGTTGCGATCATTACTTCGTTTATAAGAAGTCTCGAATCGCATGTTCCTTTGCGTAACTACTAACAATGCGTACGTGATTTATTATAGAAAAATATTGGTAACTAGCTTTTGCCCGCGACTTCGTCCGCGTAGAAGTCTAAAATGGACCAAGGAATCACGTTGTCCTATACAAACTTTACCCCCTTTTTCATTCCCTTAGGGATAGAATATCGGAAAATCCTTTCTTATCGGATGCCTACGTCATACAAAGAACACACTCTCCAAGTTTCAGGTCTCTACGATCAGCGGTTTAGGCTGTGCGTTGATCCGTCAGTCAGTCAGTCATTCAGGACTATCAGGACAAAGCATTTTATATGTATAGATAGCTTTTGCCCGCGACTTTGTCCGCGTAGAAGTCGAAAATAGACCAAGTAATCACGTTGTCCCATACAAACTTTGCCCCCCTTTTCATCTACTTAGGGCTAGAATATCGGAAAATCCTTTCTTATGGAATGTCTACGTCATACAAAGAACACACCCTCCCACTTTCAGGTTTATACAATCAGCGGTTTAGACTGTGCGTTGATCCATCAGTCAGTCAGGACAAAGGATTTTATATGTATAGAATAGATTAAGGAATGTCTCACCCAAATCCCCTTACATTCAACCTTTCAGGTGGCAAAGCTTGCTGTATTATTCTAACGAAGGTATCCGCGGGTCCAGTTAGTTGCACCGTTGATGTAGGATAAATGAACTGAGCTTTCACCGCATGCAGCATCAACACACTTATGGCCAGGACATTCAACATTGCGCTTCGATCTGAAACAAAAATATTTTATGTAGGAAAACGTTCTATAGTCTAGTACATATGGGTTGTTTTGCACCGCGAGCGGTTCGGACCGCGCAAACAATTAATTGATTATCATGCAGTCGAGCAAACGAGCTCGTTTTAAATGGGTCCATTCGAACCGGGTGGTTATACAACAGATTTTTAAGAGCCCTTGACATTTTGGAATTTAGTTTTTGGGATTGCATGATAATCAATTAATTGTTTTCTTATGGAGTATTGGATATTAAACAGTGTCGTATATCTAAACAGAGTAGGTACCTATCTTATTTATATTTTTAATTTATATATTATTATACCTATCATAGTTTCATTTACTTGTAATTGTAATATAGTTTGACGTACGTGTACCGTCTGTTACAGACGTCACCGGAACGGCCTCAACGGAAGACCAGCGCTAGTGGAAAGACTAGAATTTCGCTGAGTTGAGGTCCGTTTTGCAACAATTGTTAGATAATAAGCTTTAAAGACTTTGTAATCTCTTATTTTGTTGCAAATAAATAATATTTCTATTCCAAACAAATTTTTTCAAAAAATCTACCGATTCACATCGTAAATCTTCTGTGTATTTGAAATTATTTTCTTCAAACTTTATCAGCCCTTTTTTCCGCTTTAAGGGTCGAATTATCATTCTTTTCAAATCGTTTCATAGCGGGTGCCTAAGTACGTCCTAAAAGGATTTCGTGATGAGATATTTAGGTGGATAAAATATTGACCTTATTTCGAAGTCGAATAATGACACACGGAACTAGCACTTTTCGAATTTGGTCACTTGTGCAAAATATTTGGCAATGATTTTAGTGTTCGAAATATATTTTTATAAGTTTTTTCAGTCATTGAACTTTATTTCTATAACCTTATTATTCATTTCAAAGTCTGTACACACTAGCACTTTTCGAATTTGGTCACTTGTTCAAAATATTTGGCAATGATTTTAGTGTTCGAAATATATTTTTATAAGTTTTTTCAGTCATTGAACTTTATTTCTATAACCTTATTATTTATTTCAAAGTCTGTACACACTAGCACTTTTCGAATTTGGTCACTTGTTCAAAATATTTGGCAATGATTTTAGTGTTCGAAATATATTTTTATAAATTTTTTCAGTCATTGAACTTTATTTCCTTAACCTTATTATTTATTTCAAAGTCTGTACACACTAGCACTTTTCGAATTTGGTCACTTGTTCAAAATATTTGGCAATGATTTTAGCGTTCGAAATATATTTTTATAAGTTGTTTTATTCATCGTACACTTTATTTCGTATTATATAGTAGTCTCTATACATATAAAACTCTTTGTCCTGACTGACGGATCAACGCACAGCCTAAACCGCTAATCGTAGAGACCTGAAAATTGAAGGGTGTGTTCTTTGTATGACGTAGCCATCCGATAAGAAAGGATTTTTAAAAATTCTACTCCTTAGGGGATGATAAGGGGGCAAAGTTTGTATGGGACAACGTGATTCCTTGGTCCATTTTCGACTTCTAAAAAGCTAGTGTTACATAAAATACTGCTGACATAGGATTACTTTTGGGATACTGAGAAATTTCACAAAGTCCCTATTTTAATTGTTTCTTTTCGTACATATCTTCTAATTTTTGTTCCCTTTTCATGGCAACTGTGTCGGGAACTTTTGCACCCATTAATGTTGAGATTATGAGCCGTCTCAGTAATTCACATCAAAGGTTCTTGATGCTGTTATTCTTGCGTAGGTTTCTAAGCTCGTAATGCTGAACTTTTATTTTGCTTTTGTGTTAACCTTTCCGCATCACTGACAATAATTTCTGTAAAAACTGGGCATATATTGGTTATTTTATCAGTCATTTTCATTGTTGTATTTTTAGCATAAGTTGTGAAAGATGACTTAAGTATGTAGGTAGGTAGCCTTCAAATTCAACAAGATGTTTGAAAATTTAGTTTCTACCTAAAATTCGGTTATTACCTAACTCTTTATCTTGTCATAGATTAATAATGGTAAAGTTAATGATCTTACTGTAACATTCATCCCTTAAATTTCTAAGTAGGTAAGTATTGTGTTACCGACTGTACGTACTAAACTTGCAAAGAAAAATATAACTTACGAAGGAGTGCAATGTTATAATCAATTACCCACATATTTAAAAAATGTTACTTCGTTTGATACTTTTAAGACTCAATTAACAGAATACATATTGGATAAATATTAGTTATTAGATATACTTGGCACGTAATATTATATAATTTAGATATGGTATATTCTTGTATTACCTTGCACACATTGTCTTAAATAGGCATTCGGCGATGTTTATTTAGTTTTTAAGTTAAGCTATGTATTCTCTATTAAGTGACATGTACTTGTCTTTTTGAGAATAAATTCTTTAAACCTTATTTCTGAGTTCTGCCTACTTTAGATACCTAATTCTGATTTCTTCCAATAGCAGTGGCAGTGCCAGAGGGCTCTTCACTTCTTCTATGAGTCCACACAGCATGCTTGTAGCACCATTGGAAGGCAGGGCAGTCATAAATTACAATCAAGCTTTGTACTAAACCTTGCTCTTCATCGACGAACATGGACGCTGCGTATTATTTTGACCAAATTTTGACAAATCTATTGAGCCATTTTGTGACGGGTCACAACGGAACCCTACGCTGCGCGTGGCCTGTCACGCACTTGCCGATTTTTATTAAATTTAGCCATAAATAAAACACAATGAATTCCTGTTGAAATATTTTTACAAAGTACCTAAAATGACTTAATTTATTTCACGTAGGGATTTCCATGAAAATAGTTTTTCCGTAAATTATGTAGGTAGATAGATAACCCAAAGTGGTATCACAAATAGCAAAGTCGATTCGAGCCATCACGTGCGCGTCTCTCTAGATAAAAGGGATACATTATTGACGTTTATTTATTCAGGAAACACTCTCCAAATTTACAGCGTTCGAGGTAAATGTAAAGGAAAAATGTAGACTATTCGATTGGCCAATAGCTCACCAATCGAACAATTTGGAGGCAAACAAAAAATAATATCACCGGCTTCCGGTCCGGCTTTAAATTAAACGGTTGATCGGTAGACTGTAAAAAAAAATTGTCGCAAAATTTTGCAGTAGGTGGTAGGTATTTATTATACTAAAAGTAATACAAAATTGCTCAATCTAGTAGGTATGTCGTTTGTAGAGTCGTCACACTGCGTTAAAAATTAAAACAATGACAAAGTTTCTTTATTAAAAATGTCCGAACTGAATTAATTGTGATTTCAATCACCCTGGTCGCATCCGATCAAAAAGTCGGAGAGTCTACGTTCGTCCTAATATAAGCAGAACCTATCGGAAAATTACAAATATTTCGCGATTTCTGACATCGAACTATAAAAGATGTTTTATTATTTTTCGCAAAGCACGAACGCCCTTTGAAATGATTGGAAAAGTTTATTGAAGAACACGTATCCGACGACGACGACTGACGGCATTGATTGAAAACAAACAAGCACAGCCGGTTATTACATTCGTTCAAAGAACTTTTACTATGAAAGGCATTAGGTATAATAAAGTTCTGAAAGGGAAGAAATTTAGATTTTTCAGTTTTTAGAACTATTTACTCTTCACATATATTTTCCCTAGGAATAAAATAAAAGATATTACGGAATCCCTATAAAGTTTGTGTTACTAGGCGAACGGTTGGGCTGTCGAGTATCTTGAGGTAAATTCAGTGACGGGGGAAAACGTAGGAATCAAATTTCTCGGAAAATATTCGTTATTTTTATGTTGTATTTTTATAGATCAGTTCAGTTTAGGTTTATAAGGGCTTGGATTACGAATGACTGTTTGATGATATCATGTGCAAAATACGACTTCACAAAATGGCTTTTATTTAAGAAACTATGAATTTGCATGCAAAAAATCTTATATATATATAAAAGAAAGTCGTGTTAGTTACACCACTTATAACTCAAGAGCGGCAGAACAGATTTGGGTGAAAATTAGTAGGGAGGTAGCTTAGAGCCAGGAGACGGACATAAGATACTTTTTATCCCAATATGCCCACGGGATCGGGACTTACGCGGGTGAAACCGCGGGGCGCAGCTAGTTTAGAAATAAAAAGCCACGGGCTATGTTTGTCGATAGTTCGTGTAAATTTTTAGTACCTAATTTAATGGAAATATCTTCCTCGTCACACGTAAAACAAGTCAAGCGAACTTACAAAATTGAGGCTCTAGTTTAGAACACGCTATAAAAACTTTAGGGCTTCGTTATGTAACATGGCAGTAGAAGAACTCTACCGCTGACTTGCTACTGGGTTCGTGTAAACACAGTCTCAACCCAGTCAAGTGCTGATTTTGCTATTTCAAGTTAGTCCAGTTGACAAGCCTGTCATCTATTACTAACCTAACCTACTATCCTAACATCTATATCTATACAAATAAAATCCTTTGTCCTGAATGACTGACTGACGGATCAACGCACAGCCTAAACCGCTGATTGTAGAAACCTGAAACTTGGAGGGTGTGTTCTTTGTGAAACGTAGGCATCCGATTTTCCAAAATTCTACCCCTAAGTGGGTGAAAAAGGGGGGTAAAGTTTGTATGGGACAATGTGATTCCTTAGTCCATTTTCGACTTCTACGCGGACGGAGTCGCGGGCAAAGCTGGTACATTAATACAATGTAAGTGCCTAACTGGTCTGAAATTCCAAGTCACTGACCCCATGTAGGTAAATCAGCCTTGGATGAAGTTCAAGTAATACCTAATAGGTAATTTAATGTTTTATGTCTCTAGCTATACTCATAATAATATACAGTGTGAATTTTTATATGAGCCTTCCGGGCCAATTATTTAAGTATATCAGACAACGAAAAATGTTGAAAGAAATTGCGTGTCCGATTTTGATAAAAACTAAAACTGCTTTTAGGCAGGAATCGAAACTGGTAATTTAGTAAAAAATAATAACCCATCGTTTTTGTGTCAATTAATAGTGCTGCTGATAGAGATCACGTCCTAATACCAACGTTGTACGGCAAATCAAAGGAAATAAGCAACTTTGTAGTGTAGCTGTCTAAGCGATCAACTTTTGTTCTCCGACTTTTGTTCGAACTTCGACAGTGTTGAGGTTGTTTTTACTCGAAAATTAGCTGGTTTTTGGAAATAAGGACCAAAAATAAGTGTCGTTATGCAACCTGGTTTTATGGCGAACTAGTCCAAAAGCAATGTTAACTTTAACGCTATGTAGCCATATCGAGATTTAAGGTCGCTGCATACGTGACGGGATAAAACCTCGGACGGGACGGGGACGTGACGTGCATCGTTCATAAAGTATTAGTCTTTAAACATACGTAACGTGACGGACAGGACGTGACGATTTCTTGACATCGTTTCATTTAAAAATATCACGTCCCGGACGGCACGAGAAATATCACGTTACGTATGCAGCAACCTTTAGTCTTATAGCGATCTAGTCGATCTTAAACCTGCTGCTATCTACTTATTTGGAGATGTAGCCATGACACTTTAAACCTATCAAAACAATCTAAACAAATTAAATACAAAAATCATCAATCATCATCACCTCTATGAACTTTATTTTTCGAATAAACATAACTTCAAAAACAAAAAATCTTTTTAATTTGCTAAAATTGCCCCTTTTTTCTAATAACATACACATAATGAAACACATTGTATATTAAAGTAAACTGAAAGGCTTGAGTCGAGTTTAAAAGTTCAATGCAATGCAGACAGGAACTAAGGTTGAATAAGTACTTAAACGGCATTATGCTGACATTATATATCATTATATATATATATATATATTATTGAAACGACAACCACAGATAAACTAAGATGTCTCTCTTGTTCTTTAATTAGGTAAGAAACCAAACTACGGTCATAGGTCAAACAGCGAATGATGGCCCCTGGCGGAAGAAGGGGTATACGCAGAGCTAAATGCTTAAGTCCATTTGGCGGGGGGACAGGAGTGAAGGGAGGGTCAGTTGCTCACATCATCGCTCTCTGTTCCGCACACACGTCTCTAGCCGCACTCTGTCCTGTTCCCGCACGTATTTAGTCGACTAAGTACTGTTGCGCACATAAAACACACAGCTAACTTTGCCTAAATCTAAATTGTAAAATTGGTTAACCTAATGCATTAAAATTCATAAAAACATTGCCTAATTTTCTAATTTAAAGGAATGTTTTTCGGGTTAGGCAAAATATCAAACGAGAGTAAAGTATGACGATTAAGCTGTAGTAATTCTGTGCGCGATTGTACATGCGCAAACCACCCCCTTCAATTTCCGCTGGGGGCCATCGTTCGTTGGCCGATCTATACTAAAGGTATTATTAAGGTCGCTCATTGTGCAACTTATACGTTCTAGCTAGTTTGCTTTGTGTATATCATGTTCTATGAGAACTATGTACTGTGTTATAAAAATTAAGTTACCTACCTATCTTTCTATCTATTAAGTATACCATAAAGTCTAAGCTTGTCTTATTACAAACGTACCGTGAAACGAAAAGATAAAAAAACGTCGTATTAATTTGTTCTCCTAGATGTCTAGAACCTCTTTTCGTATTACCATACCCTTGTCGAAACAAATTGTGTAATAGCTGGATAGCTTGACCCTATGGATACCTACTTAAAAAAACTGTAGAGCGCTTTATATGTACCTACTAATATGCCCAAACAATAATAGAAAAAATAAGGAAAGAGTACTGTGTAACGAAGTTGTAACTGAAATAAATATAGTATTTTTGTATTATACAGTTACTGCAGTCATTAAATATCTAATAGGTTAGGCCTATAAGACTTAGTTTAGTTTAGTTTTACGGGGCTGTTTAGTGGAAGAGCGGTGTTGGCTTAGTGGTAGACACTCCGACTTTAATTCTGAAGGTCGTGGGTTCGAATCCTAGCTGGTCGTGCACCAATGTATTTTTCTTAAGAAAATTTATGTGCGCTAATTGACATTGCTCTTACGGTGAAGGAAAACATCGTGATGAAACCCGCGGCTTAGTTGGCTCCAGAAGTATTGACATGTTCTCTCCTCTGGACACGGTCGACTAAGCTGAGAGGGTAGTAGGTGTTGAGCAAGCCTACTACATCCACACGTAAAATGGACCCAATTAAAAAGAGTCTAGTTGCGGAAAAAGCCCGTATACATACATACATACGGGGCTGTTTCCGCGCTTAGCCTCATTATTTGGGCCATTGTGTGAGAAAGACTTAAATAATGAATAATTGCCTATAAGACTTACTCAAAGGACTAATTCCAAATAGACGGCAGACCCAATTTGTAACAGGATTAAAAAATTTAAATATGTCTAAGGTTAATAAAAATCAACGATGTGTGTAACGAGGCTGTATCGGCTAATAATTAAACCCTTTGCCTTCCCTTTAAAAGGCAATAAGGAAGAAAACAAGCCCGAACCGGACTCACCCAAAGGGTTCCGTACCATTGTGGAGCCTTACTTGAATATTTTTTTTCTGTTTTAGTATTTTTTGTTATAGTGACAACAGAAATACATAATCTGTGAAAATTGCAACATTCTTGCTATCACGGTTCATGAGATACATCCTGGTGACAGACAGACACGGA
The DNA here is from genome assembly GCA_951213275.1 of Idaea straminata. NCBI lineage: Eukaryota > Metazoa > Arthropoda > Insecta > Lepidoptera > Geometridae > Idaea > Idaea straminata. The sequence continues at coordinate 7,791,298 of OX577857.1, read as the reverse complement.
CAAACGGACGGGCAATCCCACCTTCCTCCCATGGCCTTACCGACATCTTAGGCCGAATCTCGGGACATACGTTGGTTACTTGCACTGGGCTCTTTCACCAACGTACTCACTTAAGTCCCTACATATCTTTTTCCTATCCTCTTGCTTATGCAACTCTCCCCGAATGGGGCTTTAACGAACGGACGGGCATCCCACCTTCCTCCCATGGCCTTGCCGACATCTTAGGTCTTAAAGGCCGAATCTCGGGACATACGTTGGTTACTTGCACTGGGCTCTTTCACCAACGGACGGGCAGTGGGATCTTAGTCATAGGGCCCTTTTTTAACCCTTTGATTACGGAACCCTAAAAATGGTTATTTGACCCTGGAATTAGATTTAAGCGCCGTTTGGAACAGATTTAGAAAAAAAAGAATCTCAGTAAACGTAATTAGTTTGAGTTTCACACTTTGTATGACTTCGGTAGTCTCTAGTTACTGCTTAATTTACGTTTTAGCTCTTGCACACTCCAGACTAAGGTGTTAAAATCTGCGACTGATAGTTTGCCGAATATATTTATTGTCTGATACCAAACTATCAACCGATAGAAGGTGATTGGTCTGAAGAGAAGTTATTGTAAACCTATACAAGTAGATATTTCTCTTTCCTCTTCCGGTATCTAGGAATTCGTAAGCGATATTGATTGCTAATGAAATAGGTGATAATAATGAACGTTAAGTTTAGTTTTAAATGCGTTTTATTTCTTTACATAAGTAGGCTTGCATTTGACCCCATTTCACCTGATGGGAAGTGACGATGTGATCAAGGATGAGGCTGCTCGCCTTGACAACATGAACGGAACGAATCACAATCATTGACATCATGACTTGTCCAGGGTAGTGTTAGAAGCCGCCGGCTAAGGCCTACCACCACTTCCCACCTGGGGATTAAGAGGAAAGGTACCCGGTCGCTTCTCCATACAAACGTAGTCGACTGTTTCCTCCCTGGATAATGACACTAGAGCAAATTTTTTTGTGCCATAAAACCTATAACTGCCATTCCCCTATGTCTTGGTTTTTTTTTATATTCTAATCATTTTAGGAAGTAAGAGTCTTAAAAAATAAAAAAAATAAGACATAGGGGCATAGTCATGGCAGTTTTAAGTTTTATGGCACAAAAATATTTGCTCTAGCTATCCAAAGAGGAAACAGTCGACTACGTGTGTATGGAGAAGCGACCGGGTGGTACCTTTCCTCTTAAGTGTAGGATATCAATGGCTAAACCCTACGGACGCGAGCAAATCCGAAACCTCAAAAATCTGGCTCCAAATAAATAAGCTGTCAACATTCATAAAGATCCGATCAGTGTCGTAGAGAAACCCAAATACATTATACAGTATACTTACTTAATATACTTGCATATAATAAAATAAATAAATAAAAAGCCTTTATTAATCGTTCCCTTTTACACTATTTACATTAAAATAGCCAATAATACAATGACATATTTTTTTTTTGTTTTTTGGGAAATCTATGCTAAATTTAATTAATTTGAAGGAACCCCCGTTCGGGTAAAGGCCTCCTCCAGGCTTTGCCATTTGGATCGGTTTTGTGCGACTGCGAGCCAATCCGCGCCGGCGGCCGCACGGATATCATCCGACCAGCGTTTAAGCGAACGGCCATACTTGCATATACGTACCATATAATACATGGTTAATTAATTTGAAAAGCCCCTACCTGCTTTATCAAAAGTTAGGTTTGTTTTGCTCACAAAAGGAAAACGTTCGTAATGAAAGAGGATTTTCATATGTCAGAGCTTTTACCACAACATTGTGGTTATGATAATTCAAGTTTCAGTACAAACTGAGCCATTCGGTGACCGTTTTAAATAAAGTAGGTATACCTACCCGCTCAAATCAATCGACATAACTTTTAAGAATCTTACTTTCAACGCTTTTACTTACTTACCTACCTTCATAGACATTAGTACGGGGTCCCTTTGGACGACCTTCATTGAGCTGTTTAATGGATGAAAATTATTTTATATCGAATTAAATATGTGAATAAATATATTGCAAATGGATTGCCTAAAACATTTTAGTCCAGAATAATTAATTAATTTTTGTTTTTATTTGTTTTAGACTTTTCGCTGATTTGGTTAATATACAAATTACATACATACCAATGAAATACATAATATTTATTTTAACTTAACTTTAATTCATTAACAATACTAAAATATTATATAAAATACATCCATTAAAGCCCGATGACGATCGTCCTTAAAGGGATCTTGGGTTATAAATATATTATTATTTGGGTCACTATCAGAAAGAGCTTTTCCCTAAAACACAGTTTCAGTTGGATGACATGAAAGCACCCTGCTTTAATAGATAACTTTGTCCAAAGCCGCTTTATAACGGAAACGCAGAATATCCTGTCAACAGAGAGTTTTACTAAATTAATGACTTGCAAGTTCCTCGTAAAACGTATTTAACTAATTATGTTCAAGCACAATCTCAAGCAAGATGCCAACTACGTTGTTTGCTTGTGCTCGGTAGATGCGGTCAGTTTCTCCAAGTTGCATAGACCCTACGAAGGTGGATTGATAGTTAGATAACTTTATTTACACAAAGTAAAGTAATAGCTAGAAAGTACTTATTATTTGCATTCTTCATTTGGATTTATCACTGAAAGCTATTTCTTCCAGAAAACTGTTTATTAACACTATACAATGTGTTTCTGCGAAGGGGTCTCAATAAAAAATAGGGTTGTTCTATACGTCTAGGCAAACAACTTTAGTTCTACGACTATTGGAAATTCAGACTTTTTTCGATAATTCTGAGGGAATTTTTACTTGAAAATCAGCTGTTCCATAGAAAAACTTCGAACAAAATTTTCGAATTTTCAAAAGTCGTAGAACAAAAGTTGTATGCCTAGACGTCTAGAACTATTCCCTTTTGTATTCTTTTGTTATCCCCTTCGCTAAAACACATTGTATAAACAATTCAAAGAAAAAATATGCATTTTATTAAAAATCGTGTTTTTTTCAACAATTTATAACTGAGTGACGTCGAACTTATGAAGTACGTCATCACGCATAGTGAAGGCAAAACATCTACTGAGTATTTACAGTGCAAGTCCGTTAAAATTACACCAACATCTTTGTACCTATGTTATGTCATATCCAATACATAATAAGCAAATAATTCACCGTTTTAAATCGAGTTTTCGCAACAAATTATTTACTTGAGTGTGGTTTATTAAGTAACATTATAACTAACTATCTTACTATAGCATTGTCCCAATTCTTTTTTATTTTGTGAAGTGAATATTTAGTTAGGTAATTGGCAATGAACGCTTGTTAGTGACTTGAATGTTCTCAATAGAGCGTATCAATTTAACACGCGTGGTTTTACGAGTTATGCTAGCCCGCATCGGCCTTCACGTGGGAAGCAGAGCTTAAAAGAAATTCTGTCATATGTTCGATGTTCATCATAACTAAGAAAGATAGAGTTGAAAAAACAAAGTCAAAATCTATAGATTACTAATGTTAAGATTGTTAGCTACCTTAATATGTTTAATTTAGAAGGTACAGCTATTCTCCCGAAATTACGACAACTATCCGGGTTTTACCCTATGCCGGAAGAGCTTTGAGCTAAATCAACTATTGGACTCTCACCAACGGATAACAATTACCCCATCGGAGTTGGCGATAATGGACAAATTTAAGACAGATTGGCAATCCGTTAAAGATACAGATAATCCCACAGCGGCGGGACACAGCTCGTTATCTATATTTTACAGGATAATCCCGTTACTTCACCGTATATCTTATGAAACAGCGACATAAAACCCACAGATGTTTTAACGAATCTCATGGGGTCTATTAAGGGATACATTTACAGTTCGTGACCCTAGACGGAAAACTGATACAAAATAACATATTTATGGCTAGCCAAGAATATTCTACTTCCGACAAAAACATACTATCTATGCTGACAAAAGGTTTGTAATGCAAATTTTTCTTGTCGACCAAATATTTATGTAGTTGATCTTATATGTATGACATTCAAAAGTCTTAACAGACTAACTGATTGACTGACTGAGTCATATGACGTACAGCCGGAGAGAAGATGGATCGGGTTAAAATTTATTAGGACGGTAGGCATCCGTTATGAAATTATTTTGAAAAACTCAACCCCTACGCAGATGTCATTCATTTGTTTTTTATTTTGTTAAAGTCTTCTTCTTCTCGTATAGTGGTGTGGCTCACCTATTTGATTAGAGTTTTCAGATCGCCTTAAGTCCTCTAACTTGATCTAACGACTGCTACTAGAGGTAGCAACCGGGGCCAACGGCTTGCCTTCCGAAGCACGGAGGGGCTCACGAAAATACATTTTTGCCACACTATTGGTCACCCATCAAAGTGATGACCGCGTCAGACGTCGCTTAACCCGCACGGCCGTAAACGATCAGCGAGCTTCGCTAAGCTGTGAGCCTCCTCAAAGCCTCCTCAGTTTTGTTAAAGTAATATAAGGAGACCAAGACTTGCTTATTATAAGGACGGGTTTTTAGCTACTTTTCTTGAATTTATTTATAAGCCAATAGGTAAGTCAAATATGTACTCTGTGACACTACAAAGTATCTTCACTGATATGGTGTTGTACTTGAACGGGCTGTTTTTTCACAATTAGACTCTTTTTAATTGGGTCCTTTTTGCTTTTTGCGTGAAGATGGAGTAGGCTTGCCCAGCACCTACTACCCTCTCAGCTTAGTCGACCATTTCTAGATGAGAGAACTTGTCAATACTTCTGGAGCCTGATATGTTGTTAATAATTTAATATAATAATTTGCGTAAAGTAATAAGTATAATGTATATTATGCGGCTTGATAGAAAATTAATTTCAAATAGGTTATTAGGTATGGAACTAAATGGCAATTATTTATAAAGCATGAATAGAGATAATTAAAGTAGAATCATCCCATTAAATAACAAGTATAAACGCCTTATAAACGTTGCAAATACCTAGGTATAAGTAAGTACCTAACGCATTTCAGCCTAGAGTGAAACGCGGTTTAGCTCTTATTTTTATTAACCCCCGACGCAAAAATGACGGGGTGCTATAAGTTTGATGTGTCTTGTGTGTGTGTGCCTGTGTGTGTGTCTGTCTGTGGCATCGTAGCTCCCGAACAGCTGAACCGATTTTGATTTTGTTTCTTTTGTTTGAAAGGTGAATTAGTCGGGAGTGTTCTTAGCTGTTAGCTGTTGATGTTTGATCGAAATCGGTTCAGCCATCTGAAAGTAATGGGGAATAAGAGTCGGGGGTTTTATTAAATACTAAATTTAATTTTTTTCTCAAATAAAAATCCTCTTTGTTACTCAATTTTTAAAAACTTAGGATTTTATTACTTTGAAAAGGTGAGACTCCGAAACTACCGGACTGATTTTAATAAAACTTGCCATGAGGATACATTGATTCATTAGGAGTAACTTACGCTACTTTTATCCCAAAATGAGGTTCTGATTGAGTACTAGAAAGATGTTCTATGAAAAGTTCAAGATTCGTGAAAGTAATTTTTTCTAGATTTTACTAACCCAACTTATTAAAACAATCTTGATCTGATGAAAAAAAGTTGCCACGATGGTTGTCGTCTTCAAGTTTTATCGAAAAAATTGACAGGAAATTTCTACATTTCCTCGGAAAATCAGAGTTTATTTAGTTTGCTCGGAACTTGTTTGAGTAAAATATTTTTTAAAGTAATACTAGGTTTGCAAGCAAAATTAGAACTAACGAAACGTTTCTCGCTATCAAAAATTATAAATATTTTTGATAGCGAGTAATTACTAATTAATAAGTTAATAAGTAACTAGTAATCCGCTCCGGCTTCGCACGGCTATATTATGTATGTATTATACATATAAACCTTCTTCTTGAATCACTCTATCTATTAAAAAACCGCATCAGTTTCTTAATTTTAAAGATCTAAGCATCCATAGGGACAGACAGCTGAAAGTGACTTTGTTTTATACTATGTGATGAAGGGATATAAAGTAATATAGGTAAATAGCTGTACTTATAAGTTTAAATATGATGTAGGTGTTTATTTTTAAAATTTGTTGTGTGAAATAAAACTTTCTATCAACTTACTAATAGTAGGTATGTACGGTCGGCTGCATAATTGCAGACCCACCGTAGAGCTCCAAAACAGCTGTTATAAGAATGTTTTCAACACAAGCAAGATTCTAGACACCTGCTTTAGGTGAAGTTTAAAGTCTTCTAACTCATAAATTTATCAAACAAAAATTATTAGAATGAAAACATTCCAATAATAGTAATTTTCGGACTCTACCGGGGGCTGCAATTATGAAGCCGACTGTACCTAGTAAAATATAGTTACGCATTACATTTTTTAATTTGAACTCTATGGTAATTAATGCATCCGACTCGGGTGGAAGTTCCACTTGGCGGAACTTTCCACAGCGATGTTTAGAAAAATAACCTTTTGTTATAAAATAACCTTTGTAATTAAACAGGAAAAATTCATCACAAGTCTTCGGAAACGAGACAATAACGAACGCAAGCAGTAACGTAACGAAGAATCATTTGAACTGTGACGTCACTTATTGTTCACCTAAATTATTCTCGCGATGAAGAAGCGATTGTTACCTAATCGACGATTTATTATGCTATTTTCCGCGATGACGAGTAAAGTTTTCATTATGAGCGTTAAATCAATTACCTTGGAGCTATCACGGATATCAAAGTAAAATATGTTATTAAATAAATTAGTACTTACTTACTGACCTACCTCATAAATCTCATAATCATTAAGATCTTAATTTAAAATATAAACCATCTTTTTAAACAAGATTTTCGAATTAATAAAGGTCTCCATACAAACTTAGTCGACTGTTTCCTCCCTGGATAATGACACTAGCACAAATATGTGTGTGCCATAAAACCTATAACTGCCATGACTGTGCCCCTTTGTTTCGTTTCTTTTTTCTAATTATCATAGAAATTAAGAATAAAAAAACAAAAAAAACATAGGGGCGTGGTCATTGCAGTTATAAGTAATATGCAAAAAAAATATTTACTCTAGTGTCATTCATTATTCAGGGAGAAAACAGTCGACTACGTGTGTATGGAGAGAGCCCCCGGTACCCTTTCCTCTTAACCTCAAAATTTTGGTATTAGACGACACGTTATCTATATTTTTTATTACTTATCCGAACTCATAATATGATTTATTTTGCACTTGGCTTTGAACCGTATACTTTACCAAAGTTGAAGAACTATAGTAACATTTCCTTCACAGTAATAAGAACAACGTGAATTTACTCAAGCATGCATGGAAAATATTGTCATTATGTATCTATACATATAATAAATCTGTAGACATCAAAAAATCTGTAATTGTAAGATATCCAGAAAAAAAATACACAGGTCGTCTTTAAATCGTTAGCTGAACACGATAGGGTGGTTTTTAGAATTTTTGTCTGTTTGTCTGTTTGTCTGTTTGTCTGTTTGTCTGTTTGTCTGTTTGTCTGTCTGTTTGTTTGTTTGAACCAGGTAATCTCATAAACTACAGAACAGATTTCGACAAGGTCCACACAAATATGTTCAGGAAATATCAGATTAACATTTAGGGTATGTTTCAATTTGAGTTTAATACAATAATTAAGATATTTGATAAAAAAACATTTAAAAAATGAAATGAAACATTTTTCCGTGGTAAAACGTAATCGAACGTCAGAAGGGAACAGTACCCTTACCACGGGTTTTTACGTATTCGATTAAACATAATATATTGAGTATTTACTATGAAACTTCCTAAAAATCAACTTACTAGGTCCACCCGTCTCTGAGAATATCGGTAGTGACACACTGACAGACAAACGGACAAGAGAGTGATCGAAAAAGTGTTTCTTTTTTTCGAGTTTTTCAAAAAGTCATGGTAGGGCTGCAGTACATGCCTCCGCTCAAGATGACAGCTGTCATAAAACCAAATAGTTTGCATTTAATACTACCTACGTGAAACTGAAAATGAGGTTAGTACAAAGAGGTACTACTACATAATATTACCGATCTCCTTTACCGAAGACCTCCGATGGTACACTTCTATCGCGCTTTTCTCCTCCTATAGTTTGAATTATGAGTTCAAGTAGCGGAAACCTTAAATAGTAAAAACAAAAAAAGAATTTTCCAAATCGCTCCAAGAGTTTACGAGTAATCAGCGAGCATACATAAAAAAATAAATATATACGTGACGAGTTGAGAACCTCCTCCTTTTTTGATGTCGGTTAAAAAATATACAGATAGTTATTTGTAAAAATCATTTTTTTCCCAAAATTACGTAGGCCTGCCAGCTACCTAATAAAAAAACTAATTTACAAAAATCTAAAGATAACTAGGAAGACAAAGTATTTTGAAAAATTTGTGCGAATAGAAATTGGACTTAGTTTTAGCTTATCATATTGTTGTGTATTATGTTTTATTTGTGAAAAATTAACAAAAATAGTACATTGTTACCCAAGGTGTGAAAGTCACTCATTGAGTCCCGAGACGAAGTTTGGCGCCCGAGCGTAGCGAGGGCGCTAATAGTTCGAGGGACTAAATGAGTGACTTTCACACCTTGGGTAAACAAAACAAACCCGAGGTAAACACTGTGCTTTTCATTACGAATAAACATAAAATTCTTCCTAATAACGATAGTGAATGAGAGACTCCATACTACCTGATCCTCTTACAAGGTTGGGACCAAAGAGGTTATAGATTATGTAGATTTTTTTTGTTTTTGCTGTTTGTTTTCAATACTCAAATACGTCGGTACTTACCGAAGTGATTTTTATTAATTAGTCCAACACTGAGTAATGACGCGAAGTCCGTAGATTTAAATTACAGTTTTTGTAACACGGTTTGTCTAGAAAATGTTATTTACACAAAATACACAATCATAAATGAAAAACCAGATTAAACTTAACACAAAAACATAATAAAATAACAAAAGATAATACTAATTAAAATCATTCAAAATGCAAGCATTTCCTGCCAGTATTTTTTTACTCAAGGAACAACACTGACCGCACGGTCGCATAAAGCCACATCTGCAACATCTTGACAGGGCGCCGGCAGAGGCGCAGCATGGTCATACGTCGCTTTGACCATTTTCACCTTTACATTTATTTTATTAAATAAGATATCTTGAACTAAATATATCTACCTGAATTCGATTACTAAGAAAAAACCTATTATGTACTCTCTGTCAGTACTCTGGCAGTATGGATGAGCCGTGCGAAGTTATAATTTGACATGACAGCTGTCAGTGAAGCGAGCTGTCAGTGAAAGTGAAAGCTAGGGCTGAAAGTTTTTCTTTCTACACGCTCTTCAGGCATCTTTAGACCTACTTTCGGAGTATGAGTAAGTAAAGTGCCTTCGCCAAATCAATTAAAAATATAGTTTAAAAACAATGTAACTACCTATTTTGTTTTATAACTTACACCGAATGATAAATTGTATCTATGCCGAAAAATGCTAGGTATTCTATATAACCCAAAACCACATCGCAAACGAAGTCGCGGGCAACAGCTAGTTTTCAATAAAAGAACAAGCGAAGTATCGAATTTACGGATAAAGAAAATCAAATTCATTTAATTGCAGGCTCTATGATTGCAGGAGCGTTTTTTGAATTTGGAACAATACAACGCTCCAACAAGAGGGTTTTGGCGGGAACGAGTTAACAACATGTCGTGCTGCAGTTTTATTTTCATGAAACTTAGATGTAACCCGATTTGAATTGTATAATTCAGGTGGAATGTTATTCAATTTAGTTCTGTGAAAGTGCACAAGTGTAGTGAAAGTAAAAATCAGTGTCAAACATGCAGTTTTCTCTTTGCCTCCAAATCTCCTATTAAGGTTATGGTAAACTTGCCACCGCTTTACTATAGCCCCTGACTTGACGGACTATGACGACTTTGACTGTATTGAAACACTTTAGGCCCGATTTATGAAAAATCGGGTCATAATTTGATGCGAAATATAACTTGACACTGGCTAAATGCACACGTGCGAAGCCATAATAAAAGAAAAAAAAAAAACGCTCCAACAATGTTGTATGAAACGCGGCGTGCTGGGGTTATTAAATACTCTTTGATTGGATCTCTTTTATCAAAGTATATACCAAAGTTAAGTCTCTTTGCTTAAGCTTTGCTTAGTACAAATTGCGTTCACGTGGCTGTATAGCCATAAATGCGTTTGCCTTTCGGCACAGATGATAAATAAAATATTAGGGGCAAAGCTAAAAAAATCGTCTTGATTTATTTTTTACTTTATTAAATAAATAATTAAAACGAGTTCCAACGGTTCAGAGAGTGAAATGGAGATTTGCTAGATTTAAGAGCAGAAGCCAAATAATTGGCAAAGCAAAACCTACTTCCAGCGAAGTTAAAAAGAAAAAATATCTACATGAAAGTACTTAGGTATATGAAAATTTTATGAGTTGGAGAAACGAGATAAAGGTATGTTTTATTTCCCTGCATTCTTTTGAGAAAAACACTATACTATATGCCTCGGCGGAAATGGCAATTGCCTATCTCGTATTAGTGAAGTCATCGCCAACGGCTCGGCTTTCAAACTCATACTCGACCTGATTGCAGGTCGAGTATGATTATTTGAAAGGTGAGCCTACATTATTTGAAAGGTCGTGAAATAGGCAATTGTGCCTATTTCACGACCTTTCAAATAATGTAGGTCTCATGTGCTATCACTATACATTTTAACATAAGAATAATTCATTGGTGCACGGCCCTACCGCGATACCGTTCCGAAGTCAAACCCATGATCTTCGGGAATAAAGTCGAGAAGAGTTTTGGCGGGAACGAGTTAACAACATGTCGTGCTGCAGTTTTATTTTCATGAAACTTAGTTGTAACCCGAGTTGAATTGTATAATTCTGGTGGAATGTTATTCAATTTAGTTCTGTGAAAGTGCACAAGTGTAGTGAAAGTAAAAATCAGTGTCCAAATCTCCTATTAAGGTTATGGTAAACTTGCCACCGCTTTACTTTAGCCCCTGACTTGACGGACTATGACGACTTTGACTTTTTTGAACACTTTAGGCCCAATTTATGAAAAATCGAATCATAATTTGATCCAAAATATAACTTGACACTGGCTAAATGCACAAACCGTGCGAAGCCATAATTAATAAAAAAAAATAAAAAAAAAGCCGAGAAATCTTCTAGGACCACTGGGCCATCATCAATAGTATTTACTAATATTTTTATTAAAGAACTAAATACTTATCTAAGTAGCCTATCCTATACATCCATTGGTACTTCCAGGGTACATCTACACTTCTAGAGCAAAGATTTTTTAGTAACGAAAGGCTTTGAAACTACTGGACCGATTTTGATAAAATTTGACATGAGGACACATTGATTCACTGAAAGTAAAGTAGGCTACTATTTATCCCAATATTTCCACGGAACCGGAAACTACGCGAATGAAACCGCAGGGCGCTGCTACTTTCTAAATGTACAGCAATAAAAATAACAGCAGATCTTATCTTTAACATGTTTCTTACTAATGTTTCTCCATTTCGCCACAACAACAAACAAAATGGTTTCAACGGGACGTTAAATGTTATTTATCCTTTACTCAAATATAAGTGCCATTAAGGGCACCTATAATGAGTGTAAAGAACTTAAGGAACTACTTATTTGGTAGGCTAGGCATTCTGCTGCAGAGCGCGGACTGCGAGTTTTCTCGTAGGTATAGTAAACGCTACTACTATTTTTTATATTTTATTTATTAAATTAAAAAGTACATAAAAATTGTTTTTTTTATAATATTACTGCAGGTTATATCTAGTTATAGACTCAAGTCCCCACACTAGGATACCCTGTGTTGTGGGTGACTAGTCTCTTCCTACTAGGCGCAAGGTACTTACTTAAAATAAGGGGGGAAAAAAACGAAAACAAATATTTTTATACAAAAAAAAGAAGAAAATAGAGGGTAGAAACTAATACTTAAATTACATAATACATAGGTTATGATAAAGATCTATAAAATATCAGACCATAGTACACTTATATCCGTTGTAAGAAAACATTTAGTTATAGGTAAATTATAACGAGCTGCTTGACTGCTTGAGTAATATACAATTACTTACAGTTAACTAATTATCAAATGCCAGGAAACCTAACTAGGTTTGTCTTGGCATCTAGGTACAATCGACGCTACACCATTTTATATAAAAATCTCAAGAGAATTCATAAGCGCTCAAAATAAATTTTAATTTAATACATTAAAAATATTAAGATAAGAACAGTGCATACGAATATCATAGTAGAATATATACCCATCCATTAAATAAACAGATCAATGAATTAAAAAAGTAATACTACGTCAGCGTAAACGAGAAAATAGTAGGGAAAGTTGAAAAGCGCCCCTAGCGGACTTAATGTGAAGCTTTAACTTTCCATACAATTTTATCTTTTACGCAAACGTGATAGTAGCGTTTACTATGCGAGAAAACTCGCACTCCGCGCTCAGGTCTTATAGGAAAATTGAGTGAGCTAAATTATTTAGATATTCCTCCACAAACGCAAGATATCCATGTATTTTACGAGGTTTGCAAAATTGAATGTAGCCGGAAATTTAATCATAATAGAATTGAATGCTGTCAACCTTAATTAGATATTTTTTACTTTTACTTACGAAATATTAAGCTATTGCATAGCTTTTATCGCGGGCTTTGAGCGCGGCAACCGAATTAAGAAATTCCGTAACTAAAATAAAACCTAACACCCCCCACTCCGCCTACCATGTAGGTAGCTCGGCCGAGCGTTTGCTTAACGTATATGTATATGGTACGACTGTACGAAGCTCGCACGATGCAATAGTTTTACCGCGGCAGTCGCCGAGTGCCACACGTTTTTTATTTATGCGCCGTGTAGTAGGTAGGTACCATTGGTTTAAAGAAACGGGAGTCAGCTATTCGATATTAAATAGCAGATACTTTTTAGCCTTATTAAAGGTAAAAAGGAACCGTTATAAGATCACTTTTTTGTCCGCCTGTATGTCTGTGTGTCACCATCGATTTTTCAACTATTGCCGAGTTACAAGGACGATGACGCAAATATATTCTGGGAATTACTGGAACGTTCAAGTGGTGTTCATATTATGTCAATTCAGATCTAGATAACAAGCTATTTCCAACCTTTCGACGCATAAAACCATAAATGCGAAACACCACTTTCACGCAAAACGCCTGATTCATAAAATACCAACCCAAACTACCAACTAAGCATACACCGAACTTGGAGTCGAAACCGATCTGATTATTAAGCAAAGTCAAAGTCAAAAAAAAATATTCCTTTGGATGCATAATACATCTGTACATAGACTATATAGAAACGTCTTAAAAATTAAGATAGGATGTGTGCCTTCGGAACGCGCCCACCAATGAGAAGAAGGCACAAGAAACTCATGGGGTTTTTTTTTCATGTGATCACGCTCACAAAGGTCAATATTACAAATATTTGAAATGGAGCAACAAAAGTCACGTCCATGGGTTGTTATCATTAAGGTAAGACGAAGTATCATAATTATACGCCTTACTGCACAATTTATGTTTTATAAAAGTTTTGAACCTGTTAATGGATATGTCATATACTATACATCTTTAGGTAATTGATTATAATAGAGCACACATTTACTATTAAACGACCTGTTTATTTTCTGGAGCCTGCTACCGGGCACAGTCAGTTCATCCTTATTTTTTACGTTGAAATTATGAATAACGCTATTTTTAAGAAAATATCAGTATTTTTGTGAATGTATAGCAAGTTTTCGTAGATATATTGTGAATAGACCGTTAATATATTTGTCTCTTTAATTTTTTTCTCTAAGTGATTCCCTGGGGCAAAATACCAACGGCACATAACACCAACTTTTTCGTAACCGACTGACCCAACCGACTTTCCATGCTTCAATTTGCTTAACCAAAAATAAAATAAATGAAATTATGCAATGTGCGGATAACCGGTCTTGATATTCGAATAAAAAGTAATCTGTATGTCAATTGGTCTCATGCTATCTACGTGCTAAATTTAATCAAAATCAGTTAAGTAGCTATTAAAACTATAGACGCATATTACCTAACAAACAAAGGTCTCCGCAAAAACCAGTTACTTAATTAATAAAAATTTGTTTAAAATTGTGTACTTACATTTTTAAACTGAAATGTATTTTTAAAATATATGAATACTAACGTAAATTATATGTTAAACTAAATTTTTCTCATTAATATAAGAAAAATAAATGAAAGGGAATAAAATTGTTTAAACTTTTTAAATTGAAATGTATTTTAATATATTATGACTAGCTTTGGCCCGCGACTTCGTCCGCGTAGAAGTCGAAAATGGTACTAATATAGGATTTTTAATTGTTTTAGCTCTAATAAATTTCTTTGGGTTTTAAAATTACCGAAATCGAAGGTTAGTTTAAATATTCTTTTATATTGATATTTCACATGTTTTCTTTGATACTCATTATAAAGATAGAGAGGCCAAAAAATTCGGAACCTACTTGGAAGCAAATAAAAAAATGGGTGTGTGGGACTTAGAAAAAGTAGCAGAACAAAAATTTACAGTTTTTAAATTTCATGTCTGTCTGTTTGTTTGTTACTCATACAATTAAAAACGCCTAAACCAATTTAAATCTGGTTTTCAATATTAGATAGCTCTATTTTGAAGAAGGTCGTGGTATACTTAACATCAAAATTCAATTAGTAGGTCCTCAGTAATCAACAAAAAACTGCAGTCGCTCGAGAAAACCCCGGCCGAACGCGTTCTAGCAAACGCGAACGTCACATAATCCATAATAGTGTAGCATACTTCTAATCCCGACATTCCTACGGGATCGGGACTTACGCGAGTTTGATATAACAATTTTTTTTGACTTGACTTGAATATATTATAACCAATAACCACGTCTAAATTTTTTTTGTATTAATTATGGCTTCGCACGGCTTGTGCATTTAGCCAGTGTCAAGTTATATTTTGCATCAAATTATGACCCGATTTTTCATAAATCGGGCCTATAGTATTTCAAAAAAGTCAAAGTCGTCATAGTCCGTCAAGTCAGGGGCTATAGTGAAGCGGTGGCAAGTTTACCATAACCTTAATAGGAGATTTGGAGTCAACGAGAAAACTTCATGTTTGACACTGATTTTGACTTTCACTACACTTGTGCACTTTCACAGAACTAAATTGAATAACATTCCACCAGAATTATACAATTCAAATCGGGTTACAACTAAGTTTTGTGAAAATAAAACTGCAGCACGACATGTTGTTAACTCGTTCCCGCCAAAAAACTCAACGTGTATTTTATAACCAAAATGTACCTATTTAAATTTCGAATTCTACGTTCATAAATATGAGGTCGTGTCCTAAAAGTGCAACCTCTTTGAATATAAACTCAGATCCATTTTTTACAAATGTGTCAAAATACAATGTAGGTAAGTTAAAAGGAGTATTGATCAGGAGCAAATCACCCCCAAAATAACTTCCTACTCCTTTTTGACCCCGTTAAGGGATGAATTTCAATAAAATACGAAACACGTGTTTCGTCAAATCTGTTATATAATGTTTATGCAAAATTTGAAGTAGATTGGACTAAGGAATCACGTTGTCCCATACAAACTTAGCTCCCCTTTTTCACCCCCTTAGGGGAAGAATTTCGGAAAATCCTTTCTTATCCGATGCTTACGTCACACAAAGAACACACCCTCCAAGTTTCAGGTCTCTACGATCTGCGGTTTAGGCTGTGCGTTGATCCGTCAGTCAGTCAGTGCTTCAGGACAAAGCATTTTATATGTACCCTTAGAAGATTTTACTAAAAAGTTAGGTAATTAGTATTTATTTTTATTCTATTCCGTCCCACTGCAGGGCAAAGGCCTCCCCTTAAAAATAACCAAAAAGGTGAAGTTTATCTATTCTCAAATAACTCTGTAAGTGGTTATTTTTAAAATCTGTTATCTGAAATAAATGATTTGTATAATAACCAAAACGTCCTCTCACCAGCCGTCAAGTTCCATAACATTGTAAGAGATGCGATGAAGCCGTTGGTGACAGATCATCCGACCCAAATGCAGACCACCCAATGATGACCACGATCCTCATTCATGAGGGACCGACTACAGAGAGAGAGAGAGAGAGAGAGAGAGAAAGCCAAAGTAAACTTAAGTACACTCATGACCGTATTACAACCAATAAATCATCGAAATCTACACCTACTTAGATATGTTATGGACCAAGTGATTAGTTGGACATTATACATAATGCCCTGTCATTATTATAATGACCAATATGAGAGTGCAGTGTGATTGTAACTACTGAAATAATTACATTGCCCGGGCATTATACATAATTCCTGTCACCAATAGGTGCCTAATAAGGCAGAGTAATAAAAACTCATGTTTTATTACTGTTATTTCTAATTAAGACATTAAATCAAAATTTGAAATACAAATAACACGAAAATTCTTCGTATTATAGATGCTCTGACCTTCGTCTCCTTATGCAAAACTAAACAAAAGAAACTAAAAGTGTGATAAATATTAAAGTTTAGATGATAATTAATCGCTTTGCCCAAAGTAGCTTGTCATTATTCATAATGCCCGGGCATTATGTATAATGCCCGAATTAATCACTTGGTCCATAACAGATAACATGTGCTTATAGGTAGACTTCACACCAATTCATTCAGTCTCATTCAAGCGGCTTAAATTTATTGCAAGAAAGTGTATTCAACGTCTAGTCACCTCCTAAATATTGGAATTTCTCTCAAAGATTTATCCTTAAGAAATTCCTTGCCAATTTCGACAAAAGATTTGTATAGGTACTTACTATACATATACTAATATATCGGAAGAAGGAAGGAATCAGTTTATTTTTTTTATTGTAAATAATACAATAGGAAGCTTCCTACCTATTTTATACTGAGCATAATAATATTTTTATGTTTTTTAAGACTCTATTTTTGAATAAGTTGTATTATTTTTATGAATTGGATGAAAATCCGTGTTGCAGGGTCGCCGTTTATTCCCAGTCGATCCATGTGGGTATAGTTTCGCATGGAACTACTGCAATCTTTAACATTCATATTATTATGTTGTAACTAACTTTGAAACTTAGTTTTACACACCGCTGACATTTCTTTCAAATTAATAGTACATTGTTACCCTAGGTGTGGAAGTCACTCATTGAGTCCCGAGACGGAGTTTGGGACTTAATGAGTCTTTTACCCGAGGTAAACACTGTGCTTTTCATTACGAATAATACATAAAATTCTTCATAATAACGAGAGTGAATGAGAGACTCCATACTACCTGATCCTCTTATAAGGTTGGGAAAGAGGTTATACATTATGTAGATTTTTTTCGAGAAAAAACTTGTTATGTACTAAACTCTGGCAGTGCATGAGCCGTGCGAAGCCATAATTGTTATTCTTTGGTGTTACCTTAAGCAAGGAGGTTAGGTTTTTGAAGTTCCTAATGCATAATGATACTGATACTGGCTACAAGCACATTGCACAAGCCGCGCGAAGCCGTAATTTGACATGACAGCTGTCAGTGAAAGCGATTTTCCCTAGGGCTGAAAGTTTTTCCTGCCTGAAGCTCTTCAGGCACCTTTAGACCTACTTTCGGAGTATGAGTTATGAAAACTATATTGCAACTAGTTAGTTCTATGTGATTAAATTAAAGGCTTGTATAGATATACTATAATCACAGATAGAGCTATAGTTGCAGTTGTTTCATTAACAAAACAAAAGATGAACGAAACAGAAAACAAAAGACGATTGAATAAAAACAAAAGACGATCAGAAAAATAGACTATGAAAGTCCGTACATAGTCTGTATATACAAATAAAATAAAGACCGTTAAAAGCAATAAAGGACACTGAACAAAGGAAGGCATAAAACCCTGAGTTTAAGCACCTACATGAAAGCAAATTGTAAAATTTTAATATACCCACTCCATAGTTAAATAAATGAACGTTTCGTTATGAAACACGCTTAGTTATGTACCTACCTATTACATATACCTAGGTACATTCTCTGACTTCTTTTCAGTAGCTACGCTCCGCGGTTTTATCTGCTTACCTAAGACCCTATATGAGTGAATATCGGGATATAAAGTAGCGTAAGTAGTTATTTTTAGATAATTTTAAATAAGACCCACTTGGGCATCCTATCCTACTTCCTACTAATATTATAAATTTGAAAGTTTATGTGTGCGTGTGTGTGTGTGTTTGTTACTCCTTCACGCTAAAACCACTTAACCGATTGCAATGAAATTCGGTATGTAGATAGCTGGAGGCCTGGATTAACATATAGGCTACTTTTTATCCCAATATTCCCATGGGAACGGAACTTACGCGGATGAAACCGCGGAGCGCACCTAGTATTCAATATCTCATTGAAAAATAGTAAAAGTATTAAATATTCATTAGAGAAAATAGTAGCATCGAGAACTAACGCTTTGTTCCCACGTCTATAGATTCCCAATTTTACAGATTTACAATACTACATATGTAGTATTGGAAAACTGAAGAATTGGAAAATCGAGAATGGAAAATTGAAGGAATGGGAATCTGTTAATATGGGAATCTTTACGTACTTACAGATTCCCATGACTACAGTATGAGGCAGTATGATTTCCTGAGAAGGTTCACTTAAAAAAAATCTTTAGTAGCTTATTATTATTGAAGGTTGTATTTTAAAGAATTTATAACGTCAATTTAAATAACTTCTGTAATTTTTACAGTCGAAATTCCATCGTTCCTTTTTTGTTTCTAAATCGTAATTAGAAATTTCAATACTCAGACAGTTAAGGCTCCTCCAATAGATAGATAGAAGATATTTCCCCAAACCGCTGCTATTTTTTTAACTAGCAATACGCCGATGGGCTTTTAACCATCGTCGATATCACCCAGTCCCATCAGAATACAACATTCTTAAGCTTACTTTACCACACCATCAATTAAAGTTTAACTTCGCCAAATCCTACAAATAAGGGTTCCGTTTTTTCCGCGCTAGCAACACTAAATTGCATAGCATAAATTGTATGGTAAGTCGTACTATGATACCTTTTCGTACCTGATAAGAATCCACACATGGATGTGACTTTAATTGCTCTATTTCAAATAATACCTTCAAATATTTGCAATATTCACTTTTCTGAGCGTGAGCACATGAAAAAAAAACCCTTGAGTTTCATACCTATGCCTTCTTCTCATTGGTGGGCGTGTTCCGAAGGCACACATCCTAACTTCATTTTTAAGACGGTTCTATGTGATCTTCGTACAAACTGTACCAATGCAACCAAATTAATAAAAAAAAATTGCCTTTACTTTGACTCTCTTGAGAACATTAAAATTTAGTGCATATACATTCGAACTCCCATAGCATTCCTACGTAGGTAATGTATATGTTCTAAAGAATGCTACCAATTTGTACTTTTTCTGTGTCAATTGAACCTGAATTGAAATATCTCAAGGTGAATTACAAATTTTTTGCCGTATTTGTATGTACTTATTTTGTTTCAAAATACTTATTACCAAAATTGAATTTGGCTGCTCTACTTCTCTAACGACTTTACAAAGTGACTAGGTACATTTAGGCAACAAAACTGCAGACCCACAGTAGTACTCCAAAACTGGTTTTATTAGAATGGTTTCAATTCAATCAAGATTCAATGGCCCTCCTTGAGTTGAAATTAATAGTGTATCAACTCATGAATTTATTTGTCAAACATTATTCGGCAAAAAAATACAAAATCTGTGAAAATTTCAACTGTCTAACTATCACCATTCATGAGATACAGCCTGGTGACAGACAGACAGACTTACATTTGAGTCTTTTGAAAACATTAAAATAATCATAATTTTAGAACTCTACGGTGTTTCTGCAATTCTGTTGCCGACTGTACACACACACTCACAATTTCGACATCATCACCACCAGTCAGGTGTTATGGTCATGCCATGATCTCGTATTGGTACCTACGTCAGAAGAAAGGGAATGGCATCATGTGACAGGCAAACTTGCGCATGCGCCGGTTAATGAAAGCTCATTGCACAACCTCACTGTTACACAAAACATTGGAATTATAGTACTTTGAATGTCTTGTTCGAAAAGAGAGCGAAACATAATTCTTGTTGTGTAGACCAGTATTATTACGTTATAGTTTTATAAGTTGGTACAGTATGCGTCATAAGTCCACTATCAGTGTACTATATTAATAATAATAATAAACAAAATGGTTTATTTCAGCAAATAAAGTACGAAAAAAATATAAAAACTTAGAGAATAAAGCAACAAAACATCACTAGCAATATAATGTTTGCTGGATGAGTGTTCCAAACACAATATAAATCTCTCAGATAAATCTAAACCACTCCAGATAAATCTGTGTCGTTGGCGACAAAAATTGATTCCTAGTATAAATTAAGCCCCGGTGTAAGTTACTTAATAGACAAGTATTGGAGTTACGACCTTCTTGTAATAGACGTTACACACAAACGTAAATAGGTACTTGAATTAAAAGTACTCAGTGTGATTATTATATTCAACATCCCGATCCCGTGGGAATATCGGAATAAAAAGTAGCCTATGAGTTAATCAAGGTCTCCAGCTATCTACATACCGAGTTTCATGGGAATCGTTCCAGTAGTCTTTGCGTGAAGGAGTAACAAACACACACACACAAACTTTTACATTTATAATATTAGTAGGATGTTAGCCATGTCTGTAGTCTATAGTTGGCCCATAACGAGTCCATTGCATTGATGGACTGTATAGTGCGTCTGTATGTGTTATAAATAGTCCTGCATTGTTAAACGTTACGGTGGCGGTGTACTTTTGAGCGTCAATTGTACCTACCTGCCCATATGATTCAACTAAATGGTTCGCGATACGTTCATACCGCGTACGTAACCACGGATGAGAACTTATCGCAATAATGATGTTCAGCCATTGATTTTTAGAACCGATGCGGATGCGATGATTGCGATTGTTCGCATGATTAATTCTTGCGATACTAGGTGAGTAAATATAAACTACCAGACCTAGGTATGTCTGTATTTCCACAGAATAAGGCTGTATTAATAAATATACAAAGGTATCAGCTAATAATAAGGGCTAAAAGATATTTTTTATCAAAGTTGCTTATAAAGTTGATCTTATTCAACCACTTTTAGGCTCATAATCGAACGTATTACGAACGCGTGCGTTTTACTTTAACTTGACGCCACTAGTGTGTTAAAAGTTTTCCTGATAAGTTAAATTGGTATCTTACTGCTAATTACATGTTAGATATTTTGTTAATTATTATTTTCTTTTCTTTTTAAGTATTTTTTTAATTCGCAACTATGATAAAAAACGTTGTTCGATACACGTGTGGTTTGATCATTCCATCTCGGCTCTGTATAGAGGCGATTTATGACGCACACGCGTTCCGCTCGCGCGTCATAAATCGCCTCTATGCAATGATCAATTTACCACACTTGTATCGCAATGTACTATTAAAAACTTTGATATTAGTGACAAAATAACAAGAAAATAAACAAATGAGTGGTTTTTCAGATTGACAATAAAGCAAATATTTGTCCTGTTACCTGTTTTAAATAGTTTTCCCTATTTTTATATAATATTTTGTTTTTAAATAAGGTGGCAAGTGGCCTTTATTATTCACAATAATAATTGATGGATGGACTGCGTAAGACAAGACATGAGAGAGATGGGTGTTAACGATGAGATGACGACTAATAGAAGTGAATGGAAGACGAAAACATACCGTCGACCCCAAATAAATTGGGATAAGGGTAGGCAAAAGCAGAAGAATAAATAAACTACAGTAAATTAATGTTAGTCGATCTATTTCTGCTAGGAAGATGTAGAGGATGATTTTTTAGCTAATCTTATATATTTTGTATCTTTAAATGAGCAATTCTTGTATATATATATAATTGGAATCTCGGAATCGGCTCCAACGATTATCATGAAATTTGGTATATAGGGGGTTTCGGGGGCGATAAATCGATCTAGCTAGGAATCATTTTTAGAAAATGTCATTTTATTCGTGTTTTATCGAAACTTACTTTTTTTATCTGAAAAATATGACTCTTCCTGACATCTATTGGCGAACTACTAATACTATTTTTTGTGAGCAATAAAGTTATTCCAGCAGATGACGTTGTTAAGTAACACGAAGTCAATGAGTGTTTGCTTTGAGGTTAGACTCATCATCCGAGCGTTATTCCCGGTTGCATCCCTTTCGGGAGCCCAGGGTCCGCTTTCCTGCTTTTACGCCTCCACTTCGCACGATCTTCAGCATCCTGGTTTGTAAGGCCATTTGCACGCATATCACCCTTTACGACGTCAAGCCAGCACTTCTTGGGTCTACCCAGTCTGCCACGACCCGGCGGAGGCGCCATGGCAAGACATTTGTTCCCCACGTAACTAGCCGGTTTTCGCAAGACGTGACCGTACCAGCGTAGGCGGCATTCTTGCAATTTATCTGCAATGTCTCGGACATGAAGGCTGCCCCGGATGCGAGAGTTCCTGACGCGATCCTTTCGCGTCACTCCACACATCCAGCGCAACATCTTCATCTCCGTGACACGCAACTCTTGCTTATGTCGCTCAAGCACCGGCCACGCCTCACTACCATACAAAAGGACAGGTCTAATGATGGTTTTATAGACCTGTCCCTTTAGTTTAACCGGCATTTTGGGGTCACAAATGACACCAGTCACCTCACGCCACTTGGCCCAAGCTGCTGAAATGCGTGACTTGACGTCGCAATCGATGTCGCCAGACGCGCGAAGCACAGATCCCAAGTACTTAAACTGGTCCGTCCGCTCGACCATATGACCGTCTACGCAGACGGGTGTGGGATCTGTGGTATTGCAAGCCAAGTACTCTGTCTTCGCCACATTCAGTTGCAAACCGCCGTTCTCAAGTGACTCTTTCCACGTGTGTACACGTTGGACCAGCCGCCCCTTATCCGAATCCGCCAGCGCAATATCATCAGCGTACATGAGCAGCCACGGAGGCTGCTCATGTGCATCCATGATGGCAACGGACAGTGCATCCAATATTACGCTGAACAAGAACGGGCTTAGGACGGAACCCTGGTGAACTCCAACGGTAACAGGGAAGGGTTTAGTGTCACCAACAGCAGTTCGCACCACGGAATCAGAATTTCGGTACATGTCTCTGATGATTTCAACATAGGCTTCCGGCACCCCTTTGGACCGCAGCGCCCACCAGATCACCATGCGAGGAACACAGTCAAAGGCCTTCTGCAAATCTAGAAATAGAAAATGCAGAGGCGTATTCTTCGTCCTGTATTTCTCCATAACGATCCTTAGGGCGAAAACAGGGTCCATGGTGCCATGCCCGGGGCGGAAACCATATTGACACCCAGAGACAGTGCACTCCTGTCGGATCCGAGAGTCGATTATCCGTTCGTAGAGCTTCATGGTGTGGGACATGACCTTTATACCTCGATAACTGCCACACTCCTGCACCGATCCCTTGCCCTTGAAAACCGGGGTAATAATACTCAATCAGGGATCTCGCCGGTCTCGAGTATGCGGTTAAAGAGGTTGGTCAAGATGCCCACACCACGAGAACCCATCGCCTTCCACACTTCGATAGGGACTCCATCAGCTCCGACAGCTTTCCGATTCTTCATGCGGCGAAGAGCCTTGCGGACTTCTTCAGGCGTAATCGGTGGCACAAGTCCTTGATTCGGAGGGAGTTCCGGTGGCTGCACCTCTTTGTGCTGCTTATTCAGCAGCTCGTGGAAATACGAGCGCCATCTCTCCTTCACCGCGAGGTCCTCGCAAAGCAGGTTACCATCGGGGTCTTTTACACAGCGGCACTTGGATATATCCTGCGCCGCTTTTACCCTCGAACGTGCCAACTTATAAATGAGCTTCTGCCCCTCAGACGTTTCCAACTTATCGTACAATGACTGTAAGTGGTTCTGTCTGGCTCTGGCTACTGCTCTTTTTGTGGCACGTTTGGCAGCTTTATACGAGTCGCGATCTTCAGGAGAGTTGGACGCTTGCCACTTTTTAAAGAGGGCTTTCTTCTCCTTAGTCTCCCTCTGGACTGTGTCGTTCCACCACCAAGTTTCCCTGTCACATTTGCGTCCACCTTTAGACATGCCGAGCACTGCCTTCGCCGCACCAGTGATCGATGCCTGAATCTTATCCCAATGGTCCTGGATTGGTTCGTCTACGGCACCAGCGCACTTGTCACCGATAGCCGAGACAAGCCTCTGGGACTTGGTTTCATCCAGCATCCACCATCTGATTCGGCGACGACATTGCTCAGGGTGTTTGTCTTTGGGTTTCACACAGAGATCCATGACAAGAAGACGGTGTTGATCAGTGAGACTCTCACCGGGTATGACTTTGCAGTTAGCCACGTTGCCGATGTGATGTCTCCTGGTGATTAGGAAATCGATTTGGGTAGCGTGCCTTCCACTCTTGTAGGTGATCAAGTGGTCGGGTTTCTTTTTGAAGTAAGTGTTCACGAGGGCCAGGTCGGCAGTGGCACACGTACGAAGGATTTCTTCTCCTTCTGCATTCCGACTGCCGTACCCGTAGCCTCCATGAACACGCTCAAATTCCACCCCCATCTCGCCAACATGACCGTTCAGATCACCACCCAAAACGATCCCCTGTGACAACGGGATGGCTCCAAGGACCTCACCGAGTTTGTTCCAAAACAATATCTTATCAGCGTCGCTACAACCGACCTGCGGCGCATAAGCACTTATTAAGTGGGTTACAACCCCCTCAATAAGCACCTTCACGGCCATAAGTCGGTCGCTGAAGCGTTTTACCTCCAAGATACAATCATGAAACCCCTCAGCGAGCACCACAGCCACCATGTTCTCTCCACCAGGTGCACCCGTGTAGATCAGCTTGTAGCCGTTCCCAATGTGCCGGGATCTGCTGCCTTTCCATCGAGTCTCCTGCAGGAACGCCACGGCCACTTTTCGCCTGGAAAGTACGTCGGCCAGCTCCCTCGCGCGTCCGGTTAGCGTGCCGATGTTCCACGTTGCGAAGCGGAGTTTCTTTTTACGAGTTGGGGCTCGCGTCTTTGGCCGTGCCCGCCCATGACACAGTAGCCCTCGTCCACTTCCCACAGGAGTCGGGCGAGGCTCCTGCGCGCCGTTATGCGGCGGCGCCCTATCTATGGGACAACTTCTTACTAGACTTTCCATATATGATGTGGCTTTATTTTTGACTTTTACGGGGGCGACTGCCGTCTGACCCCCCAATCCCCGAGAGGAAAAAGTCATCGCCAGAGCCTCGTCCGTTTCTCAGCAGGTGCACCAGCTTGCAGGTGAGGTTGACTTGAGCCCAAAGATCTTAACGAGCCCCATACACCCAAAATGCTTTGAGGTTAGACTAAGTAAAAAAAAATTAAAAAATAAAATACCGAGCAAAGCTCGGTCATCCAGGTACTAATATTATTATGTTAGGTACCTCCTAAAACCCTTATTTTTCAAGATACAATAGGTGTTACAAACTAATTTTAACATCTGACCCTAAAATATGGGTGTTATAAGTGTGTCTATCTGTGGCTTACTTTTTTTCAGTTATAACAACTGCCAGACGTGTGTCATGTATTATAAGTAAATAGTTTGAACGTAATAATAATTATTAGCTTTAATATTATTGTTGTGCCTGGGACAAGCATTTGATACACCCTTTCCAGCTCAGTCGACCGTCAATATGACTGGAGCCAACCAAATAGATAGATAGATAAACACTTTATTTGTACAACACACAAAACATTTAAAATAACAAAATGGACGAGAATGCTTATTAGCAGGTTTCATTTCATTAATAAGAGCAATTTTTCATTTCATTCCGAAAGTCTTGGTTTCGAAGCCAGTGAGAAGTCAATCAGAGTTAGATAAGTAATAGTCTCTCACACGAAAGTAAGGCAATTGACTCATAATCCATCCGGTGTTTTCGCATATTAGACGAAGACACGTCAAATTATTGTATCACAATAACGGAATGCGAAGTTCGGATACAACCACTCTATTAACTCTTACATCTCACTGTTCCGACTGTGCACTAATGAATTTTTCTTACATAAAATTTATGTGCGCTTATTAGCCTAATCATAAATCATCAATAATTAGTTAGTTATCTATCGTGTATCGGTCTAATAATTATAATTAGTCCTTACCCAGTAACCAAACAACATGCACCTTGCAAATTTCGTAACAATTGACTTTTCCACCGAGCCGCAACAATGTCGACGAAAAAAACGTGCGAGATTGAAAAATAATGACTCATTGTATAGTGAAAACAATTAATATCCACTAACCTATTGAAAAACTAAACTAATTCTCAACCTTAAACAGTCGGTTTAAAGTTTATATTATTTAAACTTATATATTTCGAAATGTAAGTATCAGTAAGCAACCTTACCACGGGTTGTTTACGCACTCGATCAAACGTAGGGTAGGTAGGTACTACCGAGTATTGATTTTTAAGGCTCGACCGAGATCTCGGTCTCGGTCTCGGTCTCGGCATTCTCGGCTACAAATCCAACCGAGAAATTTGTCTCGGTTCTCGGCTAGATATAGCCGAGATTCTCGGTCATGGCCGAGATTGTAACTTTGTTCATGATTCCATAGATTCCGTTGCAGCTCATGATTCCATAGAGTTGGAAGACGAGCCAATGACCAATGACAATGACGAATACAGTTCAAGCTCTGTGATCCAAATAGCGCTAGAAAGTTTTCTTAAAGAGCCAAGACTGCAAAGAAATGCTAATATTTTTGAGTATTGGTTTTCGTCACCTTATAAGGTGCTTAGGCCTGCAGCAAATAAGTTTTTATCTGCGCCGCCTACTAGCGTAGCAAGTGAACAACTATTTAGCAAAGCTGGACAATTGTATGACGAGAGGCGCCACTCTTTGAAAGGCGAAAATGCCGAGAAATTGCTTTTTTTATGTTATAATATAATGTTATTTAACTTTGATTATTAATAAATTAAATAGTTAGTGCTGTATTAAAAAGTTATTTTTTTTTTCACGCTATGTCTATTCTCGGTCTCGGCTCTCGGTCTCGGCCGAGATAGTATTATATTCTCGGTCTCGGTCTCGGTCTCGGCCGAGAACGAAAAACCCATCTCGGTCGAGCCTTATTGATTTTGTATGATACTAACCGCGTCCCCCCATTTCACCCGCATAAATCCTGATCCCGTGGGAATGTCGAGATAAAAAGTAGCCTATGTGTTAATCCAGGTCTCCAGCTATCTAGATACCGAGTTTCATCGCAATCGGTCCAGCAGTTTTTGCGTAAAGGAGTAACAAACATACACACACACAGAGAGACACACACACACAAACACAAACTTTCACATTTATAATATTAGTAGGATACGATACAATTAGCTGCACCCTGCGGTTTCAAGCGTAAAGTTCCGATCCCGCGTAGGTATAATTTTACCTAGACCTAGAACTAAGATTTATTTTTTCTTGTAGTACTTATACATTTAGAATAAATCAACTATTTACTCTTTTCTATTAAATAAATAATAAAATGTTCGTGTGTTTGTTACTCCTTCGCGTAAAAAGTACTGGACCGATTGCGATGAAACTCGTTACGCGGGTAAAACCGCGAGGCGCAACTAGTAGATATTAAATACATTTTAAGCTATCTTTCTTAGCTAATATATTTGTTGATTTCAGTTGAAAAGTTTCGTGAGAAATATTCTATGCGGAACATTTAAAAACTCATGGTAAGGCTTTAGAACGTAATCGATAATAGTCCTACGGAGAATCGGTGTAAGACAATAGATAGTAGCAGTATATACTTGTTACATATACTTGATTATTTTATTAATTATTTGACGAGAAATATTGTCTTAAGTCTAATTTTAATCGAATTGTTATTAATATTGTTCAAGACTGGGTAATAAGGAATATCCTTTGACGTCTACTTAGAATTTAAACTGATTAGAAGTTAGTCCTTGGGTAGTGGCGGGGTGCGGATTAATTTTTCTACAAAAATTTGACCTCTGTATAAATTTCAACTTGTTAAATCCACCCGTTCCTGAGAAAATCGGCGGTGAAACACCGACAGACAGACGGAAATAAGGTTCTCAATATCATATCGATCATATTATTTAAGGTTGCTTTGAAGAGACCGCTTTTAGCGGTAAGGCCGCCTATTGTATTATGCTTTGAAGGTTACTTTTTTACTGAGGTATTAGTTAGGTATTTGTTTGTGTGCGTTTACAATAAATATCCTACCTATCTTTAAATAATCTAAAACAAATGGTTGTCTGTAAAGTCGGTTTACAGACGATAACTTTACGTGATATCGTCATAAGAAAACTATGAAAAATTAAGGTATGTTTTTTGTTATTCCTATATTATTTTTTTCCTTTATAAATAAAGGTATATTTTAATATAAATATATATTTGTCACCTGTCACCATAACACAAGCCCAGATGAGCGATATTATTATTAAATACTCTGTTTCCAAAGTTCCTAAGTTTTTTTAAGACGTTTCTATGTAATCTATGTACAAATGTATTAAGCATCCAAAGGAATAAAAAAATTACTATGACTTTATGAATGAAGGTGTTCCATCAATTTATTAGCCGTTAATACGTCAAAATACGCGAAGAGTTGAGGACCTCCTCTTTTTTAGAAGTTGGATAATAATAAACGACTATTACGTACTAATGGTTTTCTTGCACTGGGCTATCTAAAAATATTTCAAAGGAAAAATGTAACTTCAAGGATTGCAACCGAGGCCAGACCTCGCAACCCCTTGAATACCGTCACGCTTCTAATTGAGCAATTTTATGAAGACGCATTTTTCCTTAAAAAAATTCTTACAAGGTACAATAATTAGATACTTACGCCCGAATACTGAAAGGCTACTTAATCTTAAGTGGCGTTTAAATTTAAGTTAAGTGTATGCTTGCTATTGAAGCCTACGCTTAAATATCAATTTAAACGCCGCTTAAGATTAAGTAGCCTTTCAGTATTCGGGCGTTAGTACAATTTTTAACTTTAATAACTTTCGATAACTGTTTACTTAGTATGTAATGATAGTTATACATAGGTATAGTTATTAGTTAGTGGCTCACTTAGGAATTAATTTTGTAGTGATGTAATACCACATATTAGGTAAGTATACCATTTTCAGAAACACAATGAAATATGCATCTTTTTTTTAAATTTGGCACTAGAGTGTTCATACATTTTTATATACCTAGTTAAAGTTAAGGTTAAAGAATTAAAAAAACATGAATTTGAGTTATATCTTAGTTTGAAAATATGGTTGTCTGTAAAGTCGGTTTACTGACAATAATTTTACATAAGAAAACGATGAAAATATGTTAAGTATTCTTGTATAGTTTTTAATTTTGTTTTTTTCCTTTATATAAGTCTTCTATTCGTCATTCGTCATCATGACACAAGCCCAGATGAGCGATATTATTATTAAATAGGTACTCTGTTTCCTAAGTTACCACGACGCGTCTGGTCATATTACCATGACGCATGACGTCACACAATATTACCGTAAAACTTTTTTGTGAATGTAGATGTTCTACCAATTTATTAGGCGTTATCGCGTCAAAAAAACTTTCAACGTGTCATAAAAATTTGCATTCGATACCACATTTATCCTGGAATATCATCCAAAAAACATATAGGAGTAATCTTCAAATGCAGTTTTGGCATCAAAAAACATAGAAAATTTTATATCAAATTCTCGTGTCGCGGTGTTCTTTGCCAAACTTCACTTAAACGGCTGAACCGATTTGTATGAAAATTTTGTGTATATTCATCAGGTATCAGAATAAAAAACATATTTTTTTTTACAAAACAACACCTGAAGAATAAAAATCTTACCTTTAATTTACTAATTATAAAATCACAGTCACAGAACTAAACACAATCAACAACAATTAAAACAGCAAGTATCAAAGCCTTGTTTGAATCTCGCGGTGCGCAAGCTCAACTGTCGATAGCACCGTGCCACTTGTGCGACCAACTGAACTCGAAGGAAGGGGGAACTGAGCTCTACAACCTTTATACTGCTACTATATCAATAAGGGAGTTTTTATCACAGTTGCTCATAAAGTGGATCTTATTCAACCGCTTTAGGCTCATTTTGACGACCCAGTCACCATGCCAGACTGCCAACACAGGTTCGATTCCCGCCTCAGACAAGTATTTATGCTTAGATATTTGTCTGTGGTCTGGTTGTTTCTATGTATTATAAGTATATATTTACAAAAGAAAAGTATTTATGTAGTATATCCGTTGTTTAGCACCCATAATACAAGTCTAGTTGCTTAGCTTGGGGCTAGATGACGATGTGTGGAATGTCCAGCAATATTTATTTATTTATTTATAATCCAACGTATTACGCACGCGTGCGTTTTACATTACCTTGACGCCACTAGTGTGTAAAAAGTTATCCAGATAAGTTAAACTGGTATCTTACTGTTAGTTACATGTTAGGTAGATGAAACATTCTTAATTTATCTGGGTTATACTGTTTTGATGTATAAAAAAGGTACCAACAAAGAGTTTTTAAGCTAGCAAAAATGGTTGGCACTAAAGTCGGTTTACGAACGAAAATTTTACGTGATAATGTCTTAGAAAACGATTAAAAACTGAGTTTTTTTGTTTTTCTTTACTTAAATATCATTTTTTCCATACTATTGTATTAACCCCCGACGCATAAACAAATGGACAAAACCCTAAAAATATTTATGTCATACGAGGCTATATAGGTTAAACGTCTTTTGCCTGACCTTTCGGGAGTATAATTAACAAAAAAATATTGCCTAAAAAAATAGTAAACAGCCTTATCACATATATTTTGTTAAAAAATTAACTTGTGGTTTGATCATTACATCTCGGCTCTATATAATCAATATAAAGTCATAAACCGCCTCTATGCAATGATCAATTTACCACTCTGGTATCGCAATGTATTATATCATAAACCATTGCTGGCTTGCAGCTTCTTCACTCAAAGGGAGAGCCTGGCTATCCAAAGAGGGAATGCCGCCAGCATTTTTGGACGATGCCGCGTGGAGACCTGGACGGGGTATTTTATATGTGAACAGGTTCACCCACGTAACTCCTGATCCCGTAGGAATATCGGAATAAAAGTAGCTTATGTTATTCTCAATGAATCAATGTATCCTGCAATATATCCATACCAAATTTTATCAAAATCGGTCAAGTAGTTTCGGTACCTATTCGTAACAAACAAAAAAAGCTTTCCTCTTTATTAAATTAGTGTAGATTGAGATGTATTTATTATAGCTGTATTTGTTTGTATTTTGTGTATATTTTTATTAAATTAAAATAAAAGTATTAATTTTCTCATAAAACCATTTGAATTTGATCATTATTGTGACGACCCAGTTGGCACAATGGTCACCATGCCGGACTGCCAAACACTGTGTTTATGCTAAGATATTTGTCTGTGGCCTGGTTGTTTCTATGTATTTTAATAAGTAAGTAATTAAAATATGCTAATCATATTTTAACTATCAAAGCCTCATGAAAAGTTTAGGAAAAGGGGGCTATACGTATAAAATAATTCCAAAAAAATTATAAGCATCATCTGTGAAAATTTCAACTCTCTAGCTATCATGGTTCATGAGATACAGCCTGGTGACAGACAGACAGACGGACGGACAGCGAAGTCTTAGTTATAGGGTCCCGTTTTTACCCTTTGGGTACGGAACCCTAGTTTAGTTTAGTTTTACGGGGCTGTTTCCGCACTTAGCCTCATTATTTGGGCCATTGTACGGAACCCTAAAAAAGCATTGTATTGTACCTACTTATAACAAAACAATAAATAAATATATCATAAAACTACAAGAGGTACGGTCGGCTGCATAATTGCAGACCCACCGTAGAGCTCCAAAACGGCTGTTATAAGAATACTAGCAGCGCTCCGCGGTTTCACCCGCGTAACTCCCGATCCCGTGGGAATATCAGGATAAAAAGTAGCCTATAGCCTTCCTCGATAAATGGACTATCCACACAATAATATTTTCAATTCGAACCAGTAGTTCCTGAGATAAGCGCGTTAAAACAAACAAACAATCAAACAAACTCTTCAGCTTTTTAAAATTAGTATAGATTTTCAACACAAGCAAGAGTCTAGACACCTGCTTTAGGTGAAGTATAAAGATTTCTAACTCATCAATTAATCAAACAATTTTTTTTAGAATGGAAACATTCCGAAAATAGTAATTATCGAACTCTACCGAGGGCTGCAATTATGCAGCCGGCAGACTGTACGTACCTTCTTACTAAACAGAATCAACAAGTTTTGACATGGTAAACAGCAACTGAGCAACTGTGTTTGCACCTATGTATCATTTTATTGTGTTGTTAAAACGATAAGAAACCCAGATACCATGTGTAATTGCATCAAGTCTGATTATTATAAATTGACCAGCTGCGCCCGCGGTTTCACCAGCGTAAGTTCCTATCCCGTGGGAATATCGGGATAAAAAGCCTATGTGTTAATCCAGGTCTCCAGCAATCTACATACCGAATTTCATTGGTATCGGTTCAGTTTTAGCGTGAAGGAGTAACAAACATATACACACACACAAACTTTCACAATTCAAATATTAGTAGGATACCTTCAATGATTATAATATGATGAATGAGACACTTTTGTGACAATATTAATACAAGCTATACGAGCTTTCCACTAAAAAAAATTTATTTCTAAAAGTTTTTTTTATTCTAAATTGATACGTAACTTACGGTTACGAAATTCTCAACTTTTTTGGCAATAAAACCTTTAGTACCGAGAGACAATTTGTGTAAAAAAAAGACGGGTTGCACTCCGGGAGTGCCGGCAGAAGTGAAAACTTGATTATTAACGTTGAGCATGTTTGATATTTTGGAATGGTTAGGGAATAATTTTGCACCAATTGCTTTATCAGTATAAAAGTACTATCATTTATGTGGTAGAATACAATATTCATTTATTGCGCTATCGTACACAAACATGACAATTAATATTACATTAAAAATTTAACACTTTAAAACTATAGCTGTCTACTCTCCATCCGTCTTACGCTTTTTCGATCAGGTCACGTGTCCTGACGCGAGTTTAAGATTTTATACCCATTACAGAAAAAGTGCTCAACGCCGCTAAAGAAGTTTTCACTTCAAAAACACAGCAAATTTCATAACAATGCGTCGCTTTAATTAGACAGTTTTCTTTAAACTAGCAGCACGTTTAAAGACTTGCAACTTTACTACAAGCCACAATTGTTTTTGTTTGACGTATCAAACTTGTGTCAAGTTAAAATCAAGTTCACATTGTTATCTAGGTGAACAATACACAACATAAACAAAAAGAAGAAAAAGGGCTCGATTCTGGGTTGATTATCCAAGACTTATCGGACTTATCTATACTTACTTAACGGAGGCCTAGTGGGAAGTATTTACCTACTTCCAGTTTCAATCCGAAGGTCGTGGGTTTGATTGAATATGGGCTGCACAGTTAGTAATTAATTATATTACTTTTTTAGATATATTTTACTAACTATTCTTACGACACTGGTGGATTTTCGCAATGTAATGTATCGTTCATATTATCGTTTATTTGTTAATTTTTTTAACTACCCTCATGTAAATAAGTTGAGTTAGGTAAACAAAAAATATTCTTCAAAAAAAGTTGTCCGGCATATCAGGGTTCGAACCCGCAGGAGTCTAATTCCACTTTCAAGGACTGTTAATCCTTAGACTCTACAGCACTGATCAGTCATTCAAAGAGCTGAAATTATACATCACTTATTGTTAAATCGTTTGACAGATCGTTTGTATGTTCAGTGTTGTAAATGTGTGCGTTCTTTTGCATTAGTGTGCGTTGCTACCCTATGTATTTTTCTTACTGCCTAGCCTTTAATCACCCCAGAGGTCTAGATATCAGTTTAGTAGTTTTGTGTAATGGAGCAAAAAATATCTCAGGCACATCGCTCGTCGGATTTTTATTTTCAAAATAAATGGATGTTAAAATCTGACCTCCTTGCTAATATTGGTTCAACAACAAGGAGCTGTTAAAGTTGTTTGCTATGCACAGAAGTATCTCTCAATCGCTTGCTTATATAATTATCAATAACCCTGTATAACGAGGTTAAAAGGAAAACTATTACGCCTAAGTAGGTTCTACAAGACAAGTGTTACGAACAAAAGTAAACGGCAAAATTTTGAATTCGTTCTGGCATTTAAAATATATTCAGAGTACATATTAGTATCAAACAAATAACCTCCTTTAGGCCCTCGCCCACAGCGACTTTTGTAGCGATGCAGTGCGACAGCTAGGTATTAACGCGTGTTAGCCGCATTTGCAACGCGATACAGAAGCGATGCAAACGCGCTACCAACGCGCTATTTATGCTGCCTGTGCCGTTACTGAAGATGCGCGACAGTTGCGTTCGCATCGCGCTCGCTTGGGCGAGGGCAAACGCGCGCGACCGCATTGCGACTGTACTTGTACTTGAACGGGCTGTTTCCCGCAATTAGATCCTTTTTAATTGGGTCTTTTTTGCGTGAGGATGGAGTAGGCTTGCCCAGCACCTACTACCCTTTTAGCCTAGTCGACCATTTCCAGAGGAGAGAACTTGTCAATACTTCTGGAGCATACTAAGCCGCGGGATCATCACAATGTTTTCCTTCACCGTAATGTCAATTAGCGCACATACATTTTTCTTAAGAAAAATACATTGGTGCACGTCCGGCCGGGATTCGAACCCACGATCTTCAGAATGAAAGTCGAGGTATCTACCATTAAGTCAACACCGCTCTTTTGCGACTGTATCGATGCGAACGCGCGACAGCATTGCTGCATAAAGTCGCCGTGGTTGGTCCGCTTATTGTGGTGGGTAAATACGGAAGCTTTACATTGCGCGTGACCCAATGACACGCACTTGATCATTTAAATCTGTTTAGTACAAGACCTGACTAGAGTATGAAACAGTACGATTATATGCATGGTCACTTGGTTTTTTCGACTTTCGAAAACCTGTTTTTAACCCCCGACGCAAAAACGACGGGGTGTTATAATTTTGACGTGTCTGTGTGTGTGTGTGTGTGTGTGTGTGTGTCTGTCTGTGGCATCGTAGCTCCTGAACGGAAGAACCGATTTTAATTTAGTTTTTTTTGTGTTTAGTCTTTTCCAGTAGGTATTTCTGTTGCCGCTATACCAACAAATACAGAAAAAGTTAATATTTTTTGAGTACCTACCTATGTTTTTAAGAATTTTAGCTTATTCTTTTTTGTTAATTATACTCCCAATAGGGGAGGGAAAAGACTTTTAGCCTATACAGCGTCGTCTGACATACAATATTTTTAGGGTATTTTGCTCGATATGTATCGATCGTAATGGTACGGAACCCTTCGTTCGCGAATCCGACTCGCACTTGGCCGGTTTTATTTATAGTGCCATTACTCTTTTTTTTTAAAGTGTTTACGAATTTTGTAACAATTATTTTTTATATTTTTACAGAAACACCCCGACCATAAACAAATATCTATACTTTATAAATATTTATTTGAGGCGGAAATCGAACCCGCAACTTTCAGCATCGCAAGCGGGTGTTCGCCCGACGCACCTAAGAGATCGTCAAGAGAGTCGTTAAGAGGAAAGGGTACCGGCACTCTCTCCATACAAATATAGTCGACTGTTTTCTCCCTGGATAATGACACTAGAGCAAATATTTGTGTCGCATAAAACTTATAACTGCCATGACCATATTGACCATGCCCCTATGTTTTGTTTTTTAAATCTTAATTTCTATGATAATTAGAAAATGAAAAAAACCAAGACATAGGGGCATAGTCATGGCAGTTATAGGTTTTATGCAACAAAAATATTTATGCTAGTGTCATTATGCTAGTGTCAAGAGGGTAGTCGGCGATTGTCACAGTTAGCCGTCATAATTTTTGCTCCTCAGTATTTAATTAAAAATTATGGTTTAAAGTGCAAATATTAACACAGAAATATGTATAAGGTATTCAACAGAATGAAGTGTGTATTCAAGAATGATAATTGAAGCAGTAAATCGCCGTTATTATTTGGAAAAATCGATTATCAAGGTGGGCCACACAAGTTTTTATTTACCTACCTACCAGTTGAAAAAACTGCACTAACCGGCAACGACACCATACTGCCGAGGTAGAAGAATCAAATTGAGATTTTCGACAACTGACATTAGTTGAATCTGGCTCTGTGGGGAAGTCGCCGCCTTGCATACAAAGGTGTGGACGTTCGATACCAGGTCGTACCAATACAA
Organism: Idaea straminata; assembly: GCA_951213275.1. Taxonomy (NCBI): domain Eukaryota; kingdom Metazoa; phylum Arthropoda; class Insecta; order Lepidoptera; family Geometridae; genus Idaea; species Idaea straminata. The sequence continues at coordinate 7,754,892 of OX577857.1, read as the reverse complement.
AGTTGCATTTTTGCTTCCAAAATTTGTTTGAACGGTGGTAATTACTTTGTCCTACTGTCAAATCTATTTAAAAATGGAGTCTAAAGAAATAATGTGTGACGGATGTCTCAATGTCATAGAAGGCAATAACATAAAATGTTGTCAATGCAACAAGTTCTATGATTTGCTTTGTGCCAATATTGCCGAAAGAAAGCTGCTTAGGATGTCGGAGGAACAGAAAGATTCTTGGTGTTGCCAGGCATGTAAAAATAAAAAGCCAAAGGGCGATAATACAAACACACCAGTTCGTACAAGCCAGAGAAAAGAATTAGAATCAAAAACCGCTGACTTGAGTGGCAATGACAATCTGTTAGCTGCAATCTCAGACAGAGTGTTGACTATAATAAGATCGGAGATACCCGGTTTATTATCGGATATCGTTAAAAAAGAACTGTCTCCTATAAGGAATGAGTTACGTGAGCTAAAGCAATCAATTACGCATTTAAACGGTGTGCACGAGGATTTGAAGGAGGAAGTTGATGAATTACAGCAAGACAATAGGAAGATAATAGCAGAAAATATTCGACTCACCGAAACAGTCAATGAACTATCGAATCGGATGAATAACATTGAACAACATCTTCGGGAAAATAACTTGGAGTTTCATGGAATTCCAGAATGTAAAACGGAAGATCTTACACAGATTATAAGGACATGCGCAGTCGCCATTAACCACAAGATTAGCGATGGTGATATAGTTCATTCCACTAGGGTCGCGAAAATTAACAAGGACAGTAAGTTGCCGCGTGCAGTTATTGTCAAATTTAGCTCGGTAAGACGTCGTGATGAATTTTTTTCCTCGGTGATCAAATACAATAAATCACACCCGTCGGCAAGGCTTAATACGTCACTGCTGGGGATGAAAGAAAACACACCCGTTTATGTTTCTGAACATCTATCTCCGCTGAACAAGCAACTGCATGCTGCTGCGAGATAGAGAGCTAAAGAAAAGGGCTACAAATATGTGTGGATACGTAACGGAAGGATATACGTGAGAAAAGACGCTATCTCTACCTATATACTTATTAAAAATGACAAAAGTTTGGAGTTTATTCGCTAAATCTTAAGAAACATTGTGGGAAGAATAGTTGATACTTCATAAAATTTAAAATTTATTGTAGATATTCTATTTTTCTTTTCTGTGTTAATAAGCAATAATTTTATATCTAGGCATTTGTTACTTTACTATTGTTGCAGTGTCGTTTGTATGGCATTATCTTTTTTCTATCAGAATACTAGAGGTACAAGAACCAAATATGACGATATTTACAAATCAATTTTGTGTAACAGCTATGATGTGATATGTCTTTGTGAAACGTGGCTTAAGGGTGTAGATTGTTGGCCTGAGATCTCGATTTCGAGCGACCGCAGCGCCAAAGTTTAATGTAACATCCGACGGGGCGGATGAATGACCTAGAGAGCGCGATTTTCAAAATGTTTTGCAACAAACGTTCCACGTTGAGAAATTGTTATTGAACTTGAATATTTACAGCATAACAATAACGTTGAATTTTTGGAAACTAGCTGTTGATTCTTTTTAATAGATTGTTGAGACACAATTTTTATGTTTTTCTATCATTTGACATCTGACTGATTCCAACTATTTATTTATTTGTAATTTCACTACCAAAATTTATTCTAATTCGTAAAATATTCATTCAATAAAATAATTGCAAATTCAGTAGGAAGTGTGTTTATCTCTACGCAAGGAAATGTGCCTATTGCGTAAACTCAAATACTTACTTTTTGTTTACGATCACCTCGTCGATATCTAAAAAAAAATCCTAGGGTTTAAAAAAAAATGTCAATAAATGAAACACAAGTATAAAAATGATTTATTTACTACACAATAACAAATATGAGTCGCCATTACTCGCTATCTCAAAAGCGTGCTAGGGTTGTACAAAAATTAGTAAATAATTCATTTATTTACTAATTTTAACAGAAGTTTGTAAATTATTAATATACTAATTAAAAGTATGTAATTAAACAATAACGAAATATGAGTTCAAAATTCTAATGGTTTTTCATTCGATTACGGATCAAGTTCTGATTTCTGCTAATTTGATGATAAAATCAATGGCTATCACAAAACCTATCAGAATGAAAACGTTACCAGCTGCCCGATTCACGTAAGTAATAAAAACCGTAGCGCAGTGACGTCACTTCGTTTTTTGCAAATTTAGCCCTTTTAACCGACTTAAAAAAAGGAGAATCCTCAATTCGCTGTATTTTTTAACCAATTTTTATGATTCTTTACACCAGGTAACTCAGAAATTGTATAGTAATTGAGCTATTGGAAGATTTATGACAATCCAAGACTAGATAAGTAAGTGCGTTTAAAACAGAAAACCAAAAGGCGATTTCTAAGTTCCTAAGTTAAAACGACTTTTGGACTGGCGTGTTTACGTGAATCGACTGGCTGGGTAGTTAAGTTACCTGTATCTTTCAAAATCATTAGGCGTTCTTCTCTTTCATAACACGTAAAGCTCTTTCTTTCCTCTCTTTCATAGCCTCTATGATACTGGGCGCGTCACGAATGGGCATGCTTCGTGACTGCCGAGGATCAACTAATTCTGGAAGTAGGCAATCGTAATAAAACCTAACTAATTTCATCTCCATTTTCTCCTCCCAAAATTTGTCGTCCTTTTCTATAATATAAACTTTCATAGGTACAGTAGCACCAAACCAGATGCCAAGCATGCAAACGTTTCTTTTAGTAATATGTACCTGTCCCTGAATTTGGAAATACCAGTTATGATTTTTATTTATGACATAACCCTTGGAAGCCTTGTCCTTAACCCAAAAGGTATGTTTGGCCATTGCTTCATCAAGAGTCATGCCAGCTAAAGAATGTGGGCACTTAATTTCAATTAAACCGTTTGCATAAATGCCATCTGGTGTAGTACCAAGAAATTCATATTGATCGTCGACGAACAAACCGCAACCTTGTATACTAATATTCTCTTGAATTTCTAACTGTTTAATTGCGGTTTCTTCGTTTTCGATACCGTACCGTACAGCAGGCAAACTGGAGATATTACTACCATAAACGATTTTACGAACAAGAACAGCACAACTTGTGCTCTCTCGTTTTTTACAAACTTCCCCGAACGATGATGAGGTTAGTAATTTTCTCCTTGTACTCATCCACTCAGAACTACTTCTTTGCAAATGGGTCGACCTTTCAAGCTCCTCTCTTTCAGCACAAGACAACTTTAAATCGGCTAAAAAAGATGACTTGGCTTTCTCATATAATTCTGGACTCAGATCAGGTTTTTCGCAGTTTGGTCCATAGTGAGCGTCTTTCGATACAGCGCTGTGGCTCTTTTTCAATCTTAATTTAGGTTTAGCAATTAAACGGATTTTACGATTACAATTTTCCACTTTCGCGATCAAAGGATTAGGACTAGATTTAAATATTACTTCATGAGTTTTACTATGAATCGATCCTGTATTAAAAGACACAACAGCAGCTGCGCATCGGCCCGCATAAGAACCACGGGAAGAATAATTTACACGCTTACCCCCTACTAATTTGGCAATCACTGCGTTAAAACTTTCAACTATATTACTTGTACAATTATGAATTAAACTTCTAGAATGATATGACAGTCTTTTACTTAAAATGTGTACCGCGTCCATTAATCCGCATCCAACAATTGCTGGAAGCAACCCAACAGGTTCTATTCGACGAGTATCAGGTCTACAGAAATACTCCTTGCAATATTGGTGATTACCAAATACGTGTTGTGGACCATTTAGGATATCTTCACTAAGATTTTTTATTTTTTCTTCGAGTGACTGATTTTGATCGCCCCAATATTTAATAGCGCATTTTACACCCGTTCTTAAACGCAAATACCTTTCTTTTAGGAATTTCCGCAATTCGCAAGGATACTTAGTGTCTTTCGACAGTTTCTCCAAGCTATTGCAGTAGTTTCGTAAAAGATGATTTTTGCATTCAATTTTCTCTACTGTTAAATTACCGTACGGTCGCGAATCTAATATTTTTTTATAAGTACTGAAATCGCCGTCTGCTACAAATTTATTATAAATTACACCGTGATCAACAATGGAACGTTTAAACCCCTCAACTATTATGGTCGATTCCATACCGGTAGATGATCCCGAATAATTCTTGAAACAACGGTGTTCCGAGGGCTGACTGTCGTTCTTTGCGGCTCGTGCACAAACTACGCAGTATTTATTTTTAACTCCAAAAAACAATACTTTATTAGTTTTAATGCCAATTATCGCAGCTGCGCCGGACAAGGCGGAAAAATTCTTACCATAAGATCTCTTGCTCCAACAACCGTCAACAGCAACAGATATTAATGGTGTACCATTTTTATCAACACTACCTATAGACACTGCGTACTCCGCTTCTTCCTTGACAGCTTCTGCCATGGAATGTGCTGCTGTCTTTTCCCACCAATCGCAAACCGTATTATTAATTTCATTGTATAATGAAGGTGACATGATTGGTAGGGCTACTGCGGCAGTTAATGTTTTTAACTGATAGTAGCTCCCACCAGATGATATGATACCAGATACAATTTGATGATTCACTTCCATTCTATCTTCTTTCTTTTCAATCAAACACACAGTAAATTTCATACTACACATACTACATTTCATGATGAGTTTTGAGTCCAGACCAACTTTTACTTCACCTATTATACTGAGGTAACTTAACTTACAATCCATTGGACCGTGGTCCCCTATGGCCTGAAGAGCTTTAAAAAAAAAAGAAACGTCTACAACTCTACGCCCAACTTCCATTTCATCCACCTTTCCCTCTTGGTCGTTTTCAATAACTAGTTCCTGTAAAGAAAGATAATGGCTTGATTTTTTTTATAAAAAATAATTAAAAATTTAAAAAAATGCAAAAGAATTAATACAATATTAGGTTCCTGATGAATAGAAATTATAGTTTCTTTACGCATTAGGTATTGTTTTTTTATGACGTCACCTATTTGAACGTAAATTTTCTTTTGAGAAAGTAATTGAGAAGTATTTCGGTACTAAGGTGTTTGTCTCTCGATGAAAATAATAAATATTGCAAGAAAAAATCTATAGGTAGGTATTGAGATTTTGTCTTCGCCCATCACTAACTAAGTAGTTTATTTATTTATGTAACAAGTCTACAAGAATTACGTATAACAACTTACCTCTATACAGCGCGTAGCATTGTTGCTCAGAGTCTCGGCCCCAAGGTTTTCTTTATTTTCAATACTGGAAATATTATTCATCAATATTATCCACTTTTTATTTATTTTGTACAACCCTAAGCCAGACGCTAGGCGCCTCGCGTCTGTTTGGCGGGTATGTCGACAAAGTTGCGCTGTCGCCTACCTACTTCCACAATTTGACATATACCTACATGTTATTGTAGGTATATGTCTGAATCGGGCGATCTAAATCATATGACATATTCTATTAGCTTTGTAATGTACCCTGTTCAAATGCGATAATAAATAAGTAGGGAGGAACTTACATTTTATTCCGAGATCTTTTGGCTTTCATATTTTTATAATGCGTACAAAACTTTCTTTTCCCTGGCATGACACTCAAATTCAATCAGTCCTGCGAAAAAAATAGCCTATGTTACTCAGTGATAATGTAGCTTTCGAATGATAAAAGAATTATTAAAATCGGTCCAGTACTTTTTGAGTTTATTCGTTACATACAAAAATCCAAATCTTTCCTCTTTATAATACCTATTAGTGTAGATATTGTATTTTTTACGATTTATATCTAGTTCCATCATGGTTTTCTTTCAGACATTCATTATATCGATACTTTCTACTAACTGAAAATAAATTAATTATAAAAATGTTATACTTACAGTTTTTTACAAAAAACACAAATACACAATACGTAATTCTGCTGTCTGCAGCCTACAAGCGTGGTGTCGCGTTCACTTACAGAAAGGAACTGCCGCTGTTGACCACCGAGATTGCACGAATGAAACGAACGTTTTATCCCATACATTTGTGTATGAAAAATTTACCTTAAAATATATCTAGATTTTAGGGCTTTAAAAGAGGAAGTCTTTGTTTGTAAAGGTATAAAAAAAAGTATACAGCTATACTTATTGGTTTCTTCAGTGTTCAAAAAGTGTTTCTTTTTATCAATTTGTGTTGATTTATGGGGTTAAATCTGAAAAATACGAAGTCATGTTTTTGCATTTTTACTCAATTTTGTGCGTTTGTTGACGTTTATTATAAAACAACTATTAGGTTTAAGAGTTTAATTTAAGCATGAACATACTTATTGGTCTTTGATTGTAATATATACAAATTATCATTGATATCAATCATATGTAAATAGGTTAAATATGAAAAATCGTAACACTCTTTTCGGTGATTTTCACGATCTACACCCTTAATGACACAATATTTTCGTCGCAGTTATTTGACGACAGGTACAGAGTGCTGAGGAGAGATCGTGATAAAAAATTCAGAGATAGGTTTCGGAAAGATGATGGTGGAGGAGTACTAATTGCGATTAATAATGAACTTGAATTCGATGTTTTGGGTGATTTGGGAGCGGAATATGCGGAAGACATTTGGGTACGAATAAAGGTGAATACTAATTTCTCCATAACGTTATGCGTAGTATATCTTGCTGATTACCTTCCAGACAATGTGTTTGAGGGATTTATCGATAACTGTAAAAACGTGGTTCGTGATTCTTCAGACACTAACGTTACATGTATTATAGGAGATTTTAATTTGGGCGACATAAAGTGGCCAACCGATACTAATTGTCCATTGGTGTCTATTGGCCAGAAATCAAAGCACTTAAGTGATTTGATATGCTCAAGCGGCTTACGACAGTTAAATAATATTAAAAATCACAACGAACGACTCTTAGACCTAGTTCTAACAGACTACCCGGAGCTCTTCTACAATCTTAAAGCAGGCGACCCCATTTCGCGTCTTGATGAGCATCATCCCCCATTTGAATTTGTATTTAGACTTAGAATGTCAACACTTTTAAATAATAATACTGAGTTAGAGAGACTACTTTTTCGAAAAACGGATTACGTTAAGTGTATGGAAGACCTAAATCGGCAGGACTGGGATGGATTGGCTAATCAAATGAATGTTGATGATTTTGTACATACTTTTTATAATGTATTGTATATAATCATAGAAAAGTACACTCCTAAAGTTCGATCTAAAAGTCAAAAATACCCTGTTTGGTTTACTAAGGAGCTAAAAATATTATTCACAAAAAAGAACAATAAGCATAGGTGCTATAAGCGCTTTGGAAATCCGCGGGATTATGACAGCTTTTCGGAATTGCGTTCCAGTTGTAAAATTTTAATGGAGATAACGTTTAAAAATTATATAGCAAATATCGAAAAAGATTTTTCAACTAACCTGAAGCAGTTCTGGAGGTATACAAAAAGCAAACGCATAACTAATGACATCCCTAAGGTTATGCAATACAATGATCGTACAGCGAGAACTGGTCCTGAGATTGCACGTCTGTTTGCTGATTACTTTTCATCTGTATATTCTGCTAGACAGTCATCTTATTATGAGCCTAGCTTTCCTCCATCAAATTATAGTTTGTGTCATGTAGATATTCCACATTGTACAGTACTAAAACACTTAAAAACCTTAAATGTAACTAAATCGTCCGGATACGACGGAATTCCCCCTATTTTCATTAAATTGTGTGCAAAAGCATTGGCTAAGCCTTTAACAATTATTTACAATAAATCTATGAGGGAGGGCACTTTTCCGGAACTTTGGAAAATTGCAAAAATTTGTCCTATATACAAGTCTGGCGGAAAATCTGATGTTACCAACTACAGGCCCGTCAGTATCCTGAATTGTTTCGCGAAAATCTTTGAAAGTATGATTTATGAGCATATTTATTGTCATTTAAGACATAGATTAAATGATAATCAACACGGATTTATTTCTGGCAGGTCTACTGAGACTAATCTTCTAGAGTATACACATATTCTATGTAGAGCATTTCATGAAAGAATACAAGTCGATGCAATTTATACTGACTTTTCTAAGGCATTCGACAGGGTGGATCATTCAATACTTTTAAAAAAACTATACCATCTCGGTATCCATGGCAATTTGCATAGATGGATAATGTCTTATTTGTTAAATCGTTCTCAGTTGGTAGCTTTATCCGGTTATGATTCGCCACCGTCTGTGGTGATTTCAGGTGTGCCTCAGGGTTCGAATTTGGGCCCATTACTATTTTTAGTTTTTATTAATGATTTGTTGGACTCTATCGAAAGTAGATGCTTAGCATATGCTGATGATATTAAAATTTTTAGTAAGGTTAAGGGCAAGGAGGATTGTATTCGCTTGCAAAAGGATCTGGAGTATATTAACAATTGGTGTAAGGATAATTGTATGGAACTTAATATAAAGAAATGTCAGGTTATAAGTTTTACAAAGAACAGAAATGTTATTTCATACTCTTACAATATAGACCACTTACCCTTAGAGCGAGTAAATACAGTGCGCGACCTAGGAGTCTATTTTGATAGTGAATTATCGTTTAGATATCATTATGACTACATTACCGGAAAGGCCAGTAGAATGTTAGGATTTCTATTCAAAGTAGCGAAACCATTTAAGAGCAGCAATACCTGGATCACGTTGTACATGTCGTTGGTCAGAACTATCCTTGAATATTGCTCCTCAGTGTGGTACCCCATCTAAGATATTCATACTGATAGAATTGAAGCAATACAGAGACGTTTTGTGCGCAAGTTATGTAGCCGGCAAGGTCTTAGGAGAAAAATTCCTAACTATATAGATAGACTACAAAAATTTAATTTGATGAGTTTAAATTCACGTAGGAAACTAATTGACTTGACACTGATTTATAAAATATGCAACGGAATTAGTAATGGAAAGTTACTGAGCTACGTCCACTTCAAAGTGCCATCAAGATCGGTTCGTATTGCTAAACTGTTTAGTATACCTTACACAAATAATAACGTTTCTCACAATGACCCAATTGCTAGAATGTGTAGAACTTATAACGAAGTTATCTGCGACGGAAATGAAGACATGTTTCATCATAGCTGCAACTCATTTAAGTTGAAAGTGAGATCAATACTAAGTACCTTATAGTTTATTTTACTGCATGTCATTTAGAAAACAAATTTTAATTATTATTAGTTTTTTAATTTCAATTTTTTTTTATTTCTCTAATTATTATTGTAATAATAATTATTTTTAGAATCACCTAACTGTGTGCATGCTTTTTAACTGTAAGTTGTGTATAGTTGTAAGTGGGTCTCAGATTTACCTAGATTTATATATTGTATGTTGGAATTTTGTAAGTCTTTGATCTGTTACCTGTAACTATACCTAATAAAATAAAATAAATAAAAATAAAATTATCCAGGGAGGAAACAGTCGACTACGATTGTATGGAGAGGGCGCCCTTTCACCTTAAAGTAATTAAATTGCAGCAACAGAATTTAGATAGGCGCTTAAGTAGATTTTCCATTGCCACTAAGAAATCCTTTTCATACGAATTCACGACAACGCGGTTCTATTAACAATAGAATAGGTAAGTACTTAATTCTTACTTAACAGAGTGTGCTCTAAGGAAATGAAATAAATAAATCCATTGTTTAGTCGTTAACCTGTCATTTTCACTGGTTCTTTTATCTTGGTTGTTTTCGGTCGTACTTAATAATGTTACGCTAATATTTAGGTACCTTTAATGGAATAATCTTCTATACATATAAAATGCTTTGTCCTGAATGACTAACTGACTGACGGATCAACACACAGCCTAAACCGCTGATCGTAGAGACATGAAACTTGGAGGGTGTATTCTTTGTATGATGTACACATCTGATAAGAAAGGATTTTCCGAAATTCTACTCCTAAGGAGGTGAAAAAGGGGGGCAAAGTTTGTATGGGATAACGTAATTCCTTGGTTCATTTTCGACGCGGACGAAGTCTAATATTACACAAAAGCTATTACACTATAAGAATAATTTATGTAGGCTAGCTGCGGCCTGCGGTTTCACCCGCGTAAGTCCCGATCCCGGGATAAAAAGTGAAGTGCAATTTTGTAAGGCGGTCGTATAGGCTTTGATAATAATTCAGTCTGAGAGTTGGCGAGTCTCAGCCTGCCTAGTAACTAGACTTGTGTTATGGGTGCTAAACAACGGATATACTACTTATATACTTTTCTTTGGTAAATATATACTTATAATCATAGAGACAACCAGACCACAGACAAATATCTAAGCATAAATACTTGTCTGAGGCGGGAATCTAACCCGCAACCCTGTGTTTGGCAGTCTGGCATTGTGACCATTGTGCCAACTGGGTCGTCAAATGCACTATAACCCACATGCTACAGCTATTTGTATTTTTTATTTTATTTAAAAAAGGGAAATTTAAAAATAACAAACCCTATTGGATTGATTATAGGTTTATTGAAATTAAAATAAACTTAACTATTGACAATTAAATATTATAAGTTTAGTGCAAGAACTTATCAAGTAACAAAAATGGTATGTTCTCCCTATTTTTCTATGAAATTGGTTATTTTATTTGTTGTAAATGAAAGAATAATTCGTAAATTAATTTCAATCGATAGGATATAGAAAATACTCGAAAGATGCTAAAAGATTTTCTGGTCTAAAATAAGTCAACTCCAAAGCCGCAAGTTGTCAATGCAATGGCATCTTCTAAATAAAATTTCTCAAATTTTTGTCCATGTTGCTTAATAAGTTCTTGCAAGAAAGAAAAAATCATCGGAAAAATAAAGAAGAAGTACCTACTTAACTGTTAAAATTTCTTTTACAAATGAATAATAAATAGGTCTATGAATTTTTTAAGTAGGTAAAGAAGTTCCTATTTTGGCGTGAGTCAATTTTATCAACCGTTTTTAGTTAAAACAGATATAAAAAGGTTACAATATTAAAAAACAAATAAACTTAAGTGATTTAAGGATAAGTATTGAAAATATTATCCTAAAAAATCAAATTCGATTATGCGGCTACTAGTTTCATTCCAGTCTTTGGCATTGATGGCACACCTGGTATTGTTGAGCGAGGTACAATTCGTTGTTATTTCTCGAATATAAACATTGTTTCTAAGACAATACAATTGCAATTTAATTCAACTTAACAGGTTGGTATTCAAAATGCGCCTAAAACTTAGCATAAATATATCATAACTTATTTAAAATTAATGTTAAAGGAGAATGCCCCATATCTCAGGAGATTTATGCCACTGCGCACTGGTATGACAAACAAAATAAAAATTTTAGACACGATGCCATGTGATTTTTGGGCTTTCTCCTTTCAAACTTAAATAAACTCGATAGCGCGGCTAATATAAAAAATGAGAGTTCCAGAAACTTAAAATACTGGGAAAATAAATCTCACGAACATTCAAAACTACGTACTAAATCAGACTTTCATAGTCACTAATGTTATCTAAGACAACATATAGGGATAGTATGATAATACCGCGCCCCAGTGTAACTAAATATCTACCTATAGAAAGCTATAGCTGTTTAGGCATCACGTGATCGCTCATGCGACTGAGAAACCCCCCCACCCCCCCCCTCCGCCCGGCAGTGGCCCACCACTACGTATGCAAAGAACTATCGAGCCTATAATTTTTCTGTGACTGACGAATCCAGGTAAGACCTTCTTTTTGTAAGCTAAATTATGTTGTAGTAATGTAATTTGTAGCGTAATTTAGTGTCAAGTACTTAAAGTAGATAGAGGTTTTGGGGCCAAAATGTTGCTTGTAAAATACCGCGCTCAATTGCATATTTTATATATTTTTTCTTTTACAGATGGCTAAAAGTGCACCAAAAAGAAAAAAGCTGTCTTGGGACCCATTTCAAATGAAAGCTGCTTTAGAAGCTGTGAATAGTGGGAAGCTATGTATGGCCTATTATTTTTAACACACGATATTATCAAACCGGAGCATACTATTCTCAAACCAGTCTGATAATGCTACGGTTTCATAAGTTTTCTTTTTCTTCTTTTATTTTTACAGTGTAGTAAAAAGTAAATATTGTATTTTTTTATTGCTACGTAATATTAAAAATCTAGCTGGAGTCGATCTGATCTGCATTAGTAGAAAATTATAGTTATATTAACGCGCGATATTATCAAAACTTCCCCTGGGACAAATTTTGTTCTTGTGCTGGCGTGATTATGTAATGTTTTAGATCGAAGTTCACTACATAACTCTACAACTACAATAGACACTAAAGTATGTTTGGTCGAATGGCCCCCATATGGCCATATGGGGCCATTCCATATGGCCATATGGCCCCATATGGCCATATGGCCCCATATGGCCCATATGGCCACATGGTTTGGATGAGGTCAGTTGACCCATTCAAAATAATGTATAATGTCAACTGATTTCATGGAGTAAATATTCATAGAGTTATTCGCCCAAACAGCCATCGTAAAATCTATCTATCACTCATGCATGAATTCAGCGGACCACCTGCATCGAGCTGTTTAATCCCACCCATTTGCAATATATTTATTGACCTATTCAATTCGATATAAAATACTTTCAATCCATTAAACAGCTCTATGAAGATCGTTCTTAAAGGGATCCAGTACTATATGATATTTATATTTTTTACAAAATTATTAAATAGAAATGGATAAATTTCCATTCTAACCAGATGTTAAGTACAACTTTATTTAGGTATCAGAATAGTACAAAAATCCAGCGGCAGATAAATCATTTAGCTGTTTATTGTGCTATCCTAATTATTTTGGTAACATATAGACGATTATGACTTATAGATCCATATGTTAAAAGACATATGGATCTATAAGTCATAATCGTCTTATAAATGAGACAAACTGAAAATAAGTGGTTTAATAGCACCCACTTAAACGTTATCACAGCCACTATTCAACATGGTATCTAACTATTCGTACGATCAAATTCTACTTTAAAATTAATCCTCGGATTTGGGATAGAGTAAAACTATAAAAAATTCGTACGAAAACTGAAAATGAATGATTTAATAACTAACATGTCAAAGGCCACGTGTTGTTTATGCACTCGATCCAAAAACCTATTGTATTGAGTATTTCTACTAATATACTGTTTTTTTAAACGAGCTGAGTGCGTAAACAACTCGAGGTAAGCCTTTGGAGGCCAACTCTCATAAAATTGCATTGCAATTCGATTACAAAAAATAAACTCAAAGTAGCTCCAAATGGCAAAGTAGCTAGGAAGTCTATTTAAGACAAAAATCTGACTTTGAAGGTATTTTTTGTAAGCGAAATGCAATCGAAATGAAATTGCAATGCAATTTGAAAATTGGCCTTCAGGACACAATACTGAACCATTTTTGATAAGTAAAATAAAAAAATAATTATTAACAAGGGTAGATTTGGAAATAGATACCTTTATATGGCTTACAAATATCCAATATCAATTAAACAATCACCTAACATTAAACCATGCTTTCACTTTTATATTTTAGTTGTATAGTGTAATAACTAGTCATATAATAGCAAGTTATAAAATGGGTTATAATGTTAAACGACCTTGTTTTTGATCCATGTGCTTGTGCGTGTTAATATGTCAGTCTGGGCTGCGCTCCAAGCTTCGAGGTTCACCTTCTTGATATCATTGCATGACACGATTGGGTTACTGTAAGAAGAAAACATAATATTGTAGGTACTATAATTTATTTGATGACCCAGTTGACACAGTGGTCACCATGCCGGACTGCCAAACAGAGTTGCGGGTTCGATTCCCGCCTCAGACAAATATTATGCTTAGATATTTGTTACCGACATAGCCCAAAGAATTAGTAAACTGAAGTGACAATGGGCATGTGGCTCGTAGAACTGATGGCCGTTGGGGCCGAAAAATCTTAGATTGGAGACCACGTAAGTACCGGAAAGCGCAGCGCGGGACGGCCTCCAACTAGATGCTCGGACGACTTAATTAAGGTCGCGGGAAGTCGTTGGACGCAGAGAGCATACGACCGATCGCTCTGGAAGTCTTTGGGGGAGGCCTATGTTCAGCAGTGGACGTCATGTGGCTGATATGATGATTTGCCTGGGGTCTGGTTGTTTCTATGTATTATAAGTATATATTTACAAAAGAAAAGTATATAAGTAGTATATCCGTTATCTAGCACCCATAATACAAGTCGAGTTACTTAGCTTGGGGCTAGATGGCGATGTGTGGAATGTCCTGCAATATTGAATATTTATTTATTTCTGTAGAAATGGGTTTCAGGATCAAATCTGATATGACCAGGCTCTGGGTGTTTCCAGGAGTTCACCTCAATCAGTAGCTCTTTCGATTGGTGGAATAAATAGTAGGTAGGTATAGGAGAATTGCCCAAGATCGTGCGAAGTTGAAACGTAGTCCACTGTTTCCTCCCTGGATAATGACACTAGCACAAATATTTTTGTTGACTTGGTTGTTTCATTTTCTAATTTATAATAGAAATGATGATTTGAAAAACAAAACATAGGGCCATGGTCATGGCAGTTATAAGTTTTATGCAACAAAAATATTTGCTCTAGCGTCATTATCCAGGGAGGAAACAGTCGACTACGTTTGTATGGAGAGAGCGCCCGGTACCCTTTCCTCTTAAAGTTGGAAGCGGACCCCGGGCTTCCGAAAGAGATGCAACCGAGAACATCGCTAGGATGCTGATGATGAGGTATGGGTAGATTTTATTTTTTTGCAAAATCTACCTCTTTTCAAAAAGGAGTTCTTTTTCGTTGGTTTAGAACTTAATCGTAGTAATTATTTTCCCGGGTCTTTATCACATGTTTATTAAATCAACCATCAAGAATTTACCCTGTATACATAACGAAAAACTTTTTGTAAATTTATACCTGTCAGATGGTGATCTAAACGCGTCCCTCTGCACCGATGTAATGTCCGCATTATCACAGAGAAGTCGTGAGAGAGAAGCGCGGCGAAGTTCAGCGAGTTGACGCTTCGTGAAGCCGCCTACTTCGTCGCTGTGCGTATAGAAGTAACGGTCGCCGGTGCGCGTGCGCCATAACTGCTCCTCTGTTTTAAAATAATATAGAATTAATTAATAGAAATAATATAAAATACTAACATTTATCTTTTATACATATATGTAAAATGCTTTGTCGTGAACGACTGACAGACGGATTAACGCACAGCCTAAACCAGTGATCGTAGAGACCTGAAACTTAGAAGGTGTGTTCTTTGTGTGACGTAGGCATCCGATAAGAAAGGATTTCCCGAATATTGACTCCTAAAGGGGTGAAAAAGGGGCGCAAAGTTTGTATAGGACAAAGTGATTCCTTGGCAATAGCTAGTAAAAGTATAATATAATGCTGTTTCGCCATGAAATTCTATGAGGAATTTGTCAAATTAAACCAAACTTTCCAGCTTTATTATAATATACTATGCCCCGCGGTTTCACCCGCGTAAGTTCCAATACCGTGGAAATATAGGGATAAAAAGTACCCTGTAATTATGTTAATCCAGGTCTCTAGCTATCTACATACTGAGTTTCATTGTAATTGTTCAGTAGTTTTTGCGTGAACGAGTAACAAACATAGACACAAACTTTTACATTAATAATATTAGTCGGACTAGTAACCCGCCCCGACTTCGCACGGGTAGCAGATAAGCCCTCGCGTACCTAATTGAGCAGACAGACAAACAGACAATTAGATAGTGAAGTGACGCTCTGGACATCGATTCGTACTACATCCACTAGGTATGTAGGTTAGGGAATAATGTATTTCAACTTACTAATGAAACAAGTTGCGGTTGGTCCCAGTAACGATCCCGACAGTGGTCGTTCTGCCATAACACCAACGACCAAGTCAATGTCCCCCGGTTGCTCGTACACTTCACTTAACTTATCTACATTCTGAAAAAAAAAACCAATAGTTTGTTGATGAACAGAAATTACAGAAAAGCTACAAACCAGTCAATGGCTCCTACCTCGGACAGCGGATATTAAAAAAAGGTAGGTACCAACAAAGAGTTCATAAGCCAGCAAAATAGTTCAAATGTTAAAGACTTGAAGCAAATGGCATTACTTATATAAACTGGACCTAGATCATTAAAAAAAATTGATTGTCGCCTTAAACACAAGTTTCATTATTTTAGCAAGTCTTTTCTTTTACTCGCAAATGTGATAAAAACTTCGTAGGCCACACGTGTGGATTATTGATAATTGCATCTCGGCTTTTGAGCGAGCTCACGTTCCGCTCGCGCGTCATAAACTGCCTCTATGCAATGATCAATTTACCACACTTGTATCGTAATGTACTATTTATTCCTTTGTTTATTATCAGAACAATAAAGTCTAGATGCAATATTTTGACACAGTAATGTACAAGTCGTGTGAAGCCATCACTAAATCTTAGAACAAGTAAGATATGGTTATTGATTTCGACTTTGAGAGAAAAACTAGGCAGATACAAAAGCTTTATATAAAAACTAGCTGCGCCCCGCGGTTTCACCTGCGTAAGTCCCGATCCCGTGGGAATATTGGGATATAAAGTAGCCTATGTGTCAATCCAGGTCTCCAGCTATCTACATACCGAGTTTTATCGCAATCGGTCCAGTAGTTTTTGCGTGAAGGAGTAACAAACACGCACACACAAACTTTCACATTTATAATATTAGTATGATGTTAGTTACCTCTTGTGATATGACGTCAGCGAGGTGTTGGAAGGTGGTGACAGCAGGCAGGCCGCATAGAGTGCGGTACTGCGTGTAGCCTGGTAGGCCGTGATCGCGGCCGCGTTGCACGTCTATAGCCAGCACGTCGAGACCACCTAGCCATTGGTCACGGAGCTGTAGGTACATAACAATAGGTAAGTAAGTAGGTAGGTACGGTCGGCTGCATAATTGCAGACCCACCGTAGAGCTCTAAAACGACTGTTATAAGAATGTTTTCAACCCCAGCAAGATTCTAGGCACCTGCTTTAGGTGAAGTTTAAAGTCTTCTACCTCATCAATTTATCAAACAAAAATATTAGAATGAAAACATTCCAATAATAGTAGTTTTCGAACTCTACCGGGGGCTGCAATTTTGCAGTCGACTGTACCTACCTACAAGGTTAAAAATATGCACACAGAAATTTAAATACTGAATGTACTTAAACGTCCCGGCGCAAATTTAAAACATAATTTAAATATCTCAGTTACTATAGTTATTGTTGTTTGATGCTCGCCTAAGACAAGTATTTATGCTTAGATATTTGTCTGTGGTTGTCTCTATGTATTTTAAGTATTAACAAAAGAAAAGTATATAAGTAGTAGGTATATCTGTTGTCTAGCACCCATAACACAAGTCTAGTCAGTAACATGGGGCTAGATGGCGATGTGTAGAATGTCCTGTAATATATATTTATTTATATTGGTTGCAATTATTGCATTTGCCCTGGTCCACCTGCCATTTTTAGAGATTTGCTTCCAAAAAAATATTAAACCAAAATATAAATAATTATTACTTAAACCTAAAAGCCATTTTAGTTTCCCTCCCCTGCCCCCAAACCCCCCTCAGTACGCCCATGAATTAAATTTAGAATTAAAAATTAAGTTATATTTTTCCTTGTCAATTAATGAGCGTATTATATTATACACCTTTGGTAAAACATACCATTTAAATATAAATAATGCAGGACATGGCACACAGCGCCATCTAGTGACACGCTAAGAAAGTAGGCTTGTGTTATGGTAGCCAGACGACGGATAGAATACTTAAATGATGTTCTTTTGTATTTACAAATAAAGTTAACTTAAGATAACTTTGTACAATACAGTAAGGAACATAGAACACGATATACACAAAGCAAAGTAATAGCTATAAAGTACAAGTTGCACAAATAGGCGGCCTTATCGCTGAAAGCGATTTCTTCCAGGCAACCTTTGGGTGAAAAAGAACTGCTTTAACTTTTATGGTAGGTTGTGAGTTCATTCAAGCAGGATATTAAAGTAAATAAACATAACTTATTAATAACTCATACTTATTAAAACAGCCCGTATACAAGTACAAATAACGCTACGTAGTAATATCAGTGTTCCACTTACATCGTCATCATAATTGAAGTCCATAGTCTGACTTTTCTGTGTAACCATCCCTCTAAGCAACATCTCCAGGCCATTCTTCGCGACAATATCTGGTTTGTAATAGGTATCGCGAAGCCTATACGATGACGTCACGTTGTTGCTTTCGTTGTAGAGTTGAACGTCTTGGTCTAGTAGGCTGTTGACGAAGTGGAAGGCTGCGGTGGCGAAGGAGTTGGTGACGCTCGGGTCTATGTCCGAGTTGTACCCTGTTTCGTAGCTGTCGTATAGCTCGTCGAAGGATTTGCCTGGAAGAAGAACGCATACAATCATTAATACTTCGTTTATTATTAAAAACAAACAGTTTTCTTTTTCAGATTTTTTTAATTTTTATTCTGAATTTTTTTTCTTGTTTGTGTTTGTTTTTAATGTTTAGTTTTGGTTACTAGATATTTTGACCGACTTGACGTGTTTTGTGGATGAATTAAAAACTGTTGTTTTTGTGCTACGGATTCTATGAAAGTGTTCAAAACTGAGATCCGGAATTACTTGATTCCTAAATATTATGGCTGGAAGAAATCGCTTTCAGCGATAAGGCCGCCCATTTGTGCAACTTATACTTTCTAGCTATTACTTTACTTTGTGTATATAGTGTTCTGTTTCTTCTTGTGTTGTACGAATAAAGTTATCTATCTATCTATCTATTATAATGTTAAGTTTATTCAATTCATTTCTTCCTAATCGGTGTCTCTACCAAATACATAGATTATAACTTTATCTAATTTCTACAACATTATTTTATACCTTAAGAAAAAATATTTTTACTGACTGAAGAACATTTTTTGCTTTATTTATTAGGAGGGAGGTAGGTCATAATTTCTAACGATAAGATTATTATGTTTTGTTACCAGTGATAGCAGTCAGCCAATGCTTATATGTTATATGCTGTAGTTCAGCCACAGCAATCCTTCTGGCTTCATGGTACAGTTTATCAGAGTTCCAGCTCGGGTTGAGTATGGCAAGACTCTTTGCGATGCGGTTGTGTTCCCGTACCCAAAGGGAATGGAGCCCGGTCAGCCAAGGGTGCATGTTGGCGCGGACATCACCTGTTAATAATTAAATTAGGATCTATTACAAGTTCTTACGTAAATTTTTCATACATAAATTATGCATTTTTTTTGCGGAGCGTGACATCTATGCATAGTTCAGTTCAGTTCATTTATTTGCGTAAAAGTTGGTACATTAATAAGAACTTATAAAATTATTATACAGATTCTCAACTTTAGTCAAATGTATTGACATGCAAATACAAATTTATAGTACATACCTAAATACTTTTATATAATACTATTAATTGCAAAATGTCAAAATTATAAAAATTATTGTCAGAATAAAATAAAGGTAGGTATTAGATAAATAAATGTCAATGAAACGTAGGTGCCATCAAATTCTGAAGATTAATTGATACCAAGGAACTCATTTACAGAATAAAATACCTTTTCCAATAGCCAAGACGATTTTCGATAAAATAACTTTGTAGGCAATTTTTTTATGTTTTCAGGGATCCTGTTATAAATATACACACACAAAGCGGCACTATTTTTCTTATAAAGTTGTGTTCTAGGAAATTTGGCTAAAACTAGTCTATCTGAGTTCCTTGTTGATCTTGGATCATAAAACATAGAGGTCACTCTAGACTGTGCGATTTTCTACAAGTCCAACATTTCATGACAAAAATGTCTTAATATTTTTCAGTCTTTTTCTGATAATATCTTTGTGCCAAAATAATTTATTGAGACGTTGAAAGATTCTATCAATCAAACTCTCTTCTATAAAAAACATTCAAAAAAAATTCCTTCAGTTTGCAAAATTAATGTCGAAAAAACTGTTGTTTTTATATCAAAATAGAAAGGCCGCAGTTAATAGAAAGTCTGTGGTTTGCGAAGGTTCTCAGTTATCTTATCTTTTAGTGTCTACACGAGTCCAAGATAACGTCTTATCAATGTTATTATCAGCTAAATAATATTATCAAATGGTTTTAGGCTTTTATTGATGACAGATAAACAGATCATGCGGAAAGAGAGTGATAGATCATTTAATTGAAAATAATAAAATTATTTGTGAAAAGGGCCAAGCATAATAAGGTACTCTATTTATGAATAAATGAAATGAAATTGAAATTAAATTAAATTAAATTAAATAATAACCATATTCAGAAAAATAGATTTAGGTGCAAGTTTTAAGTTAGATAGGTACGTTGCGATAATAATTGTGAAAATATGTACCTAGCTTGGTTAAATATAACCAATGACATTGTTATTCAGTGCCTAATAATGATAACGTATAACGCTAAGTAAATTAACGTAGAAAAGAAGGTAGGCACCTATGCTAAGAAAATATTCCAAAAGAAATTTTACCAGAACATATTACATGAGTTAAGTTTTGCTGCGTGGCAAATAACATGGATAATACGTATTATCCATGCAAGTGCACCAACTTGCTACACTATGACGTCATAGTGTAGCAAGTTGGTGCACTTGCATTCTCATTAACCGATCACAACCATTCCCAAAACATTAATCGATCAATTGCTAAATACATCCTACTATCCTATCCTACTAATATTATAAATGTGAAAGTTTGTGTGTTTGTTACTCCTTCACGCAAAAACTACTGGACCGATTGCGATGAAACTCAGTATCTATATAGCTGGAGACCTGGATTAACACATAGGCTACTTTTTATTCCAATATTCCCACGGGATCGGTCCTTACGCGGGTGAAACAGCAAGTATAAGATAAAATCCGTCTTTTGTGCAAAAAAACTCTCGATTTTTCAATATCTACACTAAAATAAATCTACTATATACTATTATATTATATTATATAGTTATAAGACTCACCAGCATTGAAACAAGTTTCATCCTTAGACTTCACCAAGCACTTGTCCGTAGGGTTAGCAGTCATAGGCAAGTACTCCTGGTTACTAAACGTTGATGTCTTCAACAAACCACCGGATTTTTCTCGAAGGGCAGCAGCATCTTTGCTGTTAGATCCATAGATTTGTGATCCGTCGAGGAAATGGGTAGCTTGATTCATCTATAAATAAATAAATATTTTTTCTCTTTTTTTCTATCCTTAATCCTAAACGCGGGAACCTATAATTGGCTTTCCGTTTTTTATGTATAAGTTTACTTTTTTGTTAAAGCTGTTGGTTCTCCCAATAAATAAATAAATATAAATATTGCAGGACATTCCACACACGGCCATCTAGACCCAAGCTAAGTAACTAGACTTGTGTCAGTGCTAGACAACGGATATCCTACTAATATTATAAATGTGAAAGTTTGTGTGTGTGTGGGTGTGTGTGTGTGTTTGTTACTCTTTCACGCAAAAACTACTGGACCGATCGCTATGTAACTCGGTATCGAGATAGCTGGAAACCTGGATTAACATATAGGCTACTTTTTATCCCGATATTCCCACGGGATCGGGACTTACGCGGGTGTAACCGCGGGTCGCAGTTTGTACTTATATCATTTTCTTCAGTCCAGTAGTTTTTGCGTGTAGGAGTAACAAACATACACACACACACACACACAAACTTTCACATTTATAATATTAGTAGGATAATACATAAAAACAACCAGACCACAGACAAATATCTAAGCATAAATATATGTCTGAGGCGGGAATCGAACCCGCAACCCTGTGTTTGGCAGTCCGGCATGGTGACCATTGTGCCAACTGGGTCGTCAACGCATTAACATGTCTCAGATTAATTTTTAAAACTTATTTAGGTATTGACAATTTTAGGTGGGATGATGTGATTCAAATTTAACTTTCTACCCGTTTTGGAGAAAGGGGAAGAGTTATCCGGCCTACCCGTCTCTCCAAGCTCAAATTGGTCCTTAGTTTGGACGGATTCCAAGGGGTTAAAAAGTTAAAAACACCACCAATGCAAAAGAGCCTAATAATTGGCCTTCAAATGTAATGAGACGAATTTTACTTAAAATATTTGTTTATACAGACAATGGGTCAGATGAAAGCAAGCTGTAGACGTCTAATAGACGCGTTTATGTTTTAACTAGCTGCGCCCCGCGGTTTCACCCGCGTAAGTCTTGATCCCTGGTAATATAGTAGCCTATATACCGAGTGTCATCGTAATCGGTCCAGTAGTTTTTGCGTGAAGTAACAAACATAAATACACACACACAAACTTTCACATTTATAATATTAGTGGGATTAGTAGGATGTTTTGCCTTGTTTTCGTTCCAACTTGTTATTAAGTCGAAAATAATGAATATTGTTTTGTATTTATAAAAAAACTCAACTTGTTATTGAAATTTAAACTCATATCGTAATGAAGTTTAAAATAGACGAAGGTCGAGGGCAAACAGGTAACTCATGGTTATGCTAACGCCCAAATATACAAACAGTACTTAAGTTGCTCTTAGTAGTGTAAGTATAAGTGAACGCACTACGCTAAAAGCGGCTCTATGATTGGTCAATTTTGTGCTGCTCTCTTCACTCTAGCGAATCAGCGTCATAAATAATCAGGGCTCTATGCGTTCGCGCGCACTATGCAATCTGATAAGGTTAATTGTGAATACGGGTATTAGTTATAATAAGTATTGTCAATAAATACGTTGTACCAGGGCTGCATAATTGCAGCCCTGGTAGAGTTCAAAAAATTACTATTATTGGCATGTTTTCATTCTAATATTTTTGTTTGATAAATTAATGAGTTAGAAGACTTTAAACTTCAACTAAAGCAGGTGCCTAGAATCTTGCTTGTGTTGAAAACATTCATAACAGGACGCCCGACCCCAACTGAATTGGGAAAAGGGCAGGACAAAGAAGAAGACTAATATTATAAAGCTGAAGAGTTTGTTTGTTTGAACGCGCTAATCTCAGCTCTAGACTACTAGTTCGAATTGAAAAATTATTTTTGTGTTGGATACTCCATTTATTAAGGAAAGCTATAGGCTATTTTTATTTTGATATTCCTACGGGATCGGGACTTACGCGGGTGAAATCGCGGCGCGCAGCTTGTTACAATAAAAATTAAAACCAATAGAAAATAAAGTAGGTACCTAAACTTTTTTTAAATCGATAGATCATACAAGTGGGTGCGTACGTAGATAATCAACACAATCATTCAATATGACGATGGTCATTTTATAGCTTTGCCCTTGAATAAATGGCTAGACTGTTTGTTTCATGAGGTAGGTATTATGTAGGCACATTGAGTAACTGCACCACTATGTAAATACGCAGTTTTAGTCTAGAACAAAGTTTATAAATAGAACGGGTAAGCTACATCAGAATCTGTGTAACAACGGATCTAAAAAGGCACTTTATACGAATACATGTTCATAAAATCCTCGTTAATAGAATACTTTACACGTAGAGTAGGTACGTAGCAGAAAACCTGTTTAACAAACATGGATATTTTTAGTCGCTGCACTGAGCAATTTACAGTTCATTGGAAGCAAATAGAAGCTAGATTTTTACAATAAAATACTTGTGGATGTGGCACTTTATATTGCCACCAACAGATGGAGCAACTAAGCCGATCGGAGATCCTAGATCGCGCAAGCGAAGTTTTTCTGAAGATAAGCTCATATACAAGTTCCAACGAAAAATCGTTGGGCCGCGGCCTACCGGGTATAACACCTGCCCGGTGGAAGATCTTGCCTTTGGAGGTACACACCACCTCGTACCTCCAAACAGATTCATTGTAAATGACAATATTTCCAACCCTCCTAAAATTAATAAATTACCTATGATTTGAAACTAAACTATACCGCTATAGTTAACTCAACCGATTTGGCGATTTAGTCAGTTTTTATAAATTACCTTGACTAATTCAAATCTAAAAGTATCATGTAAAACGCTGTGTGATGTGTAGGTAAGTTAGGTACTCAAAAGTCACCATCTACTGTGTAGGTAAGTTAGGTACTCAAAAGTCACCATCTACTGTGTAGGTAAGTTAGGTACTCAAAAGTCACCATCTACTGTGTAGGTAAGTTAGGTACTCAAAAGTCACCATCTTCTGTGTAGGTAAGTTAGGTACTCAAAAGTCACCATCTACTGTGTAGGTAAGTTAGGTACTCAAAAATCACCATCTACTGTGTAGGTAAGTTAGGTACTCAAAAGTCACCATCTACTGTGTAGGTAAGTTAGGTACTCAAAAGTCACCATCTACTGTGTAGGTAAGTTAGGTACTCAAAAGTCACCATCTACTGTGTAGGTAAGTTAGGTACTCAAAAGTCACCATCTACTGTGTAGGTAAGTTAGGTACTCAAAAGTCACCATCTTCTGTGTAGGTAAGTTAGGTACTCAAAAGTCACCATCTACTGTGTAGGTAAGTTAGGTACTCAAAAATCACCATCTACTGTGTAGGTAAGTTAGGTACTCAAAAGTCACCATCTACTGTGTAGGTAAGTTAGGTACTCAAAAGTCACCATCTTCTGTGTAGGTAAGTTAGGTACTCAAAAGTCACCATCTACTGTGTAGGTAAGTTAGGTACTCAAAAATCACCATCTACTGTGTAGGTAAGTTAGGTACTCAAAAGTCACCATCTACTGTGTAGGTAAGTTAGGTACTCAAAAGTCACCATCTACTGTGTAGGTAAGTTAGGTACTCAAAAGTCACCATCTACTGTGTAGGTAAGTTAGGTACTCAAAAGTCACCATCTACTGTGTAGGTGTCACACTCTGTGTGCCATAGACTAGCTAGGTTACAGAAATACATCATCTGTGAAAATTTCAACTGTCTAGCAATCACGGTGCACGAGATACAGCCTGGTGACAGACGCACGGACAGTGGAGTCTTAGTAAAAGGATCCCGTTTTTAGCCTTTAGTTACGGAACCCAGAAATTATTAACTAAGAGAAACAAACAAGTCGTTGGACGCAGAGAGCATGCGACCGATCGCTCCGGAAGTCTTTGGGCGAGGCCTACGTTCAGTAGTGGAGAATTGCAAGAAAACAAAAAAAGAATAGAAAGACAGTGAATGATATGATGATGAAAGGAAAACCAATTGTTTTGAAGCTTTTAATTAATATAAACAGCAATTACCTAATAAATATTGTTGACCATTTTACAAAGATAACATATATATTAAATTATTTACATAAATAGATCATAAAGTAGTAAAAATCTTTATGACTATATTTTGTGTTATCTGGCATATGTTGCAAAGAGTTTGCGGGTCATAGTTATTGTATCAACATATTTACTTGGTAAATCCTCACAAAGTCAAAGCGTGATAAATACTTATTAATTCGACTCTGTAGATAGAGGTTGGTATTCTTTTAAATAAATTATGTACCTAAATCCCTTCGAACCGTGGTGCGTTCAAAGTAAAGTCAGTTTCTTAAATTCGAACTCACAACCTTTAAGACCAAATGAGATCAAATGAGAAGAGATTGTCTAGCTACCATAACACAAGCGTAGTTGCTTAGCTTGGGGCTAGATGCCATCTAGCCCCAAGCTACGCAATTTTTCATTTTTTATTTTTCGGAAATTTCTCTTTACTTGTGCTGTATTTATATGTTCGCTATTGTCAGGACAAATTTTGTACAAAAGAAAATAAGTGAAGCTAGTTCGTAGGTTATATTAAGGGCTGGTGCTAATAAAGCTACCAAAATCGACCTTTGTTTTAAGCAACTCTAAGTGATCAAATACTCTTTTTTTGTTATTTGGATATAAATGGATATTGTAGTTTAATAACCATATTTTTGTTTATTGTGGTTGAAAACATGATATGAACAACTACGTTCGATAAAAAAAATGTTAGAAAACAAAGAATTATTAGATCGTTTATCGGGTTTTATTCAAAAATAGTTAACGTTTGTTTCTAAAAATGAATCAAATGATTGGTTTTGGCCTCTAGGAACTATATTTGTGGATAATAATGCTAAAATGTTTTGCATATAATAATAATAAATAATAAATGCGTTTATTTCTTTTACAAATGCTTAAATCTATCTACATTAGGTTGAAACCTTCTTTTAAGCATGAAATGCCTGTGTATCATCGATCAAATATAACAGTTAGCACGCAGCACGCTACGTTTTTGAGAGCGGGGGCTAAGGTAATGTGAATACCTACACACGGTACTGGAAGAGCGCCTTAAGTGTGCTCAGTCTAAAGTAACTAACCTGTTCAGCAGCTCCGAAGGTGCAGTCCCCTCTATAAGTGGTCACGGAGCGCGTATACTCCATACAGGTCACGAACTTGTCCTTGTAATAGATGTCTTCATAGGGCACTGTTATAGGCATGCAGCTTGGGTGGATGTAGCGAGGGGTCAATGCCCGTCCAGAGTTGTCGCAGCAACGGATCGTTTGTTCAGTGTGGACTGTTCGATAAAATGGCTAGATTAAATAAGCTGCTAATTAAATAGACAGAAGTTTTAAGGTGTATGTTAATGTAGTCATTAACATACACCCAATTATATATTTATTTATTAGGTAAACGAACCCAAGTAATCACGACTGTTAGAATAGTGTCTAACAGTCGTGATTACTTGGGTTCGACTAAGTCGAAACCAAGTAATTACATTGTCCCATACAAACTATGCCCCCCTTTTTCACCCCTTAAGAAGTAGAATTTCGGAAAATTCTTTCTTATCGGATGTCTAAGTCATACAAAGAACACACCCTCCAAGTTTCAGGTCTTTACGATCAGCGTTTTAGGCTGTGCGTTGATCCGTCAGTCAGGACAAAGGATTTTATATGTATAGATGAGGACTCAGTTGGCACAGTGGTCACCATGCCGGACTGCCAAAAGAGTTGCGGGTTCGATTACCGCCTCAGACAAGTATTTACGCTTAGATATTTGTCTGTGGTCTGATTGTTTCTATGAATTTTAAGTATATATTTACAAAATAAAAGTATATACCTAAGTAGTATATTCGTTGTCTAGCATCCATAACACATGTCTAGTTACTTAGCTTGGGGCTAGATAGCGATGTGTGGAATGTCCTGCAATATTTTTATTTATAGCAAATCGTGCAATGTCCCGCACATAACTGTAATAAAGCGGGTAATAAGGACCACCACCCTGCGGGTAATAAGAACCACCTGTCACCTTAATTAAAAACCAAAAAAAGATTTTTTATATTCGAACCAATAGTTAATGAAATAAGCGCGTTCAAAAAACAAACTCTTCAGCTTTATAATATTAGTATAGATTACAACAGTAAGTATATATTTATTCTCACTACCTACTCATCAGTATTATCATAATAACTTTTTAACTACATGAAAATATTGCCACAAAATGGTGGATTTCTACTAATAACACTATAAAGGTTATTGATCTTTATGTTAATAGGTATGTTTTTTTTATAAATAAACCATATTTTTCACATTTTTCAAAAACCTACATAGAAATAGGTAAGTAAAAACATAGAAAAAAATTAACATAACCAGACCCCTTAGACAAGATTGCTTTGTATTAGCGATATCGCCATACAATAGATTTTAAAAAAAATTGTATGAAATTGACACAAGCCAACGTAAAGTCACGTAGTCTTGCATTAGAGAAAAAAATAGGATAAGTTCCATCTTATGCTAATTTCAAACAATGAAAAATTTTATATCAATTGTTTTTTTTTACTTGTTATTTTATACTTTATTTATGGAGGATTGTGACTTGAGTTGTTTTAATTTAAATTTTAATTCACAATATGGATATTAGTTATCTGAAATAAATGCATTTTTTTATTTCTTACAATGAAATCTATCGATTGGCGACATCGCTAATAGAAATCTTGTCTAAGGGGGCAGCTTAGAAATCATTAAAGTAACTTACTTGTTTTTCTAACCGCTGTATGGACCAAGTCGTGGTAGATGAACTGCCCCCAAACAGCCAAGGCCATGGTTTTTGAGTCATCAGGCAGGTCCACGTTGTCAGTTAAAGTAGTGCTCACTAATCGGGCTGATGGAAGCTGATTGAAGCTTAAACCACGACGGGGCTAGAGAGAGAAACAAAAATGTCAGAAAAGTTCAAAAGGTTTTGTTATTCAAACCTGACCGATCTGACAAATAAAGAGTTTTTTATTTTTTTTATTTATTAATTATGGCTTCGCACGGTTTATGCATTTAGCCAGTGTCAAGTTTTATTTTGCATCAAATTATGACCCGATTTTTCATAAATCGGGCCTAAAGTGTTTCAAAACAGTCAAAGTCGTCATAGTCCGTCAAGTCAGGGGCTATAGTAAAGCGGTGGCAAGTTTACCATAACCTTAATAGGAGATTTGGAGGCAACGAGAAAACTTCATGTTTGACACTGATTTTTACTTTCACTACACTTGTGCACTTTCACAGAACTAAATTGAATAACATTCCACCAAAATTATACAATTCAACTCGGGTTACAACTAAGTTTCATGAAAATAAAACTGCAGCACGACATGTTACTAACTCGTTCCCGCCAAAACTGCAAATAAAGAGTTGGCAATAAACTTATCTGACGTAAGTATATCGTGGAATCCGTTTGTTTCAAGTTTGCAGATAAAACTTTGATATTATATGTAAATTTTTCATCGTTTACGTATTGAAAATATTTATAATAATTACAAGATCAAAAACAAATTGTACTAAGACAAATATTATTGTCAAAGAGGTACACCTAGGCCTCTCACAAAATATGATGCAACTTAGGTAACATTGTCACAA
The DNA here is from genome assembly GCA_951213275.1 of Idaea straminata. Classification (NCBI taxonomy): domain Eukaryota; kingdom Metazoa; phylum Arthropoda; class Insecta; order Lepidoptera; family Geometridae; genus Idaea; species Idaea straminata. The sequence goes on along the minus strand of OX577857.1, from coordinate 7,726,111 downwards.
ACAGCATGCAAACAACAATACTAACGACAAACATGGTCACTATGGTCAGTTGGTCAGTAAATCAAAAGATACCTAGAATCTAGACGCTAGATCGATGTTTCAATAGTAAAATATTTATCCCAGTAATAGTTATTCAGTACTTTCGGAATATTACCCTAGAGTTATTACTTAGAGTTATCTTATCTTCTCATTATTTTGCGAGATGCGGAAACAATAATATGGTGACACAAAGCCAAACGCCTTGGAATTGAAGTCCACTATGCTTCCGATGTTAAAGTAACTTGAATATCTTATCAAAAAGAATATGTGGAAAAATGTTTAAGCTAAAACACAAACCTCCTCGATGCCATCAGCGTATCTCGGGTGAAGAAGCCTCTTGTATCCAGTAAGCGCCTGACCCCAAGATGAGCGAACAGGATTGTTGCAAGAGCCATCGAAAGTTCGGTATTTCGAGGACATTTTTTTGGTAGGACACGTGAAACGCTCCAAAGCCGCACAGTCCCCACCAAACTCACTCTCGCGAAAGTTTAACGTACTGATGAAACTGGCACACTCATCACTAGGCAATCCGAATCTAAGCACAAACAAACAACATTTGTTAGGCATATATAGAGACCACAATCTTATTATCCCTTGAATAAGACAAATTACCTTTGGCATCTGGTGTATATAAGATTTTGTGAGGCTTTAGTAATCGTATACGACGACTTTTCATAATGCATTGCATTACCAGATACGTATCCATGGATGGCCAAGCCTCGTCCAGTTGAACCTGGTTCAGGGGTGATTCCAGAAGCTTCCAGGTTCATCTCCAGCCGTTGAAGCATCAATACTTCCAACTTGCTAATATCAATTGACCTATTCGTATGCACCACCGTTACAGGTGGTATTCTTTTCAACTTTTCCACAGAAGGGAAGGGGAAGTCGTACGTCGGGGGTGAATGTATTAAATCTGCAATTAAGAAAAAAATTAAAACTTGAGAGGTGTCAAGGGACACCCGGATGGAACGAAGTTCCTTTCGATTAATTAGTGAAGGAATTGTAATAAAATCAAAAAGTGTCGTTACAACTTTTGGCCTTAATTTTTTCCGTCTAGCTCCCTTTCGCAAGGCGCGATAAGGAACTTCGTTCCAAAAGAATCTGCAAAAGAATATTATCATCCAAAGGTATGTAAATCACACAAGATGAACACCTACCTGATGTAACTATCAGATTTAATGGGTAAGGAGCCAGTTGGCTCCCAAATGTAATCCCAGCCCATAGAACGACGCCGAGTAAAACCACCTTCATCATTTCTTCAAGGAAACTGCAACAAAACAAGTCCAGATTTATTATGACGAACACGTTACTCAATTTGCATATTGAATCAATTTGTATTCCAATCACACGAACCGCCAAATAGTTTTAACGTTTAACATAAAAGATGTGGGGTGTGAGATGTTTGAAGTCTAACTGATCAATAAGTAGAAGAACAAAGAGTTTTATGAGGGCCTAGAGCGAGAAGGCTATCTGGCGAGACCTTAGATAAGTGGACTCTGGAATACCAGATAGATAAGTCAATATCGTCATAACATATTTATTCAGTGTCGTCGCTCGTGTCCGGCTCGAGGCGAGCCCCCTACGTGCCCTCTTTGTTTGTTCGACGTATTTAATTATCTACATAAACATCCAATTAGGTAATTATCTATGTTATGTTATGCAGTTCGTTACATATGTGCAATAAGTATAATATACGGTAGGAAGTGACGTGATGAAAAATATATGTTGTGGTTTTTTAATGGAATCAAGTTGAATAATACCTACTAGTTAGTTAGTGGTAATACCATCTTGCAAAGAAAGCATTCACTAAGAAATCTTACTATCCTCAAATTCCAATTGTATCGTATTGAGAATTGCTCATAAAAGTTAGAATACAACTCGAATGTGCAATAAAATCTTGCTAGAATCTAATAGGTCCGAGTCAAGATAGCTTAACTGCAGGTACCATGAGTTTCTTGTGCCTTCTTCTCATTGGTGGGCGCGTTCCGAAATCACACAGCCTAACTTAGTTTTTAAGACTATTCAAAGTAAACACATGCACTGAACAATAACTGAACATGGTTGTAAATGAATTAAAAAAAATTGAGCTGAGTTGAGCTGACTCTACTAACCTCTCCTTTTGCTTTTTTTATTGTCTTTATAATTATAATTCTGCTCGAGTTGATTATTTATAAATTGGTCGTGTTTTTGTGAATAAAGATCAATTGTCATACTTATAAAACTTCGTAAATTATCCACAGTGCGCATCTAACTTTAAAATGGTATAAGTACCTACCTGCTTATGTAGTTAGCACAATGACAGGATGTTTTTAAATTCTGCGCTCGTTGTAATAACCACTCAAATAACTTGAAACTCGTTTTTTCACTTATTTGAGTGGTTATTTACAGCTTATATTATGTCGCGTAAGGGCACGTTCCCTATTTGTCGTGACGACAAATAATCGCGTAGTTTTAAGAGGAAAGGGGACCGGGGCTCTCTCCATACAAACGTAGTCGACTGTTTTATCCCTGAAAAATATGTATTTTTTTTGTTTTTTAAATCTTCATTTCTATGATAATTATAAAATGAAAAAAACCAAGACATAATAAGGGCATAGTCGTAGCAGTTATAAGTTTTATGCAACAATAATATTTGCTCTAGTGTCATTATTCAGGGAGGAAACAGTAGACTACGTTTGTATGGAGAGAGCCCCGATACCCTTTCCTCTTAATCGTCACGATATAGTGAGAACGCGCCCATAGCACACCCATAGATAAGTAATTTGGTTAAGTTTACCTACAGATACATTTGCTTTAACGCTCTCTCTCCTCCGAACTTGGAATTGTCTATTTATCTTTATTCTAGGCCGTGTTACGTGTGTATAATAAAATCTAACTATCTCTTTTTTTTTATCGATATTTATCTATTAGGGTTACGACAAACAATATCTGTTCTTATTCATTAGATATGCTCCTAAGTATTTAGCATAATACTTAGGTATAATAAATCTTTATAGGAACGAAGTTTTGGAACTAAGTTCTTTATCACGCGTTGCGAAAGGGTGCTAGACGGAAAAAATTAAGACCAAAAGTTGTAACGACACTTTTTGATTTTATTACAATTCCTTCACTAATTAATCGAAAGAAACTACGTTTCATTCGGGTGTCCCTTGACACCTCTCAAGTTTTTTTTACTGCTTGTCGGTTTATTTAGAAAAACCGGGGTAAGTTTATTTTTTTTGTTTGTTTGTAACGAATAGGCTCCGAAACTACTGGACCGATGAAGATGAAACTTGGTATAAGGATACATTGATTAATTATGAGTAACATATTAACATATTATGCTACTATTTATCCCGATATTCCTACGAGAGCGGGACATAGGTAGGTAGGTATTTAGGTTTTTTTAAGATGTTAACATTTATGATGCATTTAAGTGACCAATTTTAAGTACCTAAGAGGAAAGGGTACCGACGCTCTCTCCACACAAACGTAGTCAACTGTTTCCTCCCTGGATAATGACACTATAGCAAATATTTTTGTTGCATAAAGCTTATAACTGCCTTGACCATGCCCCTATGTTTGCCCCCAATTTTTGCTCTCATGTCATTATCCAAGGAGGAAACAGTCGACTACGTTAGTATGGAGAGAGCGCCGCGGCCGGTACCCTTTCCTCTTAGTACCTATTGAGATCAGGGGGCGCGTTCTCCATGCAGAGCTTTGCCAAATCACTGAATTTTATTACAGGTTTATGGCAGGAACGAAGCGAAAACCTTCTCTACCTATCCATGTCGGTTTTGTCTATGACAGTAGGTTAAGCTTTCAAAAAAGAAGCTTTTACCATGCTTAACCGAGGTCATGTAATGCCATACCATGTTCATAAACACCAGAAGATTCATGTTTTTAAACAACAAAAAAAGTGATAGTAAAAGGGTTCCTTTTCTAAGCTTTTGCGGTATGGAAATGGAACCCTAAAAACTACTTAAAAATGTACTTACTAAGCAGGAGCGATTTTCAGTATTACCTATGTCATTTGGTAAGACAGGTCAGGAGTGTAAAAAGTTTTTGCCCGACTGCGCGACGCAAAGGAGGTTAATGTGTTTCCTTACTAACACCATTTTTATGACACAACACCAGAGTTATGTCTGTATTGAACGAGCAATAAGTAAACAAAACCAAAGAAAAATACTTACGTGGAATGTTCATTACAGCCATAACATTCGGACTGCCTTCTAGAACATTTCTCCGACGCCTTGCCCCTAACATCTGTATTCAACATGGGCTTTCCTTCAAAGATCCGTTTAAACAGCATAATAGAAGCAGTAGAATTTGTTGTTTACGACAGTTGTCGCGTTTGTGGCGAATGTTTGACTTGTTTAGTACAACAGCGGACGACACTTGGTACGTGAACCGATGTTCCATTGAATTGGCTGAATAGCCAATCAACACCACTCCACTGCAGGTTTGCAACTGGTGACTGTTCTATCCAGGTACTCGCTTTCTGCTTCGTTCGATAGAATCAACAAACAGAATGATGGCTCCGCCCCTCGCTTCCCCGCGGCCCGCTCCCCTACCATCCGCGAATAACATTGCCACAGTGTAGTCAATAACAAACGTTATGCAGAAGGGATTCTATTTCGGGGACGGATGAGTAACACTCACAGTAGGTTCTTTTAGCACAAGTAATTGATCATCACCAGTACCTAGAAGATAACTTGACTAAAATAATTACCAATTAAATAATATACTAACACAACATATTAAAATAAAAAAATATGTGACAAAAATTGAGACCCTGTTTATTTTTGTCACGTATTTTTTTAAGTGACTGTCCCAAGCAGAATTTGATAGCTGAACGACATAAAAACTAGATTTTTGATGACAAAATCTTTATGAGATATACGTCGTTCTACTACAATATTTGCACTGTGGTTTTTTAACTTTATTCTGCCTTTATTAGTGTGCAGTCTGTTCACTTGCTGTTTTGTTTAAGCTCTGTGCCGTTTACCTTTTTACCAATGTACGATACAATCGTTTATAGAAATAATCATTCACCGCTGAGAGGTAGGACGAATCATTTGTTAGGCACAACCATTATTTACAGACACAGCACGGTTCGCCGAAAGAACAACACAGAGAATCATTGGTTAGCCGATACTACGAACTGCCGACAAGACCGAAATTTCTAGTTGCGTAAAAGTTTAATGCAGTATCTGTAAATAAGGAGTGTGAGGTTAAAAAGATATCCCACTATGAAAAACGCAGCTGAGTTCACTAAATCATCATTTGGTATCCCACGTACCTTGATTTCGGGTTTAATCCCATTGCTTCTTTCATTAGGCAAAAGCGGAATTATATCCGCGCAACTATAAACTAACAAAATTCGCCTTTGTGAGTCGAAAATGATGCATAATTTTTGTGTGTGGTAGCAAGAACACTAAGCTAACGATCGTGCAATCCTTCGGCGTTCGATATTCACTTTTTTTATTATATTTATGGAAAATAAAACGAAGTCGACGCATGAAAACGGCGCCTCAATCACCGTTGATTTCATTTGACAGATAATCAACAAATCGATGGCAACGCCGCCCCGTCGGGTTAAAACTCGCCCGCGGTAGCTTTTACTGTCAAAAATCTCGTTTCATTCGTTCCATTGTCATCGTATATCGTCCATCGTAATCGAGGCGTCGTTATGGCATTACTTCGGTACGAAATGATCAGCTGTTTGCCGTTGTTTCTCAAAATGAAACCGATGACGATGTCGACTCCAAGACGGCGGTAGCCCCCCAGATTTACAGAAATAATAAGAAACGAAACAAGAAACTGAGAGCCAATTATACGAGTAGACGTATTTCGCGTTAAACCGCACAGTAACAAAGGTCCATTATCACGCGATGAGCGCATGTCCATTGCGTGCATGGTCCCTCGCCCTCCTCACGTCTTGTACTCCCCGCGAACAGCTGATCACGCAGATACCGCGTGCTCGCCACCACCAGTCACAATAACGGACAGGGTTACCACGTCACGATTTATCTTGTTATGTCAGGAGTTTTTGGTAACAGAATTCCAGCTGGACATGGAAAATGTCATTCTTTAAATTTTAACCTATAGTTAACTGGATACAAAAACAATCAATAATAAGTACCTAGGTTTTAAAGGAAATGATTAACACAAATACTAAGTAAAAACTAAAACTTTCCACCTCAACCAAATGCCAGCGTCAGTTTTTCGCTTAGAATCTAGCAGCGTGCGTAAAATGCACATAAAATATTATAAAACTTATTTATATTTATTATATTATGTCCGAGCAGGGCACCTTGAAGCGAGGTCCCGCGGTCCCGAGTGCTCCAGGGGGAAGCCACCGTTCCCTATCTCCGGCTTGTCTTAGTTAGTTGGCTGGTCTTAATGAACACTGACGAGGAAGCGGTCCCCCGCCTCTGGGTTGCAGACATGCTCGAAGGATAAATGCCGAACGCCAGTGATTAGATAGCAGCGTAATTTATTATTACAGCGTCGGTGGACCGACGACGGCTTTGTAGCGGTCGTGGGTAATCGGTGGAAGGAGGCGGCTCAGCCCCCTAAGACAAGTTTGCTTTCTATTAGCGATGTCGCCAATTGAAAGATTTAATTGTATGAAATTGACATAAATCATTCTATAAAATTAGCTTAAGATGGAACTTATCCACCTTTTTTTTCTCTAACGCAAGACTACGTGACTTTTAGTTGGCTTGTGTCAATTTCATACAAAAAAAAAAATAAAAAAAAAAGTCTGTCGCTTGGCGATATCGCTAATAGAAAGCAATCTTGTCTAAGGGGGCCTGACCGCTGTTTGTGGCGTCGTTTGAAGGAGGCCTATGGAAGTATATGGGCTGATATGATGATTTACTTTTTAGTAGAAATCAGGCTACATGATAAGGTTTTATTAGGGTAAGTATTAGATACCACCTGGTAACCCTTGTTATGAAACAATGACTTATTTAAAAGTACTTACTGAAGCATGGCAAATTCCATTATTATGAGAATCATTTCATTGACCATCCATTTAAATTGGCTGCTGTGCAAAAATAATTTTACAGCAATTGTACCTACTTGATCAGTAAATAAACTAAATATCAAGTAGGTATCAGCAAATAAATCTATACTAATATTATAAAGCTGTTATGTTTGTTTGAACGCACTAATTGAAAAAAATGAAAAAAAAAATTGTGTTGGATAGTCCATTTAGCGAGGAAGGCTATATTATATAGCCTTCCTCGCTATAGCCTATAAAGGATACTTTTTATTTTGATACTAGCAGCGCTCCGCGGTTTTACCAGCGTAACTCCCGATCCCGTGGGAATATCGGGATAAAAAGTAGCCTATAGCCTTCCTCGATAAATGGCTTATCCAACACAAAACGAATTTTTCAATTCGAACCAGTAGTTCCTGAGATTAGCGCGCTCAAACAAACAAAAACAAACTCTTCAGCTTTATAATATTAAGTATAGATTACCACTGAATCGGGACTTACGCAAGTGAAACCACAGGGCGCAGCTAGTAAATAGATAAATTATTGGTAAGCTTGTTTTTGGATGTACCTACATATTTGCAAAATAAGTAAGACTTGGTCAGCAGGATTCTAAAATTTTACTTTGTCTATAAATACCTTATCTGTTTTATTTCTTTAATAGTTAGATAGATAGATAACTTTATTCGTACAACACAGGAAGAAACAGAATACTATATACACAAAGCAAAGTAATAGCTAGAAAGTACAAGTTGCACAAATAAGCGGCCTTATCGCTGTAAGAGATTTTTTCCCAGGCAACCTTTGGATGGAAAAGAAGGCTTATGCTTCTGTGTAAGCTTTAATGGCTGAAAGCATTTTTTTTGTTTATTTAATTTACCTACTTAATATTTTTGCTTTCTTTTTTGTCATCACACTTTTTCCAACTTATCCTACTTTAGTAACAAACTAGCACCCTGCGGTTTCACCCCGTTCCAATCTGTATGTCCTGTATTACCTATTTGTACTCTGAAGTAGTAGGTAACTATAAGCTTTTAAGTTTTTGTAAGGCTGTATTTTTAAATAAAGCACTGTAGTGAACGAATGTCTTTCATCTTTTACTAAAACTTCCCTCCCAAAGAATAAATATCCAAATATGTCCAGTAGTTTCAGAGCTTAATCGTTAGAAACAAAAAATTAGAACTCTTTAAAATAATACCAGCAGCAGCTCTTCGCGGTTTCACCCGCGTAACTCCCGATCCCATGGGAATATCGAAATATAAAATAGCCTTCCTCGACAAATGGAGTATCCAACACAAAAATATTGTTTTCAATTCCAACCAGTAGTTCTTGAGATTAGCGCGTTCAAACAAACAAACTATTTAGCTTTATAATATTAATATAGTTTTATATTTTGGGGCTACGCAATTAAAGAATCTATACCATTTATCGAGGAAGGCTTTTGGCTATATAACATCACGCTGCGACCAATAGGAGCAAAGAATCAGTGGGAAATGTGGAAAAAACGGGGAAAATTATTCATCTTTGGGGGCTTCCGTTGTTTGTTTCAACGTGCCGATCTCAGGAACTACTGGTTCGAAATGAAAAAAGGGGCGTCCATAAATTACGTGAGCTGTTTAAGGGGGGGAGGGGGTCGAGTAAAATCTCATCTAATCTTACGTTGGAGGGAGGGGGGGTCAAATATCACGCAATTTTTTTTCTGATTGATTTTTCCGGCTAAGAGTGGCTAGATCAGAACGAAGTTGAAGGAGCAGATGATTTTACTGAAAATCAAATGGACATCAGTAGTTTCTCTTGACACTGCGCATGATTCTCCGTGGACTGAATTAGAGTAGATATTCTTTTTTTAATCACAGTAGTCACTATTTAAGTATTCTATTGTTACATTTTTATTACACTTTCTCTCAGCAATATTGATTACTAGTCTTACGCCCACACTTTGAAAAACTCACGTGAGATTGGGGGATGGGGGAGGGGGTTGAATAAAATCTCACGACATCTCACCAGGGGGGGAGGGAGTGACAGAAAATTAAAAAAACACCTCACGTAATTTATGGACGCCCCCAAATATTTTTGTGTTGGATAGTCCATTTATCGAGGAAGGCTATAGGTTACTTTTTATTTTGATTTTCCTACGGGATCGGGACTTACGCAGGTGAACCCGCAGAGCGCAGCCAGTAGTCATAAAACGCCTGAAAGAATTACCGCTAGGCCAAAAGCGATGCATGACCAGCAGCTATCATCGAAAAATATAACTTGGATTTGCTTAAGATTTTAAAGGCGTTATATTGTTTTTGCTGCCTTATTTAGGCGAGACGTTCTCCTCTGTGTTCTCTAAATCAAAATATAATGAGATAATGAGCAATATATTTTCTATAACTCTTCTCCGAGTAAAATTCTTCTATGATAACTTTGGCCGGATACGTTGCTAACCAGCGCGTTGCCAAGGCTATCAATATTTTTGTAATAAACGAATAAACGAGATTCGACGTCAGTGTCATCGAAAACTGCTTCAAAGTGTAATAAATCGTAATTTTTGTAAATAAAAATGGGTGAAAGGGCTCCAGTATCTTCAGAAGAAACGTTAGTGCGATACGATAATCCCGTGCTTGTTACTAAACAGCCTGAGAAAGTAGTAAGTGGACTTACCTACTTAAATACCTAGGTAATAGAAACTTGACGACCTTTTTCGCGCAATTGATCAATCGTACCAAAGAGAATTTAAATCTTATATCTTTAAATGAGCAATTCTTGTATATATATATATATATAATTGGAATCTCGGAATAGGCTCCAACGATTTTCATGAAATTTGTTATATAGGGGGTTTCGGGGGCGATAAATCGATCTAGCTAGGAATCATTTTATTCGTGTTTTATCGAAACTTACTTTTTTTTATCTGAAAAATCTATGGAAAAATATGACTCTTCCTGACATCTATTGGCGAACTACTAATACTATTTTTTGTGAGCAATAAAGTTATTCCAGCAGATGGCGTTGTTAAGTAACACGAAGTCAATGAGTGTTTGCTTTGAGGTTAGACTAAGTAAAAAAAAAATACCGGTCGGAGCAAAGCTCGGTCATCCAGGTACTACTACTTAAATTGTACTGCAATTGGCGCGGTGGGTGAACACGTGAACGCCATTGAGTTACTATTAACTCCATGGTGAACACCCGACTGCGATGTAGAAGGTTTCGGGTTCGCTTCCCGACTCAAACATGTATTTTGTTTAGATATTTGTTTCTGGTCTGAGTGTCTGTATACATGTACGGTCGGCTGCATAATTGCAGACACACCGTAGAGCTCCAAAACGGCTGTTATTAGAATGTTTTCATCACAAGCTACCTTCAAGTTTAAAGTCTTCTAACTCATGAATTTATCAAACAAAAATTATTAAAATGAAAACATTCCAATAATAGTGATTTTACAACTCTAGCGGGGGCTGCAATTATGCAGCCGACCGTACCAACACTTATATTTTTAAAAATCTATTTACAAAAGAAAAATAGGTAAAGGAATATTCTATCCGTGGTTTGGCTACCTTAACACAAGCCTAGTTGCTTTACTTGGTGCTAGATGGTGTTGTGTGGGATGTTTTGCAATTTTTTTTATTTAGATAGTTATAGATTATAATTTACGTCTACATTTTATTTATCCTTCCCCTTCATTTTCAAGATTTCCCCGCGCGCAGGCGCTTCAATTCAACCATGCATCCCCACAGAAGCCAAAAGAGAAACTGAAGAGATTTTGAACGCCATCCTACCGCCTAAAGAATGGGAGGAAGATGGACAGATATGGACACAAAAGGTTACTACTTAGCATAATAATATGTATTTCCCTATTAGCTAGCAAGAGAAGACCTGGCGGGAGCCGCAGACGCTGCTTTAATGTGGCTAGTTCCTGGTCGGGGAAAATTTAGAATAAGAAAAAAAAACATACAACCGAACTGAGAACCTCCACCTTTTTTAAGTCGGTTAAAATAAGGCAATTGAACCGATATGAAGAAGACCTACTCTAAGCTCCTCGCGGTCCCCATCCTGTGGGAGTTCCAGGATGAAAATTAGTTTCATCCACACATAAACTTTGATATTATAATACTAAAAGGTAGGTCTTGGACCACCAGTGAGACAAATTGGAATATTTAAAAAAGTTAATTAACTAGTAAATTTTTATAAAAAAGGTAGGTCAATGAATTCATAATTAAGTTGGATTGGCAGTTAGTTTTATGGTCGGCTGCCGCCTGACGGTTAGATGGTCACCCCTCTTGCTAACAATGAATCTTTAAGTATTTTCAATTAGAAACAAGAATTATGTCAATAAAGTGGCGGTTTCAGGAGCGTTCCGGAGGCGGGAATTTATGTAATGTTCAAAATTCTATGCACCATGTCAGATAGACACTGGCAGGTTTCGGCTACCGGAACGCACCCGGTACCACCTCAGTGTCCTCAGTGCTTTATAGATGCCCTTTTAGAGGATTAAGGTATCTGCGGGTAATAAGGGCCATCTGCCATCTTAGTTAAAAAGTAAATATTTCGTAAAAATAGGGAAAACTACATAAAACAGATATTATCAATCTGAAAAACAATTCATTTGTTTATTTTCTTATTTTGTTACAAATTTTAAGGTTTTTAAAAACCTTTTAGTGGCCTCTATTTACGGTACCTACTAACTCAGGACTGTGTCCACAGAGAAGATTCAGCTTGTTGATTACCCCACAGAGTTCCTTGGAACTCTGTGAGGTTTCCGGTTGAATCATCATCTTCTTAAGTAATTGACCGATAACGTTTCTCAGATATCATCGACACCAGCAACGAGACTGGACGTGATAAACCTGCAAGAGATGCTCGACACGCGCCTCCAACAACGACAAGCGAGAGAGACTGGCATTTGTCCCGTGCGCAGGCAGCTTTACACTCAGTGCTTTGACGAACTTATTAGACAGGTACGCCTTTATATCTGATTTAGGTGATTTATAATACAGCGATTAGCTTTTGCTCGCGACTTTGTCAGCGTAGAAATCGAAAATTCTCTTCTCCCCAGCCTCCCTTTTTATACAGTAAGGGGTAGAATTTCGGAAAATCCTTTCTTATCAGATGTCTACGTCATACAAAGAACACACCCTCCAAGTTTCAGGTCTGTATACGATCAGAGGTTTAGGCTGTGCGTTGATCAGTCAGTCAGTCAGTCGTTTAGGACAAAGCATTTTGTATGTTTACATAGATAACAATTAATCCATGAAATGTATTGGATCAGGCTTACCCAGCACTAATCGAATAGGAACTAGGTTATTAACCATATCTACTAAGTACCTCATTCAGATTTTTGAACATACAATTTAACGACTAAATTTAAATCAATTAAGGAATTTGGGGCCGGCGCGGCGCGGCTCTTACAAGAGGACTAGTCCTGCCCGATATATGGAAGAACTATCTAATTGTACAGGATTAAACAAATCGACTAGGATTCGTGACAATATTGTTGTTAAGAAAATGTAGGTACAGTAGATATACCTAGCACCGTCTACCAATAGGTACCAACTACGAGTAGAAACATACTAACACACATTTATAATATTATTAAGATAAAGTAATTATAACTGAGAAACCACATAACTTGTTTCAGGTCACAATAAATTGTGGCGAACGAGGGCTGTTATTGCTCCGAGTGCGAGATGAAGCTAGAATCACGATGGAGGCTTATCAAACTTTGTATTGTAGTTCCATCGCTTTTGGCATGAGAAAGGCATTGCAGGTAAAGTCGAAAAGTCTAATCGCGTCCAAAATATTCATCATATTTACGTAGTAAAAAAATTTAAAATAGGGTAAGCGTTATTCAGGGATTCGCAGCGCAGTAGAAACGTCAAAACATCTTGTTTAATTCAAATAGCCCGGCACGGAGTACTTTTCGTAGGAGATCGACAAAACGGCTGAAGCGACGCTTTCCGAATCGGTGTAGGTAAGTTTTGTAAGCTATTGCATAGCTTTTATCGCGGGCTTTGGGCGCGGCGACCGAATCAAGAAATTCCGTAACGGAAATAAAACCTAACACCCCCCACTTCACCTACCATGTAGCTCGGCCGAGCGTTCGCTTAACGTGTATGTATATGGTACGACTGTACGAAGCTCGCACGATGCAATAGCTTTACCGTGACAGTCCCCGAGTGCCACACGTTTTTTATAATGTTTTATAATAGGTCAGCATTTGACCACTATACCACCTGTTGGTAAGTGACGATGCGGTCTAAGATGTAGACTTACCTAGACGATACCTAAAAACTTATGATTTGAAAACCTTCTAATAAGGGGGAAGCCTTTAAAGAAAGACTGCGAGATGAAGCAAGAATCACGATGGGGATTAAAGAACGCGAAAGAAAGTAGGAGGACAGCAGATAAACTTTTTCGACCCGTTGTCCTCTTGTCGTACTTAAAACGAAATAAAATATATTTTTTTCAGTCTGAACAAGGTAAATCCGACCTTATGGACCAAGTAGCAAAGTTGGAATCTGAACGTGCATCCCTAGATAAAACGTGTATGGAGTTGAAGCAGAAGACGGAACAGCTCGAGCGACGAGCTGCTGAACTTAGAGCCGCTGAAGAGAAACGACACCAAGAAGAATTGCTCGCATTGAAGAAGACTAACGCTCAACTTAAGGTTTGTTATTTTATTTTTTCTTATCATATTCGTATTTCCATACAATTTTCTTGTTTACACAAACGTGACAGTAGCGTTTACGTTACGAAAATAAATCGCAGGGCTCAGAAAAGATAAGCGCACTGTACCTTATGTTGACACTCTGTACTGTGCATTAATTTGACTCTTGATGGTTCCAATACCTATTCATTTAATCATTTTCTTTCTTCATTACTAAATTATGTTTCAGGCTCAATTGGAAGGAATCATCGCTCCAAAGAAGTAAACATTATAAAATTACTGTTACGATTATGTCTACCTAGTCATTTATTCGCTTTATTTATATTTAACAGTCTTATAATTATGCTAAAATATTTTATTAAACAATAATATAAATGAAAACGTATTAATTTTATTAAAATATATATTAAACCATTAAATAGGGACAAACATACAATCATTCAATTAGTTCACAAAGAATATATATCTCTAAAAGAACCTTAAAAATTTATGAAGTACTTATATAGAAAAACATTATTTCATTCGAATACTTTTATAATTAAATTCTTAAAATAGTCATACATCATATTCTAGTAAATTGTAATACTTGTGTCAAATTGATTTCAATTATGAATTTAATGTCAAATTTATCATTTTTCATATCGTATTGGTAGGTACCGATGACTACAAAATTAATAAATAAATAAAATAAATAATAAATATTGCAGTACATTGCACACAGCGATATCTAGTCCCAAACTATGCTTGTGGTATTGTGACCAGATAACGGTTATAATACTTTTTATTAAATACATGTGTTGTAGACAATTTTGAGAATCAACGTAATCAACGATTACAAATAAAGATATTATTATACAGAATAAATATTTGTTTCTCATAATTGTCTACAGCATTTAAGTATTTTATAGATATAAATTACTTATTATAATTTTGTAGTCATTGGTTATCATAATTTTTCAATCTCATTTCAACCGATGAATAAATGTAAAAGTAAAGAAACTGAGGCACCACATAAGAAATTGAAAATTAAACATTTATTCTAATTCTAACATTCAATAGTTAATCGACGACGAAATACTAAATTATCCACAAATAAAATTACATTAATAATTAAATATAAAGTAAGTTAAGTACTATGGAAAGGTAGAGTTGATTTCAAACCAGTGTGACACCAACATTAAACACACTCAAAACCAATTTATCTAATCAATAATATTATAAAGAGGAAAGTTTGCATTGAATAGGCTCCGAAACTACTGAACCGATTTAGATAAAACTTGGTATGAAGATACATTGATTAATTGACAGTAACATAGGCTAGTTTTTACATCCCAATATTCCCACGGGATCAGGAGATACGCGGGTAAAACTGAAGAGCGCTGCTAGTTACATTATAAATGCTGCGTCTTCGATGGTATTTACAGATTACATTTAATATCCGTACTACGGTCGGCTGAGACACAGCGAGCATTTCGAGCTCTACCTAGCATCGCGCGCGCCTAACCCCACTTGTTCAATAGAACAATTTAAGACATATAAGTATTAAATGTTCTGTAGTACAAAATAAGAAAAATAACTGTCTTATTTTGTTTTTTTTTGTTCAATAGAACAAATGGGCAGCACTGCGCTGGCTGCTAGAAGCGCGTATAAGTATAGGTTCTTAGATATAAGGAGACCGAATCTTTATTTTTTAAATGAAATTTGGTCATTCGTTTCTTTGGTCAAAATAAGCTGATCGGTAGCCCACGGGCTCGTCTGGCATCTGAGGCTTAAATTGACGTTTGATCAAGCTCGATTTTTGTTCTATCGCATTTAATGTCTTCATAAAGTTATAGTTTTAAGTTTTGAGTTGTTTCAAACCTTAATCTGCAAATAATTGTGTTCATACCTCTTAAGGTGCCAGAAGCTACCGATCTTATCTTGACTACCATTTTTCATTATTTTATCAAAAAAAGGTAAGGATTGATCGCTAAGAACCTATACTATACATATAGTACGCCGCGACGGCAGCATCAACATTTACTCACGCACCATTTGAATCTTACACGGAATGAAAGTCATTTAAATTAAATACATAAAGTATTCAAAGAATAAAATATTAATTAACCACGAAAATAGACGAAACAAGTACACAATAATTAACCTAAAAATCTCCGTCGCAAAATTAAATAACAAAATAAGAATTGTGATCTGTATAAATATGCCATTTTAAAACTTTTTCCTTTGTGGAGAGTTCTTCATACACCTTCACGTAAAATAAGTCGGTGGAATACTAATTTGATTATCACAGTTACAATACAAAATGTAAGGTTTGGGACTCGTTTAGTGACGACGACGACGACGATGTAAATGTTTCGTTTCGATGAAGAAATCTTCGAGTACCGAAAGTCGAGTAGAAATTATGAAATGTCATGGGGGTAGTTTGAAATTAGAATGTTTTAGAGATCGGGTTACTTATGATACATTCATTAATCAAATAGACTAAAATTACATTTGAAATAAATAATTTAAAATCCTTAAGAAAATTTGACAGTTGCACTGTTCAGTCCATTTGATTGATGAATGGGTCATACGTACACATATATCCAAAAAACTTGCAAGAATGACGTCACAGATATCTCGACTCATTAAAGCGTCAAACGCGAGTGTTTACTGTTGTTCCGTATAGGCTGTGAGCTTGTGTGCGGGTCCGACGGGTATAGTGGTGACTTGTCCCGCCCCGCCGTCTAGGAGTGGGTTCACAACCTGTACGATGTCGGGTTGGAGGGAGTTCTCTCCTTCCATTTCGACATCGACATCGCGGAAACTGATTCCACCACTGTCGATGTCAGACGGTGCTGTCTCACTACTTGGGCTCGTTGTCAACTCTAATGATATTATTTTCTCTTGCGTCGTTTCCACCTGTATTCATAAACACCTTTAGAATTTCAAATAAAAAAAGCACTATATATACGCAATAGATAAAGAAAAATTCAAAATTTGTAAGGAAAAAGTAATAATATACAAAAAGTTTGTCCTAAATGAGGTTTCGATTAAGTAGATATTCTACATTTTTCAATTATAATGATACTGCTAGTTACATAGCTTTAATGAACCCAATATTAATGTAATATAATGAACTACAAATATTAAGAATAATGAAATATTTTCTTAAGAGGAAAGGTTACCGGGCGCTCTCTCCATACAAACGTAGTCGACTGTTTCCTCCCTGGATAATGAGACTAGAGCAAATATTTTTGTTGCAAAAAAACTTATAACTGCCATGACCATGCCCGTATGTTTTGTTTTTGTTTCTGTTTCGTTTTATGCAACGATAATAGTTGCCCTAGTGTTATTATCCAGGGAGGAAGCAGTCGACGACGTTTGTATAGCGCTGGTACCCTTTCACCTTAATAAAAATACATAAGGATAGGTAATGAACGACTTACAAAATATCATGCTATGTAATTCTTATCAAACTAAATGCAATTAGTAAAATCTACTGCAATTAGTCGATTAGTTGCAATCAGCTGCAAAACGATCAAGCTCTAAACACAGATAAACATAAATATGATAATAAACTGAACGAACCATTGCACATCGGTGAAGGTATCCAGGCCTAGATTCCAGGTATCGTCTGACAAATCATACACAAATAATAAGTTAACATGCCATGCCTTTATCATGCAGAAACCGTGTTGGGAAAAATACAATGTAAAACTTTCGGAACGATCAAATTAATCTTAAATATAGTTCTTTCATCGCAATATTTACACAAATTAAGCTTTAAAATTAAGTGTAAAATAAACCAACTACGTGTACCTCGACTTTTGTGCTAAATAACATCGTTTGTGCCTTGTTATGGTTTAAAGTGTTTTTACAATAGCTTGTCAAATATCTCTGGGTCGGATCTAATATAAGGTCGAGAGTCAATCAAGTCAATTTGAATCAAGTAGGCAAGTATGGCATCGAGTCAAGTATAAGAGAACGGCATCGAGTCAAGTAAAAGTTTGCGTCATCGGTTGCACGTAAAAAGCTAAGCGAACATCAAAATATACAAATAATAAAAGCACACACGATATAATATTGCGATTATCGGTCGCGTGATGTAGCACAATATACAATAGAGGGGCGGAGTGTACGCGTACCTCCTTCTCAATGACTTTCTCAATGTACTCGACGGTTCGCACTTTAGTATCTCCGGTGTTCGGGCACAGGTACTCTTCCGTACGAAGGGTAATGCGCTCGTTTAACAACTTTTCCTTCTCCTTGATGGCCAGTATTGGCCCCGGTTTTGTACGCAACGCGATACGTGGAAGGGGCCATTTCTATAATGATGTAAAGCTAATTTTGACAAACACACCCCATTGACAACCGAACCGTTACAATATGCCAGCGAAGCGACACATACCCGAAACGATACGATCATATTATGAAGAACATACACAATTAGACAACACAATGTTAATTACCACTTTACGAAGGGAAATAAAATTATACGTCATTCTATACGCATCCTCAATTGAAAGGTAAAAAAATCATTAGATATCATGGGAAGTACTTAACTAACATATCAAGGGTTAATAACAGGGTTAACTTACTGCACCATATAGGAAATATTATGACTATAATTTCAGTCTAAGATGGAAAAATAGCATGGATACTACATCTCTATTTGCACTTTTCCATCTGCTGAACATTAGGTATTCTGTTTATTAGTTGAGATGGGTTTAAGTATCAGATGGTCGAAAACGCAAATTGTCTTACAAGTGAACTTGTCTTAAAATCGTGTTGTCTAATTTGCAACGAGACTTTAATGTCTATCTATGAATGTTGATTCATAGACCTCAATAATCATTTTTACAATTTAGCAGTTTGTTCGAAAAGTATGAACGGTGGCTGCTGATAGTTTTCACATCTGGACAAATATGCATCTTGCTAATGTAGCTTGGCTTGATAAATCTATGTAGCAACTTGTGACCTTGTGATCTGCGTTTATTAATAAATAAAATAAATATTTCCGGTCAAAGTAAGTACACAGCGCCATCTAACCCCAAGTTAAGCAACTAGGCTTGTGGTATGGTGGCCAGATAACGGATAGAATACTTTAAAACTTTATTTATGATGAATTGATAACAGAGCAGTTGAAAAAAACGATTACGATCGGTTGTTTCATAGATAGGTTACATAAAAGACTAGTCGCAAATTAGACCACATGATTTTAAGACAAGTTGACGCATATGACAAATTGCGTTTTCGACCATCTGATAATTACCCGTTAAGATTGGGACGTTAAATACTTGCAAAATGCAGTGTCTTGATGCAAACAATAATTTAAATAAAAGTTATATTTACCTCGGACGGAGATTTGTCTCTTGGTGGGTTATCTAGGATTTCACTTGCTGGGCCAACCATGCTCTTTATTACCTTTTGCGATTCAATTGCTTCCTGTAAGTAACAAAATACGCGAACTTTTATAACAGTAGCTCATTCTATGATTTGTTATTAGTGGGTTTGTAATGGGGCAAAACACTAATATATTTGACAATATATGATTTGATACATTGTTATGGTACATTCTTTTTAATTAAAAGCTTAACTTTGGGCCACTTTATATACGGTGGCCAGAGTTGAGTTTTTGATTCAGAAAATGATTCATAATCTTTTATTTATCCCAAAATGACACAACATGCCCCAGTAGCTATAAATTAGCTGTTTTGGCAAGAAACAGTGCGCGCGGCGTAAGAAAACGTCACCCTCTCCTTATTAACAGGGTGCCTCTAGATGTTTCCCAGGTATTTTGCTACTCTGCTCCACCCAACCAAGTAGGTCAAGTGTTGCTGAGATTTAAAAAAAAATTAGTTCCCATAAATCGGCTGCACATAATGACCGCACTAAGATACATATTTACACACAAACTTTCACTTCTTTACACACAATATGAAAGTAATTTTTCTATCTGTGTCACGCCTAACCTGAATTAATTTTGTCAAATTTTGGTATAGATGAAACTATGGAGAAAAACATAGGCTATTTTTTATCCCGACTAACGCGAGTGAATTCGCGAGGCGCATCTAGTTTATAACATAATATTAATATTGGTAAAAATTTAAATAAACTAGCTTTTGCCCGCGACTTTGTGCGCGTAGAATTAGAAGATTGGACCAAGGAATGACGTTGCCCCATACAAACTTTAGCCCCCCCTTTTCACCCCCTAAAGGGTAAAATTACGGAAAATCCTTTCTTATCAGATACCTACATTATACAAAGAACGCACCCTCCAAGTTTCTACGATAAGCGGTTTAGGCTGTGCGTTGATCCGTCAGTCATTCAGAACAAACCATTTTCTATGTATAGAAGATGATCGTACCTGTTCTAAAGAGCGTAGCCGTGCAGCCCTCCAGGCGGCTCGTCGCGCGGCGCGCGTCGCATTGTCTTCACCCTCCACGCCCGCGCGCCGTCGTGACTTGGCCGACGGGCTTACACCGCCGCCGCCTGAACCACTGGATACAACAATACAATAATTACATACCTAGTTCCTCTTTATTATACTTTGACTATCTGAAGGCAAATTGTCGTAAATAGCATTGATCAAATTACTTTGCATTTCGATTACAAAAAATACACCTAAAGTCAGCTTTTGGTATTCTCAAGAATATTTATGTCATCGAAATGCAATCGAAATGATATTGTAATGTAATTTGAACAATATAATTTACGAGAATTAGCCTTCTGATTGTTTAATCAGGCAAGAAATCCATCCAAACGGTTAATCGGGCAACATAACTTTGGTATCCAAGAAGTAAAATGCTTATTAGACCATTACAAACGAAGTGTATTGCTTAACTGGTCAAGGTCATTATTATAAAATCAATTATTTGAGTGAATTTTTAATGCGACCAAATAACGCATCAAAAGTGGTATAATTCTTTGTCTAAGTTACCCATCAAGAGGACCAATAACTTAATTAGCCTGGGTCTTAGTTAATAAGTTTAAAAGGCTGATTTGATGGTAGGGTGTGGTTACCTATGGCCATTCTCATGAGGTTCTTCATCAGAATGTGAGCTGTCATCGGTGTGCTGACCCTCAGACCATGAGCCGAGTTCAGACCGCGACAGGGAAGCCATCTTCCTTTCCTCTTCTTGCTTCAATTTCTCCACCTCATCCGCTGACAGAAATGTGAATACTTTCTCTGAAAAATAAAAGAATAACTTGGTGCCGAATACTTGCATAATAGCACACAACCTAGAGGTTTTGGCTATGTATTAGATTTGTTTGTCTTACCTGGCTTGGGTGACGATTTATGACTCTCTTCCATAGCATTTTCAAAGAATTTCTTCTTGTCACTTACAGACGCTTTCACAAAAGTAGCAGATTGAGGCGGGGAAGCCTGAGAACATACAACTTAATATAATCGACTGCCAACTTAACAAAGTCGAATGAACATTTAGATTAATGAAATCATAGAAGCTTATGATATTTACAAGCTATAAATTTACCCTCCTCCAGGCTTAACACCCATGCAGTCAATGAAACTGTTAATAAACACTGATGTATATAAGTAATGCAGTAAGTAAATAAAACATGCAAAATATCAATAACTGCAAGTTAAAACACAACATACTGTCAGAATGCTTTACACGCTATCATCAGTCTAACACGTCACCCGGGTGTTATTTCTGTCATTATAAGTCAAGTTTTCCTTTGCTTATTAAGACCAAATGAAACCCAGGTGAGGTGATAACATATGGTAGCAAGCAAAGGATTAGATTTAGATTCCGACAGTGAGTTAAAAACGGGACGAGGACGGGCGAGGTAACAGATGTGTATCTATCTAGTGTAGGTAGATATTGTTGGGTCGGACGAGGAATACAAATAAAAGAAGCCGAGTGTAGGTATGTTTGTGTGCGCGAGGTGTCGTATATTGATGATTACCTCGCCGATGGCGAAGGCTTTGAGTTTGCTGCTCCATGCGGGTTTCGGGGTCTCGAAGTGTTCCGAGCTGTTCGACAACGTATCGTGCTCGGGCGCCGTCGTCACTTCCCCGAAACGCACTCTTCTTTCTGATTGAGCACTTTTAGGCCTGTCGCTATCAGACAATTCAATGGCCTGGGGGACTATCTCCCTATCTACCGCGGTCACAAGAGTAGGGGAAGCGCTCTGCGTTCTTCGGGAACTAGAATGACCGAATGCACAAACCGGGACCGTGCAAGTGTACGGATTGTAAGTTCCTGCCACAGTAGTGAGTAAAGGGTATGGGTTAATAGGCGGATAAGTTTTCGAATGCACCATACCAGGTGATTTATTATGAGTTCTCAAATCTTTTAACGAGTTATGTAACAGTTGATGGGTAGAGTCCTCGCTGATGAAAGTTCGGTTCGGATGGAGATGGCAAGCTGAGTCGGGGACGTGGGATACGGTGGGGAGAACTTTGTACTGAGCGTGGTGAAGCTCGGGTGGATCTGGCTCCCCGCCCGGACTCACAGATAGTTCGTGAAGGAATTCATCCTCAAAGGGAGGTAGTCCCGATGGGACCTCGGAAACGAGGGTTGTAGTGGGAGGGGGGAAGATGAACACCGGAGGTGTTACCGGTTGAGGAAACGCCTCGTAATTTACGGGGGGTGGAAGCTCGGTCTCTGGTGAACCAGTTGTAGTTGAGGACTGCATGGATGTGTCGGCCTCGGCCGGCGTGGGCAGTACGATGCGTTGGGGGATTACCGTGATTGGGACACACTCGTACTCTCCCTCGCCGATGTACGGAACCTCATCTACATCGGTGTCGAACAGAGGCGGAGGGGGGATGATCAGATCTGCGGGGAGAACGCGGGTTGACTTCACAACCGGCCGAGACATCTCCACCTCGGGGACCGGCGTTCGGTTTCGTATTAGTAAGGAGCCGACTCCCTCGCATGCATCGTTAGTATCGTCGTCGACTTCGCTGTCATCGGGCGAGTCGTGGACCGCTTCCTCGTTGAAACTGACTCGCTTCATCTGCGGCTTGCGGGGCACGGGCGGTTTGGGCGGGTGGTGCGGACGGCGCAGCTCAGCAGGAGGCGTGACCGGGGTGGAGGTGGATGGGGGCGGAGTCTTCACCTTCTGTTGCGTGAACGTCGCGAGCGGCGAAAGCGGTGCGGGCGCCCTGTCCTCGCTAGACCACTGACCAAACAACACTATACAGAACCTACCGACTATTAGCGTACCTAGCTTACTTACGTCAACTAAAGACCAAAACAAAATGACGCTAACCGAAAAAATAAAAGAGCAAATCTAGCCGATCCCGATGCGTAAAATTATAGCGAGCTACTTGCACGAAAACATAAAAGACGCGTAGGTAGTTTAAACGAGTTACAAATATTTAGCACAAACTGGGTAACTTATAATAAATAGCGGGGAACAAAAATCTTCCAAAATAAATGTTATAGAAATCATGCTAATAATAAGTATAAAAATTAAAAGAAACTCCTTTTTGAAACATCATGTATTTAATGTAACAGTAAAACAACGCCAATAAGTATTCTTACACTGAAAAACATTAAATAATGGAATACATTGTAGGTAAAACAGTTGGCAGTATTCTAATTTGGCCAATTTGGTTAGCAAATATTTTACGTACGTCGTAACTTATTCTAGTAATCTAATCATCGCCTAAATTTTAAAAAGTATTAATTTCATCCAAATCTTAATAATCAGGTAAAATTAACTACCAAATAGTATTTTTTATTTTGTTCTCGTAATATGTATATTGCTGATAGCAACCCAGCTAAGGTGTATGCTTCAGCGGTAATTTTACCAAAATTATAGCTAATGAGGTCTATACCGCAAGGACATTGTTGGAGGTGGGCAGATTATCTTTGCCTCCTGACTTTGACAACATTTTTAAATGTTTTAGACTGTACTTATTAAAAATCGATAAATTAATCGTTTTTGAATAACTAATGCCCTGAGTTGCCAATATATTTAAAGTACTAAAATTTAGGCGATGTTCAGTAGTTTTATTTTATAAAAAATACGGTTAACCAAAAATGACATATGAGTTTGTTTAGAACTTAATTCCAAAAGAACCAAATGTAATTCAACATACTACTAAATGGTATGGAAAAACCCTGGTATTATTGCATAGAATGGTTAAAAAAATAATGAATTTATAACATTGAATATTTGATTATATATAAATTAATAAATGGAACTTACAAATTGCATAAATTTTATATGATATGTTAAAAAGACGACACAATATACAGACAAATTCAATGGGATTTTCCAATAGAGAAAAATCTAGGTTCAAAGAGCTTTTTTAAATTGTGTCTCTCGCATACCGGATGAAAATTAGCGACCACAGAATATAAACATTAATTTAGTGATATAAGCTGAATATCGAAATTACTAATAAAGTGTTTTATACTCTGTAAATTTTTACTCATTGTAGGCGCGTTCCGAAACTTAGTTTTTAAAACATTTGCAGATGTTTTTATGCAATAAATTATTTAACTGTTTTTCATAAAAACTAGTTTCCTTTTGGAAAAATCCCAATGAACCAATACAACAAACGTATTCATGCATAATTTGATTATAATCATTTAATATATTCAACTGGGAAAAAGTATGTAAACAGTCAGTTACAAAAATTGGTCTTTTGGATAAACATACAAACGCTATCTACAAGTCTTGGGGTAAACATTTCAATAGATAAAATACAGATTTCAGTACATGGAATACAAATGGACTGGAGTAGTTACTTATATTGTTTAATGTGTTATAATAAGTACTTATAGGTAGGTATTTAATAAGTATAAACACTGATTCACTTCAGGGGTAACATCAAGAACATCGATCAGAAGTACATTCATATTAGTTAGAAACAACACCTTTTTTAACTAAATTTTAAATTCAAATTTATTCAAACATACACCGAGAAATAACACTTACTAAACATACACAAACCGCTATCTTACTTAAAAAAAAGGATAATATCTTCCTTATTGATTATAAAAGTTTTCATACTTAGTTCATTATTTTTATCAATTACAAATACAAATTGTCAAGTCAATATTGAGCAAGATAGTTTTCATTTTTTGTTTACCAGTACCTAATTAAAACTTATTATCCCAACTAATATCATAAATACGAAATTTTGTTGGTTTGTTCTCTCTTTACTATCGATCGGCTCGACCGATTTGGACAAAAATGTTTACAGATGTAATCCATTACAGTAGTTCAGGACATACAACTACGTTTCATCCCGGGATTGAAATTTACGCAAGTAAAACCGTGGGCGCAGCTAGTAAAGCTATTGTTAGAAAAAGATTTTAAAGTTTAATTATGAATTAAGATGAAATAATGAATAATATCTAGTCAATATCGGTGTTAACAGAAGTCAACGGCAGTAAATAATGATATTGGCCTTTACATAAAATGTAGATGACTTTTACAGCGCCAGCAACTTTTATCCTTGCTATCCTGGTGCTGTAGTGCATGTTATAATTAAATAGACATTTAAAATTTTGATATACAAAACTAGCGACTCATCCCAGCTTCGCACGGCTATATTATGCATGTATTATACATAACCTTCCTCTTGAATCACTCTATCTATTTAAAAAAAACCGCTTCAAAATCCGTTGCGTAGTTTTAAAGATCTAAGCGTACATAGGGACAGAGAAAAGTGACTTGCTTGACAATGCTTTTAATATATTGTTCTCTTTTACTCGTGGGCGGAAAATTAACATCTGTATTCACAATCAACCCTATGAGATTGCATAGTGCGCGCGAACGCATAGAGCCGCAAATAAGATGCTAATTGGCTAGAGTGAAGAGAGCAGCACAAAATTGACCAATCATAGGGCCGCATTTATTGCGTTCACTTATCCAAGAGCAACTTAAGTACTGTTTGTGAATACGGGCGTTAATCTAAAAGTAAGTTCATGTGAAATAAGTCAGACTTCACATTTTTGAAAATCTAATTTGGTTTTTTTTCATACTTCTAAGGCTGGCTGGTTTAGTTAGAATCGAGGCCAATATGCAATTTCACCAATATATAATTTGAATATAATTACCACTTATTTATTTACAAGTTAGAATGTATATTAGAATTGCCGTACTATGTGGTTTCATCCTCTTCGTCGTATGCATTCTGCAAGGGATTTAATTCTCTATGAAAATATACACTCGGCGCGTGACGGCAAAATTAGAGGAACGCTAATTAGTAGACCATTGTTTTGGAGTAGTTGAAAGTATATTGCGGTTTAAAGCGTGTAGTTTCTAATCCTAACAATTCTCTTCTCATTAACTTCTAGTCTTAGTGGTTTTGGTTCTCTATTTTGAAATAGCGTTCCTCTAATTTTGTCTATGTCTTTTTCGATTACACCAATAAGGTTTTACAAGACAGCAATATATTTAAACATCGATACGACGACATCTATCTAAACTACAACAGTTATTAAGGGTCCTATTACAAAATTGTCAAAAGAACTCAACGAGAACAAAGTTTTTGATGATCTAAAACTATGAAATACTAAGACCCACAAAACGTTAAATTACTTATATTTTGTTTAATTAAATAAGTAGATTAATAATTATTGCTATCGCCTTTTGAAAATAAAAGACCAATTATTCTACTTACTACCTTCCAATAAAACTATCTAAAGACCAAAGTTTGGCAATGTCTCTTTTCAGTTAACCGAATCGAACTAAGAAATTGATTTTGTGATTGATCGTGGTATGTTCGATTTGATTAAAGATTTCTCCATTATAAACCCATTTTTATAATCGTAAGTGTGCTGAAACAACTGCGATGTCCCTCTTTATGATAACAACTGTAGTTTTACAACATAGTGCAGACAGTTGCCAATCAAATTTAAATCGTTTACAATTACTCATCATAATCTAATAGAGATATGCGCTCATGACGCGACACGTGAGCTCAGTCCTGAGCGAACACTAATCAAGAGCTCGAATTTTGTGAAAGGGCCCTTAAAATTTCGTTAAATCTCAACTAAAGGTTACATTTAACACCATTGAAGATTTATTCTCACAATTTCCAAAATATAGTAATTGCTCATGCAACAGTTCGTTTCAAGAATCTCCCGAAAATAGGTCAGGTTAAATTTATTTAGAAGTGTTAAATTTATTTCAAAGTGCCACCCATCTAAATGAACTAAATTAAGATGCGTAATTCGTACGTACTAAACAACATTTATTTTGGAAGATTATAATATAAGTACGTATAGTAATATATAGTATATATAGAATATAGATATTATTTTTCTATATAGAAAAATAGGAGTAGTTCAGAATCATTTTCATGCAAGCATTATTTCATTTCGATTTACAAAATATACAAATTCCATGCTTTTCATAATACAAACCAGAGTGCAAAGATACAATTCAATATTGTTTCGGCCTTAGATAAAGTAAAGCTAAGTAATACTTAAGTTCATGCTCATACATAATACTTGTTAAGGTTATAAGCTTTTTGAAATAAGTAAGTACCAATATATTTTAATGAGATATAGTATATGGTAAATTAAATAGATTTACATGCTTTTAATTTTATATATTATGGTTTATAAAACCGCATTGGAAACTTAGCTCATAAGCCTCAAAATATAACTTTCAGAGGGGTTTATCAATTTCTACAAAGTCAAAAGTATCAAACACTATTGCAAAGCGAGAAAAATGTACTATGAGTAAAAATATTAATATTACTTTATAGTAAGATCAACACATGTTATCTACGCATTTCTATAAATGTTTTACTCAAGCCTTGGTACTTTCAGTTTTAACCACGGCTCTAAGTTGGTCAAACTGCAGATAGTTTTTGACTGACGTAATCGTTTGAGAAACATATTTTCTCACTTTGCATATTAAAAGAGCTTACTACAAAAGGGCCGTTAGTCGCTATTCCCTCGTAGAAGTGTTATAAACTAACCTGAGGTTGGAGCGTATGTTTGGACATGACGACGGTGGTCATCTTGTGTTGTAACTCTGGCGATGTTCCCGACGGTGATGTCGGTTCCAGCGCCATGTTCTCCACTGCGTGGACTACATCTAACACCTGATTTAATAAACATATTAACAATCTATATTTACAAAATTCTCGTGTCGCCAAACTCCCCCGAAACGGCTTGACCGATTCTTATTCTCTTTTTTTGTTTATGACAAAACAACGTTTGCCGGGACATATAGTACTTATATAAAACTAGCTGCGCACTGCGTGTTTGTTTTTGCGTGAAGGATTAACAAAGACATACACACAAAGTTTCATCAATAATATTAGTAGGATTACCAGTTTATAGAAACTTTTAGGGCTAAGTAATCAAACAAAGAAGAACAGACATTAGCAAACTGAAACAGGTGTAGACAGTGTGAAAGTTGTCAAGTCATTTTGCGCGAATTGATATATGCGCTCGTTTCTACTTGGTTCTAGATATTAGTTTATGGAAATAATAAAAGCTGGAACTGGATCAAAACCCTAACCAAACACTTTTCATCTACCAACAATATTAGTGGTTATTAGTCGTTACCTTCTCAGGTGTGGACTTTCCCCTAACTTCGGCGACTTCTTTCTCGTGTTCAAACTCAACTAGATCCTGTTGGACGTGTTGCTCCTGAAATTTATAACGATTACATCACTAGCTAGTCATAACATGAACGTTTGAAGAAGTATTTTCGAGTCTCATTATAGCTTTCTTCAGTGAATACAAAATTATTGTGTAAAATAATTTTAATAAATTTGTGCAAACGATTTTGCTTGCTAAAAACAAAATGTCTTATAAAACTGCGTAAAAAAACTGTCGTTTTAGGCTGACCAATTCACCGTTGATAATAATGCAATTTATCGTTTGTATCCAGGCTTTCCGTTGACTACGAAGAAAATCGCCCGTGCCGGTTCCGCTCTCACTACTGGTCTGTGCAACACATTATGCTATCTATATAATGTATTATTTACCTGTTGATAATTATGCAACGGTTCGTCTCTATCCAGGCTTGACGTTGAGTGCGACAGAGAGCCACCTGCGCCGGTGTCCGCCGTCCCGCTCTCGCTGCCGGTCTGTGTAACACATCATACTATCTATCTGAGGGAGTACAACCGTCAAGTCGAGCAAGGACACATCCTTTTCTCTAACTAACTTGCGGTACTTTTAATCCTCCTATACCTAGGTATCTTCGTTGTGTGTAAAGTTAGAGTACTATATTTTCGGTTAACAACAGTGGAAGCAATAAATAAATTAAGTATTATATATTGATCTTGGATGATACAACAAACGAAAACCAAAATAATTTATTTTTAAATAAGTTTAGACACGACCCTACGCCATACGTTGGCCTTGCCTTTGTCTAACAAACAAGGTATCCTAGGTATATAGATAGAAGGACTATCAGATACTAGCAGCGCTCCGCGGTTTCACCCGCGTAACTCCCGATCCCGTGGGAATATCGGGATAAAAAGTAGCCTATAGCCTTCTTCGATAAATAGACTATCCAACACAAAAATAATTTTACAATTCGAACCAGTAGTTCCTGAGATTAGCGCGTTCAAACAAACAAACAAACAAACAAACTCTTCAGCTTTATAATATTAAGTATAGATAACTCACTGTATACTTCTCAGGTCGGGTGTACCCTTGACACACGACGAGATGTAAGGGCGCGTCAGTGGCGGAGCGCAGCGCGTTCACAGCTTCGTTGTGCGTCGCTCCCAGAAGAGATATTCCGTTCACTTCTAGGAGACGCATGCCCACCTGAAAGAAGGACACTTTTAGAATAGAAAGAATGATGGCATAGCAATACTTGAGTTAATATTATTTCGTGTACTGGGTGTGGATAAGATATAAGCAGTTAAAGTCACGTGTTTTTCATTTTCGCCATCGACATCTGAAATCATTACACAAATAGGAACTTCAAAATCCGAACCTCCTTGCAAACAAGTAATTTTTGTTCAAAGTTTTTCCATTATTCTTTGTGTAAGTAAATTATAAAATATGTAAGTAATGGAAAAATCTGGATGCCTAGGAGCTGCATACACATTACATAAGCAGCGCTATCGATGGAGTCTTATGTTATAGTGGACAGTAATGTAGAAAGTGAGTTACGTAGGTATACCTTCAATCGACCATCCCTTCTAGCTGCACCGCCACTGTTTATTTTCGATATAAAAACTCCTTCGTCGTTAGGATCGTTAGGGTTCCCGCGTTGTCCGTTCAGCCCTCCCTTTATGTGCATCCCTAATTTTTCACCTTCTTGCTTTATAATCGTGAGCTCCTGTGAAACGCAACAACATTTTAGATTGTTTTGATAACTTAAATCAAATATTATTCAATACATACAGGAGAAAATCTACACATCACACCATACAACGAACATGCAAAGCCATTCATGATTAAGATGCCTATAAAATCAAATAAAAAACACATTCACAAATTATAACCTCCTAAGAATTCGGGGCGAAAGTATAAAATCTTGGGAGAGCTGCACTTGCAATATAATAAAAAAGCTATACAAAAGCTTCGGTCTGATCTAAAATGTACGGTATAGAAAGCTCGAAATGACGGAAGACGTCGATAGCTGGGCAGTGGGCACACGGACTTGGGGGGTTGGATTCTGACACAGGTATTTGGTAAAATAACACACATATTCGAGATCGCAGGGTTACGATCAAACTTACAGTTGCCTCAACAATCTCAACTTGAATTCGATCCTGAAAGTGTCGCGGAGCGAAGTCGGCGCGCGCATGTGTGTATGTGTGGAACAAACAACGGTTTCTTTATACATTCAACACACAACGACACATACCAAATTCAACTTCAATTAAGTTTCATACACTAAAAAATATTCGTGACGAGAGATACGTTGGCAGAAAGCGATAGAATTCCCGAAATACTAAATTGCTGTTACCATTGAACAATTTCATGTGCTCAAGCGTTATGCGTATTGATTTTTATACCGCCAAATATCTACTTGTAAGCGACATACTCATTTTATCTACCATCATTTCACATGATGTCTCACCACCAAATCCACAAGTTTTTACTTGCATAACATGCAAAACATTGCATATTTAGCACGCAACTTTAGACACACACTCTTTAAAATATATAGTTAAAAAACCCAAACCATATATTCAAAACATTGCAATCAACATACATTTTTAAGTTTACCTAAATATGTTTTGGCACAGGCATCAGACAAAATTAAAAACAAGGTATTCCGTTGTGGCAAAGTCCCATAATTATGTGTTCGAAAAACCTAGTCCCCAGTTACAAATTGTACTATCATAGTACAAGATAATGTCTTATTTGTGAGGGGTGACTTCACTGACCTGGAATCCTTTTGGCAATGGATCGTGTCTCACTGTAAGTGTAAGAGTCGGTCCCGGCTGGAGTAACAACTGCACGGCGTCTCGATGCGTGGCGCCGACCAATTCGTTACCATTTACTTTTATTAGCCGGTCACCGATGCGGAGCTTGCCGGAACGAGCGGCCACACCACCTGGTACCACCTACAAGCAAAGAGTAACTTACTAATTTTATCGGCTATGCTATGCTTTTGCATCCCTCCATCGGTCATATAAAATAAATATCTAGTTTCTGGTTAAGGTAGCTTTTAAATACGACCCCAAGTCTTTACAACTTCTAGAGTTAAATTTAGAAGTCAGGATTATATTTTTTGGAGTTAGAATTGAGCAATTTCAAACGGGACATAATCTGAAAACCTGTCAACCTCCTGTTTGAAGTCGCTTTAAAATAGACTTAGAAAACTGCTACGTACATGTGAGACAAATATCCCCGGTTCCTTGCCTCCAAACGGCACACAGGAATGATCTGTTCCTCCGATGATGCTAAAACCGAGAGACCCGCTTTCTTTGATCAACGTCACATCCTGAAACAATGATAGAGTAGTTCTTAAACGAAATTAGTTTTAACAAAAATATTTCAAGATATAATTTTACAGATAGTAGCTCTCTATCGGTAAAATTAAAAGATAGTTCTCGTCTTGAAACATCAATAAAACAGACCGACAAACATTTTCTTTACCTTTTGGGGTACCCTATAATAGTACATTACGATATAAGTGTGGTAAATTGATTTTTGCATAGAGGCGGTTTATGACGCGCGAGCGGCAGCGAGCGTGTTATAGAAGCCAAGATGCAAATGTCAATTCCACACGTATATCGTACGACGTTTTTTATCACAGTTGCGAATAAAAGAAAATACTTGAAAAGAAAACAAAATAATAATTAACAAAATATTTGTGATAACTCTATGTTTACATTTTTTTAAGGCAATATTTTTTTGTTAATTATGCTCCGGAAAGGCCAGGCTAAAGACTTTTAACCTATACATCCTCGTGTGACATACATTATTTTTTAGGGTTTTTCTATTTGTTTTTGCGTCGGGGGTTAAGAACAAAATACAATGGTACGGAAAAACAATATATTTAAGTAAAGAAAAAACAAAAAATAAATAACTCAATTTTTAATCGTTTTCTAAGTCATTATCACGTAAAATTTTCGTTCGTAAACCGACTTTAGAGACAACCATTTTTGCTAGCTAAAAACTCTTTGGTACCTACCTTTTCGGGATAACTTTACAGCACTAGTTAACAAATCTAAAACGCACGCGTGCATAATATGTTGGATTATGAGCCTAAAAGCCGTTGAATAAGATCCACTTTATGAGCAACTGTGATAAAAAGAATATTAAATATTGTTTCCAGAGGAATAAATCAATTTTTGTTTGTTTCTTTCGATCATAAATAGGCATGTCATACCAAACCCATAAATTTAAAATTGATTGACTATGTTTGCTATGTTACCTCGCCGCACTGGTAAGTCGAAAGGGCTTCACCTAAACAGAAATTCGTACTTACCTCAGTCTGTCCCATTGAAGTTTTCTAGATGTGATTGATTCTTGTACCGGATCAAAGAGACGAGCACGGGCGTGTCAAATGGAACTTGAAAGAGTTGAATATAATACTCACTTCAGCGATAAGCGGCTGCTGCAGTATATTATCGGTGATGCGCGTGACGGTAGTCTCAGTGAAGGTGGACTTGGTGATGGTCTCGGTGACGCGGCCCTGCTGCCCGCTGGGCGCGGGCGGCAGGATGAGCGGCGCGGCCGCGGGGCGAGCTACTGTCACTCGCACACCCCGCTCGGGCTCGGAGCTTTGTTCTCGTCTTCCTCCGAGGAAGTGCGCCGGTATCATCGCTTGGAACTCCTCGTTCGTGATCGGTCGCGCCGGCTGTACGGTTAACACGTTCACGGGTATCACGTTTGTCAAGTACGAGTGCCTAACGCGATCGAATGTTTTGTTTGGTCGTTAGATATTTATTACGGGGATTTTGAAGTTTAAGTACTTGCTCAACTGTTTGTCTGATAGAGATAGGTAAGTATCTAGTTGGTTGTGACAATATTCAACTGGCCATTGGGTGATAATTAATCTTATATCCAAAAATAAATCTTACAGTTTGCCACAGGACAACACCAATATTTTTGACATTAAAGCTTTTGTGTTTTAGAGTCAAAAATATAAGTGTAAATATTATTCCGCTTTTAGATCCGACTTATGTGCAGATTACGTTTCTAAAGCAAATAATGAACCGGTCTGTGCAAAATAAAATAGTCACTTTAATGATAGGTACTTGTGTTATTTTATCATTTAAAAATTATTGTCCTTTTTCTCACTATTGAAAATTTGAAATATTTAACCATAACGATGAAAACATTCGACCGCGTCTATGACATCATAAACTAGCGCTTTACCGTGTCTAATGGGATAGTAGGGAGGTAGACGAGACTAAATGAAGAATTTGGATACTAATCTAGTGAAGGTTAATATTTGGATTATACCACTTCCAGACACTTATTTTCATCTTTGCACGCTCAATGAGTGTATCGCAAACACATCCATTCGGTCTACCTGATAAGACACAATACCACCAATGCTCTAGTCAATACACTAACTTACTAGTCATTACACTACATGCCGTTCTTTTTGTTATTAACCGACTTCAAATGGGTGGAGGTTCTCAATTCGACTTTAATATGTTTTTTGGCTGTTTTGGTGATGGGTTTTTTCACTAATGCAGCCTTTACATTGATGAATACTATCTCTTATATGTAAAAAGATTTTTCATTACTCATACTCCGAAAGTAGGTCTAAAGATGCCTGAAGAGCGTGTAGAAAGAAAAACTTTCAGCCCAAGGGAAAATCGCTTTCACTGACAGCTGTCATGTTAAATTATAGCTTCGCGCGACTTGTGCAATGTGCTTGTAGCCAGTATCAGTATCATTACGCATTAGGAACTTCAAAAACCTAACCTCCTTGCTTAAGGTAACACCAAAGAATAACAATTATGGCTTCACACGACTCATGCATACTGCCAGAGGTAGTATGGAGTATCTCATTCACTCTCGTTATTATGAATAATTTAATGTATTATTCGTAATGAAAAGCACAGTGTTTACCTCGGGTAAAAGACTCATTAAGTCCCTCGAACTATTAGCGCCCTCTCTGCGCTCGGGCGCCAAACTCGGTCTCGGGACTCAATGAGTGACTTTCACACCTAGGGTAACAATGTACTATTTAAATTCTAGTATGTCAAACATCGTGATATCATTTAATAAATTTAAAGAAACCTAAAGATCTATGGGGGATTTCAATTCTAATTGTTAAGTCGATGTTTGAACTTATCATTATATTTAATTGATTGTGGTGTGTTTCCTGATCTAATTTAATTGAATCAAGTGAATGCATTATAGACCAATATCAGTGCTACTAAGATTAAGTAAAACTTATATTAAACAAACTTAAACATTTTCATGATAAATAATATTTACAGATTGGATTTTGTAACGGGCGTGCCCCACAGATGCGGATTTGAAACATATTTGATGCTTGGGATGGCATATTCTGTGACTTTTCCAAGGCATTTGAATGCGATCAACGTTAAACATTGACCAAAAAACTATACCATTATGTTATTAGAGGCGGCGGCTCCCTGAATCCTATCTTTTATTCCTTGAGCGGTAGGGCCCAAGTGTCGATGTTGAAGGAAAACAGTCCCCCGGATCTTTTATAGCAATGGGGGTTCCTCAAGGGTCCATACTAGGGCCTTTTCTGTTCTTAGTTATTATTAATAACCTAGTTTAACTGGTAGGGGGCAACCAAGGGATGGTATTGTTTGATGACATCCCGTTAGTATTTAAGGTTCGAAAGCATCAGTCAAAGACGATGTGAATAAAACTAGCTCTAAATAGTTTATTGGTTAAATACAGGCAATCGTTTGTAATTGGATCCAAAATTAAACTAATTCGATTCACACTTCCTAATATAAAATGAGTAGTAATATTGTAAAAGTGAATACCGCGGAAATCAAATTAGTCAGTAACACTAAGGTTAAGTGGGGTCCGCATGTGAAAACATTGTCCAAAGGATTTAGTTCTGCGCCATACGATGTTTCAAAAATTCGTGATAAAAATACTAACGGTGGCCTTTTTCTTTCCCCTTTCCCTCTATATAGGGCCGGTCGGCACAACATGTTATACTTTTCCATTCCACTCTAGTCGGTTCACTCTGTCAAGTCCGTGTGCACCGCACTCTCCTTTCCCCTATATCCTCTCTAACGCTATCCTTTCATCCCTTTTTTTGGTAAACTTTTCGCTCTACGACCATTCTGTCTTCACATAACGTCAATCTACTACTATTCAAATTGTCAGTAATGGCCGCCACTTGCATACTTCCTCATACCAGTTTCTAATTCTATCACTTCTTGTAACTCTTTTTCCATCTAATCGCACATCCTGTTGAACTTGATATTCATAATTTTAACAAATCTGAGAAACGTGTTCTTGATTGAATTTATGACTGCATTTGAAGTATATTCAAACGATTTGAGTAAACTATGGTTTTTTTTAAATCTCAGAATAATAAGAGCTTGGCTTGCAAGTGAGTGGGTAATCTAGAAAAAAAAATGTGAAAGGATTCTCAGCTTGAACTTTCTAATAGGCGTCTAAGCATTCTATTTATATTAAGCATAATAAAATAATTTCTGCAGCCATTTTAGTTCGTCTAAATTTTTGTTTCTTAAATATCGATCATTCGGGCAATAGTTATTTACCTGCAAGAACAAAGGGTAGGATTTGGATTTAAAAATGAAAAAAGAAATATATGAAACAAAAGAATGAAATCTAAAATCGATTGAACAGAATAGATACAAAGCGCAAAATAATGAAGCTATCAACGAAAGCGAGATAAGTGCATTGAACCCTTTTGCAATAGTAACTACCTATTGGTCAACAAACTTGCGTACCGAAATATGAGCTCTATACTTCGGGACGTATGTATAGTAGACCTATAGGAGCTATTGCGGGTAAAATGCCTAATTCTGCTTTCGATTAATCTACGGATGGTGAAGGCGTCGCATGGTGGAAGCTGAGACGTACAAGCACGTGAACGTGTTAACCGGTTACCATCACCAATATCCTGCTGCTTTGGGGTATTTACACTAGCCAAATTCGATTCATACTCATTCCACTAGAAATAACTGATATTATCTATGGTTTGGAAGCTAAAAACATCTTTTTACGTTTAGATTCCTTCATTTGTTATAAATCGAATTTAACTTAGGTGTTGAGTATTTACGTGGTATCTTACCTGTATATCTTCAAAAACATCGTCTGTCGATCCGTGCGTGTTGCTGGTTATGGGCGTGCTGCTGTTAGGTGATGGTTTTGTTGCCTGCAGTCAACATTTTCATAGTTTAGTTGGATATGCAGTGTGATCATATAGGGCAAAATAAAGTGGGTTTAGAACGGTAATTTTTTGTATTGCGAAGGATGAATTTCAACGAAGGAATGCTATTCATATGCAATTTTTATTCTTAAACTGACATTTACAGGTAACAAAACATTAACAGTTGCGACGGCAAATTTTAATAAAGTTAAGTTAGCAGTCACATTACATAAAATATAATGGATGTTTACCAAAAATATATAAATATCCAATCAACTATTCCTATTAGATTAAGACCAACTTAACTTGTGAAATTTGTGAACACTTAGAAAAATGAAATCTAATCATGACTTGATTTTAATGTAAGTTAGTGCAAAACATTAAATTTGAACTTCTTTGACCCGTGAAAACTAAAAGGTGCAGGCAAAAAGTTGAAGATGTGATTGCATTCAATAAATGTATGTGTGGGATAGATAGATAGTAGTGCCACAAATCACCTGTCCATTTGTTTGACTAAGTTTTCTAGGTGCAGGTTGTGGGGGGACCGTCCGTGCTGTGGCCGTCTTCGGGAGTGTGTGTACGTGCGTGCTGACAACCGGTGCGTGTGTGTGCGTGACCGGTGACGTCACGCCCACGTGTCCCGTCGACTTGGCCGCGCTTAAGTTTTGGATACTCGTCTTGTGTTCTCTCACTTCGTCTGATGTTGACTTCGGACGTGGAAGCAGCTCGCCTAATGTTCAACAAACCATTTAGTTTGCGTTATTGATAAGTTATCTTGAGAGAAATAGATCTATCGAATAGATATCATTAGATCAGATAGGGCAAGTGTCTATTATCTAACTATTTTTTCCAGTTACATGAAACATACTAAAAATTCCATGATAAATGCGTAACTGAATGAGTTATTTCATTATTTAATTTTCATAGTAAACTGCAATCAACAAATGAATGAAAGTAGATCAACAAGTAGCTGTAGATATATGCATAGCTATGTTAAATCTGTAGTACATACCTTCCTGAGTGATGGTCCGTTGCAGCACGAGCCTTACGAATCTCTCGTGACCCGTTAGAAGGGCAACTGCCGCTTCGTGAGGCGCGTTCTCCATATCGACACCGTTTATCTGCAAAACGTTAACATTTAACACGAACTAAGTATATAATCACGTTGGTTACTTTCCTAACCCCGATCTTGAACGAGATGTTATTGTAAATAAAATTAGGAGTTGTTGGAAGCGATTTCACATCGCTCGCTTCGATTTACGACTTGAAAGGCAAATCAATCTATTTACATAATATGTAAATTCTCGTGTCGCGGTGTTAGTTACCAATCTCCACCTTAACAGCTGAACCAATTAGTATGATTTTTTTGGATTTATTCGTTCGGTCTGAAAATCGAACAATATCTATTTTTTTTATATGGCAAAACAATGTTTGCCGGGGCAGCTAGTAATAATATATTAATTAACTCTGTTCTCAAATAAGATTTCCTCCATATCTTAGTCGCGCACTAAATAAATTTTCTTGAGATCGGGAGGTACCCGGTTTTGATAGTTGGACCACGGGTCAAACTAGTTGGGAGGAATAGTTGGACCACCATCCGCACTCGGGTTAACTTGCGGTAGGTGCTTAAGTTGACGATAAAAAGCAGGTCTAATAGCTCAAGAGTACGTTAAATAATGTGACAACTTGAAGCAGTAGAACGTAGGAGTATTAAGTTGTTCAAAGTTACCGATACGAGTTGGTCTCCAAGTAGCATCTTGCCATCCTTAGCAGCCGCTCCTTGTGGTGATATCCTAGAGATGTATATAGCGTCACTATCTTCTCTGTACGGTGGGGAACCCTTCCCACCTGCTATGCTGAACCCGAGTCCCGCTCCATCGCGGATCAGCGTCGTATGAACTAGGACCTTTTGTTGGTAAACTGGAATTATGAAAAAGAAGAAAATTAACTAGGTACTACAGTTGCCTTTACTGCCATCAAAATGTCATGAAATACTTTGTTGGTAAACTGGAATTATGAAAAAAAAAGAAAATTAACTAGGTACTACAGTTGCCTTTACTGCCATCAAAATGTCATGAAATACAATTATAGATGTGATAACGGGTACAATTTTAAAGGTTTTCAGGCCAAGATATTAAACCATTTGTGTTTTCAAGTAGCGTGCGAATCTCGTTTCCTCTTGTTAAGCTAGATACGTCTAACAGCTATAAGATATGATATATCGAGGTTGAAAAAAAAGACTGAAATTTTATCCAACTAATATTATAAATGTGAAAGTTTGTATGTTGGTATGTTTGTTCCTCTTTCACGCGAAAAGTACTAGAGCGATTGCAATGAAACTCGGTATTTAGATAGCTAGAAACCAGAATTAACACAGGATCTCGTTATCTCTATGGGATCAGGACTTACGTGGGTGAAAACGTAGGGCGCAGCAAGTATAAAATAATTGCGCGACTATGATGCGTTCCTTACCTATTACATAGCTTAAATATATAAGTTTGTTTTGAAATACAATTCGTGGAGTTTGCTACACTTATTTGGAGCCGGAAATTAATCATTAGATGCGACAACAGACCGAGATAAATAAGTACTTGGACATATACTTTTAATTTGAGATAACCTTGTCCCTCCTTAGTATTATCATATTATACTCATGTGGGGGGCAGTTGCTATCTACGATAAACTAAAAACTGTAAAAAACCCACGCCGCATCCCAAAATGAATGTAATCAGGCGTTATAATATCCGTAACTGGCATCGGTCAATACGCGAGTCCAGATAGATAGTCTAAAACAACATTTAAACTATAAGTACCTTTTATATAACTGGCCTCTCGGGTTGACATATTCACTATTTTACTACTGCGTTCAACCATCCAAGGCTTTTGACATGTTTTGTAACCAATATTGCGCAACATCGTAATAAAAGTAAATACAGCTCCATCATAAACCGTTGCATAAAGTGCTGCAACTTGGTACAATAAAATACTCTGAAAACGACTCTGTCGACTATGTGTCAATTTAGGGTTCGGTACCGAAAGGGTAAAACGACACCCTTTTACCAACACTCCACTGTCCGTCCGTCTGTCTGTCTATCACCAGAATAACTATACAGTACAATTTTTCAAATGTATTTCTGTTGCCGCTATTACAACAAATATTAAAACTTAAATTTAGTATTTAAAAAAGCCCCCGACTTTTATCCCTTACGCCCCATAACTTTTGAACGGCTGTACCGATTTTGATCAAACAACGAATTAGTCTGGTGAATTAGTCGGGAGTGTTCTTAGAACACTCCCGACTAATTCACCTTTCAAACAAAAGAAACAAAATCAAAATCGGTCCATCCGTGTGGGAGCTACAATGCCACAGACAGACACACACACACACAGACACGTCAAACTTATAACACCCCGTCGTTTTTGCGTCGGGGGTTAAAAAACAGAATATGATGGTACGGAACCCTACGTGTGAGAATCAGACTCGCACTTGGCTGGTTTTTACTCCTGACTGTCTATATGCGCTAGCCTAAATATCATTTATGTAAATCAAAAGTTTCTAATATAAAAATAAATAAATATTGCAGGATATTCCATACATCGCCATCTAGCCCCAAGCTAAGTAACTAGACTTGTGTTATGGGTGCTAGACAACGTATCGTTACCTGGTGGCACATAAGGCGTGACAGTGGGCGGAGGCGAAGCCTGTAGCCGTCGATAGTCAACCGGCGCCGCGGCGGTCGGTGAGGGAGAACTCGCCCT
This sequence comes from Idaea straminata, assembly GCA_951213275.1. NCBI lineage: Eukaryota > Metazoa > Arthropoda > Insecta > Lepidoptera > Geometridae > Idaea > Idaea straminata. The sequence continues at coordinate 7,685,966 of OX577857.1, read as the reverse complement.
ATTTTGAACTACCGTCTCTTTGTAACTCGGCTCGAATTCCTGCGCGTATTGGTTGCCGATGATTAGGGGTTTCGCAGGTGTTATGCTACGGCCAGTTAGTATCTGTAGGACAAAGCATAAATAAATAAATATTTTAGAACATTTTACACATCGCCAACTAGCCCCAAGCTAAGTAACTAGACTTGTGTTATGGGTGCTAGACAACGGATTTACTACTTATATACTTTTTCTTTTGGGAAATATATACTTATAAACAATAGGAATCGCAATGGGAATCGAACCCCAACCTTCTCAAGCGGGTGTTCGCCCGACGCGACACAGAGGTCGTAAAATATATGAATGGAATTATGACACGTCATCGTAAAAGAACAGCAGGACTGCAAATGAATGGAACTTGTCTTTGTCGAAACGACGAGGAAAAAACTCTTCTCCATCCTAAGGTTGCCTGAAAGAGTTAGTGATAGAAAGAGATAGAGATCGCCTTTTTTAACATGTTTATACCAGGATTATTGGAACGAAGTTCCTTATGGCGCGTTGCGAAAGGGGGCTAGACGGAAAAAATTAAGATCAAAAGTTGTAACGACATATTTTGATTTTATTAGAATTCCTACTAATTAATCGAAAGAAACTTCGTTCCATCCGGGTGTCCCTTCACCTTTCAAGTATTTTTTTTATAATGTTATTTTTGTTTGCGTGGTACTATAAACCTTTCTAGCTTTATATCTATTTATAACTTTATACAGACTACACAATTCAATTGAAATGTTTTTGTTACAATCAATTAAATAGTCATTTAATATATTGCACATATATTTTTATTGAAACCAATAATATATTGTAGATAATTAATAATTTATTTTATGCCAAATATTTATTGCAAAATTTAAATATGAAAGTAATACCTGTCCATTTTCTAACGTAGAAACTGTGTCAGTAGTACTTGAGACGGAATGATGGCTCGCACCGCTCGGTGCTCGACTGTGTGTTCTGAAACGAATCCATAAAAGTTGAGTAAATAAATATTGCACGACATTCCACACATCGCCATCTAGCCCCAAGCTAAGAAACTAGACCTGTGTTATGGGTGCTAGACAACGGATTTACTTTTCTTTTGTAAATATATACTTATAATTAATATAACCAGATTACAAACTAATAACTAATATACTATATAAATACTTGTCTGAGGCGGGAATCGAACCCGCAACCCTGTGCTTGGCAGTCCGGCATGGTGACCATTGTGCCAACTTGGTCGTAAATAAATGCAAAAGCTAACTATAGCTTTTAGACCTAGATACAGGAAAACTTAGCATTGCATTGCAGCAGTTTTCCTGTATCTAGGTTTCAATTTATACAATGCATAAGACGGACCTTAGAATCGCACGAGAATATCGCATGATATCCTTCAAGGCGGCTACTCTTTAACCGTAACCCTACCAACACCTTAGGTACGCGCACAGGAAGTGAGACGGGCTCCACTAAGCCAAGAACTTATGACAATGTATCGTGAGTGGCGCAATCTTGCCAAATTATGAGGCTCAGCTCCAACAAGCATGAAACAATCACCTTCCTATTAACTCAGGTGCTCCTCGGACACGTTATTTCGGTATGCACAGTCGGCAAGAAAAGTGCAGACCGTAGAGTTCAGAATTTGCAGTTATTGGATTGTATTGATGTTGAACTTCAAGTCAAGCTGGACTTAGTCCTACCCGAGTTGAAAACATTCTAATAATTATGCAGAGCTGATTTCAGTTTTGTATCCACTATGTTATTAAGATTTTATGTTAAAGGAGTTTGTTTATAGTTAAAAATAAACGTTTTTCTTTCTTTGTAACGGTAATATTGGAGGTCGACGAAGAGTCTACACTTTTATTGCTTGATTGTACCACCATCGAATCAGCTGGGAGGTAACGGCAATTTGTTATCACTGTGGAAGGACAGAGAACTCCGCCCAACACACGGTTGAGTGCCCAGCGGATTGGAGTAGACCTCGACGTGTGTTGGCAGTCATGCTGAGAGACAAGACGAGGTGTGGATAGTTATGATCACCTTTCGTGATACCGTGAACCGTAAAGCTCCAAATGGAGAAACACAACCCGCTATCACTCCCGAAGCGGCGTGACAGCTAGCGGATTCGGTGAAGATTTTCTCTTCGATAAAAAAGGCGATTCAATTCATACTCATTCAATCAATAAAAAAATTAAGTAAACATAACATACTTGCCTTAAATTATATCAGATTATTTTTATCTATTATTAAATATTGTATCGATGTTTTTTTTAAATTACCTGGTAGAGTTTGGCGTATCTCTAGTAACAACGAGATGGAGAGTCTGTCCGCTTGCTTTAAGCACCTCAACAGCATAATAATGGTCGACGTCCACCACTGAAGTACCGTTTACTGACAGCACCTTATCGCCAACCTAATAAATGATAAATAATAAAAAGGGTTTTAATTATAATTGGTTCCTAAAGACAAAACATATCAGGGAGCGTGTTAGCCGATATTCTGGCTCGGAAAAGGCAGAAAAGGTAACTCACACATGTTTGAAGTGATAATTTTATTTGAGAACTATAAGTTGCACAAGAATTGTAGCAAATTTTGCCTACATTAAAAATGTTTTGATTAACTTTCCCGTTTAATTAACTTTTTAGAAGTGTAATATAAAGTAATCATTTTAGACATTTTTTAAACAGCGTCCTGTGCGCTACAAGGTACCAAACCTTGTAGCACCAAAACTAAAGTGAAGTGGCAAATGGGATTTCCTCTCTTGAATGTCTAAGTGCCAATCCATATTTGAGCTGAACAACCTATTCCAGAAAATCATTCTTCCATATACTGTAAACTCTTATCCCAAAAAGGTATTTAATACTCCTAAAAATCTAATAAAACGCTACCTATCATCGTTGTTAGTTTGAGGAACCGGGGAATATTAATGGGGATAACTTACTCTAAGTCCAGCCATATACGCAGGTCCATTAGGAGTAACCCTGGATATGAAGATGCCGTCATCGTCTCCAACGTACGGCGTAGATCCCCTTCCTCCGGCTATGCTGAGTCCAAGACCACCAGCTGCTCGTGCTATACGAACTTCGATGCATCGCTGGTCGTTTACAACTCGCGCTTCGCTTCCTGTTACCGACTCACCTATAACAATAAGAAAATAGCTCTTAACGAGTCCCAATATGATCTCAAGCATTTTCAGAATACCTTTTTGGTGTGAAAATGGATGACGCGGTTAGGCGTGACGTTTCTAGCTAAGTGAGTTATTTAGGGACCGCTGTGTAGCAGTCTGCCTGTGGGTTATGATAGGTCTCATCATCTATACTATATTATAAAGCTGAAGAGTTTGTTTGTTTGTTTGTTTGAACGCGTTAATCTCAGGAACTACTGGTTCGAATTGAAAAAATCTTTTGGGTCGGATAGTCCATTTATCGAGGAAGTCTATAGGCTACTTTTTATCCCGAAATTCCCACGGGATCAGGAGTTACGGGGGTGAAACCGCGGAGCGCTGCTAGTAAGAAATACGACTTGACTAAAACCGCATTTTTCTGTAAATAGTTTTAAAATATAACTTATTTCTACATCTTCTTAAGACTAAATTAAAACGCAGATGCTATTCGAACATTAATATTTTATTGAGTTTGTAGTAATTATCGAAAACTATGACAATTTAAACTTTTCGATTATACTAATTTCCTCAATAATATCAATACCGAAAAGGCCAAAGATTTATCAACTTTTAGGTGCGGCTTTATCATGTAAACATGTAAACAAATCATTATATCAAAATTTATACCAACATATGTAAAATAAGGCAGGTAAGTAGTTAATTTATCAAGGTTTCGTTCGATAAACATGCTTGCTTATGTACCTACTTATCATTGTCATTGAAAATACACTTACCTACATTTAATTATATCATTCAGATAAAATGAAGACCGTATAACGACTGTGGTTAATTATGTCATAATGCATTCCATTGCTTACGTAAGTATCGTATAGATTAACAAATAACTTTAAGGTCGAGTATACTCGTACGCAGCAGGTACCTACATCATACAAACAAATGCTAATTTTGTAACAATAGAAGGCAATAAAAATGAATAAAGGTCACAAGGATGCAGTGACAAATCAAGTTAATTGATGGATGACTAAGTCGTACATCAATTTTAAAGGCATGCCGTGCACCGTATATTATGAAAGCAAACGGGACTACGAGATTTGCAGCAACTAATTGACGGTGGGCGTCGCGCGTCGTAAACCCGACACTGCAATAATAACTTTACTACTGACCGTATTCGAACATCACGAACACTGCACTACAAATGCAACGTGTGAGCAAGGTCGTCCGTTACTGCTATCTATGACCGAGATCGTTAAAGTTCATTATCACAACACGACATTTGCTTATATTATAATGCCATTTGATTTGACTTAAAGGAAAGTCTGACATTCACACAGTAAACTCAGTCCTTACTTTTTGCATTCGAAACACGACATAAAACATTGAAAAAGAAAGAATTGAATACGATGATCCGTTTGTACGCGAATGAATTTTTAACATCGACAAATAATACAAAACCGAAATAGAATAACAAATGATCGTGCAAAGTCCGGCGTTCGCACAATCAACATGCCGAAATGAATGGACTGTAGAGAAATCATGATCCCGAATAATTTGTTTCATGTCCTGTTTTGTGGACTACAATAGCCAATCAGACCTCTTACTTTCACCCCCGGATAACCTTAATAGAAATACCAACGAGCTTTGTTACTTCAATTGTACATTGTGATTCGTAGGTCAGTGGGATTCGTAGGTCTTGTCTTTTATAGTAGTCACAATCTTATTGGAAAATAGTATTTTCGTGAAACAATGTTAATTTAGTTCAATCAATCTGATTGTAACTAATACAACGGACAAGTGAAAGAAAGTAAGATGTTTATGGGATATGTAGTTATTTCACCATTTGTCTAGTGGCTGTTGAATAGCCGTGTGACAAATTGATTCTCGAAGATCTATCGAGTACCTTCTCATGGGTAATCGCGATTTCATCATAATTATGTATCAATGATAGATAATGTGACAATTAATCTACAGTGAGCATACATTGTGTTTAAGAGTAACAACATTACCGTGTGATGTATGGAATCTCTATTAGAAATTGAATTTACTATAAGAAATAGCGGTAGCCAGAATAGCTGCTGTAAAAGTAGATTAAAGAGGTAATTTGATGAATTATGGCCTGTAATGAGTGTTAATGTTTAGAGGCAATTGTGCCATTACCGCTAGCAATGGCGCCAGCTACCGAGAGCGGTGCGAGGCACGCGGTAATGCCTCCGTCGTATTTGCACTCTGGATATAGTTGACTTCATACATTAATCATACACGTTTTTGACCCACATAATATGTAAGTTATGTAAGTTTAACTGTACTAAATTAAAGATTTATTATACTTAGGTACATTATAAGAGTTACAGAGATAAATTTTAATACAACCAGATAATCGAAGACCGGTTTTGGTTTGTTTTGATGGCATTCAAATTCATAAATCTGTAAAGCGACAGGCTCAAAATCAATAGCGAGCTATTTTTAGCGATGAGTGAACCACAAAGGTTAAGCAAATTGATAAAGGTAGAGGGAATTTCGGCCGCGGGCCCGCGAGCCTACCTATTAGTAAGATTCGGAGCCTTGGTTCACTATTACGCAGTTACGAAACAGAAGTATCCACAATACAAGTGTTACTTAAATGTCTGTCCAAATTCATAAGTGATGACGGCATACATGATGTGTCGTAGATTCACCTTTGATTTTGTTTATCTGTAGGTGCAGTACCTATTTGCTTGTGGATTAAAATCCGGTGGAGACAGAAAAACGTCTTGCTTAACCAATGTTTATCTTTATCTATTCAGGAGTTTAAATATGAAATCAATTTATATCTGTCAAAATCTATTCGAACGTTTTAACTGGTACAAGTTGAACACTAAGCAATTTGCTACAGGTACTCGCGAGGTACAATTCTGTTCATCACTAAGAAAAGATCTTCGTTAGATTCTTACTAAATTTTTATGGAATCAATTTGAAAAGACTACCTATTAAACAAAAATATAATCATGGAAAACAGACTACAACAGCGGAAATATCGCATAACACAAAAAAGAGGGTATTAGACTAAAGAATTATACACATCAGCAACAAATCATGTGACTAACACGAGCGTTAAGAACACTATAAAGGCAAGGAAAATACATTGTATTTAGTGATCGATGATCGGAATTCATTATGACTAAGGATCGACTTTATCAAAACAACTATCTATCTAACTTTAATAATTCAATCGCCGGACGTTGTCCCGCAAAAACTAGGAAATAGCTAGACAGATTTTGAAATTAATTATCTGTGTGTCTGAGAGGATGGATATATGCTTTAGATGTATAATGACTTACCTATAGAGATAAAACAATGTGAAACGGTTAATAAATATAAAAACAAACTTAGAGAATATATTATAGATAAGATATTTTGATAAATGATCTCCGAAAGTTCCGAAACTAACCTAATTATAAGTACTGACTAATACTCATTGTAAGTGGACTTATGTCTTTTATGAGTAAATAAAATTCTACCTATAGATTCACAATGGACCCGTTAGCTGGTGTTTCATGATCAAGTATGTCAGGTCAGCTAGTAATAAATAAGTTATTGCGTTAAAAAATAAATCCAGAAAACATCTTTAGGTAACATTTACTAATTAAAATAAGGGACGAAAGTGATAGTAACCTGTCCTGCAAAAAGAAGGAAATAGCTAAACCGATTTTGAAATTAAATATCTGTGTTTGAATGGATTGATAGATGATTAAGATTCATAATGGAGCCGTTAGCTGATATTTCAAGAAAACGGTCGTGGGGTCAGCGGTTAATAAATAAGTTAATGCGTTAAAAATGAATACAGAAAATCTCTTTAGTTAATCATTTTCTAATTAAAGTACGAAACATTTTAAGAATAGAAGAAAAATTAAGCAATAAGTATTGATATTATTTAGTTTTCTAAAATATACTTAAATTAATTTACCCACTACAGTTATCGAATACCGCAGTGATTAGGAAGAGGAAATTGCACTTACGCTTTTTCCTTCTTATCACACCCATTTCCTTGACACAAACTAGCCGCCGCGCCGTCTATTTCTCGAATAGAGGGTTATATTTCCGTAACAGGAGGTCTATCTACCGGCTTCAGCTACGATACTATCACGATGTATGTTTATATCGAACGTAACGTCAATCGAGCCGATACTAAAGCCGGCTCTATTCTTATTGCATTCCCATTAGGTCATTGTCCAATCACATTTACAAATAGTTACATAAACAAGGTATTGATTTGAGTAGTTTGAAAGGGCATAGCCGTTTAAAGGATTTTTCTAACAAAACAAAAATAATGAGTTTGTGCCGCGAGTGTATGCGCGCGCAGCCCGAGGCGCATTCGACAACGGAATGCGCCAACCACCATGAGATCTGGCGGAGGCTGCGGCGCCCGCGCCCGCGACCTCTCCAACAGATTAAAAATAGAAAGTCACAACCAGAGCCGCACTTTACTCCTTTTATTTTACCCTTGCACGTTACCTATTATCTATGCGGAATGCTGATAGATCGTTTAAAGCTTCATTTGTTTACTGACACTTTCGTTTCTTCGTGAGTATGTACTTACGTAGTTAATAACTGACAACATGAAAAGTAAATTGTTGCGAAGACAATTTAATTATTAAGATATTACCTCTACATCTAGCTATTATCTCCGCACCAAACTTCATCGCATAATCTTTTAGTAGGTTTTGTGTGATTCAACAAAAATATTTTACGGACAAAATTAAATATAAATTAAAATATTTTACGCTCGTGGGAATTCTATTAAAAAAAAAATAAGAGTTTGACAACTTGACATCCTTGCTAATATCTTTTCAATACCAAGGAACTTCTTTTACATTGACTAATCGGGTGGCCCGGCCGGCGGCGGCAACGGCGATTTGAAGGTAATACGAGAAGGTTTTGAACCCCAAATTTTTTTTTTTGAATATATTTGTAACTCTTTTCGTAATAAAAAAACTAATAAGAATTAAAAATAAATAAAGCTATAAAGCCGTCCCGAGCTTACAATCTGTATAAGAATTATCCAAATCGGCCCAGAAGTTTTGAAGATTAGTGGCTTCAAACATCCCTATCGGCGAGCAGTCCAAAGGCGAAACGACAGTCGGAGAACGCTGGTACTATCCCATACTTCACCTCTTTGTAATATTAGTCTATATGTATATTTGAACATTACTTATGGCTCAAAAGTGAAAAGTTACAGGTAACGAACGCGCATAACGTACCTAGTTATATGCCTGCTTCATATTAATTGAACTTAAGGTGAAAACAAGAAAACTGCACAAAACTATCCGGGATACAGCTTTCAGAACGATAGCATACATAATTATACAGAACTTGAAAGCACTTAACTTTCGAAGGGCTATCCCTACCGGTGATCTACATCCAGCAAGCAAGGTAGAGTTCGTCACACTTTATATTTGTTTTTAATATATGCAAACATGCCAATCAGATACAGCACGCGTCATAATTCAATCGTAAAGATATACTTATTTGAATATGCATAAAACCAGTTGTTGAAAGGACGATTTTCTCTCAAAATGTTTATTCCTACCATTCGGGTAACGGTCACCCCGATGACATAGCTCGTTGAGAATTTGATGCGATTTTCACGTAGGTGGATGTGACACAAAAACTTATATACCTAGAATGCAGTTTTGGCTTTCTAGAATCATCGCTTGATATTGAAATATATTGACGATCCAGTTAGCACAATGGTTACCACGCCGGACTGCCAAACACAGGGTTGCGGGTTCGATTCCCGCCTCAGACAAATATTTAAGCTTAAATATTTGTCTGTGGTCTGGTTGTTTCTATGTATTATAAGTATACATTTACAAAAAAAAAGTATTTATGTATATCCGTTGCCTAGCACCCATAACACAAGTCTAGTTACTTAACTTGGGGCTAGATGGCGATGTGTGGAATGTCTTGTCATATTTATTTATTTTATTTTATATTTCTATTCAATTTTGCTTTATGAGACAATATGCTACAGCTATTTTGCCTGAATACATCTGTATCTATCTAACATTAATATTCCAATGCATTTTAGGAAAACTATCAATTTCCTCTATTAGGCATTTGTAAGGAGTCATAAGTTACCGTTCAGAGTGGAAAAATTAATGTTCATCTAGATAAAGATAGTTGAATAAATTATTATTAATAGAGGGATCGTGTTTGCAGGGTATCGTGTTGTCGATTCGCTTCAATAATTCATTTCACAGGTTCACTTTCGAGATCGGAGCCCGCAGCACGGATGTTAACCGCAATTCACATTTTCCTACGCTGATTGTATGTGTCAATTTCTGTGTTAAGCCAACCAACAGCTTTCCAAATGCAAAGGGTGAAACTCTACTTAAGACATTAATCCTATTACACACGTCTTGATTCAGACAGATGCAGCTGAAATAAATTACAGAGAACCGAGGTGAACCTTCATTTAAATTATACGCTTGAGATATGGTCTCTTACCGATCAGATAATCTCTATTACATATACAAACTAGCTTTTGCCCGCGATTTCGTCCGCGTAGAAGTCGAAAATGGACCAAGGAATCACATTGTCCCATACAAACTTTGCCCCCCTTTTTCACCCCCTTAGGGGTAGAATTTCGGAAAATCCTTCTTACCTTATCGGATGCCTACGTCACACAAATAACACACCCTCCAAGTTTCAAGTTTAGGGTTTAGGCTGTGCGTTGAACCGTCAGTCAGTCAGTCATTCAGGACAAAGGATTTTATATATGTCAGTATAGATAACGGTTTAGTGAATTTCTAGACTGAGGAAGTTAAAACAAAAACTCTACCTAAGTTTATTAAAAAACTAGATCACTAGAACTGATTATATTATCAAGGACTTTCACAATAATAAGCAAGAGGCGGATGCACGAAGATTGATAATGCAAAACAAAAACGTGATTGCAGCATACTAAAGTAATTACTGCTATAGAGAAAGGTGTTTTTATCTAATGTAATAATAACAGTACCTTTATTACAAACTATGACATTTATGTATTGGATTTGGAAAGTACTAGTGGTGTCTGGTAATTTACGTTCGCATAACGTGACTTACCAACAAGACTATCAGCATAAACATTTTTGTTTATTGCTCGGTGATTACCGTAATTACCATTACTGCACTAGGTTTTAGTGACTTTTAACCTTTTATTTCAATAGTCAACAAGCTATATGGAATCCAAAATGTATAAAATCATTTGCATCGGATATTGAACACAAGCAGCGCTCCGCGGTTTCACCCGCGTAACTCCCTATGCCGTAGGAATATCGGGATAAAAAGTAGCCTATAGCCTTCCTCGATAAGTGGACTATCCAACACAAAAAGAATTTTTCAATTTTTCAATTCAAGATTAGCGCGTTCAAACAAACAAACTCTTCAGCTTTATAATATTAGTATAGATAGGTAACCTAAAAATACCTATCGATTCGAAATGTCATTTCCGATGGAGCTTTATACTCGTCTCAAACAATCTTGTTTCAATATAAAATGACAAAATACAATTTGTCTCCGCGAATGGGTTTTAATACGAAAGGGGTTATTCTAGACGTCTAGGCAAACAAATTTTGTTCAAGAACTTTTGGAAATTCGAACATTTCGTTCGAAGTTTTTGTAACTTCCGCTTTATCCTAGAAATTAAAAAAAAAATCAAGCGAAGGGGTTTTAATACGAAAGGGGGTTTACGGTTCTAGACGTCTAGGCGAACAACTTTGGTTCTACGACTTTTGGAAATTCAAACCTTTCGTTCGAAATTTTTATATGAAACATCTGATTTTCAAGTAAAAATTCCTTCAGAATAATCGAAAAAAGATCGAATTTCCAAAAGTCGTAGAACAAAAGTTGTTCGCCTAGTCGTCTAGAACAACCTCCTTTCGTATTAAAACCCCTTCGCTTAAACTCATTGTATATAAAGCGATGAAAGCATATTGAAGTCAACTAAAGTTCTATTACATGATAAAAATGTTACGCAAACTTTAAATTAGACTAGCTATTTCCTGCGATTTCGTTCATGGTTTTTTTTAATTTTATATGTACTAGCTGTTGCCGGCAACTTCGAATGCTACCATGTTTGTTTGAAACGCGTTATTATCAACTTCAAAAACCATATTAGCAAAAACACTTTAGTACAATATTACAGGATAACTTTTTTCAGAATGTTTATAACGCTTAGTGACTGTAAATATTATACTCCTTTATCTATACTAATATTATAAAGCTGAAGAGTTTGTTTGTTTGAACGCGCTAATCTCAGGAACTACTGGTTCGAATTTAAAAAATCTTTTAGCGTTGGATAGTCCATTTATCGAGGAAGGCTATAGGCTACTTTTTATCCCGAAATTCCCACGGGATCAGGGGGTGAAACCGCGGAGCGCTGCTAGTAATAAAATATAAAGACTTGGCAACCGCACAGCTCTAATAAAGGTCTGCTGCGTGGGAATACTTTCTCTAATCGGAAATAAATTGATATTAGGTAAATAAGTAATAACTTAATAACGTTGCGTTGCTATTGCCAAGTCACTGTAATTTATTATAGAAATAAAGATGTGTAATATTTACAGTCACTAAACGTTCGTACGAAACTTGTTAGGATAATTTATTAAAAAAATGGTTGTCTGTTAAGTCAGTTTACGGACGATATATTTACGTGATAACGTCATAAGAAGACGATAAAAAAATTGGATTTTTTTGTTTTTCCTATAATAATAATATAATAATAATAAATATTGCAGGACATTCCACACATTGCCATCTAGCCCCAAGCTAAGTAACTACACTTGTGTTATGGGTGCTAGACAACGGATATACTTTTCTTTTGTAAATATATACTTATAATACATAGAAACAACCAGACCACAGACAAATATCTAAGCATAAATACTTGTCTGAGGCGGGAATCGAACCCGCAACCCTGTGTTTGGCAGTCCGGCGTAGAGACCATTGTGCCAACATTTTTTTGCCTTTATATAAGTCTTCTATTCGTCACTCATCACTATAACACAAGCCCAAATGAGCGATATTATTATTAAATACGGACGATAATTTTACGAAACATTGGTTGCTATGGAACGTGAGCGGAACGTGATGATGTCACACTTTTTTGTGAATGTTGCCAGTGTAGACGTTATTACGTCCAAAGTAAGTTTAGATTATAGATAGATGTAGGTACCTCATTTTCTCTTCGTCCGTAATAAGTTACTTAATATCAAGCATAACAAATTGTTAACTGTACAGCCATGATTATTTTTATCAAGATACAATAGTGCATGGCTCGTGGATGGTAATCAAATTGAAATAATTGAATCAAATTACATTCCGAGACGTTCAGTACGAAAATTAATTTGAAAACTTTCTCTTGAAAATGGAAGATGTAATGGGATTAATCTTGTGAAAAACTATTTACTAATAGTACTTACTATAATCTAAGGAACGGGAAAATAAATTGATTTAACAAAAGCTTCAAATTAGATAATGAGAGCCTTAGGGGTTTTACAGCACAGTTTATATTTTTACATTCTACTTTAACTATTCACTCTTTCGATATACGTTAATTGTTAAAATTTGGGTAGTTAAATTTGGCTTCAAAGATTGATTCATTAATTAAAGTACAATACGAAGCTTAAATGAAAAAGAAAGTTCAGCTAAAATACTGAACACTAATAATAAATAAGCTTGTCTTAAATCGTGAAGAGAAAGCATTTAACATTTCGCTCGCAAAGGTGAAAAGCATAAAATCCTTACTTGCTTTGAATTTGAACTCCATAATAGAGAACATGATGCCACGTACTGCTGACTTTGTCACAGCCATTTTTCGTCAACGTTTATAATTAATAACGTCTAAAATTAATATAAAAAGGCATTAAAAAGGTGAGTATGTATTATCAAGGCTTGTGAGGTACTGTGATACACGAGGCACCTGAAGGCCCGGTTCATTTGAGCGCACCAGTTAACGCGGGGGAGAGTGCTGTGCTGCTGCTATTGTTGTCCGTCCCTACGGAGGATAGCTTGACACAGATGTCCTATTTACGCACACACGTATAACTATGTGCCAAATTAATTATATACGTGTGGATGACACTTTCAGTTAAGATCACCGGCAAAAGACTATGGTTGTTTTAAAATTAATATGCTAAAAATACAAGTACAAAAAATATTTATATATAAAATAAAAATTCTAGGATAAAGCGGAAGTTATTGTGATTTACTGTTTGTTGATTCACTATATTCAAAGTGACTTTCTAAAGGGAATTTATCTTCAAACTTAGTTAAAGTCTACTTTTAATATAACTGTATCATTTTCTAGCTGCTCTCGCTGATTGTTTACGGTCGTACGCCTAGCAAAGGCTCGAGTGCCTTTACGAGGTTCGGAAGGCATATTGCTACTACCTGCTATCTCTGGTAACAGTTGTAAGGTTTAGTTATCTAAAAACTGTAACAATAGGTAAACCTCACCACCATACGAAAGAGAAGAAGTAAAAGAAGACGTACTCACAGAGACAACAATAATAGAAGAGTTTGAATATTTGTATAAAATACGTACCGTATCCATGTATGGTAGCAAAGTCGCTGATACGCACACGTCTTGCCGGAAGCGTGTAATGATTCCTTTCGTAAGGATCGTCTCTTTGTTCATAATGATTGGTATAACGAGGCAAGGTTCCGTGTAATCGAATCGAAGGATCTTTGTATACTGGTTGATATATTCGTTGGTCCATAGGATGGAACTGCGGCTGAGGATAATATGGCCGAGGATGTTCATTGTAGTCGATGTACGGATTATTTCTGTTTGAAACATATCTAGGCTGCTGTTCATAATGGTTTAAAACTTGTAGACTTTGCGCTGGGTAGCCGTGCTGGTTCGGTTGCCTGCGGTGCTTGTTTAGGATATCAAAGGATCTGTGGTAAGGTGTCGAGTAGCGGTCGGTAGCGAATATTTCGTTCACGGGTAATCCACTGTTGTTGCTCGAGTTGCTCCTATTACTTCTATTGCTACTACGAGCACCACTGTTTCGAGTCAATGAACCGTCACCTCGCACACTAAGTTTTACTTCAAGTCTTTTATCTTTCATGATTATTACAAGCTTTTATTTTTGCACTTTTTGTTCAAAGTAATCAGGGGCTGTCCATCAAAACCTTATCTTCTATGCTAATATAAATTGGTTTTTAAATATTACATAATCTAATGCGCTATAGAAAGTAAACGATGTTCATTATCGTCCGAGGATGAGTAATTACACTCGTTGTATTGGCAAATGATCATCACAAGCATCAGAACAACACTGCTGTTGTATAAGATGTTAGAAGAGTTCGAATAAAATATCGACACGATTTTTAGACAAAGCCACTGTCAATCTCTTGGCTCCGGAACGGTGCATGGACGGACACGAACAATAAAAAATCACAAGATAAATGTTTTAGATAACTTTCACGATTAGCCCATACCAGGCATGCACATAATCTTCCTATCAATCACATCATAACATTACGGTTTACAGATAAAGCTGGTCTCCTAAAAAGAAATGACAGGTAGTAACGGTAGGAAATATTAAAGGAACAAATTAGGAATTTAACCCGGGGTATCAATAATCATATAACATTGCTGTAAAAACAAAATGATAACCAAATTAGTATGGAAATCCATGACAGCACCAGATAAATGACTGATTCGCACGCGAACGTTCGGATATATCTGGTTCATAATATTAATCTATACCTACCATAGTCAACATATAACTTAATTTATGTCTATACTTCTTCTGGAGGGTCTTACCAGTGGATCACTAATATTTTAAATCTGTTAAAATTAAAACCTGGTTTTCACTATTAGTTAGCTCTATTTTTTGGAAAGGTCGAAGTATACTTTACATTCAAATCCACCGAGGAAAAACTGAATTAACAACGAAAACCTGCGGGCTGCCTCATAAAAATGATGATGGACCAACACGGGAAAAACCGAAGGTTATACACTATTACGAACATAAAGAAAATAAATAACAGACACGTATATCGGGTAAGTATGGTATGTAAGTAACACTAACGAATCGTAACTTTTAATCAATTACCGTGACATTTGTAATTTTTTAATTGTTTTTTCTTAGAAAGTAACTTAATTTTAACAAGACATTACATTGCAACCGAGTGTATGATTGAGACTGGAAAAATGTTATATAGGTTGATAAGATAAGCGTAGTCTGTTCAATAACTCGTATTGAAACGAATCAATCCAGTCACTGGGGAATGTAACGATAAAACGTAGAGCCAAGAGGATTAATTGTTTGAAAATTTTCTGTAGCATTTGAATGTGCATGGGTCACGTACTGTGGAAGTCTATTGTAACACAAATAGGATCTGTTTACCTTGGGAAATAGTTACGGAAAACTAACTGGGTCAAGGCCATAACTTGTTGAAATACACGTTATGATACGATGTTATCGATGTTTATACCCATCAACGTTAACGGATAATTTCCTATGCTAGTTTGAATGTTTACAAGACGAGGTAATATGATCTAAGCTTCATTAGTATAATTAGCTTGTATAGAACGCTAATACACGTCTCATACTGAATAATAATTACACATGCTTAAGATGGCCACTAATTTTGCACTAACTTCGGAATTTAGCTATAAAAACCAACAAGATCAAGCAGGATAAGAATTTTGGCGTAAGTAGATATAACAATATTTATTGTGAATGAAATATAGCATGATAATACAACAGGTATCGCGTATCAGATGAGCATGAAATACAAATTTCGACACGGTACTACGGTGTTAAAATACTGTTAGTATACCAAACATAAAATTATCAACGGCTCTGTAAAAACAAAGTGAAACATTCATACGGCCACTCATCTGAATGGGATCGTTTAATGAACGTGGGATACTTCGCGGCTTAATTGCTGTTCTGCAGCAGTTTATGGCTGCAAAGGAGTTATCTACGTGTTAAACTGGGTAATAAATAAAATCTAATGCAGTACTTTAAAGACGGTGGCTAACTGAACATGGAGAAAGTAGATATGTGCATGTAGGTAAAGTGCAGGGTGTAGTGTAACCGACAATTGTGTACAAAATGACTCTACATACGACCGATCACAGAGACAAATTCATAACATATGTGCATAAAGCATGACAATAATCGAGTGTGACCATCAGTCACTGCTTGAGTAAGTATGTTTCTAGAATATCAATAAACATGTCACTATTACCACGTTAACATCCAATGACATCGCATATTGTTTACATTCTATATGCGCATTAGAATTATACTAAGTTGGGTATTTAGCACAATTTGACCGTATACGAAAATACGTCAAGCACTTCACCGACCGTTGATTTGAGGACTGTTACAGTTTGATGCGACATAAGTACGATATTGTTGATTTTACTTGAGTCATTATCTCATATACAACTAGCGGTACACATCACATCACGGCACACATCCTATTTGACCGTAAGTCACGCGATTTCCATATAACTATCAGAAACTAAGAAAATTAAAATAGGTTGCACGCTCACTTGAGGTAAGCGAAACACTGCAGGTTTTGTTCAGCGATTCTAAATGGCACGCCACGCGTATGAGATAAGCTGATAACGAAGCGATATCAAAAGTACATACTCTTTTTACAAACATTACGTATAGTTATTCCAGTGAACCATATACGCAATATTTTGAGTAGAGGTCCTCCATAGATTAGGATGACTCATTTAACAATTCGTATTTTTATGGTTGATATAAATTTTTTAGCACTAAGCGG
Organism: Idaea straminata; assembly: GCA_951213275.1. Taxonomy (NCBI): domain Eukaryota; kingdom Metazoa; phylum Arthropoda; class Insecta; order Lepidoptera; family Geometridae; genus Idaea; species Idaea straminata. The sequence continues at coordinate 7,669,054 of OX577857.1, read as the reverse complement.
CTTAGTTAGCTCCAGGCTCCAGAGGTATTGACGTGTTCTTTCCTCTCGTGCCGTACCCTCGGTATGGGTGCTGGGCAATCATTCCTTATCTAAAACATGTTCCAGGGACTACAGCGTCCTAAGTAACATTGGTGCTGAAGCTGTATTAATGATCTAAATTAGATGTACCTTAAGGCCAATATATTATATACTATCAACATTGTTGAAGTGAAACTTTGGTTGAAAGAAGGTTGAAAGTCAAGTCTTTAAATTTATCACATAAATATGACAGCAATAGTGGCCTTTGTGTTGTGTTTATGAGACGCGCGATAGACGACGTCCTTTCGATTCACGCTCGTGATCTTAAAACGTCTAAGTATGGTCACGAACACAATAGTATCGGAAGATTTTACTTTCTATTTATAGTAAAATAGTCTAGTTGGTAAAAGGGATATATTTTTTGGTATTCATAGTAAATATTTCCCCGGGTCTTAATCGCGCATTTTTATTTTTATTTCTCTTACCATGGTCACGAACACAATATTATCGGAAGATTTTACTTTCTATTTATAGTAAAATAGTCTAGTTGGTAAATGGGATATATTTTTTGGTATTCATAGTAAATATCTTGCCCGGGTCTTAATCGGGCATTTTTATTTCTCTTACCATGGTCACGAACACAATAGTATCGTAAGATTTTACTTTTTATTTATAGTAAAATAGTGTAGTTGGTAAAAGGGAGTTTTTTTTTGGTGTTGATAGTAAATATTTTCCCGGGTCTTAATCGCGTATTTTTATTTCTCTTTCTATGGTCACGAACATAATAGTATCGTAAGATTTTACTTTTTATTTATAGTAAAATAGTGTAGTTGGTAAAAGGGAGATACTTTTTGGTATTCATAGTAAATATTTTCGAGGGTCTTAATCGAGTATTTTTATTTCCCTTACCTCGACGTTACGACTACGTTAATCTCCTCCGCATCCTCTAATGCAAGAGCAATAAAAATACGCGATTAAGACCCGGGAAAATAATTACTATGAATACAAATCGTGTAAGTTAAAAAGTTTATTTTTTGGTATGTGCTTAAATGAAGTATAGAAATATTCGCTTACCATCAGCAACGTCTCCAACAGTTTCCTCATCATCAGTCTTCCTGTCTTCATTTAGTTCTCGTTTCTTGATCGCCTGCAACAAATGCAGATTGTAATCGCTTCCTTTATCGTAGTAGTGCAGCGAGAAAAACAAGTAGCAAGCTTTTACTTGTCATGCAAACGCAAGGATATACAGGATGTGGCGTAATCAATTGATATTTGGTTACCTGCTGCCGGTAGAGAACATCGTGGTGGTTCAGATATTAGTAAGAGCACTTAGTTTTTGAGATAATCGACACTTTCGAAATTTAAAAACAATTACAGTCTTTATAGCGTCATGAATCCAAATGAAGGATTTCTTCAATCTGCTTTTTGGAAAGTTCTAGAGTGTTATCCAATGTAAACTATCGTTTTTATTATGTAAACATAATAGTAGATGATCAACACAAAAAACTGCAAATCGATATTATACTTATAAATCCCCCAGCACTTAAAAATCACAAACACATTTTTTGAGTGTTTTTTTACCAAACAAAGGTAAGTTTCTGGACCGCCAATGTCCTCTACCCGCAGATATTGAAATATCCATTCATTACGCCACATCCTGTATATAACAGGCATACGGAGCTAAAACGACTGCAGTAAATTTGTGAATTATACGAAATGTCACGTAACTCTACATGCCAGGGAAATGAAATGATCGTGATACAACAAAACGCAAGCGAGGCAAGCCAAATAAAACGCATTCAAATCTAAATTGAAATCTTTCGCTGAATGTCGCTTTATCTTACACACGCATCTCACCCGGGCTAGCCATCCTCCGGCCGCTTTCAAGCACCTCATTTTAATAAGTACAGATAAGGTCCACTTTAGAAATTGCTCGGTGTTTGTTGGTGATTTAATTTAATACAACATTTTTTACGTGAAAGCGGCACTTCACTTATCGATTAATCGCGGTATACGACGCATTGTTACAAGCGGCCCGGTCGCGGTGTAGAAGACGCTCTGTTTCTGCGAGGCTCGCGAACGCGGAAGGTTTGCCGAGTGAAGAGAGCGTCCGCGTCGTGGTCGAGGTACGAGGGCCCGAGCGCATCAGTCCGGAACAGCCGCGCGGATTCCAACAATTACCCACGGTGCCGCGTACCGATCTCAGCCACTGCATAAACTAACCGAACCGATTCTTCTTTACTACGCTACATTTATTTATCTCAAATCTATTCAACGCAGATTTATTTAGACTTAGAATGCTATTTTAAAAGGTGTGCAATAGTGTGCATCTTAGTCAAGACGATGGCGTTAAAGTAATCCCACACATTGCAGGCAGTCATCGAAGCGAATCAAATCTCACGACTCTATTGTTTCTGCTATTTTGCGTCGTTTACCTTACTACTTTTGAAATCCGTGTGTAAATCTGCTTTTACCCTGTCGCGTATTATAGCTAGAGTTGTCTGTAATTTAGATGCTATTGTGATAAGCATCGTGATTGCATGATCGATAAAGTATTGCATTTGAACTCTAGAACTATAGTCGTTATATGACCTGGGGCGGCTTTAAGTAAGATTTGCAGAATGCGTAACGTTACTCCCTAAACACAATGCTTGTTCATTGTAATCTCAAACTTTGACAGAATATACAGGGTTATTGGTAATTATACTAGAAAGTTGTTGAGGGCTACTTCTGTGCACCTAAACAAAACAACTTTTGTTCTACGACTTTTGGAAACTCGAAATTTTTTTTTTTCAAAATTTTGAGTTTAGTTTTATTTGAAAATCAGCTGTTCCTTACACGGAGAGGTCATTAACTTTAAAATTTTACTTATTTTTTAAGTTTTGTCTACTGTTCGGAGTCTGAATGACCTTTGATTAAAAAAATCAGCTGTTTTTCGAATTTACATAACTTCAAAATTTTCAATTTAGTTTTCGAATTTCCAAAAGTCGTAGAACAAAAGTTGTTTGTTAAGGTGCACAGAAGTAGCCCTCAACGGCTTGCTAGTATAATTACCAATAACCCTGTATTATAAGATATTATGTAAATATTTAGATAGAACAGATTATTATAGCCTTACGTTTAAAAGAATAAGGTTAAAGACTTAAGAAGTATATATTATGATCGATCAATTTTCCAAACCACCAATTATTTAAAAAATCAAATCTTATGTCTCAGAAGTATGAGATAAGTAAGCAAATTGATATCAATAAAATAAAACTAGAAAACAAGATTTATAGATAATAATTCTGAACGTTGAATTTCCGCGTTTTTACGTACACTGATAAAATCACTAAGCAGTAAGTGTACATATTATGATTTTTTTAAAGAATTACAAATCTATATAATACTAGCAAACCCGGCGAACTCCGTTTCGCCACCAGATTTTCCTGAATTTTCTTTGCTATAAACCTCACGGAGCCCGAGACCTTTCAAACGAATGCAAAACTGTGGAAATCGGTTCGTGCGTTCTGGAGTTATAGCGTCAGGAAGGAAAACCCGACTTATTTTTATATATTAGATATAAAAATTTATCCCTATTTTCCTTAGTCATCGCATCACGTGTGAACGGCTGGACCGATTTCGCTTATTCTTTATTTGTTGTGTTTGTTATTGTCAGAAGGTTCTTATGAAAGAAAAAAATCAGAAAGTTGCGCCGAGAATTATTACGCGGGTGAAACCGCGGGGTGTAGCTAGTTTTATTATATAATTGACATAGAAGATGAAATTATGATAGATTGATGAAAGTACTTAGTAAGATCTGAATTTATTTTTAATTACTAATGAACACACCAAAAGCAACAAATGGGTCGCGCAGTAGGTAACCTATACGAATAGCAATTTATGAAACAGTTATTTACATACATAAACCGTTAGCTATAGGAAAAATCTACAGAAACCAACCAAGCAATAAATTAGTAAATAGTTGAAGGCAAATTATAAAACTCATAACAAAAACATACGAGTATAAAGATACACCAAAGGGTTTAGTGTGTACAGTCGGCAAAAAAGTGGCAACAGACCAATAATATCCATTTAATAACTCTACAGTGAGGCTCCACTTTTGTTGCCCGATTGTACGTAGGTTCAATTTAGTTGGTTAATTTATTAGTTTCCTGATATTCAGCAATTTTCACAAAGACTAATTTCTCCTTTTGAAATCATTAATTTAATACGTTATCTAAACTTTAAAATCATTATAGCTATAACCAAAGTACTGTATATTTAATAATAACAGTTTTATCTTTTATCATAAAAGAGAAATCCTATCTCAAATAAAATATGATAGTAATTGAAATTAATCAAATCAAAGACAAAGCGGGACCGTGCGGAAACAACGACAATATTTACCGCAAGTTCTGGTAACCTAGTCAAACCACCGTGAATTGTCAAAACTATACAGTTAAACCGTTGTTAATTTACCCACAATTCGTCACAGCATTTAGCAGAGGAAATTTTAGGTTTTTCACTGGAAATGTTTACCATTTTAGCGGAAAGCGTATTTTCTTTAACCCATCTATGGTGGATATCAGGGTTCGGGAATTATATGTGTCCAAACATATCCGTAAGGCCACATCCCCCTCAAAAACTCTTTTGTTCAGGTATATGACGACCCAGTTGGCACAATGTTTACCATGCCGGACTGCCAAACACAGGGTTGCGGGTTCGATTCCCGCCTCAGACATGTATTTATGCTTAAATATTTGTCTGTGGTCTGGTTGTTTCTATGTATTATAAGTATATATTTACAAAAGAAAAGTATATAAGTAGTATATCCGTTGTCTAGCACCCATAACACAAGTCTAGTTACTTAGCTTGGGGTTAGATGGCGATTGTGGCATGTCCTGCATTATTTATTTATTATTATTTATTTATATGCAGTGGCGTAGCGTGGGTCACAGTCGCCCGGGGCGGAGTCATAGTTTGCCGCCTCTTTGACGTCATAAAAATAATAGTGTTGGCAATTTGTCGCCCTTTTTACTTCATAAAAATAACACAAACAAGGACCGACTGCCACTAGTGATTTGCAACAACTGTATTGGGCGGAAGGGGCATTCAATTTGTGCCAAAGGATAAGAGCTAACTTATTGAAAAATTAATTGTGACTGATCGCCAGTGACCGCACAAAATCCCCCCCCCCCGCCCCCCCCTCCTTGCTACGCTATTGGGTATATGGAGCTATGAAATTCGTCTTTGTGCAAAGTGCTGTTCGGAGTTGTATGTGAGCACCTGCGCTATAAGATCTCGCGCCCGGCACGCGTCCATGTGGTTGATGCGTTTGTTCTTGAGATGGTGCGGCGTGTCGCGGCGGTGCAGCCGACCGCCGCCGCCACCCGTAACCGCCGCGCGCTCCGCCACACCCGCGCGCCATGCCACGCGACGTCCACGCTAACCATGCCCATCCCAACACCGGTTAAGCAACATACCAGTACTTATCAGCTTAACACTCGCTCTATTTATAACTAGCTTTGTTTTCCCTTCTTATTGAATAAAAAAGAAGATGAACCGCTGTGGTGTCCACAAGACCACAAAATACTTGGCGCTGATTAGGGCATTCTGTGGTCTCCAAAGGGCATTTGTGGTACCAGTCTTAAGGTCATAACAAACATAGCTATAACATATTAAAGCGCTTTATACCTTTGCTTTTGTTCTAATATATTATCTCAGTGACGTCACACAGCTATAAATAATGGCTGCGCGTCTGGATATTCGAAGATTTGCATAGAAGAAACTATTTTTTTAATTGAGGCATGTGTCTCACCTGCCAGTAACATTATTCATACAATATGTATGGTTATTATTTGAAGTTCAACCTCTTTGATCGCATCGCACACTATACAGATATGCATGTTCCAAATTCAAACCCATTTAGTTTGACCTTAACATGCATCGGTTTTCGCATAGATGGGATGAAAATATTATTTTAGCCTGAAAACGTATTAAAACGCAAAATGGCGGTAGACAATAATTAACGGCAAAGATCTAGGAAACCGCTCGCGAAGTTATATGTGAAACTCAAAGAGGTTGTTTTACTAAGTAGATACCTCAATAATAATTGTGAAACCTGTTGTAGAAGTTCCTTACATAATGTGCATGAGTGGTCGATTTGCCGACCTCTTCCAATACACATTGTAAGGGGGTGATATTTTGTATTGGTGTTTCAAAGGCACCAAGGATTTGAGGAAATTGGATATATACATAGGACCCACGTGATCGGAACTTAGGCAGGTGAGACCGAGACGGGGTACAAACTGGTATATTATAGCTTCGTCTTATGTGACCTATAGACTAACAGAGATAGTGTTAGGCTATTTTAACAGCTCCAACGTGCAAAAACGACATAACATGGATCAAACTATTACTGATAAAGAAATACTTCAATCAAAACTATGATAACAAATAGATAAAGGAGGACAACCAAAAGCAATACACCTTATGCTGTCGTTGGTCTTAACTTTTTTACTATTTTTTTTAAAATAATTCACATTTTTCACCCTTTATTTTAAATGAAATTACTAAGTACATATATTCTCGGATATTGGCCGATTGTAGTCTTTAAGTTAAGCTCGGATATTGGCCAATTGTAGTCTTTAAGTTTTAAGTAATTTCTTATAACCTAATCACGATATTTAAAGAAAACTAATAACGCATGCGCAGAACGATCGATTACGATTATGATCTTAAAATCAGACTGCAAAGAAGGGTTATATTTTGAAGAATGGGGCCTTCTAAGCGTTAATTACCTAATCATTAATTAAAACTAATCATTAATTTGATATTATTGTCGTCTTTACACAATGGTGCAGTGTTATCAAAATAATTCCAGTTAAAACTAAAATGACCCTTATCTCTGAGAAATCGAGAATCTCCATAATCAAACAAAAACTAACGTCACAAACATAACACGATTTACTGAAGGAAGCGCAGACATGAATGTACAGACCAAATGATTGATTTAACTCAGAGGTAAGTTTACCTAATCTTTATCCCCCTTATTCCAAAACGAGGTTTAAGGATAGTCCGAGATGTGGATTTAAACCTTAGATTTAGATACAAATTTACTCGTGAACTATAGTCTAAACACTATCCCTATATAATCTTTATGGATAGTGTTTAGACTTTAGTTCCCTATATAGTTCACGAGTAAATCTGTGTCTAAATCTAAGGTTTAAATCCATATCTCGGACTATCCTTAAACCTCGTTTTGGAATAAAAGTATAGATCATAGAATAATTTTCAGATAATCTATCACCATCATAGGTTCCCCATTTTCTAACTAAGTATACATATAAAAAGCCATACCCAAATAAACTATATCTAAAGTTAATCAAAGTATGCAATTGTTTTTTTTTTAACTTTTTTATGTAATAATACTACCAGTTGCAGTTATTTTTAACCCAAATCAGTTGGAAATGTTAAAAAAATCTTAGCAATTTATTCATTGGATAACATTTTAAGAACCATTCTACTTTGGAAGATTTTTAACTTCAGCCGATGTTTAGAAACGAAAATTTTGTAATTTTTACCAACGGCAAAATTATATGTTTTATTGTCGATGAAACTGCTATCCAATGAATTATATTTAGTACAGCAACGTTCCCAATAGACTAATTATCTACTACAAAAATATCCCTGCGAGATTTGAACCCATAACATTTGTAATTTTTGGATTTGACGAGGCCCAGTAGCTAAAGTAAGTACCTACCTTAGTTAGTTTAGGTTCTTAAAACATAATTTGGCTTCATTAGGTGAAGGTCCTTGCACGCAGGTAGCTTATTTAAAAACCACCATGTTATTATTTAAAGTTGTTCCTTGGGACAAGTCAATTAAGATCGGTATTTATCTCTAAGAACCAGTACTAAATAGGCAAGGGGTACATTTTATCTTGATATTCATCAGGTTTAAAACAAACTCTTAAAAGATATGATTGAATAACGTACCTCTAATTCGTCAGAATCTTCATTGTCATCCATTTCTCCTTCAGATGATTCTCTTTCAGCCGCCTCGTCGTTTTCTTCGTCTTTCGATGGTTCGGGAGGTATCGCTTTTCGTACAGGCTGGAACAGAAATACAACCAATTGTTAAGTCTTATTAGAAAATTTATAAACAACTAGCTTTTGCCCGCGACTTCGTCCGCGTAAAAGTCGAAAATAGACCAAGGAATCACGTTGTCCCATACAAATTTTGTCCCCCTTTTCGCCCCCTTAGGTGTAGAATTTCGGAAAATCCTTTCTTATCGGATGCCTACGTCATACAAAGAACACACCCTCCAAGTTTCAGGTCTCTACGATCAGCGTTTTAGGCTGTGCGTTGATCCGTCAGTCAGTCGTTCAAGACAAAGCATTTTATATGTATAGATGACGAAATATTTCCTGACGTGTATTAGTTGGGGGTCTTGAAGTCGCAAGTGAACAGGTATCTTCTAGGTAAGTGTCCTACATCTTAGACCGCATGATCACCTACAATTAGGCGGGTGTGATAGTAGTCAAACGCTAACTTATCATTTGTAAAAAATTGAGCGTTTGATTTTTGGATAAAATATGGATATAAAAGCTTTCACCCACGACTTTGTCCGCGTAGGGCTTGTTTTTTTTTTTCAAAATCCATAGTAGATGCCTAGGTCATAATAGCTGGCTTGATCTGTGCGTTGATATATGCAATCAGTCAGGACTTAAAGCTTTATATTTATAGATAGATATAGAATAAAAAGGTTTGACGTAGGTATATTTTTAGTAAATAAAATGGCACTGGAGTACCTACTTACTTCAGTTTCAAGTGGCGTAGCAACAATCTCAACAGGTGGCGGTGATGTAGGTAATCCATTTGTGGTAGGCGGTTCTTGTTTCTTTTGAGCACTGGCAACCTCTGGAGATCTGCTCGCGAGAAGCTTGTGAGCTTTCGCTTTTAGATCCTTCGGGTGAGGTGTGTTTTGACGGACAAAAGGAGTCTAGAAAACGACAAAGGTAATTAGTTTTCAAGAACGTAACATAATTATAGGAATAGCGCGTAACTCAGCAAATTCTTAGTCGCGGAAAAGTTTGTTCAAGCGTCGGTTAGAATCAAAATAATATTGTGTTACCTATCTCGTACCCCGGAAATTACAGAAGGAACCTACTCAATTATGCGCTACCCTTATAACGACAACATAATTAACTCTACCGACGTCTAACATGGATAAGTACATCAAGATAGATAGATAAATATGTTATACTATTCATATTTACATTAGACGCAGATAAAGCTAAAGCGTATCGATAAAAGTAAAAAAAGAAACATGCGCATGCGGTTTATGTTTTAAAATTCTATTAAATATAATAATAAGTCAGGCGGCAATTGCCAAAAAACGCAATCGATGTATGAATTGCCGTTTAGTATAATTGTGCTCTAGGTTAAAATTATCACATTGACTAGCAGCTGCTAAAAATCCTTGGGAGAAAATCATTAGGGGTTATGGCGTCATGATTTTATAGTGAGATTTAAAAAAAAATAACTCCCTGAAACCCCTCGCTTTTAAGGAGCTACGGTTCAAAATTTAATGTATCTCGTCTATGAAGCCACTGGACTTAAACAATTAGAACAAATTAGCAATGTGTCTGAAAAGTCAACGGTCGCTAATCGTCTTAATGATATGATCTGGAGGAATTCGCATCTTGTCAATATGGGACCTAGTATAAACAAAAGCAATTTTGACGAAATGCTTCATAAACGGGTTACATTAAAGGCTAGTTGCAAAATAGACCAAATGATTTTCAGAAAAGTTGACCCATAAGACAACTTACGTTTTCGAGTACCTGATACCCTTAATAATATTAACCAAGCATAAAATGTCATAAAACGAATAATTCATGTGAATTGAAATCTATGAAATATAATGTGTGAACCTCCGTTGTTGTGATGTTACAACCTATGTTTTTGTCAAGCAAGTCTACTTTAAATGCATTGCAACATAGAGCACAAAATATCGTGAACAAAAATGTGATTAAAATTGCATAATAAATAGGTGGTGATAGTCATGGGCGTACCCAGCTTCTGACAGTGGAGGGGAACCTGGGGGAGGCATATCAGATTTATTGCCAGCATATTATCCTGCGTCATAAACGCATTGTCAGGGGCGTGTAGTTATCCAAAACGCTTTACTAGTTAAAGTGTGCGCTTTGTGAACGAACGCATATTTTTAGATAATAGTTTTGTACAAAAATTATTAAAATCGCATTTAAAAGTTTTGGCTCATTGATCAATAAGATCACAATAATTCATTTATTGAAGGAAAAAAGAACCAGCGAAGCGAGCGACCTCAAATAAAAATCATCGTCATTGGTAGGGACACACTGGGAACGCTTCACTACTAATACCTATGAATACAAAATCTGAGAACGCAATTGTAACGGAGAACTTTTATCCACAAAACAGTTGGTTCAATGGGCGGGGTCAAATGCCATACCCTTCCCCCCTGTCCTCGGTACGCCCATGGTGATTGTGCTTAATGTTGTGATTTAGTTATATAAGCTGCACCCCACGGTTTCACCCGCAGAAGTCCCGATCCCGTAGGAATATCGGAATAAAAAGTAGCCTATGTGTTAATCCAGGTCTCCAGCTCTCTAGGGACTTACTTACCTAGTGCTATCGTAATCGGTTCAGTAGTTTTTACGTTAACAAACATGCACATAACACACAAACTTACACGTTTATAAATTAGTAAATAGGTTAGGATTTTTGCATTGAGAATTGTATTGGGGTTTGTTTCAGTGTTGGGCAAGTATTCTTGATGTTTAGGTGAATTAATTTAATTTGGTTTTAAAGTGTAAAATGTTTTAGACTATAAATCAAAGGCTGCAGACTACGACAGCGGACAGCATTACAATCTAGGTTCTATTGAAATGAGCAAGAGGCTTAGTGACGGGCAGCACAGACTTAACTCAGTGGTAATGCATTCACAATAATCAATAGTTTTTCTTTTGTTCAAGCAGCCGTATCTTCTACCAATAGTAGTTAATTTTGACGTTAATTTTACATGAAACAGCTCACGCCCACGATGGAAGTTATTTTTGGGCTAAGTTTTTATCTCGGCGATTTTGGAGTCATGGACACGGGTCATGTCATCACGCATCATCATCATCATATTGTCAAAAAACCGTAAAGCAATAGTGATGGCATCATTTTGGATAGGACCGTTTGTGAATGCACACCGCGAGTCAGTTCGCCGCGTACCTCCGCTAGATTAGTAATAGAGGAGGAAAGTCGTTGTAAAGAACTCCTGCGCTGTGTCGTGACTAGCTTGCGAACTACATTAATGGGCCGCTTGAAGGCCATCATCGACTGTTGGCTGAAGAACGAATCAGAAGGCGTCGTCTCCTCACTCTCTTCGTTGACTGAAGTAACCTTAAAATTGAAACCCTTTCTCAGCTCTTTTTTTTAATAGTCAGGTACTGTTTTGATTTTTGGCGACTGTTTTTTTTTGTAATAGAGATTAAATTTGTGTTGTAATTTTGAAATTAATAAATGATAAAAGTCCAATTAAAAAGTTATTCGCGTTTTAAAAAAATAATCAATGTTAGAATTTCTGTAAGTACTAGGGATAACAAATCAGGTCGGTATTCGATACTAAGGATCTTTAAAAATTCATTCCCAAACATTCCAAAAATAGAGGTTGAAAGTTTATAGAAACTTCGTAAATTTGTAGTTACAAAAACGAACATCGGTGTTCGGACTCCTAGTCATAAATTTTTGCAACTTGTGGTATACAATATGGAATTTTATAGAAAATACCACGAAATCGGGACGTGTAGGACTAAAGTTCCGGAATTATATTCGCCACCCATGCTACGCAGAGATGTAAAATCTTTGATCAAATGTTGTCGTAGATTCGTGGTGGCATGCCACTCAAATTTCGTAATCGCAACGTCAAATTAGGTTTTTTTTTAAGTGATAGCCCAATTCTTAAGAAACTTTATTTGTTCGTAAGGATTCAGGAGCCAATCAGGATTCAGAAAACTCCCTTATTTATTAGGAAAACCGTTAGTTTTGTTGGTCAAATTCTTTTGTTCTGAACCTAAACATCTAAATTGGGGAGCCACCTGGAACTTCGAAAGTACTAAATGACTAAATTTTACTTTTTTTATGTTAGTACTAATTTATTTAAATTTAGTAGTAGCTGTGTACGGTGTCTGCGTTGAGCCCAGTAAGTACTACTATATTGATGAAGATAAAAAATTGTTTCTTCTTCTATAAGAGCGTTAATTTCTATGAAAGTAATCGGTGAATTTATTTTCTACTTCAGGACCGAATGAATTAAGTGAAAAAACGCATTTTATTTGGCTTCTCACTCTTGACGTTCCCTCACATAAATAACTGTACCTATATTCCTTGTCGTTTCTAAACTTATCCAAAGTTGAGTCGAAAAAGACGGTATTGGTGTTTTCTTACTTCAATTTGGATATGCTTAGAAACGACAAGGATTATTCGTATAACAAAAAGTGGTAAAAGAACTCACAACAAACGATATAGACAACAACACTTGACACCAATTTTTCCATTGAATAATTAGCAAATCTATTCAACGGCGATTTGGACCTTAAGGCTATTTATGCTGCCAAACGCAACGCGCCAGAAATACCCGTCGCTTACAACCAACATTGTTGATTTTAACGAATGTGTTTGTTGTTCTCAAAAGTGCTGGAATTGTAGTTGAGATCTTTACCGATATTTCGGGGTAATTTGAGACGACAATTCCTTGTCATTTCAAAGTTATACTAGTTTCAATTCTTAATTTTAAGAGAGCTTCAAAACTATAGGGAATTTTTGGGTCAAACTCACACCAAAATGTCGGTAAGAATCTCACCTACAAATCCATATCAGCACTTTTGATTAAAACAAAACACATTCGTAACAATCAACAGTTTTCACCAACGAAGGCGACCGGTGCCGGTAGTAACTATTTAGTAACTTGTGCTTGTTGTTGTATTTAGCAAGTTCGTTGGCGTATGTACCCCCCTTAAATAAATTTAGATTTTTGAAAGTATACAAACAATAATGATAACTGGTTCGGTCAATAATAACATGCAGAAATAAGGGCGATATTGTAGATGGCCACTCGAGCGCAGAAATGATAAGTCAATACACTCAGCGCCCAAAAGCTGCATGCTGATTGGTGCATTACATGAATATGCAAGTGATCACGAAATACACCAATCAGCGAGCGGCGTCTTAGTATAATGAGCATTGATTGGTGCATTGAAGTCAGGTTGTTATATGCGCTACTGCTTTCTATAAATTCACGATGTCGTTACTCTATAGCCAATCGTAAAGTACAGAGTGCTGAATAAGCTAGATGTCTTTAAAACCACGAACCTAATTTATAATTAACCCCAATACCGTGAAAGCGTAATATAATACCATTTGTGTATGTATATTCTTAAGCGTGTGTATTAATTGTAACAATACAATTTGCTCACCTCTTTAGCTTCGGGGATTTCTTCGGTGAATTTGACGGAATGTGTGCGTGAGGCTTCCTTCGCTTCCCAATCCTCGCTGTCCGAATCTGGTTCTCGTGTAACACTTGATTCTGTACATTTTAGTAAAATTAATAAACCATGCAACACTAAATTAACAAGATACTCAATGCGGTTTCACCCGCGCACGTTTCGAACAAGTGGGCTTATCGGAATATAGTCTCGCAAACTCCATACCAAATTTCATCAAAATCGATTTTGAAGTTTTCAACAACACCGAGGAACTTCTATAGATTATGCATTATTGAAGATTTTGAACCCCGAAATATAGAACGCTTACAAAAATTGCTAACCACACAACGATTTTCGATTTGTGTAAGAACCTAAGAGACCTATATTTAAAGTCATGTTGTCCCACGCGCGCATAGTGCATTATCATTCTGGCCTCTAACTTTAAACTCACTATCAAGTTTAAAGTTAGAATCATAGGAGTTGGTTATTAAGCTGACGAAATTGAAAAAAAAAACAGTTTTGGGAAAATTCTTGGCTGAAACCAATTTACATTGGACCTTATTAGACATTTATGTAGCTATAAACATTTCCGTCAAATCTGCGTTCTTTAATTTTCCCATATCCTCCCTAACAAAACATTTTGCAGTACACAATCTATTCACGCGAACATCCCCTCAGCGTCCGTTCAAATTGGTATATTTCATTTCGATTGGTATAACCCGTCCCGATAATGTAGCTTAATTAGAATTATCAAAATCAGTACAGTAGGCCTGAAAATAAATGGCTTTAACATTAAATCGTCCAAACTTCAATTTATAAAATTAGTAAAGATTGTGGTACAAGCTTATCTCCCCTAGTGGAAAAAGTTACAACAATCTTTGAGTTTTTTTGTATCTTAATAATAATTAAAAAATGCTTTATAATTGAGTTAAAATAACTGGGACCCTTATCAACGTGGCAGATACGCTTGTAACACATTCAAAATATTCTCAAGAACTCGTTATAATCGTAATAAAAAGTGAAAATTAGAAACAAAGCTTCCACAGTAAAAACTCTAAACCTTGGAAGTGGTTTCCAGTGTAAAACAATATCGCAAACGAATTAATAGAGTCGCTAAAATAGTGGTAAAAACAATCGTAAGTGTGCACAATAAGGTAGAAAATCCACTGTACTATCTAGACCATAACACAAACAATTCACAACATTGAAGCAGACGCCACATAAAAATATAAAGTGTAATAATTTGGTGGTGTTTAAGAATCGTAAAAGTATTGTGTATAGCATCTAACTGGACGATGTGTAAACTATTTATAGAATTATAGCTGATCTCTAGGTAAGTGCTCATGTAGATAATATATTACTATGCTATTTATAGAAATAATAGTGCAAAATAGTCATAGTAAAGACAGTAATCTACTGCATTTATTATACTGAACTTGTGCTCTAAAAAGTCACTTATACCAATATGATTTCCCACAAACAACATAATTTTCGTATCGTGTAATGATAATTTATGGGTGTGCTGCCCCCACACCCAAAATTAGATTATTATTTAAAAACGAATTTACCCGATAACTCTAAGATAGCTAATATTATTGTGTGAAAGCAAGCCTTCCCTACTGCTGTACTAATTTGATAAATACGTATTGCGTGAACCTTACCTCTTACTCTATCTAGCTCCTGAGATTGTGAGTTAAACCTGTGTTCCCTGAACCAGTGTCCACTGCCGACCTCTGACGTGTGATCCAGCTCTATTTGTGTGACAACGTGCATTTAGTACAGGTATTTACACAGCAAAAACAAAACAACACAACCGTGATCACTTACAGACGAATTTTAGTTCAAATCTTATTAGACGACTGTTCAACGAAATATTATTATTAATTAGTGTAACACTAAGGTATATTCAAAACGTTGATAAATGTAAATTGCTTTATTATCAACGAAAACCAGAAAAACGAACAATCCCGATGCTAATCCTTCGTCTATAAGTGATCACGGAATCAACGCATAATAAAAGCCCAAAAAGCATAGGCAGAAAATGACGAAGTGTGCAAAATAATATCACAAAACAACAGCGTCCATAGATTTTCAGTTTTACAATGAGTATTATCTATGGGTTACTCTATAAACATTATAAATAAGTACGATTTACAACAATAAGGGCTCAGACGGAACATAAATCAACAAGTAAATCCGATACGTCGTCGTCACATATTCAGTCAAGGAAAATGAACTATAAGAATGATGTCAAGAATACGTAAGTGATTCAACCGTACACCAAAAGCGGGACAATAAGTGTGAATTATAACTAAGACAAAATAATAAAGTTTAATTCATACCAGGTTGTTGCGTGTATGTGAGTTGCGGTAACAGAAAGCACGTGAGGACATTCTCCCCTGTTGTTTCGTCTCTATCTGTTTGGAAGGTTAACAACGGCTGTGCCTGATTCTCCGAAAGCCAAACAGCTTTCAATTCTAAATTCACAAGTGTGTACGGCAAATATTGTAATCTGAAAATGTTATAACATTCACGTAGAAAGCGAAAAGTGCATCGTAAAACATAATCTAGAGCAAATAAACTGCTGCTAAAATGAGGTCTAATCGATTGTCCGCTTGGAACGTGGAAAAGGTTTAATGGTACTCAAAGAGAGGTAAAGAGTAAAAGAGTACAGATTAGTGCGACGGTGATTGTTCAGTACTAAGTGCTTTATAAAGCGGTTAGGTACTTAAAAACAATACGGTCTTTACGTCGTGTTGTGAGGAGTGTTATCGAAAGTGCCTAGAGCGTTGCAAACATAAAAACCTGGACTAGTAACAGTGAATGATATTAACAAAACAAATGAAACGTTTTACTAATAATATTTATGTCGTAAAGATATCGTAAAAGAGGTCATTTTTTTATGTTATCTGTGATTTCATGAAATACCCGACTAAAACTTGTGATATAGCTAAACATTTCAAACCTGTAGCATAAGCAAAAAACAATTTTTCTTTTTAACCTACTGCAAAAAAGAGGAGGTTCTCAATTCGTCGCGTATATTTTATTTTTATGTATTTTCGCCGATTACTCGTTATAATTAATGATATGATAAAAGGCGGTAGATTGAATATGACCAGTTTTAGCAGGCTATTTCATGAAACAGCACCGTTTCACGAAATAGCCGTTCACGTCATGAAATGACCAATTCAACGATATCACCACGATTACCTATTAAAAATTTGGGTTGATTTAAAATAAATGATCATCTATACTTATAAAATCGTTTGTCCTGACTAAGACTCTGCGCAAACGGGCCACCAACCACAGCCACCGGTGGCCAGCCGCAACTAGCAGCTCACTCGATTTTGCATACATTTCGTTTAAACGCGGCGCACACATGTGATCGATGGCAACAAAATGTATGAAAACTGCTAGTGGCTGGCCACCAGTGGCTGTGGTCGGTGGACCGTTTATGCAGAACACATACAAAATTAGGTACTAAGATTAATAAGCTGAAATGTAAAACAAAGTTTTAATTTATAACGTACGCATCTTCAAAGAATACTGCTGCTGTTTGACTTGCCTGGTTCACAAAGTTGTCACGAAAGAGAGGCCCAACCAAATTTCTGTGCAGCCAAGTGGTCGCATTGAAGCGAATATATACATGGCAGAGGCATGTGCAAAATACCCAAAAACCTATTTAACAACCATAAGCATAAATCAAAAGATTACCGAGTATGTTTCAAATACTGAGAAATAGAACCTACAAGGTTTAGATTGTCTGCTAATGTAACTCATATTACGTACAGCATTAAACAGTTTATTAAGAAACGAATGCAAAGTAATCAAAAGTGGAAAGAATTGTATAAGGATTATGAAAAGCTTCCAAAGGTTTTAGATGAAACCAATATTTATGGATACACACAGGCAAGTTATTGGAGTAAAAACGCCGAACGTAGAAACTTTTTAAACATTTACTTTGCACAATTAGGAAAACGGAATAGGTCAGCGGTTCTCAAAGACTTCAATAGAGTTGCTCAAAAAAATAAACTTATGTAAAAAAAACACTAAACTGTATAAGTACCCCAATTTTGTAATCATTTATTTTATTTAATTGCATCCCTATGGAAGCAATTTTAAAGACGTATCCACATCTAAATACAAGAATAAAATATAAGAAAGTAGCTACGAAAATTTAAATAAAATTGGTCCAACTCACTGTACAAGATAAACAGAAACTATTTTAAGATCACACTTGCAAGTAGTTAGGAATATTAATATGCAATCATATTTTATCCTTAATTGAGTCATCATTATCACAACACAAATAAGTGTAAATAAATACTAGGGAAACCTGTAAAACATATTCAGTACAAATAATGAACGACTCCAAACAAACTATGAAATGAACGACAAGCAAGATGTTAGAGACTATGCTATTTTGGAAGAGTTTATTTCAGAACAGAACAGATAGATAAGAACAAGATATAGAAAACTGAAGGAATAACTATACCACAAAAGGACTGGAAAGTATTATCGGTTCAATAAATAAAAGGAATTTAACTACCTTTGGCAAAAAACCAAAAGTACTTGTATACAGGCTGATTTCCACCATTGGACCCTTTTTAATTGGGTCCTTTTTGCGTCAGGATGGAGTACGTTTGCCCAGCACCTACTTCCCTCTCAGCTTAGTAGACCATGTCCAGAGAAGAGAACTTGTCAATACTTCTGGAGCCAACTAAGCCGCGGGTGTCATAACGTTTTCCTTCACCGTAAGAGCAATGTCAATTAACACATATAAATTTTTCTTAAGAAAAATATATTGGAGCACGGCCGGCCGGGATTCAAACCCACGACCTTCAGAATGAAAGTCGAGGTATCTACCACTAAGTCAACACCGCTCTAAAAACCAAAAGTAACCCAAAAGATAGTGATCTTAAAAACATATTTCTAGACGGGCGGAAAGCAATTATAAAGACTTCAAAAAATGTCCTTTTAATTATTTCATGATACTTATACCATTATTTATTCTTAAATATACTTTAATCATCATAAAATGTGGCAAATTATTAATAAGTTGGTACTAAATAAAATTAAAGACAGCAGCCAAAACTAATAGTATAATAATTTATTCTAAAGTTATTTCAGATGGTAATTAAATGTGTTACGTTTTTAACTTCTTCGGTCCGTACAAAGCTGGCTAATAAAATACCTGGCAAATACCACCAATATACTGAAAATATATTAATGTGTATTTTTTTCCGTACGGGATAAAATTAACACATATTTAAATACTTATTAGATGAATTTACGCCGTGCACTGTAGATGAAGTAAAATCACTGATAATCTAGATAGTTATACACAAGTACCGGATTTAATGGTATCAACATCAAAGAATGAAGTCTAAAAAATCATAAAGATGGCTTATTTTCCCGGAATCATTAAAAGTCACCAAAGTAAGCCCAATTAAAAAATCGGGAAACAGAAATGATCTCAACAACCTTTCTCGAAATAATTTTGTAAGACCGTCTTTATATAAATGAAAAAAATCCTAATTGAGGAGTAATACGGGTTTCAGCCAAAATTCAGTATTATTTCCGCCGCAAATGATACGAGTAGGGCCTTAGACTAAAACTCATGGAAGTATTATTCTGGCACTCCAATATTTTACTGTTATGATCTTTGCTGTACTAGTCATTGAATCTAAATGGTAATTACGTTCTAAAAAAGGTTTAGTGGAAGCCATATCTTCCCTGAAAGTGTACATTGTCCCCTCAAGAGAACGAACTTTCTTGTGCCTTCTTCTCATTGGTGGGCGCATTCCATCCAGGCATTCAGCCTTACTTAGTTTTTAAGACGATTCAAAGTGATCCTATACAAATCGTATGATTCCAAATGAATGAAGAATTTAGATTTTTTTTAAGCTTTCAAAAGCACATTCAACAAATTCTCGTCAAAAATCAAGATGGCGATGAAGGATTATACCAGTACCCATACAATTGTTAAGCACTTACTTTTGGCTTTCTAGACTTTAGTTGCGAAATTCAGGATAAATAATTTTAATAAGTATAGACTAGCTTTTGCCCAAGACTTCTTACGCGTAGAAATCGAAAATAAAACTATTTTCGGGGCAAAGTTTGTATGGGACAACGTGATTACGTTATCCCATACAAACTTTGCCATCCCTTATTCAACCCCTAAGGCGTTGAATTTCGAAAAATCCTTTCTTATCGGATGACTACGTCATACAAAGAACACACCCTCCAAGTTTCAGGTCTCCAAGATCAGCGGTTTAGACTGTGCATTGATCCGTCAGTCAGGACAAAACATTTTATAATTATAGATGATCTAATTTTTTGCAGGCACTAAACTATTATTCATATAGGATAAAAACTCACCTGTTACCGCTAACGTCGAGAACATGCAACGATTTACAGTTTCCTAGTTCATTCGGTAGTTTTGTCAGTTTATTATCCCTCAAACATAGCACACCCAACAGCATCATATTACCGATATCCACCGGTATCTCAGTTAAAGCATTCCTATCTACATTCAATACAGTCAGCTCCTGTAGATTACCTATCGAATTAGGCAGTTCCATTAAAAAATTCTCAGTTAATATAAGCTCTTGTAACTTTGTACACCTGGAATTGAGATACGAAATCATTAACGTTATAAATAGCTAAAGATAAACTAAACAAAATGAATAATATTTCAAACGTTTATACTATGTAACAAACCAATACTAACCTTCCTACATTTTCATTTAACGTATCTAATCTATTTTGGTCCAACTTCAGTATCGCTAACTTGCATAAATCTCCTGTACCATCTGGAATGGTTGACAACATGTTTTGTGAGAGGTGCAGGTCTGTGAGAGATGTCAAACCACCAATTTGCTCGGGAAGTTTTTCTAACTTGTTTTCACTGACGTCCAGACATATAAGAGCTTTTAAATTTCCTATTTCAGACGGTAAGTACTGTAGTTTATTGTGATCCAACCATAATTCTTCTAACGCAGGCAGTTCGCCAATAAAGCCCGGCTGAAAAACAGATTTATTAAGATACTAAAAGCACTTCTCTGACATATATTACGAAAGTACTTATATGGCCAAAAAGGCCAATCTTACCAATTCTTCAATTTCATTGTCGCCCAAATCTAACCTTTTCAGCCTGGTCAGATTTTTCAGGGACTCCGGTAGAGACTTCAATAGATTTTCTCTCAATTCTAATGATTCGAGTGATATTAGGCTAAAAATAATAAAAAGTTATGCGTGGTCATACATTACAATAAGTGAGTGAACAATCAATCATCCCCTGTTTTCCTACCCCTTAGGGTTGGATTTTCTTATCCAAAATATAGGATTAACTTTGGGGTTACCCGTTCCAATAACAATGGACATGGATTTTACCCCATAAAAAATTTATGTGTTCAAAAAAATACGCGTCGACCTAAAAAACCTCTTCCGTTTTTTCGTCAGTTAAAAATTCTAACAACAAACAAGGTTTAATATATTCACATCAAATATGGCCGTACGATTCAATGGTCGAATGTTAATGGTGGCGACTAAGCAAAACGTTATAAAAAATTCAAATTCCTATATGTGCAAAGAACCCTGCGAGAATCCGACTCCCACTTGACTGGATTTTTTAAGTACACTTTAGCGAAAAGTAAGTACCCCATGAAAAACGAAATACGATACAAAAAATTGCCTGTTATCTATTTTATTATAGCGTTTGTTGGCAACACATCATGATGACTGCGTTTAAAGCCACGTTTATTACAGCTAACGGCAACCTTCACAAAACAGTGTGACATAACAATATAATGAGACAGACCAACGAGGTAGAAACACAATGGGATGACAATCGCAAAGACAAACTACATACATGTGATTCTCCTATGCGGGTTTGCAAGGTTAATTTAAACCTTCAGACTGTTGACTCGACGACTACGACTCTATCGGTACGAAACGTAACCTGATCGTTGGGATACATTTACATTACCGTGGGAATATTAGTATTATAAGATATTCTTAAAACAAAATTTTATTACCAGACATATCAGAATTTTGTGGAATTCTCACGTAAATATAATAATAAATTAAATCATTACGTTTTCTCAACAATACATTGTTTGGATAATAAAAAACCGGTCAAGTGCTTGTCGTCGGGCCACGCGCAGTATAAGATTCCGTAGTTACTCGTTACAATATGCTGACTTGCGGACACAATGAGCGGGCTATTTGTTTGATATAATATGAATATTGAATATATTGAGTTCACGATTTAACGGTTAATAAAGTTTAACAACTTCATCTCTATGTCATTTTTAATAGAATATGTACGCAACTTTACTTTTTCGTTAACTAAATGTGTATATAACTCATCTTCGTCTGGTATGGTTAAATAAACCAGTCAGCAAAAGTATGGTTATTAGGTTTATTAACATCATTATTATAGACAAATATGTAATCTTATTGTGAAACACGATAAAATCAGAAAGTGCTAAATATTTTGATATAAACAGAGTCAATTAAGCAGAGACAGAAGCACTCGTACTGTTAATTATAATGGCGTTATCATTTGATTTTCAGTCGTTAGTTCTATTTGGTCTTACCTTCCAAAATCGCTAGGTAGACTGGTTAGGGACATGTCATTGAGTCCGAGGACTGTGAGCGCCCGTAACTGGCTGAAGCCAGCAGGGAGCCTTGGGATCGGATTGCTGCTAAAATCGGCGATTTGTAGAGCCCGCAGCTTTTTGATGTCCTCGGGGATATCCGGAATGTCTATTAAAAAAAATATGCAATGTCAATAACGCTTCTTTTTATGTAGAGTAGTTTATTGTATTAAAGTTTGCAATCCCAAAATTTTACTACTGCTAGCATCATAGATGCTCGAAAAACTGCAAAAATGCTGTCACCATAACGTTTGGTGATACAAATCGGTGGTAAAGTAGGTAACAACATAGATTAAACAACGCTGCTGCAGTTGCAGTGGCTAACTACAGGACAGGAAAGATTTGACTGGTCGAACGTCACAAACTCGAAAAGAAGATTTAATATAGACATAGATTAAGAATATCTTGTTGTTTTGTCTAAGATAATAATTATAAAAAAAAAATTACAAGCACGTAGGTACCTAACCTATGCGAGTCAGTTCTATGAAAATAAAGCTTTCCGTGTACATCTACACGTCAAACGCTTATTTGCGAAGTAAAATTTCCTGGGGCCCATTTTGTAAATAACTCGGACATCTCACTTTTGCAGTTAAGAGATAGTATCAATATCTGCAGCAGACCCGAAAAACAGGCTGCCTTAATCGCCCGGAATATAATAAGCCTTTTTCAAACCGGTTTCTAAGCCTTGGAAAAAGTTCAGAGTACGATTGATGCTATTTTCGTAATAGTGATATGTACGAGTAGAGGTATTCTGTTTCTAAGTGCACCGTGTTTATCTGAGGGGTGTTCAACCAAGCTATTCAATGGTGATAGTACTTCCGTTTAGCTTTGAAGACGAATCTTAAAAATAGCGCTCCGTTACGCGTACAATACAATATTTTCCTTGTTTTGTCTAATCAGCGGTCTACCTATACCGTTATAGATGATTAATAATAAAAGATTTTAATAGTTATTTAACACAGACAAAACAAAAATAAATTGAATAAAACGAAAAAGCTTTGCCCTTTTAGAATAAAAACTTAAACACAAGTATACATTTCATATAGTGTTGATGAAAACTGATCTTACTATCGATTATTTTTTTTGCCGAAGAATGTTATGTGTTAATGTGTTATTTATAGACAGGTAAAATTAGAACATAATCACCGCTAAACTATTCTTCTTTGAAATAAAAAGGTTCACCTACTTTGAAGTTGGTTTAAAAACTATAACCCGACTATAAAAACGCGATCTGAAAAGTATGAAATACTCAGTGGCATGCCACCTTGCTTATAATAACAATAGGTAGGGCAAAGGTAGCATACTACCATGCATAGTCGTGCATGGTAGTATGCTACCTTTGAACCACAGAATATTTTCTTGCCTCATACTTTTCAAAGCGAGAGTTTTCCGTAGTCAAATTTTTACTGTAAAAAAAAACCTAAAAATTTCAGGTCTATTCGGTTCCGGAATTTCCCGGTTCTACAGCCAAAGTACACATATTCGCTATAACAACGATGCCTATTAAACTAACTGTGGTCTATAACCGGAACAGGATGTCCCTTCCTAATAACTATTTAACAAAAACATTGTTTAGTTAGACGCGTTCCGTTATTTAACTTTCTAATTTAACTGTTTATCGTCCATTACGTAAAACTTGTCGTAGCAAATTGCTTTATAAATTAAATAATAGCAGTAAGCAGTAACTACTGCAGTCAATAAAGGTTAAATAATACTAAAAGAGTAATTAATACTCGATCTAAAACAATGTGGTATATACCCACTATCTGTCCCGGCAAACGTTATTTTGCCATATAAAAAAAAGGAAGAAAATAGATGTTGTTAGATTCTCAGACCTAACGAATATACACAAAAAAATGTATACAAATCGGTTCAGCCGTTAAGGTGGAGTTAAACATACTAGCACTCCCGGCAAACGTTGTTTTGCCATATAAAAAGAGAAAAAAAAATATAGATTTTGTTCGATTCTCAGACCTAATGAATTTACACAAAAAATGTTATACAAATCGGTTCAGCCGTTTAGGTAACACCGCGACACGAGAATTTTATATATTTAGAGACTAGCTTTTGCCCGCGACTTCGTCCGCGTCTAATAGGATATCAACTTCGACGTAAATCACCCCCAAATAACTTTCTAGCCCTTAATTTCAATAAAATACGAAACACGTGTCCCATCAATTCTGTTAAAGAATGTTTATGCAAAATTTGGAGTAGATTGGACCAAGGAATCACGTTGTTCCATACAAACTTTGCCCCCCTTTTTCACCCCCTTAGGGGTGGAATATCTGAAAATCCTTTCTTATCCGATGCCTACGTCATACAAAGAACACACCCTCCAAGTTTCAGGTCTCTACGACCAGCGGTTTAGGCTGTGCGTTGATCCGTCAGTCAGTCATTTAGGATTTTATTATTATTAGGATTTTATATGTATAGAATATAGAGATTTAGGAGGAATCAAAGGGAATGTAGATAGTAAGATCTCAAAAAGGGTTACAAAGTTAACATAATGCGGGCATCGAGATGGATATACAAATGTATGTTAACCTAATTGATGAATAGTACTTATAAGTACGTACGACTGCGGTATGTAATATCCGCTGCATCGTGGTTATAGGTAATCTAACATTGAATTGGATTGGTTGAGGCCCGGGAACCGGAGCTTGAAAGGAAATTAATCTTCATCTTGAAGTCGAATGAAATTGTTATTGTTAGCATTTTAATATCTGTAGAGACAGGAGATTTTCATAAATAAAATACTCAAATTATGGAGTCAACCCATTAAATTCATTAAAAGTTAATAGCAGTGCTATTAACTTCAACTTTTTAAATACCTTATACTTATTCTGTTCATAGTTAGTAAAAGCGGCAACAGAATTACATCATCTGTGTATGTAGGGTCTCAAGCTACCTCTGATAGGAAGATATCGAATAATGACGAGTTGCTATTTTGTCACTTTGATATGTAGGAAATTATAACATAGACGAGCTGCTTCATAGGCAACCTATCTTTTTAGACAAATTGCATTTATGTTGTATTGATAACAGAGAAGTTGACAAAAAACAATTATGACGAGTTGTACATAGATGACTTTACATTAAAGACTAGTTACAAATTAGTCCACATGATATTAAGACAAGTTGCCGCATGAGACGACTTGCGTTTTAGACCGTCTGATACTAACCCAAATTTTCAACTGACTAGCTATCACGGTTAATGATATATAGCCTGGAGTCTTAGTAAAAGAGTTCCGTTTTTACCCTTTTGGTCCGTAACCATAAAACCAATTGAACGTCATGATAAAATATGAAATAATTATAACAAAATGCATGATACGCTTATTATTACGTAGCTGCTAACATAGCGGGTCTTCTAATACAAGGGCAGGCAAAACTATGTGATACTTGCTGTATATAAGGCAAGAATCAGATCTATTTCATTCCAGACACGTCTCATTTTGAGACACAACCTAACTGCGTGCCAATGTGCAGGGTTATTGGTTTGTTGACCTATTATTTCTGCTAGGTTATTTATTACCTGATGAATTAGACGATATAGGTCCATAAGCAACAGTGAATAAGAAAAAATAAATTAAAGTATCGTTTTTTAAATTTCGAGATAATATAAAAATAAAACAAATTTATTTTTTGTTCAATAATTCAGGAGACATTACAGCATTATCAAGGCAAAAATTTGAATTTTCTATTAAAATTCCAGATGGAAACTTCATAATTATTTATTTTTTCATAATAATAGTTCAAAAGTAACGACAATTAATTCAATACTTACCTATACTTATAAACTATACTACTATTAAGTTATACAAATACTTAAAAACCATAGTATTTATAACTTATGCTGAATGTAGTTCTCACTTATTGTATTAAAGGCGAAATCTTTTTCTCAATCCAGTCTTTGTCATTTTAATTGTTAAACTTTAATCCCGTAAATGTAAAAAAGGGGGTCAAGCTCGGATTTGTCACGTCAAAAAATTATCGAAATGGCAAAACCGTTGAAACCGTAAAAAGTCGTGAGATCTAATGTGAAGCAACGTTGCCATAAGAATTTGTTCTATTTCTATGTGAAGCAATGTTTTCTTTCTTTCTTAAGTCAACGAGGTAGTTAACTCAAGATTCTTTAATTAACTAAGTACCTCTTATTATTATTTTTTTTTTTGTGTTTTTTTTGTTTGTGCAATTCAATTTTTGTGTTCATTTAATTTAATCTAATTTTAACTGTGATTTTATAAATTTATGTTATATATTTGTTAAAAATAAATAATTGATATGAGTATTTACTACCTCGTTGAATAAACTACATTGTTCTTGTACTAATTATTTAAATTATATTTGAAAATTATGAAGTTAGAAGCTCGATATTCTTGGATTATTTACCTTCTTAACTATTAATAGTTTAATTTACTCTTAGTAACTTATTTTAATGTTTCGATGAATGTTATATTTACTTGATTCTCTACCCTTCTAGTCCATTGTAATCTCAAAACCGATGTTTAATTTAAACACCTCGTTATAAAGATAAAAAATACGTAATAAGTGGATGTTTTAAAAATAATCTGCAGTTTATTTTTTAATTGTAACTTTTGGCCCTCATTATCTAAAATACTTAAAGATCATAACGATCTTTCCGTCTGGTATTTTCTAAAGTGAACAGAAACTTCTAGTTTTACGTACTTTGAGTATGAATAAGTTTAATTACAACTAGTAATAGTTTTTTTAATTGATAATCTATACATATGAAATTCTTTGTCCTGAATGACTGACTGACTGACTGACGGACTGACGGATCAACGCACAGCATAAACCGCTGATCGTAGAGACCTGAAACTTGGAGGGTGTGTTCTTTGTGTGACGTAGGCACCCGATAAGAAAGGATTTTGAAAAATTCAAACCCTACGCAGACGAAGTCGCGGGCGAAAGCTAGTAGGTACATAAATTATTTATTTTCTAAAAAATAACATAATTTTTTTTTTCTTCTGAAATGGATTAAGTACTTTTATATTAGGGCTTATTTGGCCACATTGGTAATAACCTCCTCTACAACCACTTAGAAGAAATAGGTCGACTAATTAATAACCTTCTAGATGTTACAAAAGTGCTGAAAAATATTATTGTAGGACAATATACAGCATTTTAAATCAAGTAGGTATTAGCTAGACCTTTCGCCTTTCGTAATAATACGAAATTGAACAAACAATCAACGAAGACTTTTTAAGAGATGATGCAACGAAATATTCGGCACAGGCATTACGGGCAATACAAACATCGATTCCATAGTAATGAAACTAATGAATGAATGACAGACGGTGGTCCAGTTTCGATGTTAAATAGACAACTGTCGATTGTTTTGTACTTAATCGACTACCAGTTATGCGTGCCAAGGTATAATTGTATGCGCTATATTTACTACTAGCTGCATAAGTCCCGATCCCGTGGGAATATTAAAATGAAAAGTAGCCTATAGCCTTCTTTGATAAATGGACTATATAACTCAAAAATATTTTTTCAATTCGAACCAGTAGTTCCTGAGATAACAAACTCTTCACCTTTATAATATTAATAGATGCGCCCCGCGGTTTCACCTGCGTAATCATTTTCTGCGCAACTTTCTTAATATTTTCTTTCATAAAAACCTTCTCTTGACAATATCAAAGACAACAAAAAAAGAATTGGCCAAATTGGTCCAGGCGTTGTTGAGTTATGCGCTTACCAACACATTTTGCGATTCATTTTTATATTATAGATATTATTATTAAGTATATATACTATACTAATAATTATAATGACATAGTCTCACACTAACTGAGAGTTAATTTGATTATACCTACTCCTCCCTGACATTCAGCATAATATTATCAAGAAAACATGATGATATGCAAGATGAATGACCTGATAATTTAAATAAAACAGTTATGTGAATAATAACGTCTTTTGAATACTCGTATTACATTCGAAACTCATTTTACTACAACGCAATAATCTTCTGATAGAAATATCAACAATGAGAGAAAACAAAAGGCCATCATAGGAATTTAATAAAGTCTTTTAGCGTGTGTGTTGTGTGTACAGAGTACACATTAAACTCGAAATTCATTTTATTAATAAACTCGCTGTTCCCCACGGTTTTACCACTGTGGAATTATCAAAATTAAAAAATGTATTTACATTATCCAAGAGAAAACGCAATATATTAGTCAAATGGACATTATTCAAATGTACATTATCCAATCTTTCTCATACCAAACTTCATCCAACTCGGCCTGTAGTTGTTGTGTGATTAAGCAAAAATATCTCATACTAGCAGCGCTCCGCGGTTTCATCCGCGTACCTCCCGATCCCTAATATCGGGACAAAAAGTAGCCCATATAACTCGTAATTGAATCAATGTAACCTCATACCAAGTTTATCGAAATCGGTCCAGTATTTTCGGAGTCTATTCAATGCAAATAATGAAATTTACGCAGCGCACGCAAGGGAAGCCTTCAAATATAAATATTTTTCCCCGTTTTTGCAACATTTATGACTGATGCTTCGTTCTTATTGGTCGCAGCGTCATGTTATATAGCTTAAAGCCTTCCTCAACAAATGGTCTATCCAACAAATGGTTTTTTTTCCACATTCTACTGATTCTTCGCTCTTATTGGTCGCAGCGTGATGCTTAAGCCTTCCTCGATAAATGGACTATCTAACACAAAAAGATTTTTTCAATTCGAACCAGTAGTTCCTGAGATTAGCGCGTTCAAATAAACAAACAAACTCTTCAGCTTTATAATATTAGTTACAAAGCCCGCTCATGGGAATTTTATATACAAAAATGTATGAATGTTACACAACTTGCCTGACCTCCTTGTTAATATCTGTTAGCTCGTCGCGCCACAGACTTTACAAAGGTCGTCAACACAAAAATGTTGATCTCATCGAGAGTGCCCAATCCTGTGTGGGACTAAGATCTTTTACGAAAAAAAATTCCCCATTATAAAATGGTGTTTGTTATTTTGTTATGGTCTCTGTGAGTAGATCACGAAATGTGTAAAATTCGCATTGGGCCATGATTCCGTAAGCCTATTTAAATAAAAAATAAATATTGCAGGACATTCCACACATCGCCATCTAGCCCCAAGCTAAGTAACTAGACTTGTGTTATGGGTGCTAGACAACGGATATACTACATATATACTTTTCTTTTGTGAAATAACCAGACCACAGACAAATAGCTAAGCATAAATACTTGTCTGAGGCGGGAATAGTACCTGCAACCCTGTGTTTGGCAGTCCGGCATGGTGACCATTGTGCCAACTTGGTAGTCATATTTGATGATTTCGATCGCGAAATTCGACTTCAGAAAAAGCATTATTATTTAGGTATAAAAATATGAATGGAAACCACACAAAATATATATACATAATAATTATTAAGGACACAAAAGTCACTAACGGACTAAGTTTGTCGATAGTTTCTGTCAATTTTTTTAGTATGTAAGAAATATTCATAAGAATTACGGCCCTGGAGTTGATTGATGTAGAAGGTGGAAGTACTGTTGATACTAGCTTTCTGTTGAGTATATTATATTATTATATTCTTTTACGGCAACTCCTTTTCCTTTGCTTTAAATTCTATATCATCATTACATTAGTATAAAACAAAATCACTTTCCGCTGTCTGTCCATATGTATGGTTAGATCTTTAAAACTACGCAAATGATTTTGATGCGGTTTTTTTAATAGATAGAGTGATTCAAGAGGAAGGTTTATGTGTATAATACATGATATAGCCGTGCGAAGCCGACGCGGGTCGATAATCAATAGATAATACATTATTTTCTCCTTCTGTGAGTATCATTTTGCATACCTATTGTAAGAAAGTCGTTTCCGAGAAAAAAAAACAAAAACATTGAAAATCGTCTTCATTTTTTAAATTTTCTTTTTTGTTTATAATTTGTATTTTCAATGGAAAGGTTTGAGAATTCAATTTATTTCAGTTTATATGATATTTGGTTACCTACTTACAATCTTTAGGAATTATAAACTTAACAGCGAACCATCGTATCGTTGTTGTCGGCGCCTTATAGAAGACGCACGAAGCCGATTCGAACACAAAAAAGAAAAACTTAATAACCCAAAATGTCATTGCCTTGTTAATAACTATCTTTAACCTCTCTAGAAATGGTCAAAAACTCATGTAAAAATTTCATTGCTCGTTTTTTGGATTAATTAAACTATACCTAATTAACAAGACAGTTTTATTCATACATTTTCTTTATGTGCTTGCACAGTTGTGTAGTTTTTTTTATAGTAGTTATTTTGTAAATACGTAGGTGTATTGTGAGTTTGTTTGTTTATAGGTTACTAGCAGCGCTCCGCGGTTTCATCCTCGTAACTCCTGATCGTAATATCAGGAAAAA
Organism: Idaea straminata; assembly: GCA_951213275.1. NCBI lineage: Eukaryota > Metazoa > Arthropoda > Insecta > Lepidoptera > Geometridae > Idaea > Idaea straminata. The sequence continues at coordinate 7,638,458 of OX577857.1, read as the reverse complement.
AATAGCCTATGTTATTAGCAATGAATCAATGCATTCTTAAAATCATAATCGGTCCAGAAGTTTCGGAGTATATTTGTTACAAACAAAAAATCTTTCCTCTACATATTAGTAAAGAGCAGTGTTTTTCAACCTTCTTGAAAGAGCGACCCCTTTACAAATAAAACAAATATAGCGACCCCCCAGAGACTTAACAAAACTTTTATAAAATATTTTTGTCCTATTTGACTCTCAAAATTAAACTAAGGATTAATAAAAATAGTTTTGAGTAGGTATTTCGTTTATGTTCAATGTACGGGCGAATTAGTATTGCAGTGTGTACCTTACTTTTTTCGTTTAGCCGCGACCCCCCGAGGGAGGCTTTGCGACCCACAGGTTGATAAACACTGGTACAGAGTATAGATAAGCAGTACAAAAGGAGCTTTAATAAATGAACAGTAAAAGTCAGTGAGGTATAGTGGCGGGTTCGTCGCGTCGCATCCGATGGTGGTCTCGCATGGCTTACCACTGCCATTTTTCCATTACCCATAGTGTTATTGAGTTGTTTCATTTACAAAGAGACCCACGAGTAGTAGGTACTCTAGATACAGTATGCGTCATAAGTCCACTATCAGTTTGGTACAATCCTACTAATATCCTACTAATATTATAAATGTGTAAGTGTGTGTGTGTGTGTTTGTTACTCCTTGACGCAAAAACTACTGGACCGATTGCGATGAAACTCGGTATCTAGATAGCTGGATACCTGGATTAACACATAGGCTACTTTTTATCCCGATATTCCTTCGGGATCGGGACTTACGCGGGCGCAGCTAGTTATAAATATGAAAGTTTGTGTGTGTGTGTGTGTGTGTGTGTATGTTTGTTACTCCTTCATGCTAAAACTACTGGACCGATTGCGATGAAATTCGGTATGTAGATTTCTGGAGGTCTAGATTAACATATAGGCTACTTTTTATCCCGATATTCCCACGGGATCGGGACTTACGCGGGTGAAACCGCGGGGCGCAGCTAGTAATACTATAAACAAGTATTGGACTTACGACCTTCTTCTAATAGACGTTACGCACAAACATAAATACTTGAACTAAAATTACTCAGTGTGATTATTATTTTCAACATGTTAGCTATGTCTTTAGTTGGCTGACTGGTATAGGCCGCCAACCGACGTGGTTTCGATCCACAGGTTACGTTTTATAATGTTCAAATAGTGCTGCACAGGATTGTAAACGTTACGGTGGGCATAGACTTTTGACCGTTGATTGTACCTATATTGAGTTCTACGGACCGCGACAGATAGATCCCACATACGTTTGTAGTTATGAATATACAGGGTGTTATGAATGGATAACCAGTATCTAGATCTACGGGTAGAGGACACTGCCGCCGGTTCAGAAAAATAAAAGTTATGCTCAGAATGTCAATGAAATAGGCAACTTTTTTGGCACTAGGGTGACCATACTTTTTATTGACACGGCGACAGGTTAAAGTTCAGGAAAAAAAAAAACTTGTAGTTTGAGTTTAATCTTAGTTTTAAAATAAACTTTGTCTTAAAAATAATAGTTTGCATTCGAAAGCACATTTATATTGGAATAATTCCTTTATTGCAGTCTTGGCACCAAAAAGCCTGGAGAAGGGAGTTAAATTATTAAATTTTGAAAATATCTCAGACACCGACTCAGAGACTTTCACTGAGCATAACGTTTATTTTCTGATCCGGCACAGTGTCCTCTACCCTTGGCGCCCGTTTATCTATTCATAACAGAACACCCTGTATAAAACTTTTAATTAACCAGAGAAGCGAAGCTACCAAAACGAGAACTAGAAATTTTGTTGGTTGTAGGTACATTTGCCGACAATAACTTCGCCAGCGGAAGGTTAACTGACATAACTTTTATTTTAACTTTTCAACCACAAACTAAGATTTTATTGAATTAAATATTCCTCATTATAATGTTATATACCTACGTATGATAATCGCAAGTATACTTCATGCATGAAAGCTAAAAGTTATTTGGTAATATTTTAGGGTTCGCTAAGGGTTCCTGAGATCTGGATCAAAAAGTATTCCAATCGAAGATATTTCATGATTCTTTTGTCATAATTTTTTGCACAATTTCGTGTTTTAATCTCAGTAATCGCTATGAATAAAGATATATTTTTTTAATACTTATTTTGCCTAATAAATACAGTTATTTAGTTAGATTGTTGGTAAGCAAAATCGCCTATCATGCATTCTTAAATAAATGTACCTACCTAGTGTTTTGTTATTATAAGTAAAGAAAGTAACTCACCATTTCGAGACACATCAAGTTCAACTAAGTTTTCAAAATTCTGTATATCTGGTGGTAGCTTGTGAATTTCATTATCACTGAGACCTAACCTCCTTAACCTATGTAGTCTGAAGAAGTTCTGAAACAAAATAAAATTATTAGATATAAATGGAATGTACTTGTAGAATGATTCCAATCTTGATCTATACCGATGAAAGTGTGGGTTACAGTTCTGTCAAATTCATATTTTTTATATTTTCTATTTTTATACCACATAATGCATAAAACAAAAAAAAATGCTCGAGGAACTCTTGAAAGTTTTCATCTCCGCAGTTTCACCCGCGTAACTCCCGATCCCGTGGAAATATCAGGATAAAAAGTAGCCTATAGCCTTCCTCGATAAATGAACTATCCAACACAAAATGAATTTTTTAATTCGAATCAGTAGTTCCTGAGATTAGCGCGCTCAAACAAACAAACTCTTCAGCTTTATAATATAAGTATAGATGAAATATAGTCGGGTTCAAATTTTATTTGTAGTTAAATCTTTTTTTGACCCTTTCACGGACAAAAATTAACCATGTTCATGAAAGAAGAAATCTACCTACACAAATACCTGTATTGATTATACCACTTTCATCTTAAAAATATAACTTGCTTATCCAACACACAGTGAATATTTTAAGACAATACCGCAGACGATGTGCTAAGAACCTAAGTCACACTGATGGTGTGGTCCTACTGGCATCAACAATCGAAGGGCTTCGGGAGCTTAGGGAACTGTGAAGAGTTCACCAAAAAATTTTACATTCACTAAGACATCTCACAATTAGATTTGCCCGCGGGCTTGTCAGACTTAACCCAGCATGCATGGGATGCTATTTAGTTTGTTGTTTGGAATCGCCAGCCACCTAACAAGTCTATGGGGGTGTTTTAATCTTGCATGGCTTCTCTCTGATAGGATGCATCAGGGAAGCCATTTAAGAATAAGACAAGCTTTTGCAAGCGTTAGATAACAATATAATCTTCAGCACGCCCAAGAAGCTTTGCAAATGTGTTTGAACTAGGACTTCCTTTTTTTTTTATTAGTTAAAAAAATTACTTAGAAACATTATTAAATTGATTTATTTATTTTTCATTATTATTTCATAGGATTCTTGAACTCTATTGTAGCTCAAATGACGTACCACTTGAGCTACATTAAACAAGATGTCAACATATATATTTTTTTGCAATTTAACCCATATCTAGAGTTTTGCAAGTGAACTCAAACTAATTATAATGTTTGTATGCACAAGATATCATGTATAATATCCTCATACCAAGTTTCATCAAAATCAATCCAGTAGTTTCCGAGCCTATTCGTTATGTCCCTAAAAGTAAATACTTGATTTTTGAGGTCAGTGGTAGGATGATTTCAGAACAGATCTTTAATCTTGGTGAATAAGGTATGGTTGCAGCATATGAGCTATTTTATAAAGATCCTTTAGTCATTACATTGCTGGGACCTCAATGATTAGGCAGGCATAGAGACAACATACTAAAGTTAATCCAAAAGAAGACCTAAGGACATTATTTACTTGTCCCCCTAAACATTCAGGTATATTATTGTTACGGAAGGCACTGTTGGTAATAGGTAAGTAAGTAGAAACGCCTTGTGAGAAACAAAGTTTAGGAAGCTAAGTACCTATCAAAGCCTCATACCATCGTAGATTTATTTATTACCTTCGTTAGTTGATATGGTAAACGCCCACGAACAACAAGTCTCTATGTTAGACACAATATTTACCTTCGGTAAGTCTCGTATATGATTAGCATCTAAAAAAAGCTCTTCCAAACTCCTGGAGTACCGTAAAATGTCTTCAGGTACTGTTGGCAACGAACAGTGCCGCTTGTCTACACATTCCACTTGGCGATTACATTTGAACAAAGGTATACATCGAAACATGTTGGACACTACACTTTTATGAAACTACAATCGAAACAATCACTATTACGACACATATTTGATCACTGATAACATCTAAGCACTATTTCAGCATAGTAAAAACGTATCAAAATAATTTAAAATCCCAACTCACACCTCACCCCAATAAATGAAGCCATCAAGCAACTGGCAATGTTGCCAAGATGAAAAATACAAGAACTTTTAATGCCGGTTTTACACCATGCGTCGCGACGTACGACTTGACGGGAGCCCAGTGTTTCCAGTAAAAAAGTGAGATGATAGTGATAGTGACAAAAAAGTATATTGGCTGTATAATGGTTTTATACAACTAGTTTACCAATTAAAAATAAATAAAAATTATTACGATTTAACCATGGCCGTACTATGTAATTTAACAAACCATAAAACACAGCACGAAAGTAAAACGTGACTTTGCCTCCAAGTTAAACGTTGAGCGAGACAACCAGCCCCCTTAGACAAGATTGCTTTCTATTAGCGATATCGCCAATCGACAGACTGTTTTTTTAATTATTTTTTGTAAAAATCGACATAAGCCAACGAAAATTCACGTAGTCTTGCGTTAGAGAAAAAAAGACAGATAAGTTCCATCTAATGCAAATTTTATACAATGCTTTATGTCAATTTCATACAATTAAATCTATCGATTGGCAATATCGCTAATAGAAAGCAATCTTGTCTAAGGGGGAGCGGCCGCGGCCTGCTGCCATCCTGCTGCCCTGCCGCGGCCGTCTGATTACTTGTACCCCCATCAAGACACATGGTGTGAACCCCGCTTTATTTCATTGAGACACTTACCCTAAAAATATATATTTTTAATATTTTTTTTTCTATTTTAGTTTTTAACCGTCAATGTCATTATTTTGCTGTCAATGTCATGTTAGTTTTTTTTAATGTCTTGGTTTCAAGACTTCGGTTTGTGACCGAAGAAAGAAAAATGTCTTTGTGCATCAAGGAACTTCTCTAAGTTTCGTTTGACCACAGAACAATATTACTCCTAAACGGAGCGTTTGACTCTTCGACCATTATGATTGGACTAGAATCTAGAATACAATCTGTAACATAACTGTTACATCTTACTGAATACAATTCTGTGCTTTCGGTCGCAGACCGAAAAATAAAGAAGGAACTTCGTTCCAAAACTCAAGCACACAAGTTTTAGAAAGAATACCTAATTTTAGATTTTAAAACTCGAAAAAACGAGTTTATAATCTAAAAGGCGAATCTGATTAAAAAAGAATCTGAAAAATCGCGATTAAAACGAGAAAATGAAAGAATCTGAAGAATCGCTTAACTGATGAAACCTTGAAGAAACGTGATTATGATGAAACGAGAAAACGGTGGACGTCACTAACCCACATTTTTTCAAAGTACCTACCTAGGTAGGTACCTCTGAGTAAAACGGGTTTAGCACGGATAACGTAGATAAGCGCCTACAAGATGTTCATGACTCATTAACGAAAAATAAATTGATCAGGGTTTTTAGTAGAAGGCTACTAAAGTCAATAGACGGAATTGTAGGGGTCTAGCTGTACCTATGTTCAACCACATCCTGCGCTGACATATAACCTTCTAGCTTGGTTCAATCCTGAGATAGGTATTAATGTTAAATTAGATCATCGCCAGGAAACTGAATTAAGCAGGACCCGACCACTTGAATTGGCTGACTTCTACAATAAGAATGTTATTTAAAAAATAATTCCTATTTTTTAGAAGACGACTACTCAATGGTCGCTTTTTGCAATCACTGATTTAGTCGTTTCCCATTACTCCGGTGCGTTAGCTCGATAAAATGGCAATTATTCCAGTTTCGTCACCCTTGAAAGCCCTAATGAAATAGATTAATAGACCTATAACAAAAGAACAGGTATTCCCGCTAAGTAGCGAGTCACACCAATTTTGGTGCCACCCATGTCCCACCTGGCGAAAAGGATTAAACTTTTGGCACGCAAGTAGCTTATACAAATGCCTGTAGTAATTAGTAAGACTGTACTATTTGTAACGTTGCACTTAATTATGATCTTACACTTAACAAATCAATGGAAAAAAATGGTACCAGTCGAAAGGCGTTTTGCTTTTGGCTCCCTTTTACGCCGTAATGTTTATGTAAACTTACCTACTTAGGTATAAATACATACAACCCATTGTTCGCACAGTTCGATTTCAAACCACGATAAGTAATGGTATCATAATTAAAATATTTAAGTCTTGAAATTAATCTTTTTCATATAAAAATCACTCAGATATGTTAGGTATAATCACTGTAATCTAAAATCTTATCAAACACACACATACGTCATACTCAATCAATGCCAAAAACGAGCCAGGAGCTCACTCTGCTGCTCTGATAAGCTGGGTGTACGCAACAAAATGTGAAAAAAATAAAACAAAGTGATGAGTGAAGACAATAATTCTTTGATCACAATCGATGACTCTACAAGAACTTTCGTTAAATCTGAAAACTCTACAGATGTTAACAAATACAAGAACAAAAAGAACAAGCAATCGAAAAAAGATGAAGGCGAAGTTAAAAGTACGAAGAAAATGGCCTCTATACTCAGAAGACTACCGAGCTTTCAATCAGCGTTGAGGCCGAATTTAAGCAGATTGAGGAATAGCTTTCGAAGCTTAAGTTGCGTGAAGAGTGCCACCGATGAAGAAATGTCAATGATGGAAGTTCCGAGACACAGAAGCATTGACATCAACGTTGGTTTAGCTAGAAGAGTTTCTACGTTTTTGTTCACGAGGAGAACTGTCTGTATGCACCCGTATCATCCCTATACTCCTGAACAAACGACTAGGAAATTATATTTCGGTTTGGATGACAAACATTAACTGTAGTTGGTGATAATAAGGAAACAATATTCTACGTATGTGAGAAACAGTGTATTTATTCAAATTGAACTGGTTTTAGCTGATGTTACGTTTTTTATATAAATGGAGAATAATAAAATCGATTGTGTGATAGAAATTCAAAACCCTTTGTCAAATTGACAGTTACTCCTGTCAGTTTACTCCATTTATTAAAAAAACCTGCTCTAAGTATACCTATAGATAGCGCATTATTATTATTTACGTTTTTTGTAAGTACAATTCACATAATTTGTAGTATCTGCACGTATCTGCTTAATTTAAATTGTATTAAAAAACTTTTAACCAGCGCCCCGTAGTAATTACTCGTGGGACTATAGGGATAAAGAGTAGCCTACTCCCACAAAGTTCTATGAAAATCCGTCCAGTAATTATTTCCACTGATGCTATCTTTTTGTTCTATTGTTATACCATTTATATACCATTTTATTGTTAACCAAAGATTTTATAATATATTTGTTGACTTGATTTACAAATACTTAGGTATTATCATTTTTTTGTAATTATAATTGATAGTATAAAAATGTAGAAGCTTTCTATCAGTGATATAATGTTCAAAATCGGCCTCTTAATTATATTAGTATAGATTTAAGTATAAGTAGGTATAGGTTAGTATTCTATAGATTTTGTAGGATTACTAAACAATCCATTTGTAGACGATAGAAGGAATAAGTTCTATTTAATAGTTTTCCCCTGCTTTCCATAATAATAAATTTTATAAAACTTCGTTTTCACTATTATTTTGATAGTAGTCCTGCAGGTCTAAAATAGTTACCTCGAAGACGAATACTTCAAAAAAGGGGGAGGTGATTGTACCTTACATAAAAATTCATAATTATAATGCATTCGATTTTCTCGTTTCATCAAAAAAAAACTTGATTACTAAACAAAAAAAGTTTTGACGCCTGCTAAAATTATTAAGTTTATTCACTAGAGATAATATTTCTTGAATTAGGGCGATAATTTAAAATAATTATAGTTATAGCTACCTAATAAACCTACGTTTTTTTCCTACATTTATTTACTCCTTATTTCCTAAGCCTTTCAAATGACGGCTATTTCCTCTTTAAAGAGGCCTTTATGGTCTATAGATCAGTCCATGTTGTTGGACTACATACAATTTAGGGTTTTTTTTAATAATATACACATTAATCTGAAATAATAGAACAGTATTTCAGTAGTAGCAAGGCAGTATATGCCGAAGATCGTGCGAAGTGGAGGCGTAAGAGCTGGAAAGCGGACCCCGGGTTTCCGAGAGGGATGCAACCGGGAACATCGCTCGGATGATGATGAATATATTGCATAGAAATCGCATAAAATGTACTATTACTTTTATGGCTTATTTTTTAAACCATAATTATTATGGCATTTTTACACTTGTTATTAGACTTTTTATAGACATTTTCATCTATATTTCTATCGAAATACTGTGCTCAATACATAATACAACTAGGTTTTTATGACTATCTAGTAGAAAATTAGCGTGATTAACACTAACTTGAAGTAAAGTACTATAGTACCTACAAGGTTACCAGTAGCTACAGTTTGCTCTCATTTTCCTACGTGACGTTGTTCCCCTCGAGGTAACCCCAATGTTATTGTTGTAACTATCTTTGTCTAACTTATTATACTTTGATAAGGAGTAAAAAGGAAAATGTTTGTGAGACATTGTGCGCAGGCGTTTCACGTCACTAGTTTTTCCCGTGCACCTTATGACAAATCGTATCTTTACATTGACAACTTCATTTCTGTTTTTTCGTCACACTGTGCAAACGTTTAGTGTTTCATTTGTATTTATGATAAGAAATAAGGTAAAGAATTTTTTTGATTATAACTTTACTAACCAATGTAACCACCTTTACTAATTTATGCATTTAGCTAATTAAATGCGCCTAATTTTGCACTAACTAACGCTTATCACTGGTCGTTCATTACTATTTATTTTAAAAGAAATGTAAAATACAATTATTTTTCTGTGTGTCATGTGATGTTTTCTCTAGGAAATTGGTCGCTCTATCTAAAACTTTCCTAACAAGGTAGGTATCTACGTTTGTGTTGTGTGGTTTTTGTTAATTGTTACTATTTAGATAAATCTATCACTGAACAATAGAAATCCTGTTTTTAACCCCCAACGCAAAAATGACGGGGTTTTATAAGTCTGACGTGTTTGTGTGTGTGTCTGTCTGTGGTATCATAGCTCCCGACCGAACGAATGAACCGATTTTGCTTTTTTTGTTTGAAAGGTGAATTATTTATTTTATTTTTGTCCGACCATGAGAGGCTAATCTATACATATAATAAATCTGTAGACATCAAAAAATCTGTAATTGTAAGATATCCAGAAAAAAAATACACAGGTCGTCTTTAAATCGTTAGCTGAACACGATAGGGTGGTTTTTAGAATTTTTGTCTGTTTGTCTGTTTGTCTGTTTGTCTGTTTGTCTGTCTGTTTGTTTGTTTGAACCAGGTAATCTCATAAACTACAGAACAGATTTCGACAAGGTCCACACAAATATGTTCAGGAAATATCAGATTAACATTTAGGGTATGTTTCAATTTGAGTTTAATACAATAATTAAGATATTTGATTAAAAAACATTTAAAAAATGTGAAATCGAATCATTTTTCCGTGGTAAAACGTAATCGAACGTCAGAAGGGAACAGCACCCTTACCACGGGTTTTTTACGTATTCGATTAAACATAATATATTGAGTATTTACTATGAAACTTCCTAAAAATCAACTTACTAGGTCCACCCGTCTCTGAGAATATCGGTAGTGACACACTGACAGACAAACGGACAAGAGAGTGATCGAAAAAGTGTTTCTTTTTTTCGAGTTCTTCAAAAAGTCATGGTAGGGCTGCAGTACATGCCTCCGCTCAAGATGACAGCTGTCATAAAACCAAATAGTTTGCATTTAATACTACCTACGTGAAACTGAAAATGAGGTTAGTACAAAGAGGTACTACTACATAATATTACCGATCTCCTTTACCGAAGACCTCCGATGGTACACTTCTATCGCGCTTTTCTCCTCCTATAGTTTGAATTATGAGTTCAAGTAGCGGAAACCTTAAATAGTAAAAACAAAAAAAGAATTTTCCAAATCGCTCCAAGAGTTTACGAGTAATCAGCGAGCATACATAAAAAAATAAATATATACGTGACGAATTGAGAACCTCCTCCTTTTTTGATGTCGGTTAAAAAATATACAGATAATCATTTGTAAAAATTATTTTTTTCCCAAAATTACGTAGGCCTGCCAGCTACCTAATAAAAAAACTAATTTACAAAAATCTAAAGATAACTAGGAAGACAAAGTATTTTGAAAAATTTGTGCGATTAGAAATTGGACTTAGTTTTAGCTTATCATATTGTTGTGTATTATGTTTTATTTGTGAAAAATTAACAAAAATAGTACATTGTTACCCAAGGTGTGAAAGTCACTCATTGAGTCCCGAGACGGAGTTTGGCGCCCGAGCGTAGCGAGGGCGCTAATACTTCGAGGGACTAAATGAGTGACTTTCACACCTTGGGTAAACAAAACAAACCCGAGGTAAACACTGTGCTTTTCATTACGAATAAACATAAAATTCTTCCTAATAACGAGAGTGAATGAGAGACTCCATACTACCTGACCCTCTTACAAGGTTGGGACCAAAGAGGTTATAGATTATGTAGATTTTTTTGTTTTTGCTGTTTGTTTTCAATATGTTTTCAATACTCAAATACGTCGGTACTTACCGAAGTGATTTTTATTAATTAGTTTATCCAACACTGAGTAATGACGCGAAGTCCGTAGATTTAAATTACAGTTTTTGTAACACGGTTTGTCTAGAAAATGTTATTTACACAAAATACACAATCATAAATGAAAAACCAGATTAAACTAACACAAAAACATAATAAAATAACAAAAGATAATACTAATTAAAATCATTCAAAATGCAAGCATTTCCTGCCAGTATTTTTTTACTCAAGGAACAACACTGACCGCACGGTCGCATAAAGCCACATCTTCAACATCTTGACAGGGCGCCGGCAGAGGCGCAGCATGGTCATACGTCGCTTTGACCATTTTCACCTTTACATTTATTTTATTAAATAAGATATCTTGAACTAAATATATCTACCTGAATTCGATTACTAAGAAAAAACCTATTATGTACTCTCTGTCAGTACTCTGGCAGTATGGATGAGCCGTGCTAAGCCATAATTTGACATGACAGCTGTCAGTGAAAGCGATTTTCCCTAGGGCTGAAAGTTTTTCTTTCTACACGCTCTTCAGGCATCTTTAGACCTACTTTCGGAGTATGAGTAAGTAAAGTGCCTTCGCCAAATCAATTAAAAATATAGTTTAAAAACAATGTAACTACCTATTTTGTTTTATAACTTACACCGAATGATAAATTGTATCTATGCCGAAAAATGCTAGGTATTCTATATAACCCAAAACCACATCGCAAACGAAGTCGCGGGCAACAGCTATATTTTATATTTTCTAATTTACTACCATTTAAGTGCACTTACGTCTTTATTGAACTTTCGACGTGTGGTCCTAAGTACCTATATACCAAGGTAGGGTAGGTAAGTAATAAACTACTTAACTTAATTTTGACGTGTAAACGGATGTGACGTAATACCTACGTCATAATGTATAACGGATGTTGTCAATCTAATCTCTTTGGAGTAGTAAGTTTATTCCATTAGAAATAATTCTTTGAATGTTTTCCAGCAACTAAGTTTTAGTTGCAATTAAATATTTAGGTAAGTAGTACTTTATCATGAAATTTTAATGTTGCCAGTTGATTAGCATTACCGTAGTAATTTGTGCTAAACAAAGGCACGTCAAATTAACAATTTTTCGAAATTGTAACATTATACTTTGTAATCCGTGCTCTATAATGTTTCTAACTACTGAAATTCTTTATTATTATGCTTTGACACTTCCAATCCATGACGAGAGTCAAGATGGCGGGTGTACCTACCGTATCCCTGACCTCCATAGTAGTACCACAGGCACAGGTAATACAAAGGTAATACGCTATTATGGAGATCAGTGACCTTATTAAATCGAATTTACTTTGTCAGACTGACAGCAAAAGTTTACAAAACAAAATAAATGTAAGTGCTAGTGCTAGTTGCAGCACTATGTATTTTTCTTAAGAAAAAATTATGTACGCTAATTGACATTGCTCTTACGGTGAAGGAAAACATCGTGATGAAACCCGCGCCTTAGTAGGCTCCAGAAGTATTGACAAGTTCTCTCCTCTGGACATGGTCGACTACGCTGAGAGGGTTTGCCTACTGCAAGCCTACTCCATTCTCACGCAAAAAAGACCTAATTAAAAAGAGTCTAATTGCGGAAAACAAACGTTCAAGTACAAGTACAACACTATTTAGAACCACTGTCTATTCTTCATAAGTAGGTACCTATCTTCTACATAAATTGAAGCATAAATTATATATTTTAAACTACCTGCGCCCCACGGTTTCACCTACGTAAGTCCTGATCCCTGCGAGAATTTCTGGATTAAAAGTATATAATATGTCTTTCTTCATCCCCTAAACTATCACTATACCGTTTTCATCCTAATCGGTCCAGTTGTTTGACTGTGATAAAAAACCCCCGACACAAAATTAAAATAGTATGAACGTAAAAAACGTAACAAGCAAAACAAAAACTATGAAAAAAAACCCTACAAAAAAAAATAACACCGAAATTATGATCCTTCGTAAGTAGGTACATCTGAATTTTTTGATTAAATATTGTCGCGTCGGGGGACCGACTTATAACATCCGACGTTTTTGCGTCGGGGGTTAAAAAGGGAACAAACAAACATACTAATATATTATACTTAATATAAACTTAAATCTATATTAATATTATAAAGCTGAAGGGTTTGTTTGTTTGAACGCGCTAATCTCAGGAACTACTGGTTAGAATTGAAAAATTCGTTTTGTGTTGGATAGGCCATTTATTGAGGAAGGCTATAGGCTACTTTTTATCCCGATATTCCCACGGGATCGGGAGTTATGCAGGTAAAACTGTGGAGCGCTGCTAGTAAATAATAAGGATGTGAGATTTTCTTGAAATCTTTGCTTTTAGCGATATGTGGTCAAAAGCCTGACTTCAGATTATGTGTAAATATTTATGACTTATTTTGAAGTCAGTTTTAATGTCTCTAATAGTATATAGTTATAATCGTAATTTTATAGTCTTTATTCATTTAGGAAGGCAAAATAATGTAACTGGGTTTAACCTTGTTTTTTAAACAACAATGTAGTAGCTGAAAGTAGGAAGTTTGGCGCTGTTGACGTTCAAGTATCAACACAGTTTCAGCTGAATTATTTTCTTATTTACGTTGCGTTCGATAGCAAGGTCTTGTGTTTTCATTGGTTATAATGATTTTAGGTAGGTATTAGGAATAGGTTTAAGTTACGAAATTTTAAAATGGAGACATAAACTGTTTTTATTGTCGTGCAATATAAGTGTAACTTGATAACAAAATAGGGAAAAGGGAAAATTCCCTAAGCCTTATTTTTTAATAAAATCAAATCCTGATTTTTTGAGTCATAAGTACATTTATTTAAGTGTGACTCAATAACTAAGGATGCTTCCATTCTTGCTATCGTTATCAACCGATAAAAACCCTGTACCAGTGATAGATAACACAATGCGATAAAATAATAATGTTTCCAACGAAATTTGAAACCTATCTCGTACGACACAAAGTTAATAATCGTGTAACACCATATATCTCTGATAATAATGTAGATATTGTAATAGGTATAGGTAGATACAAAGTACTAAGTGAAATGTTTATCGGTTCTAGTTATAACAGAGTAGCGGTATGGGTCTGTGCTTGTCATTCGACTGTGGCGACTGCGACGTCTGCTGCAATCCTTGTTGCCTAGCGTTGAGCGCTTGCTGCCTGGTGCCTTGCTTGTGTCCGAACGCCTGCGGACAGCAACAGCCTCCACAGACGGTCCACGTTCACCATCCAACGACTATTGTCACGGAAGCGCCTCCACCACCGCCGCCTGGTTACTATCCGCCACCTGACGGCGGATACCCGGGCTATCCTCCGCAACCAGGCTATCCTCAACCACAACCAGGCTACCCCCAACCTGGTTACCCTGGATACCCACCACAACAACCTATGTACAGATAGAAGGTTTTAAATAAAGTAAGTACTTTTTATATCGCACTTAATGGACGACCAATTGCTTTTAGTTTAAGTTTACGTCATGCGTATTATCATTATTCACATTTGGGTGTATGTTAACAACATGAAAAATTTGCATGTAACATGCAATGTGTCATTATATTTGTCGACTGGGACTCCTGGAATTGTAACCAATTTCATTAGTCTAGGATTCTAAATGAGTTAACACTTAGAGGAATAAAGAACATTTGTAGGGACCATAATAATATTACTTAGACTCTACTATGAGTCTGTCTGTCTGTCACCAGGCTCTATCTCATGAACCGTGAAGCTAGACAGTTAAAATTAAGATTCTTGTCTGTTGCCGTTATAACAACAATTACTTACTAAACCAGAATCCTACTATAATATTATAAATGTGATAGTTTGTGCGTGTGTGTATGTATGTTTGTTACTACTTGGATGAAACTCGGTATGTACATAGCTGGAAACCTGGATTCAAATATAGGCTTTTTATTCCGATATTCCGACAGGATCGGGACTTACGCGGGTGAAACCGCGGGGCACAGCTAGTACTATTATAATGGTACGGTACAATTTTAAAAATGGTAAGACAAAAGTATAGTAAGATACCTATTACCTACTATATTATAATTGACTTCAAGATACCTATTACCTACTATATTATAATTGCCTTTTGTTAAGATGAACTATAATATTACTTACCTAACTACCTACTACTTATTTGCGTCGCATTTAATTTGACTTTATCAATTCAAATTACAGTAGATTATGCTTACGTGGATATCTAATCTTTTAAATTCACGGATATTCTTTATGCCTATACATAATGTATTTATTTCTACCTAATTAATATCTATTTGATAAACAATGAGTCATTTGGTTGAAAAAATCGTTAAAGATAAGGCACATAAAAATATATATATACGGGACGAGTTTTGAACTAATGGTGTCTTTTTGTGAAATGGTGTAGAATTTTGAATAAAAGTCATTAAACAAGAGTGTATAAAGACTTTTATTTTTGACACTCATTAAGAGAATTTCATCGAACAACAAAGGTGGTGATGATTGATTTCTATTATCCCCTATATTGGTTATTTATACTTTGGGAGAAGATGCCACGAGGATTTGCACCACTTGGGGGATAGTGGGAAAACCTACCTCTTATTATTTAGGTAGGTTACATTTTTAATCAACAATATACGAACTCCTTTACTCATTATTTTTCCAGGATGGGTTGTAATATATCATTGCGTCCGTGTTGCTGCTGCTGCGTGCCTTGCCTCTGCTGCGACTGTTGCTCCGACCCCCCGCCCCCAAGAACAGTGGTTCATCACCACCACCACGCACCACCACCGGGAGCCACTATCGTTGTTAACCAACCACCACCACCTTATAAATAGAAAGAGATAAACTCCTTACAGAGTTCAAGAACTGAATTGAAAATAATCCTCTTATAGTTCTTGGATCTCAACAAGCTTTTTAAGCTTTTTTTTAATGCTTTTTAAGCCAAAAATGTTTTGATCATCATGCTAAGTTAAGTACTTAAAGATATCTATTATTTTGAGTATGTTTGTGATTTACGCACACATTTAACAACACAATAATGTTTTCTTAAGCCGTTTGGTGTTAGAAATGACCGTAACTGGTAGCAGTCATCGTTCGATCAAATCCAAGGCTGCTGAAAGCTCTAACAATAAGCTTCGACACTAGACGAGAATGAGAAGACAGAGCGTGTCGTACACTTCGTAAAGCGTTAAACACCATTATGAACTAAGTCCACGGCATTTGTTGAGATGCAAGAACTAATAATACCTACCTACCTAATTTATAAACGTCAAATAAGTACTTTATTACTACTACACAGAAAAAAAAGGTTTCATTGAAGCAAGAAATAATCCTCTAGAGTCTAGACGCTAGGGAATAATTTCTTGGTTATAGTAAAAAATCTTCAAATGATAAGTATTTTTTTTAAATACTTACCTACTTATTATTTTACTAAAAACGAAAAATTATTCTCTAGCGACTATCTATAGGAGAGGCTATTCCTGACTTTATCTTAACCTTTTTTTTCTGTGTAATACCCGCGTAAGTCACGTTCCTGTGGGAATATACATATTAAAAAAATATAGCCTATGTTACTGCCAAGGCTTTAATGTATCCTCTTACCAAACTTCATTAAAATCGGTCAAGCCTATGGGGTGCTATAGGTTACAAAAAAAAACTTCCCCTTTTACAATATCAGTGTAGATTATGGTGAATTAGTTAGGTACATAATCATGTTTTGTCTGGTTTATATGTGTCACAAAACAATGATTAGCTAATGGCTGGGTAAAACGTTAGCCAAATAAATAATTCATTAAACAGGAGTGTTTATCGTCAGAATGTTTTAGAAACTCTTAAGATTCTAATGATTTAGTTTTTACCATCTTTACATTATGGTCTCGAGGAACAATAGGTAAAGAAGCAGCATCTTTTAATTTAAGAAAATCAGTAGTTATTGAATCATATTTATAGCTAGATGCTAGACTACCTAAGTAAGGGAAAGAAGGGAAATATTATAAGTAAATACCTACTTCTACCTTTTTTAGTTTACCTACTCTATGTCCCATATCACGTGGCAATGGAATCGTGATATGGGACACAGATGCCTATCGTAATAATAATAAAAATTGTGAACTTATCACATTATTGATAGAATTTATAAAGTCATAAATACTTTTTTTTATAAATATTTATAATATACATAAGTAACTAACCTATCATTAATGTTTTATTTTATTTTTAATCTTGCGCAAGTTTTATTGTACGTTAGTGTAATATAAAATTATACCGTGTACATAATACAGGGAATTATTTATATAATTAATTTGGTTTTATTTCACATATATTTAAAACAATATGGTTTAAGACTTCTATCTGAAAAACGTCCGATGGAGGTCACGTACCTACTAGTATTTAGGTAGATATCTATAAAACGTCAAAATAGAGGCAATCCCAATCATACGCTAATTTTAATTCAATAATCTGTCAGTTTTGCCATAAATTGCCATTACCGTAAAAACGTGCAAAAATACAAATAACAAGGTTGCATGTCATTTAATTCATTGAACAATCCTTCCATTCAAATGAAACAGGTGCCTAGAGTGTGCCTAGAGTAATCAGTTTAAGGCCCTCTTCCAGTACCGTGTGTAGGTATTTTAACATTACCTCAGCCTCCGCGCACAAAGACGTAGCGTGAAAGTGAGGCGCGCAACGACTCGCGTACGCGATCAAGCTACGCCACAGTGTAGGTGTAAACAGTGGGCACGCCACAGTGTAGGTAGGTGTCAACAGTAGGTTTTCGTTATCTAATTGGGCTCGATACATAAAATAATAAAACTAATGTGTAGCTGTAATAATGTACCTAATATTTTTATTGGAACGAAGTTCCATATCGCGGGTTGACGCGGGGCCGAGAAAAAAATGTTACGCATTACAAAACCGTGAAACAAAAAACCGAAAAGAAACTAATCTTCTACATATTACTATTTAATATACACACAGATAGATTAAAAGAAAAATAAAAAAATGGTTGTCTGTAAAGTCGGTTTACGGCATTCATTTAGAATAATACTACGTATAGACAAGTTACGTTCCATTTTATAATGGCGGGAGCCTGCGCGGGTGGGAGCGCGCCATGACCAAGCCATCCGCTACTTCAGAAGTGACACTACCTTTTGTACCTACAAAATTTCATTAGAGTTAAACACGTAGATGTAGAGGCTTTTTACAATAACAAGCTTATTAGCAAGGTATAATAATATACTTATTTATTATATATACGAAAGTTTGTGTGTGTGTGTGTCTAGTGTGTTTGTTTGTTACTTCTTTACGTACAAAATTTAAACCAATTGTGATGTTTGGCATTGGGGCTAGCTAGTTTAAGGGATAAAAGTAATTAAACACTGAGTTAAGACTTACCTATTATTTAAGGGTTTTTAGGGTTCTGTAATACCTATAATACCTACTACCTAATCTACTGCAAAATAAAGGAACTTTTTTTACAAATTATAAATATATGTGTAGGGAACCCTCGCTCCGTGCGCGTGTTCGCAAAAAAAGCGGTCAAGTGCGAACTTGACCGCTTTTTTTGCTTGCCACACGTCTATCAGTTATCTAAGGCAAATTCAGTCATATTAAATACTTATCTTTTAATTTGACTTTTATTAATATTTTCTACGGTTGTCGTAATATTTGTTTGTAATGTTAAATATAATTTAGGTAGTACATAACGTTGTGTTTTTAAAGTTTTAAAAGATAGTTATTTAATATAACTGAATTTGCCTTAGATAGACGTGTGGCAAGCAAAAAACCGGTCAAGTGCGAGGCGGACTCTTGAACTGAGAGAGGGTTCGGTACACATAAATTTATAATTTGCAAAAAAATGTTCTTAATTTGCAGTAGATTAGGAAGTAGGTATTGTAGGTATTACGGGACCCTTAAATAATAGGTAAGTATTACCTCAGTGATTAATTACTTTTATCCCTTAAACTAGCTAGTCCCAATGTCAAACAATACCAAACATCGCAATCGGTTCAAATTTTGTACGTAAAGAAGTAATAAACAAACACACTAGACACACACAAACTTTCGTATTTATAATAAATAAGTATATTATTATACCTTGCTGATAAACTTGTTATTGTAAAAAGTCTCTATTGAATTCTAATGTCATTTGTAGGTACAAAAGGTAGTGTCACTTCAGACTCGCGCATGCTCCCGCCATTATAAAATGGAACACGGTTAATGTTCTATCTGACATGTCTATAGTTAACAAGTCAATGGTTCGTATTTAATTTTCAATCGATAATATCTAGTTATTTACCTGTGGTACGTTATTGCTTCCGCTGTAAGTAATTTTTGTAACGTTTCCATATATTTTTCATTCAAAATGAGAAGGCCCTTATCCTCTACGAACTAGCAAGCGACTATGTCGTCTGGTCTTATTTCAGCTCAGATGGACGGAATGAGGCAGTGTACGGCGCTGATCTCTCTTGTAATTTATCTCAATGGTTTACGGACGATAATTTTACGTGATAACGTCATAAGAAAACGATGAAAAAATTGACTTTTTTCCTATTTTTTTTCTTTTTAATATATATTTTTTTCATTTATAGTTTGCTTAGACTGACTGGAGCACTCGCTCACTCAATCGCGTCTAATCACCATAACACAAGCCTAGCTGCTTAGACTGGAGCAACAATACAATGTACAAACTTGTTACTAACCTTACCTCTTTATAATATTAGTATAGATTATTTGCGCTCCCTCAATCGCGTCTAGTCACCATAACACAAGCCTAGCTGCTTAGACTGGAGCAACAATATAATATACAAACTTGTTACTAACCTTACCTCTTTATAATATTAGTATATATTATTTGCGCTCACTCAATCGCGTCTAGTCACCATAACACAAGCCTAGCTGCTTAGACTGGAGCAACAATACAATATACAAACTTGTTACTAACCTTACCTCTTTATAATATTAGTATATATTATTTGCGCTCACTCAATCGCGTCAAGTCACCATAACACAAGCCTAGCTGCTTAGACTGGAGCAACAATACAATATACAAACTTGTTACTAACCTTACCTCTTTATAATATTAGTATAGATTATTTGCGCTCACTCAATCGCGTCTAGTCACCATAACACAAGCCTAGCTGCTTAGACTGGAGCAACAATACAATGTACAAACTTGTTACTAACCTTACCTCTTTATAATATTAGTATATTATATTATTTGCGGGCACATAAGTTTGTAAATTATTATAT
Organism: Idaea straminata; assembly: GCA_951213275.1. Lineage (NCBI taxonomy): Eukaryota > Metazoa > Arthropoda > Insecta > Lepidoptera > Geometridae > Idaea > Idaea straminata. The sequence goes on along the minus strand of OX577857.1, from coordinate 7,618,339 downwards.
GCGGGAAAAAGTTTGTCATCCCTGCAAATGCAAGCTTCCGCGTGGGGTTCGCTCGAACGCAGCGTGCCGGCAAAAGTGGCATAGGTCTTACCTCGATGACGCCCGGAGGCCGACTGCGAGGAACTGATGCGTGCTAACTGTTATATTTGATCGATTTGCAAAACATTTTGTACATTTTAGCATTATTATCCATAAATATAGTTCCTAGAGGTCAAAACCTGTCATTTGATTCAATTTTTAGAAACATACGTTAACTATTTTTGAATAAAAACCGATAAACGATCTAAAAATTCTCAGTCTTCTAACATTTTTTTATCGAACAAAGTTGTTCATATCATGTTTTCAACCAAAATAAACAAAAATATGGTTTTTAAACTACAATATCTACTTATATCCAAATAACAAAAAAAGAGTATTTGATTACTTAAAGTTGCTTAAAACAAAGGTCGATTTGCTAACACATAGTGAGGTGAAATAAATAACACAATTACGTAACTACCTATGTAGGTATAACGTAGGTAGACACACACACACACAGTGAGTCAAAGTATTTTATTTGAGATTTAAATATTGTTATGAGATCTTTTGTGTGATCAAATGAAAGGGCTTCATGACCCAGTTCTAAACGATTCAGTCATTTGTTTTCTAAAAAAAAAGTATTTTCTTATCATTTATCATTTTGGGCTCCACCATGTAAGCCCTTTAGTAATTATTAACCCCCTACGCAAAAACGATGGGGTGTTATTAGCAAAACATACCTACCCCTTATATTATGTCCTAATTACATCCCTTAGCAAACTTTAAAAAAGCTATTTACAAAATATTTTAGGTTAATAATTTTTATACTATGCTGTTTTTGTGTTTTATAGTAGCTATTAGCTAAGTCTATATCTAATATACCTAATAACGAAAAATTCTTCTATCTATACTAATATTATAAAGCTGAAGAGTTTGTAACGCGCTAATCTGAGTAACTACTGGTTCGAACTTAAACATTTTTATGTAGGATAGTCAATTTATCGAGCAGGCTACTTTTATTTCGATATTCCCACGGCATCAGGACTTATGCAGGTGAAACAGCGGGGCGCAGCTTGTATAATATATTCAGGATCTCGGAAACGGCTCCTACGATTTTTATGAAATTTTATATGTGGGGTCTCATGGGCGAGGTAAAAAAATTATGCTATAAAGTACCTAAGTAAGTCTTAAGGTGAAAGGGTACCAGCGCTCCCTCCATACAAACGTAGTCGACTGTTTCCTCCCTGGATAATGACACTAGCACTATTTTTGTGCCATAAAACCTATAACTGCCATGACTATGCCCCTATGTTTTGGTTTTTTTCATTTTCTAATTATTATAGAAATTAAGATTTAAAAAACAAATAAAATACAAAACGTGGGCATGGTCATGGCAGTTATAAGTTTTAAGCAACAAAAATATTTGCTCTAGTGTCATTATCCAGGGAGAAAACAGTCGACTACGTTTGTATGGAGAGAGCCTCCAGTACCCTAATCAGAATATGTGGTTAGTATACCTACCTACCTTTCTAGATATTACCATAAATATTGGAAAAATGATGATTCAACCGATTGGTTATTGAGAATTGATTTGATAATTCTGTTATGTATCTAGGTAACACGTAGATATAGTAAGTACCTGTATAAGCACTTAGATAATACTAGTATCTATTGATAAGACAATAGAAACGCAGTCCTTATGTTTCAAACTTCAGTGCGTTATTTATCGAATACTGAACAAGTTTCAAATAAAAGTGCTGAAAGATTTTAACAAGAACAAACCATCAGTCATACATATTAGTTCATGTAAGTTTTAATTACTTATTTATTGGATCGAAGTTCCTTATGGCGTGCGAAAGAGGGCTTGACGGAAAAAGCTAAGACCAAAAATTGTAACAACACTTTTTGATTTTATTAAAATTCCTTAATTAATCGAAAGAAACTTCGTTCCATCCGGGTGTTCCTTGACACCTCTCGAGTTTTTTTATTTTATTGGAACGAAGTTGCTTATGGCGCGTTTTTTAAAATACACATTTTTTAAAATATACTGACAGGGTTATTTGAAAAATACCCAATCTTACATAGTAATTAATATCATTAAAACAAACAGCTTTTCTTTTACGACTTTAGAAATAAAGACCGCAAAATTTCCAAATCGTGTTACTTTAAAAAATACTATTTCCATACAAAATTAAAAGTTCTACAATTAGTGTTTACCGCGATTAGAGGCGTTGCCGCTCTGCGCAGTGACTCACTTTGGTAAATATAGAGTTCAGAAAGTAAGACATTCCAGTATGAACTAAAAATAAGTGTTAGTGGATAAAAATAAAACAGAACAAAAGTTGCTTCTATAAACTGTAATACAAAATTGCCATATTTAAATACCCTGTTTATAGGTCTTATTTAGGTACCTACCTCCATAAAACCACAAAATTTCAAACAAATGTTCTAATTTCCAAATGTCGTAATATAAGAGTTTAGTTTAGTTTAGTTTTACGGGGCTGTTTCCGCACTTAGCCTCATTATTCAAGAGTTATTGTTAGGGTGCACGGAAGTAGCCCTTAACTGCTTTATAATTACCAAAAACCCTGTACCTATTATGTATAATTATACTACCTGTGTATGTATTTGTAAGTACCTAGACTTGGTAAATAAAGGTGCTTCCATGTATCAACAGACAGACCTACTTATAGGCTTCACGAAAGCCCTTGAATTTTATATAGGTACCTATATTCTATTTACCATATTAGGAATTTGTTATTCTTAATCTTTAACTAATTTTATTACAGGATCATGGGTCTTTGCTGCAGCTGTTGTGACGACGGGCCTGGACCAGTCCATGTGGTTGATCATGGACCACAAGTAATTGATCATGGACCACAGTTTTCCGACCCTGGACCTCAATTCGTGAATCATGGACCACAATTTGTCGATAATGACGCACCGCAATTTGTTAACAATTAGTAGATAGATAAAGAATTAATAATTACCTATGTCTCTTAATTATTATCATTCTAAGAATTATGATGGATACCTAGTATTATTTTATTTATTTGTGTAACATTTAAGTATCGATTTATTATGAACCCCATGAGTTTCTTGTGCCTTCTTCTCATTGGTGGGCGCGTTCCGAAGGCACAGATCCTAACTTAGTTTTTAAGACGTCGCTAAGTGATCTTGTACCTAGGTATTAAGTATCCAAAGGCAATAAAGAATTTTGACTTTGACTTGACTTGACTTGATGAAAATGAATTGTCAAAGTAGGGAAGGGCATTTGCGCATGTGGTAATAAAGATAGCGATTAAAAATCTAAGATTTTAATTATTATCTAGCGCGATCTCTCCTCTATTGCACAATATACAGGGTTATTGGTAATTATACTAGCAAGCTGTTGAGGGCAATTTAACTTCTGTGCACTTAAACAAACAACTTTTGTTTTACGACTTTTGGAAATTCGTTTTTTTTTGTAACTCTGTATACCTACCTACCTAATAGTACAACTCCTTCGTGCATGATTCTTCATTGTATTTTCTTCATGATATTAAGAGTTTGATGCTCTCGGTGGGGTGGTTCTCGATGAGTTTACAATTTCTTTAATTGTGGATTAACACTAGAGGCTAACCACGGTGCCTTGGAGTAAGGGGAAGTGTTTGGTGTGTGTTGCCGCCAACCACTTGTCCCGTACGCCTGGAGCGGCGGCAGAAGACGCCGCTAGCAAATAACGTGCCAAATACGTGGACTTGGACTCCTAACTATATTTTTGCCTGTCGCAGTGGAGACGTTGGGCTGTTAGGGAGACAATACCAAGAAAATAATTAAATACTTGGGCAAATGAATGAGAGGGAATAAGGGATTGGAGGCGACTCCCGCTCATGCTCGTTTCTGGCGCAAAGATTAACCATCATCACCATTCAGCGTCGTAACGCAATATTTCTAGCGTTATAGGAACTTTTATATACCTACTTATAGGAACAATAAAGGGTATTCACCCTTTGATTAATTTGATTATTACTTTGGTTTACGATGTACTTGTACTTAAGTACCTGTTTTAATTGACGAAACTTTAAACTAACACCATCTAGTGATGTCTGAAAAGAGCATATCAATGTAAATTTATATTCGCTAACTAAGTAGAAACTGTGAGGCTTCTCCGGTAGATGGCACTACGAGTCTCAGTCGTAATAAACGAACACCAGTGTGATGTGCGGAGGACTGCTACAGCTAAACGGGGATCGTGGGTTCGAATCCCACCGGAATTTAAAAAAATGTTTTCAATTATTTAGGAATTATTTATATGAAGAATTCAAAAAATAAATCAAAATATGAATAAAATTGATTCAAAAAGAGCAATAAATAATTGGCCTTTACATCTTTAATGAAGATAAATGTATATCTAGAGATGGATTAGGCTTGCCCAGAACTTATACTTCTATCGGCTTAGTCGACCGTGTTCAGAGGAAAGAATGACCAGTTCTTTCCTCTGAACACGGTCGACTAAGCGTCTGGAGCGAACTAAGCCACGGGTTTCATCACGACGTTTTTTTTTCACCGCTGAATAAAATAAAAAACAGAAATGAAACACAGGAACTTCTAAAAACCTACTTGCAAGTTTTATTTAAAAAAAATGGTTCTACTTATTTTCTTATGTTACACCTTATTATTGACCATTAACTTTATTTTCAGATTTAGGTACAATTATTTCAGTTTTTTGCTTTAATTCCAAACTTTTGCTGGGTTCTTCATTTTCGAGGTTTTCTATATCACATTTACGATTACTTTCATTGCTAGCTTTGGTGCCCAGCTTTTTCGTTAAGAAGTAGGAAGTTAATTGTATGACGGATAGTACTAAGCCTGGTAGAAGCCACGCGTCTGGTGTGGAGGCAACTGTTTTACTGTAGAGTAGAGAGTAGAGCGGTGACGATATTGTTTGCGTTGCAGATTCTAGAGCTCCAAGCACGCTGTAGATTTTACCTAGAAAATAAAATACAAATAAGAAGTTCAAATGTAGCAAGATTCGTTACATACATACCTTGCTAGTTTAAATAACAGCTTTTAAAAAGGACTAGTTCCATATGCCTCGATAGGCAGTAGCATTCTTGCAAGGAAGGTAGAAAAAACTGAAGGATGTCTATCAGTAAAAATCTACCAAGTTTGTAGACTAGGCTGTATGAGCTCACTCAGCAATCCTTGACCGAGTAAAATTTAAAAAAAATTCAATATCATTCTTTTCACCAGAGACTACGGTGGCTATCGCTCGCCATCTATCTAATTCAAACTACTTTAGAAATAAAAAGTCAATCTACTATTCCTCATCTGTACCATAATACCGATATTTTACGTTTATTGCACTCTTGTTTTATAAATAGCGCAAAATTGCTAACAGCTTTCTGTTCTGACCAAAATGCAACTAATATAATTAAGTACCTATACTAAAAACATATTTTTACTACTTATTACAGGCTGGTCAGTATTTCACAAATTATTTAAGTGTAAGTAATTAATTCATAATCACTCAATTATTATAAGTACTTTTATCTCGAACTTGTTGATTTTTTGTTGTTGTTGAATTTTTTTGTTGATATTTTTAAGCCCTTAGCAGAAGTATGTAAGAAGTATACAATGATGAAAATAAATGACTAACCTTGTTCCGTTGGTAAAATTTGCCTATTGACTAAAGGCCGTTGAACCACTTGTGAGCCCTGAGCTATAATGCCGAATATGGGTACTGAAAAAAAAACAAGAGTTTTATTAAATTTATAAAGAAAACAAGTTATTAAGAGGAATTGATGGCGGCTGTTCGAGAAATTTAATATTTTTTAAATGACCCAGTTTAAAATTTAAATGTAGGTAACGTTATTTTGTAATCTGCGTCTCCAGAACATATTTTAGGCTTTCCAAATATTCCTTTTTGGTTGGTATGGTTAAGTGAGGTGATTCTTTAACTATTCTATAACACCAATACTATGTAGGTACCCTTATTCACAATTAATAATTTATGAATTATTATGAATTTTTGCGTAAAATTAACCGTCATTTATTAGTGCAAAGGGTATTCACATTAAAAGCCCAACAAAGGTTTTAAATAGATGGAAATAATGTTCTCAAGTCACAGTCTGTAAAATAACGTAACGTTAGTAGTACATGTTGATTTTTACCCGAATCATTTCTATGGGACATTTTTTACAGGTATTTGGTATCCCATCCTTTTCCCCTTAAGTAACCAATAAGTTAGGGTACAATATGTAGCTTTACAGCTTTCTAGTACTAGGCCACGGATGGACGGACATGTGACAACGTAGTTTATCTGCTTACTCATAAAAGAGAGGATCTTTCAATTGAGTACAAGGTTAATTTTCTGTCACAGAAAGCCAAAAATCAATATACTTACGTATAAAAACGCAGATTGTGATCTGTGCAGCTATAAGTCCAGTGGTAGCCAACATGTAGGAACAACAGCTGAACACGCCCACCATTTCGTCAGAAAGTTTGAAGCGACGCTTCAGGACCATCAAGATTAATAACGTACCTTAAAACAGAGTTTTTCAGAAACTATGATAGACTAATCAATCACCTACGCAGAAGGATTTAAAAGTAGAAAACTATACTAATCAAAAATAGTTATTTTACCACCAATAAGAAGAACTTATGCGTTTTTTCCTTAGGATCATGTTTGCAAAAGTCAGGATGGCAAAATGTTATAAAAGTTTGGTCAACAGACTATTAAGTTCAATAAACTAATATTATAAATGCGAAAGCAATTCTTGTTGTATGTCTATCTGTAACATTTTCACGCCTAATTAGATCAACCAATATTGATGGATGAGATGTGCTCTGGAAGGACATAAGTTACTTTTTTAATATCCCAAACTCGGACTTACTTTTTAAAACCGCTATTAACTAACAAAATAAGTAAATATGAATAAGATGGAATGTATGTAATGGTTTACTAACCATAAACCTTAACCTTAATAGTATGTTATTATAATGTTAATGTGCGTACCAATAAAACTAACGATGTTTCTATAGGCTAAGAACGATCCAAACATCACGTCATCCCAGTGGAATTTCACTCTGTAATACATATAGGATAGTAACACCTCAGCTGAAAATAAAATATATTTTTACATTTTAAATCCCTATAAACTTTATAAAAATATAAAGGACAAAAAGGAAAATAATATATTTCTAAAGGAATAATAAAAAAATCGTTATTACGTAAAATTATCGTCCGTAAATCGACTTTGGAAAATCCCTTTCTCGTGTCGCGGTGTTAGTTACCAATTTCAACATATACGGCTGAACCGATTTATATGAAATTCTTTTGTGTATATTCGTTTGGTCCGAGAATCAAACAACATCTATTTTATTTCTTATTATTTGGCTTTGTTTTTTATTTTGTCAGCTAGTATGACTAAATTTTATATTACGGAATTTTAGTGTAGCGTATTGTAGAAATAATGAATTTGGTTTTGATTTGATCTTATTGTAGGCATATTTACTTTTTCCATAATGAATTTTTATCAAAATAAAGTAAGAAGAAAATCATTAATTTGGTACGGGCACAACTTTTAAATTAGCACACACAAAGAAATACGTAATCTACACAAAGAAGGAATAAGTAAAGATAAAACATACATTAATATTAAGAATATTTAAGAAGCCAAAATCAAAAATCGGATTAAGAAAAAAAAATCGAGATAATCGATTTTGTCGTTTTTGTGTAGACCTACATTCCCGTGTTCCACTTCTTTGGCTTTTACAATCCGTATACCAGTCAGAAGCTGTTCTGTCACAATAGTTAGAGAGTATTTACGTCATCCTCAACCAAAATAAAAATGTTACCTCAGTTTTTGGCGGGAACGAGTTAACAACATGTCGTACTGCAGTTTTATTTTCATGAAACTTAGATGTAACCCGAGTTGAATTGTATAATTCTGGTGGAATGTTATTCAATTTAGTTCTGTGAAAGTGCACAAGTGTAGTGAAAGTAAAAATCAATGTCAAACATGCAGTTTTCACGTTGCCTCCAAATCTCCTATTAAGGTTATGGTAAACTTGCCACCGCTTTACTATAACCCCTGACTTGACGGACTATGACGACTTTGACTGTATTGAAACACTTTAGGCCCGATTTATGAAAAATCGGGTCATAATTTGATGCAAAATATAACTTGACACTGGCTAAATGCACACATGCGAAGCCATAATAAAAGAAAAAAAAAAAAAAAATGTTACCTGACAATAGCATCCGGTCTCCTAAAGCCACTAGCAGCATCAAAAATATGATTTCTCTCCGATATCCGTCTCGTTTCTTTACTAAACACTGCAAGGCATTCAATGGAAGCCTCCAGTTGAACACTGAAACTTTGTTTTCTGTGTTTACATTCACGTCTTTCACGGCGAATATTACATAGACTAGCGACGATACCTGTACAAATAAAACCATTGAGTTTGAACAAGCTAGAATGTATAGAGGACAATGGAATAAAAATGATCAGATTTTATGGACGATTAGCTTTTCCCGCGACTTCGTCCGCGTAAAAGTCGAAAATGGACCAAGGAATCACGTTGTCCCATACAAACTTTGCCCCCCCCCTTTCACCCCCTTAGGCGTAGAATTTCCTTTCTTATCGGATGCCTATGTCACACAAAGAACACACCCTCCAAGTTTCAGGTCTCTACGACCAGCAGTTTAGGCTGTGCGTTGATCCGTCAGTCAGTCAGTAATTCAGGACAAATATTTTTTTATGTATAGAAAGGAATATCATAAAGTATCCCATACTTACAAAATTACTTAAGTCACTTAAAAATCAATTTATGTACGAATTAATCAAGACAAATACCTGTAGTAATAAAACAAGGGGGAACACACCGTAGAATCCGAGGTATCGGTAGAGCATTGGCCCGCAAATCGCGCCGGCAACGTGCGCTATCTGTATGGCTGCCCTGTGGGTACCCATCGTTCGGGTTACATCGTTTCCTGTAGCGTGACATACCTGAAAATGTAACACAGGATTTCAGTGCGTAGGCTGTAGGCTTCTAGATGTAAGTCGATCTACGTAGTTTCTTTTTTCGTGATAACATGTAATAATTTGATGAACACCTGCATTCACACAAAACATGTCATGTTACGGTACCGTGACGCGTCATGGTAAACTCGTGTTTATTTAATAACAACATCGCTCATCTAGGTTGTGTTATGGTGATAAGTTACGAATAGAAGAATAATATAAACGAAATAAACAAAGGAATAAAATACCAAATAAACTTAAAGCAAAAAAAGGAAAATATCTAAAAAAATAATATCGTTTTCTTATGACGTTATCACGTAAAATTATCGTCCGTAAACCGACTTTACAGACAACCGTTTTTTTGACAGAGAGTTTTTGGTTTTTTAAGTGTTATTAACCTAAAAATGATTTACTTACATCACCAATATGACTAAATGCAGCAGCTAGCAAGAGTCCAAAGTTACCCCCAAGAGATATAGGGATTTGAACCATGTAGAGAACTTGGACCGTATTTGCTCCAGGGAAAGCCAACATCAACAACACTCCCGTGGTCATAACGCTCATACCAATTAAAGGCATGATGAGTAATGGTTTCCGTCGACCGCTGCAGTCGCTCCATGGTCCCACGAATAGAAGAACTACAGTGGATATTAAGCTTCCGATAAAACTTCTGCTGATATTCACGCTCGATACCAGCATTTGACTCTTTGCCTGAAATGAAAAATAATTTTAGCCTGTGTGACAGGATATCTTACAGTTTTACTTTACCTACCGTATCTTACTTATATTATAAATGTGAAAGTTTGTGTGTGTGTGTATGTATGTTTGTTACTCCTTCACGCAAAAACTACTAGACCGATTGCGATGAAACTCTGTATATAGATAGCTGGAGACCTGGATTAACACATAGGCTACATTTTATCCCGATATGAAGAAGAGAAAAAGAAACTTCGGAAACTGCAAGATGGTGTTGGTGTATGGGTGTCCCTTTTAGGACGTTGGCGCCCACTAAGAAAGGATTATGTAAATTTGAATGTATTGAAACCGCGGGGCGCAGCTAGTGTCGTATAAATATTGACGAAGTGGAATTACTACGTAAGTAAGCCAAGTAAACCGGTATCCATAAACTGAATATATATGTGTTTAGTAGGTACCTATCATTTTAAAAGTTGGGTAAAATTTTACTCTAGTTTTTTCAAATATTATAATTTGTCTAAAAATACCAAGAACATTACATGTTGCAATGATCACACACCTGACTACATGTGCCATGACCCTGGTAAAGATCATACTAGTTATGTTGAACTATTGACCTTGCTTTGATCGAAATGTTTGGCATCTAAATTCAGGGTGATGTATTATCGATCAATGCCGATAAAAAAAAACCTTCATTTTTGATAGGCACCAAGATCAGCACTGAGTTTTTTTTGTGCAGAGCTTGGTGCCTATTGTGCCTGAGTCTTTTTCTGTTTTTTTTTATTGTTTTTGTACTTGATTTGTGTTTACTTGGTAAGATACTAATTCACTAACATACAAATTGAGTTTTATACCTCTGCTACACGAAAATCCTCTCCAACGCCTCTATAACAGATGTCAGGATCGAAGCCCAAATCTACAGTGCATGCAGTCTTCAAGTAGAAGTTCTGAAGCGACGTCTGGCCTAGGTTGATGGCCATCATGGACCCCACCAGAGCCGGTTCGAGGATCAGTTTCCATCTTTTTGGCTGGCTTTCTTGACATTTTCTTTGTCGAGCACCTGTCAGTGGTGTGTTAGGGCTGAAAATGTTGAGAAGATTTTTTTATGTTGTTTGATCAATTGGATTTTATGTTATTTTATTTTAATTGGAATGTTTATGGTATAATAGGCGTCCAAGTATTCTTTGATTGTATGTACCTCAGTATGTATAGTATCTTACATGTTTAAGTATCTTATCGTTTAGAATGTAGGCAGTATATCTATGTAAATAAAAATTGGAAAAGCTGTTATGTTGAATCATGGCAATTTTATTTCGATACTTAGGGAGTCTAGTTAGGTTGATTTAAATGTGATACTAAATAAACATTTTAGTAAATTGTTAACTGAAGGCAGATAAATGAAAACTATATGGTTGCACAATACTAATTTACGGACAATTTCAAGATCATTTAATTCAAGGTATTGTGGTTGTAATTTAAAATCCAAGCTACAGATTTTGTAATAGTCTGAGCGAACCTTCGGTATAGGTCGTGTGTGTTCTAAAGCCTGTGGTAATCGCGTCCTTTACTTGCGTCTTGCAAATATTGCGGGAACGCATAAAATCAGTACCGGCACCGACTCACAACACGCATTGCGAATTCTAATTTTTATCATAGCAAACATGTCTCTAATACTTAAAAAAAATCGAAAAGTTTAGTGATTGACCAGTGAAAATGTCGTTTTTAATATTTCCAGTGCTTTCATATGAAAGAATATTTTCAGTGATAACTTTTATTATCTTTGTTTACTTATGGTTTCAACACAAATTCAGTTACTGGTCCAGAAAAGGCGTTGTTGGCCCAAAACCTGTATTTCCTTTTGGCAATATAAAAGATGTTATCAGAAAGAAAGAACAATTTTTTCAACCATACATTGATAACTATTTTAAATACAAGCGTTTTCCGTACATTGGCATGTATTCATTCCATCGACCCGTATTGGTGATAAATGATTTGGAAATAGCAAAATTGGTTTTGATAAAAGACTTTGAATGTTTCCAATCGAGAGGGACTTACTCGGGAGGAGTTGGTGACAGATTAGCGGCTAATTTATTCAATCTTTATGGCAAGAGGTGGAAATGCCTACGTTTAAAGATGACTCCAACTTTCACTCCTGGAAAATTGAAAACCATGTATCCTATAGTGGAGAAAATAGCAAACCAAGCCCTCAGTTACGTCTCTACTTTCGAATCTAATGGAGAAGTGATCAATTTTTCAGACATGTATTCTAAATATGCTATGGAAATCATTGGAAATATTGGATTTGGTGTTGAATGTAACGGTTTCAATAACCCGGAATCAGATTTTCATGTGTTGGGCCATGAATATTTCGATCATAAGTCACTTTATTGGTGAGTTTTCTTAAAAAATATTATAATTATAAAAAATGTTGATTATAATTTCGTTTAGGTCTCTAATAAATGAACGTATTGCAGGAGGACAATAAGAGCGTTCGCGTTTTTTGCCCCCGATGTATTTCATTCTTTGAAAATAAGACGCATCAGTTCTACAATAGAGAACTTTTACTACGGCATTGTTAAAAAAACAGTGGAGCACCGACAGAAGCATTTCTACAGAAGAAACGATTTCTTACAAACTCTAATAGAGTTGAAAAATGGACAAGTGGTTGACGAAAAAGGTTTGTTTGGTAATTTCGTTTTTATGGGAATTCATCCCTTATGAGGGTGAAGTGGGAAAGTCTAGACGAATAAATTTGCTAATAATACCTATGTATTTATCATATTATCTATACTTAATATTATAAAGCTGAAGAGTTTGTTTGTTTGTTTGAACGCGCTAATCACAGGATGTACTGGTTAAACCGCAGAGCTCAGCTAGTATTTATTCGAAAGGGATGGAAGTTTTTAAGGGAACTTTATTATTTTTAATGTAGTTAGAATCATGTGAGTCGGTTTTTTTGACTTCTCATTAGATACATAGATTAACTTGAAACCATTCATGCCCTAACGAACATAGTAAAAGATAAAGGTTTTAAGGCGACTTTCGTCTTTTTGCTGTTTTAATAATGAATTTCAGTAAATAAAATATGAGCTATATTAATAAAATATTACCATTTCGAAATATCAACACTAAAAAGGGGGGAGATGGGGGGAAATCACAACCAACTCGTCCAGACGAAATCTTTGGTAAGATTCTATAATATGAAATTTTGCAAAAGATCGTTTTGTGTGCGTAGGTTGGAACGAAATAAGATTTTGTGCAAAGACTAAAATTCCAAAAATAAATTCTAGTTCTAGGGGTCTAGAAAGTAAAGTTTTGTTTTGAATTAAACTTTAAACTGTATAGTAAAGTAAAAATAAGAAGATATATATTATAAAATTCCGCTGAGGTTGAAATTTGCCTACCGACAACAAGACGGAAAGTCCATCGGATATACCTATAATAATACTCGTAGCTAGTTACAAAATAAACCGAAATGTTCAGCTAGGTAATAAATATCAACAATTAGATAGGCATATAGTACCTATATACAGTACATAATTAGATGAGTTAATACATGTATCTTGCATCCAATAACAATTAAAAAATTTATTGCAGGTCAAGTAAAATACATAAAGAATTTCCCATTTTCAATGACTGATGTTGCTGCAAATGCTATGCTCTACATGATTGCTGGTTATGAGACATCAGCAACTACAGGACAATTTGCCGCCTACCAACTAGCTTTAAACCCCGACATACAAAATAAAGCAAGAGAAGAGATACAAAGAGTTTTAGCTAAATATGATGGAAAATGCACGTATGAAGCTCAGAATGAAATGGTCTACTTAAATATGGTCCTTGATGGTAATTAAAAACATCCTATGTATATGTGTGATCTTGGTATCGTTTCCAAGATTACTCCTTTCAAACATCCATTCAAACTTTAAGGTAATTTCTCCTACATCTCCAGTACGAGACTGGGACACCAGTTTCCTTCATGTGATCTAGCAGTCCTCTGATGTCTCACTATCATCTAGAGGCAGGATAGGAAGCTCTGTTCCACTCTAATTGTATTATTCTATTATGTTTTTTATGTCCATAAACTTATTTTTTTTATAGTATTTGTATGGGCAATTAGCTATTAAAACTGTTAAAAATCATATTATTAGGCATATATATATTGTTATCATCAAACCAAAGGTTCATAATATCGTATATATGAAACTTGTAAGCGTCCAGACAGCATGATTTATTAAGTAGGTAGGTACAGTCGGCTGCATAATTGCAGCCCTCGGTAGAGTTCAAAAATAGTAATTTTTGAACTTGATTTTTGGAATGTTTCCATTCTAATAATTTTGTTTGACTAATTTGTTAGAAATGAGTGAGTTAGAAAACTTTAAACTTCACCTAAAGCAGGTGCCTAGAATCTTGTTTCTGTTGAAATCATTCTTATAACAGCCGTTTTGGTACCTAACATTTCAGAAAAAAAAGTCGAAGCTATCGGTGAAAGCAGTACAGAAAATTCAGTAACGCAAACGTTTGTCTTTAATTCCAGAAACGATGCGAATGCACCCCTCAATGCGAGCTCTATTCAGAAGATGTAACACTAACTACAAACTCCACGACAGTGATTTAGTCATACCCAAGGGTACTTTAGTGTTCATCCCCATCCATGCCATACAAATGGATCCTGATTTGTTTCCGGATCCTCAAAAATTTGATCCGGAAAGATTTTCACTGGAAAACAAAATGAAATTGCATCCGTGTCAGTGGATGCCTTTTGGAGAAGGACCCAAGAAATGTTTAGGTAGATATACATTACCAGCTCTTTCTCCATACAAACGTAGTCGTCGTAGGAAATCCTTTCTATGTCTTAGTTTTTTTCATATTCTAATTATCTTAGGATGAAAGAGTCATATAAAATACAATGTATATAATCTATACTTATATTATAAAGCTGAAGAGTTTGTTTGTTTGTTTGAACGCGCTAATCTCAGGAACTACTGGTTCGAATTGAAAAAATATTTTTGTGTTGGATAGTCCATTTATCGAGGAAGGCTATAGGCTACTTTTTATCCTGATATTCCCACGGGATCGGGAGTTACGCGGGTGAAACTGCGGAGCGCTGCTAGTAATAAGATATAGGTCATGGAAGTTATAGGTTTTATGTTACAAAGATAATTCTCTAGTGTCATCCAGGGAGGAAACAATCGACTACGTTTGTACGAAGACAGTACCGTATCGGTTTTTAATTATTATTATTCTAGTTACCTAAGTATAATTAAAGTGTAACTGGACTCAAAATTTTATTTGAGGTCGGGCAGTTTTTTTCGCCATTTGAAGTCGTATTCAATTTAACATTTTTTTTTATTTTTTTATTAATTATGGCTTCGCACGGCTTGTGCATTTAGCCAGTGTCAAGTTATATTTTGCATCAAATTATGACCCGATTTTTCATAAATCGGACCTAAAGTGTTTCAAAACAGTCAAAGTCGTCATAGTCCGTCAAGTCAGGGGCAAAGCAATAGTAAAGCGGTGGCAAGTTAACCATAACCTTAATAGGAGATTTGGAGGCAACGAAAATCCTTCATGTTTGACACTGAACTTACTTTCGCTACACTTGTGCACTTTCACAGAACAAAATTGAATAACATTCCACCAGAATTATATTCAACTCGGGTTACAACTTAGTTTCATGAAAATTAAACTGCAGCACAACATGTTGTTAACTCGTTCCCGCCAAAACTGCAATTTAACATTATTACAAAACTAATTGATTGCAAGTACAGCAGTAGTAGGTATTTATTGAGAATATAACCATGACTTTCTGAATACGGATGCATTCAAACAGGAAAAAAAATGTAAACAATTTTCTAGGAAAACCCTTATTTGAATTTTTAATTTTTGACTTTCCAGGTATAAGACAAGGATATATCCAGTCAAAAATGGCTTTAATTAAGATACTTAATGAATTTGAACTCGTATTGGCTGAAAGAACTTCGGTGCCGATAAAAATCAAACCGAGTGCCCTAGTTTATGCGGCTGAAGATGGAGTTTGGATTAAATTAAAGAAATTGAAGTCTTGAAAATAAAAACAGTTGTATTTATTTAGGAAATAATATATCTTAAGTACAATTATGTAAATATTTATTAAGTGTATGATACGACTGTAGATTGTGATGTTTTTTTTAGATTTTATGAAATACCTAGTTAATATGTAAGTTAGAAGTCGTTTGCTGTTTAAATAGTAGATACCTACTTATTTGAAACTGAGAACCTACGAGTACTTAGACAATTCCTGCTTATAGCCTTAGTTTTATAACTTTTCGTTTTATGTCTCTTTTCAAAAAAATTCAATGAGTTTACAAATAAAGTGTTTAAGTTCCTCGACTCACTTGTCATTTTCAGAATTGCGTCTTTGTCAGCAATAAGCAAGTAATTAGCTAAACAAAAAAGTTGAAGTTGAAGTATCTACAAGAGAGAGTGTTTCAAAGCGACTTTTCGCGACATTATTTATTTAAGGTGAAAGGGTACCGACGCTCTCTCCATAAAAACGTAGTCGACTGTTTCCTCCTTGGATAATGACACTAGCACAAATATTTTTGTGTCTTAAAACCTATAACTACCATGACTATGCCCCTATGTTTCGGTTTTTTCATTTTTTAATTATCATAGAAATTAAGATTAACAAAACAAAAAAAATACAAAACATAGGCGCATATTCATGGCAGTTATAAGTTTTATGCAACAAAAATATTTGCTCTAGTGTCATCATTATCCAGGGAGAAAACAGTCGACTACGTTTGTATGGAGAGAGCGTTCGGTTCCCTTTCCTCTTAATGCCATTCAACATACTATGTATATCAACACATTTGGCGTATGTTTTGTAAAAAAAATACTTTGGAATACAAGTGACTGAAGGTTTTTAGAACCGGCTCAAGAAGCACTTCCAATTGATACCCAACACGATACGGTGCGTTTTAAGCAACAAGTTGTACTGGTAAGAGACGATGCTGTCTAAGATGTAACACGTTTACCTAGAAGATACCTGGAACGATGGACTTCTCTTTCGAGGTAAACGAAGGAGAAGCCCACTGGCCGTGACTTGGTTAAACAACTTTCGAAATTCGTATAGTACGACGCGACGAGTTCTGGCTAATTGTGCAACGCAGGTCAACCTTCAGTAATAAAATATATATTAAATTAATTAATAACGTTTTAATGTCTCTTTAAGGTCTAAAGGGATCGAGTAATTTAAAGTTACCAAATTACTGAGAAGAACATGAAATTAAAATACTAAGTTATGTACCTATCTAATAGTCAATTACGAACAAAACCAATTAATAGTAAATAAATAAATAATAAATATAAATATTACAGGACATTCAACACCTCGCCATTTAACCCCAAGGTAAGTAACTAGACTTGTGTTATGGGTACTAGACAACTGATCTACTACTTACATACTTTTTCTTTTGTAAATATAATATAAACTTACCACAGACAAATATCTAAGCATAAATACATGTCTGAGGCGGGAATCGAACCCGCAACCCTGTGTTTGGCAGGCCGGCATGGTGACCATTGTGCCAACTGGGTCGTCAATTAAAATTAAGGTGCGGCTAATAATGTCCCTAATTAATACCTTAATTAAAAACTAAATATTTCGTAAAAATAGGGAAAACTACTTAAAAACAGGTCATTATAATTATTATTTTCATTAGGGACAAAAAATGGAAAATCATGCCAATTCTGCAGTAATCTGTAATAGTTTATCTATGTAATTTCTTTAGTTCCTTCAATGGTGAAATTACGATACGTCTTATGACTTTAAAGATAGATAGATAAATTATTTATTGTAAACGCCAATTTTAAATAACATTAAATAAAAACAAAGCTTAACTCTTAGTGTTACAAAGGGCGGCCTTATCGCTCAGGCAGGCAACCTTTGGATGGACAAGAAGTTGAGGAAAGTGAAGGGTAGGGTATTCAAACTTGAGATAATTAACTAAGATGCAAATAACAACACAAACATAATAATAAATACATACATACATATATTATATTATCTTCACCAAAATATATAAATATAACTACATAAGAATGTATAAATAAATAATATAAAAAATTAATTAAAAACAATACCAAATTAAACTGGTCATAACTTAAGCCAGTGCTTCCACTTCAGCTTTGCTGTTATTCCTATCAATCTGATCGACTTTTGAGGCCGGATAAGTACTAGAGGTTCTCCATTATAAGCCGTAAGTATTTTGAAATAATATTATATTTTTGACGACCCACACTGGTCACCATGCCGGACTGCCAGATACAGGGTTGTGGGTTCGATTCCCGCCTCAGACAAATATTTTTCCTTGGATATTTGGATATATTTCTATGTATTATAAGTATATGATTACAAAAGAAAAGTATATAAGTAGTATATCCGTTGTCTAGCACCCATAACACAAGTCTAGTTACTTAGCTTGGGGCTAGATGGCGATGTGTGGAATGTCCTGCAACATTTGTATTTGTATTCAGGGATTGTTGTTAAATTATCGAATTTTTTTACTAAAAATCATATATTATACTAAAAATAATATTTGCTAAAAATTATATCGATATATTTCTGAAAGACATTATAGACATGTTCATTCTAAAAAAAGCAAAACTATGAAACTCTACTTACGAAAATAGTTCGTAATCGAAACAATATCTATCTACTAAATATACTACTGTTAACATGTTCTATTTTACCTATCTACTCGTAGGTACAATCAACGGTCAAAAGTCTCTGCCCACCGTAACGTTTACAATCCTGTGCAGCACTATTTGAACATTATACCAACGTAACCTGTGGATCGAACCCACATCGGTTGGTGTGGCGGGTGGCGGCTTATACCACTCACACAACTAAGTAGTGTAGGTGTAGTGTAGGTGCTGGGCAAGCCTACTCCATCCTCACGCAAAAAGGACCCAATTAAAAAGGGTCTAATGGCGGAAAACAGCCTACAAGTACAAGTACAACTAAACACATAGCTATAACATGTTAAAAATAATAATCACACTGAGTACTTTTAATTCAAGTATTTATGTTTGTGTATAACGTCTATTAGAAGAAGGTCGTAAGTCCAATACTTGTTTATAGTATTATTGTAGCAAACTGACAATTTACTTATGACCCATACTGTACTGTCTATTTAATATAGGTAAATTAAAATATAGCTCAATTAGTAACCTTGATTATTTCTTATCATTTTGTCACACATTATTGTTATCTCTATATCTACGACGAGGAACCGCAAAACAGTTATCATTTACTGTTGCGTCAATATTTTGACAAGGCGTTTTTTTATCTCTTTTCTAATATAAAAATAAAGAATAACCTATATAATACACGTATACCAACTTACTAGATTTAGTTTCGTTTAGGCACCTTCCCATTTCTGCACCCTTAATAAACTACAGCCCTGTTGCTATTTTGTCTGGTTTTAATTCCTACATGGTACCTACTCCTTCTAGCTATTACTTTACTTTGTGTTTATCGTGTTCTATTTCTTCTTGTGTTGCACAAATAAAGTAATCTATTTATAAAATACAAAATACGATTAGTTGGTACATACTTACTTATTGTTGAACTATAAAAAGTTACAACGAATAGTATGTATATATTAAGTATATTATAATAAAAACAAAAACCCTGTAATTTCTTATTGGTTCACTAGCTGCGCCCCGCGGTTTCACCCGCATAAGTCCCGATCCCGTGGGAGTATCGGGATAAAAAGTAGCCTATGTGTTAATCCAGGTCTTCAGCTATCTACATACCGAGTTTTATCCCAATCGGTCCAGTGGTTTTAGCGTGAAGGAGTAACAAACACACACACACACACACGCACACACAAACTTTCACATTTATAATATTAGTAGGAAGTAGGATGTATCTCCAGAAATAAAAATATCTACGTGTATATTTTATTTAAGTTTGTTTCTTTTGTTCTTAATTTTAGAAAAAATAAAGTCTAGGGAAAACACCTGATTTACTTACTTACCTACTTACAAAGTAAAATAAATGTACCTTGTAATTTAATCTGATCAATTTCCAGAAAATTAACAAAAATACTAACAGTTTTTTTTTAGAAAAAAATCAAAGAAATATTCTGCTACACCCAATTTTACTAAAAAACAATTCATACCAATCAAGAAAATTTAAGTAATTAAAATGAATAAAAAAATAAGTTCCTTAACCAACCTCAGTTTCTCTAGCTCATGAATATCCACAGCGCTTTCTGCCATTTTTTTCAATTCACCAAATATTTATCTACGGCTAAAATAATAAATAAAAACTATATGACATAACTTCACTCACGACACTCACATTGCATTAAAATTGTATCAACAACTTAACAGGCGTGTATTCAACACCTAGTACACTTAACACTACCTATATTCGATAAGATAATGTTGCTTTATTTGCAAAATGGAAACAAAGTGTTTAGTCAAAGAATGATAACATTTTGAACTGTAATATCCTTTGTAGACAGAGGTAAAGGTTAGTGACTGGTTAACTGATAGAATCATATGGTCGGATGCTGCACCGTCTGCCAATTTGGTGTGATCATAGTTAATTGAATCTTCGTATGATAACTGTACATCGTGATTTTTCACGGATAAATAATCCTATCCTACTAATATTATAATTTCACATTTATAATATTAGTAGGATGTGAAATTTTGTGTTGTGTGTGTGTTTGTTTGTTACTCCTTCACGCAAAAACTACTGGACCGATTGCGATGAAACTCGGTATCTAGATAGCTGGAGACCTGAATTAACACATACTTTTTATCCCGATATTTCCACGGGATCCGGACTTACGCGAGTGAAACCGCGGTGCGCTAGTCCCTTATAAAACTTTTTAAACTCACACGAATTAAAAAAATACCACAGATGCACTACCACTGCTCCAGTCTCTTCGCGACCAAGACTTTTGTAATATAGTCGAAACGAGGTAAGATAAATAAAAAAAAAAACGCGACGAATTGAGAACCTCCTCCTTTTTTGAAATCGGTTAAAAAAACTCAATTAATCCATTAAGTCCCGGGAAAATAATGACAAGGAATCCCGTAAAAATACAGGAATAAATTATTTGTTAGAATCGATGTTACGTTTGGTAAAATTATCAAATTTCATCAGTGTCATAACAAATACCTAAACTTTTTTTTCGTTATCATGCATAAGAAAAGATAAGCATGAGTAGATAGAAACTGTACGCGTAGGTACAAGTATTTCACAGTTGCAACACTTTAACTGGAACTACACGAAATAAATAAAAGGTAAGCATGACTGGTGACTAAAATATAACTGTCAATGTCATAAAGAAATTAATATAGCTTATCATTATCAAATTTAATAAGAACGCAACAAAAACATTAGAAAAAATATTTGAGGAAAAAACAGATAATATTGATCGGTTAAGGAAAATTTCAGAAACTTATCAACTTGCAAAATCTTCCATTATTTTTTTTCACGATTCCATAAATTAAATGTTATATAATCAGAGATATAATAACCAGTCATTGGAATACGTGATCCAGATCACATACACTAAATTTTGTCGTTTAAAATTAGTACTAAGTGGGTATTGACTTTAATTTGCATGGTAGGTACTATCTAGTATTTTACTTTATCTTATCAATCGTATCCAAAAGGTCAGTTGTATTATTTGGCTTTAAGAAGTTTTAAAATGCTTGTATCAAACTTAGCTCAAAATTCTATTTTTATTCAGGAAATATGGTGAATTTATTAACACGCTTTTATTAGGTCGACCTGTATGTAATTTTAAGATAATTAAAGTATACTTGCCACCTGGTCGTACTTATGCACTAACCGTGCTAAACTATTTATTTTTAATTATTTTAGTAGAATTTTCTATAAAAGCGGGGTTTTTAGTTATTTATACCTCTAAACTACTAAAGCAGCGCCCTGCGCTTTTGCCAGCTTAAGTTCCGATCCCGCGGGAAACCTACTAATATTATAAATGTGAAAGTTTGTGTGTGTGCGTGTGTGTGTGTATGTTTGTTACTCCTTCACGCTAAAACTACTAAACCGATTGCAATGAAATTTGGTATGTATATAGCTGGTATCGGAATAAAAAGTAACCTATGTTATTCCCAATGAATCGATGTATCCTCACACCAAGTTTCATCAAAATCTGTCTTGTAGTTTCGGATACAAACAAATAATACAAATTTTAATAGGTAACTACTTTTTGAGCATATATTTTGAGTGGTCTAATCTTCCTGAATGTCTTTGTAAAACCACAATGTCTCGCTGCCCTCACCATTATTATTATTGCGGCTGCTGCTGCTCCGGCTTCGCACGGGTAGCAGAGTAAAATCCATTGAGTGGTTTTTGAATTTATCAAGTTCAAATAGACAGACAGTAACGTCGTCGGCGGGCAACTTTGTTTTATAAATATGTAAGTACAGTGATGCTGAAATTCATGTGATGTGTCTGTGCTTCCAGTCGGCAA
This sequence comes from Idaea straminata, assembly GCA_951213275.1. Taxonomy (NCBI): domain Eukaryota; kingdom Metazoa; phylum Arthropoda; class Insecta; order Lepidoptera; family Geometridae; genus Idaea; species Idaea straminata. The sequence continues at coordinate 7,596,105 of OX577857.1, read as the reverse complement.
ACTTTTTTCCGATATCTATAACAATCTTCACTATATTTCAGCCAATTTATACAAAACCGTGATCCACCGAAAACTTCCTCGTTATTCACTCCGTCAAATGAAAACAGTATGAAAATAGGTTCAGAATATTTTGAGTTCATCGCGTTCAGGCACAAGATAGATATATTAGGTAGAGATAGATAGATGGAAGATAATATATAGATTAGATTTAGACATAAGATAGATAGAAGATATATAGATGGAACAAATAGAAGATAAAAAATATATAGATAGATAGACTACAGTCAATGAAGGATTGCTCATCGTTAGAATTCGAGTAGTTGTGTGTAGGTTTGTACGTGCAAACTAATGCAAGTTTTCATGGCCGATGTATGAAGCCAACTTTAAAATAAAACAGTACAGAATATCGGTCGGCGCGCGACGGTAGAGTAGGCTAGATCTAACGTTTTATTTGTGAACTGTGATATCTCTAATTATAAAACTAAGGTCGAATTGATTCGATTCATAATTAAATTGTGTATGACCAGTGAAGTACGTGAAAACGTCTTTTTTACGTGCTAGAGAGTGTAATAAGCACTGCGGCTTGTATTCTATAGTAGGCCCTTTATAAATCATCAGCATTGGCCCTTATCATTTTCGAAAGATGGTTTTAGCAGCGTCGTGAGTGGCGGCATTTGTTTTCTTATAGATATAGATAACCAAATAAATAGTGACATGATAAGTGATGTGCCAATAAACATTTTTCTGTAAATAAAATGTAGGTATACTAACCTTAGTAATGTATGTGAATAGGTATTCATATCAACCAAAGTATGAATAGATAAATTACAAATTTCTCTTTATAGGTTTATAAAAATCTGTTACAATTTATGAAATTACATACGTTATTGCTCTTTGCAAGTCACTCTTCTGACCGATTTAAAAGACGTTTAGATGTCATAAATTGAATTAAAACATTGAAGAAGTAGAGAAGATTGCATGTAACGGAGATGAGAATGTTGAGATGAATGTGTTCAATAACGAGGATGGATAAAATAAGGAATAAATATATTAGATGATGCCTGAAAGAAGCGTCAGTTACTGATAATGTGAGAACCTTTTGAGTTGATATGAACATGTAATAAGGAGAGAGGAAATATGCAATTATGCATGTGACTAGAAGAGTGATGAGATGTGGAGAGGAAGAGAAAAGGTGTGACAGTGTAAGAATGAGAGAGAAGGTTGTGAACGATAAGATGACGATTAAAAGAAGTAAGTTAAAGAAGACATATTGCGCCGACCCCAAATAAATTGAGATAAGGGCAGGCAGAAGATTATAAGTAGGTGCTGTATTTATAGATTTAAACTTTACAAATTGAAGAAGTATATCCTAAAACAGAAATTATCATATATTCATAAATTTGACAAACATCGGGTGCGAGGCATTCTGAATTAAATTTATGATTTTATGAGTTCAGAACAGCGGTGATCCGTGAATTTTTCTCCTTGGCAACCGTCTCGTCGCGTCCTATGCGTTCATTTGGAATTTATTCGGAAATTGTTCAGTAACATCCACAGATAGACCAATAAAAATATAATAAAAGGGGGATTCCCTTGCATTTTTTACAATGGGAGTTTTATGTACCTACCATTTGAAATGCAGCCAGTTAAGTAGAAAATCTTTAGGCGTTCTAACAAATACCTACCTAATATGAATATTAACTTAAATAATTTAAATTTTCTTCTAAGGAAATTGATAGGTCATCGATCAACAAATTTAAGTTCGCCATAGTCAGTAAAAATAGCTAATAACTCTGTTCAGAAAAGGAAAATTTCCTTAGTTTTCCAACTTCTATGAGTAGACCTAGGTAGATATGATTCATGGTATTTCGTACCAAATGCCCGTAAAATTCGAAGAAATTTTCGTAATGACCGCGTTAAAAATCGAGAGGTGACATTATTTTGTAAAACGTAACTATTGAACATAATTAGTTGGGACTACTTATTAAAACATTGCTTACTTAAAAATTTCGGTATCAAAACTATCCTTTAAAACTATCCTAAATAACAGTGCAATTATTATTATTGTCGGTTTATTCATGAACGCCGCTTTGTTTTAAGATAGTTTCAAAGATTACAAAACAATGTTACATTTCAATATTGAACCTCTTAAGAGGAAAGGGTACCGGGTGCTCTTTCCATACAAACGTAGTCGACTGTTTCCTCCTTGGATAATGACACTAGAGCAAATATTTTTGTTGCATAAAACTTTTAACTGCCATGAACATGTTTTTTTATTGATTTTTTTTGTTTTTAAATCTTAATTTCTATGATAATTAGAAAATGAAAAAAAAACAAGACATAGGGGCATAGTCATGGCAGTCATAGGTTTTATGATACAAAAATATTTGTGCTAGTGTGATTATCCAAGGAGGAAACAGTCGACTACGTTTGTATGGAGAGAGCGCCGGTACCCTTTCACCTTAACTTGTTATTTTTTTCGAAATACTGAAAGAAGTTTGAATTTGACGGGCCGTTGTGTCGACATCATCCTAATGTCCTGCAAGCATCGTTAGCGATTTTTTTAGTTTACGCGCTAATTAATTGCACCTACATACTATCTATTTCGGCAGAACAAGTTTGAAATTAAAACCGTTTCAGGTGGAAACTAGTTTTTAACACAAGTCAATAGCAATTCTATTTTACTGAGGTTATGAAATATTTTCGTTTGTATGCAATGTGATTCGTAATTGTAACAAACATTTCTAATCAGTTAGTTAGGTAGCAGTACTTTGTGCCTCTGAAACGTAATTCGAAGACTGATACGAACGTGTCTTGAGGTGGTTTAATTTATAAATTGAAGAAAACGTCATTTGGATAAGGACATTCAGCAAAATAGGTAATTTTTTTATTAAAATTATTTATTACTAGCTTTTGGCCGCGACTTCGTCCGCATAGAAGTTGAAAATGGACCAAGGAATCACGTCGTCCCATTCAAAAAAAATCCCCCTTTTTTACCTCCTTAGGAGTTGAATTTCAGAAAATCTTATCGGATGCCTACGTCACACAAAGAATACACCCTCCAAATTTTCAGGTTTCTACGATTAACGGTTTAGGCTGTGCATTAATCCGTCAGTCAGTCACTCAGTCATTCAGTACAAAGCATTTTATATGTATAGAAGTGTCCTGGCGAAGAATATCTAGGAGAGCTGACCTCCAAATAATGGGATGAGGCTGGGAGGACTCTGTGACCCAGCAGTAACCACGCCATAGAAAGATCAGCTTTTACTCTCGCTTATTGTAAACGATAGTAGATCATAATCGCTCTCTTAAGATCGAGTTACCTTAAATACGGGATGACTATGAAAGCATTATGCCTAAAAGGAAGATTTGCCTCTATAGATTTTCGCCCTAAGCGAGAGATGCCACTGAAGCAGAATGCCTGAAATGCGAAAGTGACTAACAAGCAGTTGGCTTAACGTTATCAAATCTCCCATTTGCGGAAGTACCGATCATCTAGAAATATCGTTATATCTTTTCCTAGATACCAAACTCAAAAAAAAATCAATAGGTGACATGCAGTGCATTACATCACTTTGAAACGTCTTAAAAATTAAGCCTTTAGAAAACCGATACCCCTCACAAACTTTTACCCCTAAACCCCTAAAGTTTCCCCTCCTTAAAAATGAAAATGTTTCATAGGTACTAACCACTATTCTGGTACCTAAGGGTATCAATTTTAAATTCGATGAAGCTGGGCTGCCGCGTGATTTACATTGAATAGCAATCCTTTTCTGGCTTGTTGTTAACCTTGAAAAAACCTTATTAGCAAAGTTATAAATTGCGCATCCATTAATTAGAAGCCTTTGAATTCTGACTAAATTTAATTCATGAAGGTTCCCAAAATAGATGAATTATCCTATCTTACTCTACCTATTTCTTCTTTAAAAGATACGTCTTTAAATATACTTTTATAAAAGTAGGTAGTTTCTGATAAAAATCTTTTTTCCAAATCCTAAGTCGTTCAAAATTGCGAATAAAAAATTCCGAGACGCAACTTGCAAGTTGGGAACCTATTTTTAGCTCAGGAATTGCAGTGGCGCAGTGGCTATACTTTGGCTTTCAATGGCGTGACGTCATTTATTGATCCGCTCCATGTACTTCCACCATACTTCCCTAATGGCATGTCAATACACTCTAGTTGTAACGTCACAGCCGATGCGTGCGCACAAAAAACCCCTACAAACCTGATTTAAACAATAAAATTAAACTTTTTAGCCAATTAATAGAACTCACCTTAGAAAAAGACTGATTTTAAGTAAATTCTAATAAAAAAATGATATCTGAACTGATAACACAGAATGTAAAAAGAAAACTCAACATAGTGATTGCCCCTTAGGAAAAGCCAAGGCGCATGCGTGAAAAAAATGGCGGACGGCGATAGCCTCGTTGCAGGAGGGTTGGTTAGTTCGCAGGAACGGACTCTGATGAATCAAGAAAATAAACTTTCTTCGAGTGCAAACTTAGGTTCATTATAAAATTCTGATTATACGCGATACGAAAGTGTTAACATTAAATTAATATGGGCAATAATAGGCATAAATTTGGCGCTTGAATAAAAAAATATATAAAAAAATAAAAAAATTCTTTATTTGTCCAGATATTACATTTTTTACAGCTGTTGCTCGTTAAAACATAGATTTGTTACAAGTGATTTGGTAAATTTATATCTAATTTGATTTAAAGTAACAGCAGAATAAATAGAATAGAATGAATAAATAAAATAAAATGAGTATAAATAGAATGAATAGAATGTTGTGTTATTTGAGTTACTGAAAAGGGCAGTGTTGAAGTAAATCCGTCCCTGTAAGATATTTACATTCGGTAACGATCGGTAGTGATCGTACGTTTCCGCGCAGCTAGCTTTTCAACCATTTTCAACCCTCATCGGGATGCCTCGACCACGATCCGAAAAATCTTTACAATGTTTTAACAAAATGTAAAGAAAATACGTATAAATGTGTAAATTATAATAATGTTATTTTGTACATAATATTTATGTAGATGTTGTGTGTGTTGTGTGTGATATATTGTATGGTTTTGTGACAGTGTGTTAATTCTTGTGCTTCAAGTTTGTGTTGGGAAATTAGCGCAGTTCGATATTAAGGTACCGACTTATAACCTTTGTGTATCTTTACGAAATCTGTGAGAAATTGCGATAGCTATTATAAATTATAATAGAACAGTAGACATTATTAACTCCATTTATGGTTAGTGGATGGGCTTTCCGAAATGGCCTAACTTTCCCTACACGCCTATTCCTATTTCCTGACCACCTCTGTGGCGTGGTGCCCAAACACTTCCCGACGACATTGACGGCCGTGGGCTCAAATCCCACCGTAGAACACTTATTTGTATGATATTTATATTTGGTCTGTGTATTTATTTAGGTATGTAACCGTTGTCTAATCACCATGCTTTGTTTAGGGCTAGATAACGCTGTGTCCAATATCGTAGATTGGTACTACAATGGTTTTTGTATCCTATTTTTGCATCCCAATATTGGTGTAAATTTTTGTCTTCAAACAGTGTTTCCTAAGTATCTCACTTTCATTTTGACAAAGAAACCAATGTCTTCAGTAAACAATCGTTGCTGATAGATACTCATTTCCAATTTGACAATGTAGATCTTGTTTTATATACAATCATAAACTAAATAATACTAGCTAAACTTAAAACAAATCTTAAACTTAAAACCTATCTTTATGTAGAACATATTATTATCCTAAACGGCATATCTATGAGGCATCGTCCTCAGGAAGCTGGCAACATTTCCCCTCTGGTTGAGCAAACTGACCCTCTAAGCCAAAAACCACCAATCCTTCATTCACAAGAAGCCTCCATATTTTTTCTTTAATAAAATATCAACAATCAAATTAAGTAGGTACTTACCTATTATTAATTTTGTTGCATATTATTGTTACAGAACAAAACATGAAAGACGACAATGACTGAAAAACGGGATATCAACAGAATGTTGGGTGAGTCGAATTAGTTTTATTTTAATTTTGTTCACTAATATAATTTACGGTAGGTATATTAAATTTACGTTTTCCGAGCTTAGGTATTTTATGATCCTAGTAATTTTAAGACGATCATTATGACCACTAAAAACAAACTTCGTCCTATTTATTGACAAGAAAACTATTACATCGATACATTACGAGGCTCTGACAATTTAATTGATCATGTCTTTTCGTTGCTTCACAACACGCCAACGAAATTTATTAATAGGAAATGCTCTACCATACTCTGTCTCTCTCTCCTGTGATGCTCCTTAATGATCAACTGAGATTTGCCTTTCTGGTCTTTCCTCCACTTCGCTCTATCTGATGACGCATCGTCTGGGGAAACTGCGCAATCCATAAGGTTTTTCATGACCACGTCTGTCCACTTCAAGGCCAGAATATCTACTTAATCAATTTTATTCATTTATTCAATCAGATAACGTAGTACAAGTATCTACTTCAACTTCGGTCTGCCCCTTGTTTGTGGACCTGGGATTTTGAACGTGACCATTTTGTGTCAAGTTTTTTTTTGGCGATTTCTTTTCACATGCCCGAACCATTATTGGAGCCTTGATCCTTGGAGCTTGTCGGCGATATCGCGTTTCTACAAATTAACTTTTCGAAGTATTTTGTACGTCTAACGTAGAATAAATTACAACAATATTACAACCCTTCTTTCTTACCTATTAGATGGGAATCAAACTTTTATTTTATTTGTATTCACAAAACATTTCTACACAATGAAATAGAATACTATTAATCGTCATTAACATTGTGATATAGATTGTAATATATGGTAGGTACTTCCTACCAAGTGCATCATAATTTTCATCATATAGAAAGCGAACAGCGACTCTCATACTGATTAGATAGGTATTGTTCTGGCCAAGTATACGATCTTATATGATTATACTACCAGATATTTCCCTGATATAATTCTTTTATGATACCATATTTTATAAGCAGTGATTGGTTTGGATTTTGATAACCCATTTTTACATTGTTATACAGAGCATCTAGTTTCTTAATCGCCTCTGATTGATGGAACGCACGCCACATAATAACTTCATTAAATCAACTTTGAGACTTGTTATAAGTATTCTAGTAATGAATTTGACGTACGATACTAGAGGTCTTGATAAAGAATCGACAACCCTTGTTTTTAAATTCATATTAATTGCTGCATTGATAAATCCCACAAACGTGGTGTTAAGTACATCTAGAAATAGAAAATTCAAAGACGTGACCGCACAGCTGAATTTTTGTTTTAAATATTATGTAAATACTTTGTTGGAATTAATTTTGTGTTTTGTTTTTATGGTGCAATAAAGTGTTTATCTATCTATCTGAAATCAATGGACGGATATCGGACTAAAATTTGGCATACAGATGCCAAAGAGTCAGATTATGACTTAGTTATCCGCTAATATAGAAATTTGGAAACATCCAGTCCTACGCAGATTAAGCCGTGCGGTGGGTAGAATCTAGTAAGTAACTAAAATTAGCAACATTGTATGAAAAATAGTTGTTTTTATACAAACTGTACAATTTATATAGGTATCTAAAATATCTAGATAAAATATAATATCTAGATTAGTCTAGATTAAGGTGAAAGGGTATAACCGGCGCTCTCTCCGTACAAACGTAATCGACTGTTTCTTCCCTAGATAATCACACTAGCACAAATATTATTGTGCCATAAAACCTATAACTGCCATGACTATGCCCCTATGTTTTGGTTTTTTTCATTTTCTAATCATCATAGAAATGAAGATTTAAAAAACTAAAAAAAAAAAACAAAAAAACCAAACATGGTCATGGCAGTTATAAGTTTTATGCAAAAAATATATTTGCTGTAGTGTCATTATCCAGGGAGAAAACAGTCGACTACGTTTGTTTGGAGAGAGCCCCCGGTACCCTTTCCTCTTAAATTGATACCTTGAACACTAGCGACATCTATACGAAACACTCAGGAAGATATAGATTCTGCCCACAACAATAAACTTGATATGGAATGGAAAACGCACAATCGTGTACGAGACTCTACTATTGATGTTGATAAATATACAGTCAAACAATAACAGATGGCGCTAGTAGTTCTTCAATGTCTTTCGATGGGGGTTGTTCTAGGGAACACCGACTTTCGAAAATTCGAACTTTATATTAAAATAAATCTGATCAAAGTAGGACAAAATCGAGCTCAAAGGAGTCGGTTACAAACATACAGGTGAAGCTAATAAAAGCGTGTTAAAAATTAGGTTATATTTACTGGAAAGTCAGCTGTTTTCGGAAATAAAGACGATGTTTAGGCTAGTGGTCCCAACATATTAAATAATTTATTTTAATTTCTAATCATTGTTTGATTTGATCAGACTGTTGTAGCACTTATGGTTTAGATAGAAGATAAATTATTTCTACACAACCTTTTCACAGGTTCAAATATTTCTTGATGTGGACATTTGTACAAATTGGTTGGATGTCTCCAAATTACGTTAACAGAGCCTGAATCTGATTTTTTTCGTTTAGCAAATATTTGCGTAAAATGTTTGAGAAAATTGATAAAAGAAAATGTATGAAAAGTTAACGGCGCTCCCAGCGGAGGTAATGCGAAGTTTCCGTAATTTGCTTTACAAAGAACTCGCACCGCAGTACGAGTTCATGTGTAAGGTATCTTCTAGGTATAGGCACATGAGTAAAGAATAGGTATAGGTAGGTACAATCGGCTGCATAATTGCAGCCCTCGGTAGAGTTCTAAAATTACTATTATTGGCATGTTTTCATTCAAGAATTTTTGTTTGATAAATTGATGAGATAAATGACTTTAAAATTCAACTAAGGCAGGTGCCTAGAATCTTGCTTTTGTTGAAAACATTCTTATAACAGCCGTTTTGGAGCTCTACGGTGGGTCTGCAATTATGCAGCCGACCGTATATCTAGCTTAGATAAATAAATATACCTAAACGTTCATGCGATAGGTGGTCCAACGCTTACCTAACGTAAAAAAAATCTATGACACATAGATTTTTAGAGAGGACACAATGTCAGATGACTTTTTACACTACTGCGCGACGTAAAAAAGGGAGTGTGTTTATACCTGTATATTATGTATGATTTTTTTTATGTGTAGATGTAATAAGAAAGACGATTAAAAAATAAGTTAGATATATAGATAGATAAACACTTTATTTGTACAACTCACAAAACATTGAAAATAACAAAAAGGGCGAGAAAGCTTATAAACTACGAGATTGCACGAACAGGCGACCTTATCGCTTAAAGCGATTTCTTCCAGGCAACCTTAGGATGGAGAAGGTCTCTTTAGCTTAACTGGTAGGTCGTGTGGTGTAAGAAACACATCTATTCAGTTAGTTTCAAAAAAAGGTCTTGACGGACAGACGAACGGACAACGATCCCAAAAGGGCGCCGTTTTATCCTTTTGAAGTACGGAACTCTAAAAAAAGTTTATAAATAACCTATTATCACAGTAGATCAATTACCTCTTATTTGGTCATTTATCCTTCCTACTAATATTATAAATGTGAAAGTTTGTGTCAGTGTATGCACGTTTGTTACTCCTTCACGCAAAAACTACTGAACCGATTGCGATGAAACTCGGTATCTAGATAGCTGGAAACCTAGATTAACACACAGGCTACTTTTATCCCGATATTTTCACGGGATCGGGACTTACGCGGGTGAAACCGCTGGGCGCAGCTAGTAATTACCTATTAATACTGTTTGTTTACAGAATAGTAAAGAAATGTAGTAATATTATCGCTTTTAATATGTTAATTACAAGGCACATCCGGTAACAATGATTGTGATTAGAGAATAGAGGTCGTATGACTAAACTATTAAATTAAATATACCAAAGGCGTCGAGCATGTAGGCGAAATGCGCGCCTTTTACGTTAGTTGTTTACAAAAAAATATCTCAGTCCCCACCAAGTCACCTGTCTGTCCTTTCTATTGAGCAGCATAATAACAAAAATCGGTCAAGTGCGAGTCGGATGCGCGCGAAGGGTTCCGTACCATTGTATTGTGTTTTTTTTTATATTTTGTTATAGCGGCAACAGACTTTAATATCATCTGTGAAAATTTAAACTGTCTAACTATCATGGTTTATGGTATACAGCCTGGTGACGGACAGACAGTGAACTATTAGTAACGGGCTCCCGTTTTTAACCCTTCGGGTACAGAACTCTAAAAAGGTTTAAAAAAAACAGTCCAATACGTGTTTGTTATGCGTACTTACTATTTTTTTAGAATATACAGGACATGCACAAAGCGTCTAGCCCTGAGCTAAGCAACTAAGTTTGTGTTATGGTAGAATACTTAAATACTTTTCCGTCAACAGATTCCTGAATAAGAATATTGAACCCTAACAAACAAAAAAAACTAAATCAAAATCGGTTCATCCGTTCGGGAGCTACGATGCCACAAACAGACACACTCACACACACAGAGACACGTCAAACTTATAACACCCCGTCGATTTGCACGACTAATGTCAAAAAAGAAAAATGTCCAAAGCCAATGTCCAAAAGTTATACAGTCCCATTAAAAAAAGTCTAATTATTAAAATGTCCAGTACTAAAAATAGTGAAATGTCTAATAATAATAATAGAGAGCGGTGTTGGTTTAGTGGTAGATACCTCGACTTTCATTCTGAAGGTCGTGGGTTCGAATCCCGGCCGGCCGTGCACCAATGTAAAATTTATGTGCGCTAATTGACATTGCTCTTACGGTGAAGGAAAACATCGTGATGAAACCCGCGGCTTAGTTGGCTCCAGAAGTATTGACAAGTTCTCTACTCTGGACATGGTCGACTAAGCTGAGAGGGTAGTAGGTGCTGGGCAAGCCTACTCCATCCTCACGCAAAAAGGACCCAATTAAAAAGGGTCCAATGGCGGAAAACAGCCTGTATACAAGTACAAGTACATGTCTGATAATAAATTTGTCCAATTATAATTATGAAAGCAGCAAAAATAAGTATAGATGAATATTTACAAATGAAATACTTAATTAATATTATTTAAATTAATCAGAAATAACGTAGTTTTAAGACTTATTGGAGTACGATCGATAGTCTGAATAAGATTATGTTTGTTGGCAATATAAAAGGCAACACCTGCCAAGCATGTACAAAGACATAAGGTGTAAGTACCTAGTTTGTATGCGCACGTCACAGATTCGAAATAAGAGATAGGTACTTTAGGTATAGTAGTGGTCCTTTCTTTAGTATTTCTTATCTATACTAATATTATAAAGCTGAAGAGTTTGTTTGTTTATTTGTTTGAACGCGCTAATCTCAGGAACAACTGGTTCGAATTGAAAAATTCGTTTTGTGTTGGATAGGCCATTTATCGAGGAAGGCTATAGGCTACTTTTTATCCCGATATTCCCACGGGATCGGGAGTTACGCGGGTAAAACCGCGGAGCGCTGCTAGTTAGATATATTTTATGATGGTTTTCGTTACTTACTTACCTACTAAATAAATTATATCGATGTGTACAATTCGGGAGTATTCAAGTCGCGAATGAATAGGTACCTATAGGAAAAGGCTCTATCGTCACTATTTGTCACCTTCCACCAGGCGGTTGTGATAGTGGTCAAACGCTGACCTATTTATATGTATTTAAAAAAATGTTAAAACTTTTGTTACATTTGTTTACAAAAATCACGTTGAAAACTCCGTACAAGTATCCGTGTCATTGTCAAGCAAAGGTCGACTCCTTTTAAAGATTTCTGGATTAGGGCGTCTCGGTTTGCCCTTGTACTTTCCACCTACTTTTCTACGGGCTGTTTTCCGTAACTAGACCTCTTTAATTGGGTTATTTTGTGTGGGGTTCTACTTGTTAGAAATAAAGTAAAAGACTGCTGTCCCACGGCTAATTACAGCCAGTCCAGGACGAGTTTTACAATCCAGGAGTACATGCACGGCGAGTTCTTTAGCCTCCATGTTATCAATTATACCCTAGTTGTAGAAATGTGCGATAAAAGTATCATGATCGGTCAAAACGTATGTAACTTTCAGCAAATTCGGGTCGGTTCTTTAGATATTTTGAGGTTAGTATCAAAAACATAAATGAATAAAAATGACATTTTTCCCTCATCAAAAGCACACTACAAAAATGCTATAAAAACTTTTACCTTGGTTGTAAAGGTACTTCCAATATTCACCATAATTTGACTTAAAAACAAAGCTATAGGTGCGTGCATGTATACATATTACCTTCGAAATGCTTAAACAGCTAGGTACTTACAATCTAATGAGTTCGAGTTTTATTTCTTGCTTACGGTCATTCACTGTCTGATTTGGCAAAGGTTCCGTTAACTTTAAGGTTGATGCCTAAAACTGAACTGCTCGCGCTGCCTGACATGATATATATTTTACCATATCCATAATATGTAGACGCAATAAATTTGAATTACAAGCAGTTGGTACAATTTTTAGTTTATAGTTGTACCAATACTCAATTCATTATAATTTTAATGATAGGATTTAGAAATTTGTACAACTATCATCATTTGACACGCAACTAGTACAATTTCTTGGTTTGTGACAAAAACAAGTCACAAGGTAGGCGGGAAGCGGGAACGAACATCCATGTATATTAAAATAATATGTTTTTTAGTTTCTTTTTATTATTTAAAATAGTGCCTGCACTCTGAAGGTCCTCGTCAGATCCTCGCAAAACATTTATGGACCACCCTTGAGATTTGAGAAATCGCCTTTGCAACAAAAATAATTATCAAAATCCTGAGGTTCTTCACTCTGACTGAAGGTTCTTGTCAGATCCTAGCCAAATGTTTATAGGACCACACTTGATAATTGGTGTTGGGGATGGTAGATGATTATTTTTGTTGGAAAGGGGATCATGTCTAACAAAAATAATCATCAAAACAGGTTTATACTTACCTAAAAAGTACTTATACCTCAGACTTAAGCTTTCCTTTGTGTTTACGTCAATAAATTAGGAAGTAGGTATAATATTGATATTGTGCAGTGTGCCGTCCTTGTTTTTTAGATAATTTTAGTAATATCTTCCTTAGTAAGAAGGAAATAGGAACTACAATTAAAATTTTAGATAAAAATTAGTCACAGTTTCAGTATTTCTGCATTCAACAGCCGTTGAACTCGTTTTTTTAATTTCTTTTTATTTTGATGTTCATCACATCAGTGACTTTTAAAGTGTCTCTTTTTGTGTGATTTTTTTCGTGTTTTTTTAATAATTATTTGTAACATTTGTTGTAGGTACCTAGCTTGGTGCTTTAGTATTCTTCGTAAAAAAATCGGTATTGGAAACGTATTGCCATATTTTTTCTTATTTTCGCTGTATTATTTTAAGCAAGTGCTTTGGCGCGCCTCGCCTGAGATATTGTAGTGTTGGTCACAGTTTGCACGTAATAGGGGGCGTTATCGTCGTGATTTATTTTATTTACTTTTAATTGACACTTGGTGTAGTGATGGCAAATATTAATACAGAAAATAATAACGAAAACATTCATTCAAAACCCGACCTAAACAATAAAAATCGTAACATCACCGATTAGTTCCGATTTTGACAACGTGCCGAGCACTGCTGTGCACTGTAGTAGAATACCTATAGTAAAGTGAGAGGCGGTAACCGGTGTGAAGTTTGAACGTGTGCTACGTCAGTAACAGGCACTGCGCCTGCGCGCTTGACGGTCTATACGGCAGTGCTGTGGTCGTGATCCGATTAACAACGTTAGTTTTATTTTTACTACTTTTACATCCTATTTATTTTCAATGTCGTATCCTCAAAATTCTAACAATTCCCTTGATTTGACAGTAGCAAACTATTTCCTTTTGTTCCACTTGAAAATTACATTGTTACTATTATTGCTTTTTTGTGATAAACCATTACGTATGCAAAAATAAAACACGATTTTCCTTTTATGAATAGTGCGTTTTGGTATGATAAAGTATCAACATGGAACGCGTTACGGTCGCGGTATACTTTAATTAATCCAATTCTATTTGTGTCCCGGTTCGTTCCCTAGCGCTCCCGTCATGTTATGTGCCTGGCTTCATGCTATTCAAATATTTCTATCTCTTTCTGTCACCCTGCAAAATCATTCACGCGCGAACGTACACCAATATTCGTATCAGGATTTCGGGATAGCGCGCTCGCAGCTGTCAAATCAAGCTGCACGCAGAATACGATATCAAAAGTAGTAAAAAAGAAAACTGATGTTATTATTTTTATATTGCAGTGTCTTTACTTGTGTTTTGTTATGCAAAAACAATGTGATAAGTGGTTGTTAAGTTAGTATCTTAGTATTGTGTATCCTTTCTGACTAATCGATTGGGGACGAAATGTGAGGTGTTTACCTCCGCGTCTAGTAAGTTAAGTGATGGTGCTTGTTTTACGATAGTGAAATTGGTTTCGGACACTGCAAAAAGGATACATTGAGAAAAGAAAATGCGGATCAAATCTTTCTCGGACTATCGCCCGAATGGTAAAGAAAAGTTATTTAATTTATATTATTTAAGGCAATGTATCATGTCAATTGCCAAATTATGCCTGATAATGACTGTCACCTTAGAACATGTATTCAATATTGTTAACTAAGTATATGTTTCTGTATAAAGTGTGACTATAGTTTGATTATTAGGTAAGCTATGAAACGACAAGATATTGTCGTCTTGAAATTATACAAGAATTTAGGAAATATTTCACCTATAAACGGTGCACACAGCTACAATTACCAACATTTTTTATATATTATAAAAATTAGTTATGAAGTAGCATAAATTGGCGATTGGTGTGATCCTTAATTAGTTTTATATATTCTATTTTAACTGTGTAGAAACTTGTTTCTTTGAATACAAGTTATTTGTTTCAATATCTTATTTTTTGTTATGTAAACAAAACATAATTTTACCCCCCCCCCCCCTCCCTCCATGTAAAGTGGAGATGACTTTTTTCTCGTCTATCCAATTGAATAGGGTGTCGTCTTTGAATAAAAATCGGTTCAGGATTCCGTTTGCGTAATATTAAGCTTTAAAATGCTATTAAGATGCCACGCCAAATTCCAAAGTGGGAAACCCCATTGTTTTGTTAAGCGATTAATAATATTATCTAGTCTTATGTAGACATCGAAGTAGGGTTGTGTGATGTCGATAGATAGGTATAAAGAATTGTAAAAATATTTACGTAATAATAATCATTTAGAATTTACAGTTCCCGAATCCCGAAATAAACAATTCAAGCAATACGAAAGTCTTCAAAACGAGAACCATACAGCTGTCGCAAAATTGATTAGAGTTTAATTAACTTTATTTAAAAAAAAATGTTCAGTAGTTTTTCGTCATTAATTTTCTTCTAACAGTCTTTTCGAAAGTTTTCACATCGTTATTATCGATAAATAATCCCAATCATATCTATAAAATGTTACACAATAGCTTCATACTGATCACTTTCTGTGTCTCTCCATTTCTCCAACGATGTTAGGTGAAATAACAAGCAATTTTGTTCGCTTGCGATTTAACCAATTAAATCACCAGACGCACAGTAACACTAGTTTACTCTTAAACAGTAAACTCAATTAAGTAATATTTTCATAGTATTAAAGACGATAGATACCAGAGATAGCCTGCCAATACCAAAAATGCGTCACACAAATAAGATAAATACACTTCTTTTTAGATGGCGCCACGGCTACATTTAGCGTGTTTCTAACTTTTTAAGCATAATATTATAATGCTCAGATGCTGTTACTGCTGATTAATAATGAAACATTAATTTGAAAAAGTCTGACAGGTCGCGTTACAATAATGTATTAACGAGATATTGTATAGCGCTGTGTTCATCTATATCTGTGACTTTTGTCTGATTAATAGGGAGCTATTTAACCCCCGTCTAAGCCCGCATATTCTGGCCAGCAAATACGGAACCCTACAGTGCGCGTGGCTCGATGACACGCACTTAGCCGGTTTTTAATTTACCCACCTACATCACTTTATATTCACTGTTCAGTCAGTAACCCCACGTTTTCCATAAGAATAAGTACACATGCACGATAGAATTAGTAGGCAAGAAGTTAGCGAATTGAATGAGTCACCGAAAGCAAGTCACAACTTTAGGGATATGAGTAATCAAGTCTATATTAAATTGACTGTCAATGGTTTCTGAATTTATTCTGACTTGTCTACTTCATAATATCAGATACGAAATAAGCAATGAATCCATAAATGAGATGAATTAAGGTGAAAGGGTACCGGCGCTCTCTCCTTTCAAACGTAGTCGACTGTTTCCTCCCTGGATATTGACACTACCACAAATATTTTTGTACCATAAAACCTATAACTGCCATGACTATGCCCCTATGTTTTGGTTTTTTTTCGTTTATTTCAAATTATCATAGAAATGAAGATATAAAAAACAAAAAAATACAAAACATAGGGGCCTGGTCATGGCAGTAATAAGTTTTATGCAACAAAAATATTTGTTCTAGTGTCATTATCCAGGGAGAAAACAGACGACTACGTTTGTATGGAGAGAGCGCCCAGTACCCTTTCCTCTTAAGAGTCTCGTATCTTATCTGTCAATCTAGAAGGAATTTAGGTGGATAACCTATAAACGAACATAGTAAAACATGACATCATTAATGAATTGGTTATCTTAAACCGTCTCGGTCCGTTAGGGGGACCTTTTTCAGCAATAGTTTACATAGTGATTATTTTGAAAGTAGGTATATGAGGTGTCATAGTGATTTTGGTTTCCAGGTAATGTATTGTGAAGACTGTTTATATTGATTTTAAGCATTTTGTTTCGAAGACAAATTGAAAATAAGACAGATCATAAAGATACAAGTGTGTATTAGAAAGAGCTTGATTTTCACATAGGTATTTCAGTGTTTTGTAAAAACGATTTCATATAAAAATATCGAGGAGACCTCGAAATGCTGTGTGTTATGATGATACATTTCAAATAGCGCTTATTTAACTGTTCAGCTCAAATTGTATTTGATCAGCAGATCAGCAAATATAGTGAATTGCTAAGCTGCTGGTGGTCGGCAAGATAACAAAAAAGATTTATATTAATCTTGCGGACCAAGTAATATTTTTGCTGACAGAGTCATTAATTATTCTGTAAAGAGTTTTGCCAATAATATGTACTTTATTTGCTAACCAAGTAAGTATAGCTAATCAAGTATATTTTACTGCCGGCAAAAACAAACTTAGTATACTGATAAAATTATTAAGTGCTGATTTTACTTGCTGAGTATATATTCAAACGACTGATCAATTCGCAGTTATCCATTTTACATAATAGAACAGTGATTGAATAGTAGAACTTGTACTTTACACTAACATAATAGAGAGGAAAGATGTTTTTGGTAGTTTGTAACGAATAGGCTTCGAAACTACTGGACCGATTTTGATGAAACTTGGTATGAGAATACATTGATTCATTGGAAGTAACATAGGGTACTTTCTATACCGAGATTCCCACGGGATCGGGAGTTACGCGGGTGAAACGGGCCGCGGAGTACTATGTACTATAATCATTTATATTCTGCGGTTTAAGTCTAGTGTGAAATCGGTCTTAGAAACATTAACTACGTTTTGTAATGACATTAAATTGCGATGACTGTTGTTGGGGCCTCTTCATTGGTGCAATTGTGACTGCCGAGGTCGAACGAGTTTCATCACTAACATAAAATACAATAAAACATCACCCATATGGCGGTGAGGCGCGGGCGGCGGCATAGCGCGCCGCGGCGGCGACGACGCATACGAGTATGGGATGGTCGATATTTAAAAAATATTAAATAATCGACCGCTATTCTGTGACCCGAATTAGGAAGAACGTCAGCGTTGATTAGTTGAGTTGACTAGTATTGACTACCGACCATGTCGTTCGATACCAAGTTTCGCATTCGATATTCATTAATAATCTTGTATTTATGTTAATTTATTTTAGTTGTTATTTCCAGACCACGAATGTAAATAGTTTGATTACTCAAAACGTACGTAGGAATAAGGTATTGAATTTATTGGAAACATCATCATTTGAAATAACCGTATTCACTGTTTTGGCACCAGACGCACCAGACAGCGGCGGGAGACATACCTTAAAATATATGTTTTTTACAACTTGAGACTTCTAACATTCATTTAAAAAAATCCGACATCATGGATGGATAACAATTTAGAATTCGCTTTATCCACAGAACTATATATTATATAGTTCTAGATAAAGCGAATCCAATCTCTGAGAAGGTTAAGGTTGCCCACCCCAAAAAAAGAAGTTCGATTAGCTACATCCGTTACACGTTATGACGTATTTATGTGTTAGGTTTTGTAATTTACACCCTACTCTTCTGAAGAAGTGTAATGTTAAAAGATTCATTGAAATTGGACTTGATATGTCGGAGTACGGTTTGAACATCATTCAACCACAACGAATATGTGAACGTATTTTTGAATCAACATATTTTTAGAGATTGATCTTCCAGAAAAACTTGTAGCCTTGACATATACAATTTGTCAATCTTTCATCCATCTATCGTTATCAATGAGACTCATGCTCTTGACATTTCTATTTATAAAGGAAGACAGCTTTCATCAAAACATTTATATATCCCCTCAATCAACTGTGAAAAGATAACCTAAAAACTTTGTCCCGGAAACTAATTTGAAATGTTCTTGAAGTACTATAAAAATAAACCGTTTAACCCAAATACTTTTGTGTTTGTTTACAGTTATTTTTATCATTGTTCAGAAGTTGAATCTTTTGATTATAGTAAATGTTAAATACTGAGCAAAATCATATTTAGGAAGACATGCCACTGACTCATCTTGAAGATATCCTAAACACGCAGACATACAATGCTTATATTATGGTAGTAAAATTGCAAAATTTTATTAGACTTGACTTATCTCTCTGAGCTATTAGTAGGTAAAAGGATACCGAACGCTCTCTCCATACAAACGTAGTTGACTGTTTCATCCCTGGATAATGACACAATAGCAAATATTTGTATTGCATGAAACTTATAACTGCCATGACCATGACCCTATGTTTTGTTCTTTTTTATTTTTTTAATCTTAATTTCTATGATAATTAGAAAAATAAAAATAAAAACAAGATATAGGGGCATAGGCATGGCAGTTATAAGTTTTATGCAACAAAAATATTTGTGCTAGTGTCATTATGACGACCCAGTTGGCACAATGGTCACCATGCCGGACTGCCAAACACAGGGTTGCGGGTTCGATTCCCGCCTCAGACAAGTATTTATGCTTAGATATTTGTCTGTGGTCTGGTCGTTTCTATGTATTATAAGTATATATATACAAAAAAGAAAAGTATACATGTAGTATATCCGTTGTCTAGCACCTATAACACAAGTCTAGTTACTTAGCTTGGGGCTAGATGGCGATGTGTGGAATGTATTTAAAAAAAAAACAAATCCGCGGACAGACAGACGACAAAAGCGAAATTATAGGGAAGCCTTGTTGACTATGGAACCCTAAAAGGGATGGAGATATCACGTATAATCAAGAATCATATTATTACAATCTTCATAACGAAGTTGAAGGTGTTTAGACAACAATCACCCATTGTTCACTGGTATTTAACACAATTCTGAATGTTATTTCAACATCGTACCTGACATACGTACTTTTTAGTGATAAAAATGAAATGTAGCATTATTATAATATCGTCTGTAATAAATTCACATGGTTCTTAAATATTTTATTCTAAGGAACGGTCACGCGATTCGGTAATAGACTAGTATTAATTCTGTCTCGCATGCCATATTAAATTGCATTTAGTTGTTTCAATTGCATTGCTGCTAGTGCTATATTTTATTATTCGTTATATTCATTATAAGAAAGGTTTAAATATGGAATTATGAATAATATCGGTATTTGCTTAGGTAATATCACTCATCTCATCATCCGAGCAAAGTTCCCGGTTGCATCCCTCTCGGGAGCCCCGGGTCCGCTTTCCTGCTTTTACGCCTCCACTTCGCACGATCTTCGGCATCCTGGTTAGTAAGGCCATTTGCACGCATATCACCCTTTACGACGTCAAGCCAGCACTTCTTGGGTCTATAATTTTTTTTGCTTATGTAGTATGCTTTTTCATAAATGAAAGTTTTTTATTGTAGATGCAGTGATTTTTTCTAAGATCTTTTCCAATGATGTAATTTTGATATTTTAATAAATTATTTCTAAATAAAGTTACTAAATTTGCTTAGATAACAATGTAGTTTCTTTAACTTACCAAATCTTGTCGTTTATCTTCTTGCCACATTTTAATATTTGGAACAAATTGGTAAATTTATTTAGCATAATTGACCCGAATTCTGCAACACAAGTCAACCCACATAAGATTTGCTACATAATAAAATTCTGTACAAAACCTTGAACAAAACGAATTATGTAAAATCGTATTACAATTAGATTATCATTTTCACTTAAATTTACTTTGGGAACCTTCTTCCAAATCTTTAAAAGTATTGGGTCATGAATGCAGGGAAAGTTGTTTTAGAGAGTTCCAGACATTATCGCGTTCAAACAAACAAATAAACGCTTCAGGTTAATAATAATTATCATGAATTTAAATATCATTTGAAAATATAATTTAAACTTTTCAGTGACTTATGTAGTTGCACTTTTCAGTATTATTTCCATCCAATTTTTTATCTTGAGTATGATCTAGTTACAGTTCCGACAGAAGCATTCAAGAGTCCTTTCAAAATTCGAACTCTAAAAAGGTGTTCGCTCAGAACTGAGCAAATGTGAAACGTTTCTCGTCGTTTTTGACGTGATAACGCCTAATAAATTGATGGACCTGCATTCACATAAAAATGTCATGTTCCGGTACAATGACACACCATGGTATCGGAACAAAACAGGCATCATGGTAAACGTCACGCGTCTCGTGTTTGTTTAGTAATAATATCGCTCATCTGGGCTTGTGATATGGTGACGAGATTAATAGAAGACTTATATATAGGAAAAAAATATATGTATGTAGGTAAAGGAAAATCAAAAAAATCTCAATTGTTTTATCGTGTTCTTATGACGTTATCACGTAAAAATTTTGTCTGTTAACCGACTTTACATACATATTTTCTATACATCGTGCGCAGTGGTAAAACTTCCAGCTCTCCTTCTTTAGACAGCTATTACTTAACTCTAAGTGGGGAAAGCTGTTATCTGTACCCATCATTGTGTAATATCCACCGCTGTTGATTTTTTCATTTTAACACAACGGAATGACGTTTGATTGTTTTATTGTGATATAACTTTTGTTTAAGTACTGTAACCTTCGCGAAATAACTCAAACATTCCTTAAAAGGTATTTTTTATCTTGAGGTCAGTTACAAGAGTTCCAATTATTTGAGATTTTATTGAGATTGGTTTTTTTGCTTTCGCTTGGTAGGTTGGTATTTCTTATTAAGACATCTATTATCCAGTTACATTAATTATTCGAAATACAACAATTATTTTCATGCTTAATTATAAAAGTTTTTGTAATTATGAACTTTGGTTGATTTTATTTTGCAATTTTTGTAGGTATATTTGTCAATGTTTTTTTTTAGTATTTGTATAATGTACTTGCGGGTAATATGAGCCCCTAAAAGGTATTTAAAAAAACCTTGATATTTGTGACAAAATAACAAGAAAATAAACAAATAAATTGTTTATCAGATTGACAATAAGCAACAACAAATAACGCAACTAACCCAAATATTTATCTAATGACCTGTTTTTTAGTAGTTTCCCCTATTTTTACGAATAATATAACTTTTAATGGTAATAAGTTATTACCCGCAGGTATATTATTATTTTCATTCAATGTCATAGCAGAAGGTGGCAAAAGTTTCTCCAGAACACTGAAATTGATTCTCGTAAGAGTTTATTCTTAGGATACTAACATGTAGTGATGTAGGTAGGCGATGTCTGATCGATAGCTAGACTAGACGATGCCTTTGATGTCTCGATTTATTTAAGCCGCATATAGGACTGATTTAGTTAGATTGGTTAACATTTAGGAAGCGTTTAGGGATATCAGAGAACTATGCAATTACCGTAAGGGAATGGAATCAGTTGCCTGGCGTCTGTTTTACCTACAATTTGGGGTATTAGTATCTTCTAGGTAAGCCTGCGAATTCTTAGGCCGCATCGTCACCTACCATCAGGCAGAAATGATAGAGGTAAAACGCAAAAAAATTGTAAAAAAGATTGAATTAAATTAGTAACTATACGACCGAAATTCCGGTATCGGTCATAATTTAAGGGTGCGGCCGGAAGACCAGCGCTGCAGATGCGCCTGCGTATCTGCAGCACATGCTGAGGCTTTACCCATTCGGGCAACACACGACTTCTCAGATACTTTTTTATTTTTATTGTCTGTTTTTTGTAATTCCTTTTATTTGTAACTATCTCTTACTGTTTCTTTTTTGTGTCTATACTATGTCGTGTGTTTGTTCGAATAAATTATATTCTATTTTATTTCCAAAAAACAGCCAATAATCTTTTGGCCGTGCCGAAACTAAGTGATCGTGAATAGTCGGCCGTTGTTCGGCTAACTACAGGCGCAGTTCAATGCTCGTGGTCGTCTCGTCAGCTTACTTTACCGGTCTGCGAAATGTGTTGTGTTGAATTGAGATTGTTATGATAAATATTTATACAAATTGCGCCCTACGGTTTTACCTGCGCATAAAAGTTGCCTATGTATCGCAATTTGTAAATTATTATTTTTTATCTACTACTTACTTAATTCCCTAACAAAAATTATGCATGACTAAACCATTTGCGATTGAACTTGGTAAGTATTTATCTATGTAAATATCAAATTTAATCGCCATATTATAGCTCCATAAGCCCAAATGTATTTGTCCTCTAGGAGTAACAGATAGGATACTTATCCCTATAAACGAAATCGGGATTTAATGTGTTAGTAAAACTGCGGGAGCAATGGGTGGCTAAAAAATTTTCGACTTTGGTTGAAATTGAGACCAAAACCGGAAGAATATAGTTTTCTTCCTCTTAGTGGGATCACCACGTTATTAATCGACCACTTTTTCAAAGAGTAAGAAACTTCAAGGTAGGGGTAAACACAAAAAATCCCAATGGGTCGAAGTGTTGCTGGCTATTTGTCAGCCCTCGATAACATAAGATATTTAGTTTCGGTTTCAGCTGAAAATCCACTTTATAAACCTACTAGGCTGCGCCTCGCGGTTTCACCCGCGTAAGTCCTGATCCCGTGGGAATATCGGGATAAAAAGTATGTGTTAATCCAGCTCTCCAGCTATTTAGATACCGAGTTTTATCGCAATCGGTTGAGTAGTTTATGCGTGAAGGAGTAACAAACATACATACACACACACACACAAACTTTCACTTTTATAAAATTAGTAGGATTTTTATTTATAAGTTTTGAACTAAGTCAATTGATTGTATGAACATAAATAAAATAATGTACCTAGCTATACCTACCTTAGTCCACTAGAAACATTATCGTGTTTAAAAAGCATTACCGACACAAACCCTCAATCCCCCTAACAGTGCCTTAATTTAGGGAACCCTCTAGTTGCAATTTATGTTACATGCGTCTCGTGTTCTAATCGATTTTTTAATTAAGCTGCTAGTACATATGTACAATAATGTACGTACATGGCTATCAGTCAAATACCTCCATAATAATTTATAACAAAATGACAGGCATGAGTATTTATGATCATATAAATGTCAAGGATCAAGATAAGGTTGACACAAAATGTTATCCATACCCAAAAAGGGGTTCAGGGTCGAAATGTCCCTTTCCCAAAATGGAAACGAATGACGGTTCCAAAACGACTCTTTCCCAAAATGTTTCTTTGTCAATAATAGGTAACTTCATTTTTGTCGGCCATTTTGGCAGCATCCAAGTAGATGTGCGTGCACAGTACATAGCTTGTGACGCATCGTAACTCGCAACTGTCTTCGTTTGGTCTTCCAACGAGCGGCTACTTGTACTTGTACTTGTATACAGGCTGTTTTCCGCCATTGGACCCTTTTTAATTGGGTCCTTTTTGCGTGAGGATGGAGTAGGCTTGCCCAACACCTACTACCCTCTCAGCTTAGTCAACCATGTCCAGAGGAGAGAACTTGTCAATACTTCTGGAGCCAACTAAGCCGCGGGTTTCATCACGATGTTTTCCTTCACCGTAAGAGCAATGTCAATTAGCGCACATAAATTTTTCTTAAGTAAAATACATTGGTGCACGACCGGCCGGGATTCGAACCCACGACCTTCAGAATGAAAGTCGAGGTATCTACCACTAAGCCAACATCGCTCTCGAAACGAGCGGCTAATATGGTCGATAACAGCGATCGTCGACCACGGTCGCCGACTCGACAGTCAAATCGGGCAACAACTGTCTGCACGGCTGAAATGGGCAATTCACCTCTGCAGATCTGCTTGTTGAAGATCGTCTGGCACTTGTTTAATGCCGTACCTTTAATAAAATAAAAGTTCAAGGTTAAACAACCGTGCCTCTACCCTATAAATAGGCTCTCGATTAAATTAGTACCCACCTAGGCTTGAACATTGAAAAGGGGCAATTTTCGTGACGTACTTACCTAATTTTCACATTCGCTTATTTTTAGAACCTTTTACAATATACCTACCAATTTCTGTTAAATTTATTCATTTTTTTCTAACTGTGTAACATCTCTGTATCACTCATAAACTTTTTAGAAATCTGCCAGCTTTTTTGAAGGACTTTCTAATTAGTAAGTTTATTTTCACCTCATTGTGAATTCAGTAGGTAGCGGAGAATCGAAAAACAAACTGTCGAAATACCTATCTAATATTTCATGATTAGCTTTAGTCGAGAGTCGTAATTTTTTTTTACTTAGTCTTTACTTAGTTGATATTCTATTTTCTAAAATTATATTTAATGTGAAAATAATGATACTTTAATAACTTAATAAAAAGACATACACATTTAACATTATAAATACAAAAATTAAGTACCAGTTAGTCAAATAACCCGCCCCTTATCGTACCCGGCATAAAGGTTCCCATAATGCTAGAAGCATTGCCACGCTGAATGGCGATGGCTAACCTCTGCGCCAGAAACGAGCCGGAGCGGGAGTCTGCCCCATTCCCCCTAATCCTAACACCTATTATAATAATAATTAAAAAGAAATACTTAAATATTCTAGGAAATTTCACTCAGCGCCGTTAAGCCTCAAGCTAAGCAACTAGGCTTTTGTTATAGTGGCCAGACAACGGATAGATACATAATTATATGTCTAAAGATAAAATGTAGTGGGTACTACTCGATTCGATTCTTTATACTAGTTGCAAATCGCTCTATAAATCTCACTACATCTTTTCAATAGACATATGTAGCTGAGATCTAATTCCAGGGTCAAAGCATCTTTTTTTCATTTTCTTTATTGCCTGTACAGGGAAGGCAAAGGTTTAATTATTAGGTCATACAGTCTCATTAACTCATTACACTCTTCGTTGATTTTTACTGGCCATAAACATCTTTAAAATTAAATCCAGTAGCACACTGAGCGAGGCATCTGAAACTGTTCCTTTGAGTACGCCTAATTCGAAATTTAATGTCAGTCAGGAGTAGGGTTGCCATCCGTCCGGGTTTCCCCGGATTTGTCCTAGTTTAGAGAGCGTCCGGGGAACGTCCGGGCGGGGTTTCATTTGTAGTCCGGGTAAAACCGGGACAAATGAGACCCCGACTGCGTGGGAGTGTCGTTTGCTACACTAAAATTTTCAAGTCACTTTGCCCGCACCGTAACCATACAACCCTGGTCCTTCAAGGTCTTTTTTAGGGTTCCGTACCCAAAGGATAAAACGGGCCCTTTTACTAAAACTGTCATGAACCGTGGTCCGTGATAGCTAGACAGTTGAAATTTTCACAGATTTCTGTTGCCACTATAAAAACAATTAGGTACTAAATAAAAACGGAATATAATAATGTTACGGAACCCTTCATGCGTGAGTCCGACTCGCCCTTGGCCGTTTTTTATTTATATTAAGTACTTGTTTATTTATTTTTTATTTATAAAAATGTAGGACTGACTACTTTAACAGTTTCTTACAGGTTATGTTTAAAATAAATAAAAAAGTCGATTAAGAAAACTTTGGTTTTTTCCGGGATTGTCCGGGTTTAAGCTCCGAAATCCAGGATTTTCACGGTTATTGTCCTGGTTCGCAGATTTTTAAGATGGCAACCCTAGTCAGGAGCATGTCATCAGGAAAGTAAAGACCATCTAATCATCTATGGAGAGTTTTGGCGGGAACGAGTTAACAACATGTCGTGCTGCAGTTTTATTTTCATGAAACTTAGATGTAACCCGAGTTGAATTGTATAATTCTGGTGGAATGTTATTCAATTTAGTTCTGTGAAAGTGCACAAGTGTAGTGAAAGTAAAAATCAGTGTCAAACATGAAGTTTTCTCGTTGCCTCCAAATCTCCTATTAAGGTTATGGTAAACTTGCCACCGCTTTACTATAACCCCTGACTTGACGGACTATGACGACTTTGACTGTATTGAAACACTTTAGGCCCGATTTATGAAAAATCGGGTCATAATTTGATGCAAAATATAACTTGACACTGGTTAAATGCACACGTGCGAAGCCATAATAAAAAAAAAAAAAAAAAAAAAAAAACATCTATGAGTGTCTATGATTCGAAGGAATTCGAATACAAAAAAAAAGATAGTAGGTCGACTTTTACTTACGTCTTTTAAGTTCAGTTCATATCATACGTAAGTAAGGAAGTTGTACGTGAGACTAATTTCATTTTATTACGGAAATATTACAGACCAATTGACACGCAACTTTTGTTGGTAGGTATTTAACTGGGCCATGCTCAGTGTAGGGTTCCGTAGTCACCCGTCGTCATATGGGGTCTTATAAGGGGGTTTAATGACTAATAAATAAAACAACTTTATAAGTCATAACAAAATGTTTGTATGAAAATTTGTTTTAGTCAATAATATAAACCACTAAATATAGGTATTTTATTTTAAGTCCTATTATTTTTTGTATTTAAATTTTTCGTACCTTCTTTTTTTAATCTTCTTTATTTTTGCATTCTCTGAAACACGCAGAAGACCTAGGAGTGCTTGAAGCCGCACAGCCCTTAACACTAACAACTTTAATAGAAATATATGATATGGACACCAAACCGGGGATTATCCTTGTCTGTACCATAAAATGCAGTCAAGGACAACCTCCGGTTTAGATAGAACTATAGAACTACAGGACAAAACTACTTACGCTATTGTGACGGGATTATATATATTATAGCTGCGATCCGCGGTTTCACCCGCATAAGTCCCGATCTCGTGCGAATACCGGGGTAAAAAGTAGCCTATATGTTAATCCAGGCCTCCAGCTATCTACATACCGAATTTCATCGCAATCGGTCCAGCAGTTTTTGCGAGAAGGAGTAACAAACACACGCACACACAAACTTTCACATTTATAATATTAGTAGGATTATTATCTTTACTGAGCTCTCTCGATAACATAATGAAGTGAATGAATAATAAAGATAGAGACAGACGAGATAGGTAGATACTAATTCTAGATGCCTATAGGAATATATTTTACAGAGGTGTCTGCGTTAAGCGGGTATAAGGTGATAATATCGCCCACATGCCACCTCAGCTATGCCACCTAGGTCTCAATATATTAATAAAATGTTCTAAAAATAAATATTATTAAATACATACACATAAGGTATGCTTACTCACTCTGAGCATTTCAATTTAGGCAGTTAACCACTCGTAAAATCTACGAAAATCAGCTATTTCCTTTGATTAAGTTTGTTTCTTATAAATTTATCTCCACAAGCAACAATACTGATTGATGAAAAATAATAGGTTAAAATTTCTGGCTAGGGCATGGCGGTATAGGGTTATGAGTTAGGACTTTCGTAAAACTAATGGATGGTGTAGTTTTGTTTTTTGTTTCAGCTTTTTTGCTAACTTGTAGTTAAGGAATTGATTTATTTATTAATTTATTAAATTAAACTCAAAAATTCGTCCTAGATCTTCACTGGAAATACATTTAAATTTATTCTAGGTATATAAATTATATGAGGAGATTTACAAGGGTGCTTAAACAAATACATAGGTACTATGGTTAACTACATAGTTGACAATCTCTGAATCAATGCAACGTAATAGAAGTGTGATACAAGTTTGGGACCAAACATAAGATGCCTTTATCCGATAATGTTAGAAACACCTATGCCATATTTTTATATGCGCCTCACGTGGCTCCTATGCGCTCTCTCGACTAATTAATCTAATGAGGTTATTCCTCTTTATAAACGCTTCATAATTGAATATACTTAGTTACCTAAAAACCGTAAAACAAATCGATTTGCCGTCATATTATTTGGCTTAATCTTATATATAAAAATGAATTGCTGTTCGTTAGTCTCACTAAAACTCGAGAACGGCTGAACGGATTTATCTTATCTTAGTCTTGAAATGTTCGTGGAGGTCTAGGGAAGGTTTAAAAGGCGAGAAAAAATTCCGACAAACGCGGGTGAAACCGCGGGGCGCAGCTAGTCTTATATATAAAAATCAATTGCTGTTCGTTAGTCTCGCTAAAACTCGAGAACGGCTGAACGGATTTATCTTATCTTGGTCTTGAATTATTCGTGGAGGTCTAGGGAAGGTTTAAAAGGTGAGAAAAAATCGTTCCCACGGGATCGGGACTTACGCGGGTGAAACCGCGGGGCGCAGCTAGTTTTACAATAGAACTCATTCCGTCCAACACAGTATTTGGTATAAATTTGGCTAAAGAAACCATGCTGCCATGAGCGGTTCCGACGATTTTAATGCAAGACCGATTAGCCGTACGAACTTGTCATTCGTGAAGGCAGAATAATGACTGCAGTATTTTTATCTTAAAGCTATAAGTTAATGCTTTTAAAGGCAGTGCCATGAAGTGAAGATAAATCCATATTATTGAAATCAGAAGTCCGTCTGTCTGTCTGAACGCAATAAACTCAAAAACTATTAAATGTATTTTCATAAGGTTTTCACCAATAGACGGAGTAATTAATGAGGAAGGTGTATAAATTAATTATAGTTTTGTGTCAATTGGCTGACAGAAAAAAAAACGTGTGGCACTCGGGGACTATTAAAGCTATTGCATCGTGCGAGCTTCGTACAGTCGTACCATATACATACACGTTAAGCGAACGCTCGGCCGAGGGGGGGTAGGCGGAGTGGGAGGTGTTAAGTTTTATTTTGTTACGGAATTTCTTGATTCGGTCGCCGCGCTCAAAGCCCGCGATAAAAGCTATGCAATAGCTGTTAAGCGCACATGTTCTTCTACCTGTGCGAAGCCGGGGTAGGTCGCTAGTTAAGCAATATAGAGAGTTGTAACAGAGTGACGCGACAAGTTTGACCAAATAAGGAGATACCTACCTTCAGACTAGTGTGATGTGGGCCCACTATTACTGGACTATCCACGTCATTAACCAATAAAAGCCTAATCACAGCTTTCTACTCGTATCGATTCAATTGCTGCATTTTCAAGTGTCATGTTTGATTTATAATACGGATACTTCCATCATTGTAATATATATCCAGAGACTTAGAAGCATTTTTTTTTGACGATCCACCATGCCGGACACGGTTGCGGGTTCGATTCCCGTCTTTTTAGCGTGAATCATATTTGTCTGCTTGCTTGCGTGCTTAGATATTTGTCTTTGGTCTGGTTGTTTCTATATATTATAAGTATATATTTACAAAAGAAAAGTATTTAAGTAGTATATCCGTTGTCCAGCACCCATAACACAAGTCTAATTACTTAGCTTGGAGCTAGATGGCGATGTGTAGAATGTCCTGTAATATTATTTATTTATTTTATTTTATTTTTAAGAATCCTACTAATATTATAAATGTGAAAATTTGTTTGTGCGTGTGTGTGTGTGTGTGTTTGTTACTGATTCACTAAAACTACTAAACTGATTAAGACTAAACTCGGTATCTAGATAGCTGGAGACCTGGATTAACACATAGGTTACTTATTATCCCGATATTCTCCCGGGATCAGGACTAACGCGGGTGAAACCGCGGAACGCAGCTACTTATTTATAGTTATATCTAGCTTTTGCCCGTACGTCATACAAAGAACACACCCTCCAAGTTTAAGGTCTCTACAATCAGATGTTTAGGCTGTGCGTTTATCCGTCAGTCATTCACGACAAAACATTTTATATTTTACACATAAAATAAAGGATTAAACAGGTGTGTTAGGTACATATCATTAACTCGGTCACTTTTAAAATTAAAAACCATCGACATTTTGAAATAAAAATCACTCAATTTAAATTTAGTCAAACTCTAGTGAAAACATTTCTAAAATTGTATGGGTTTCCACTAGTATTTGGGCTATAGAAAAACTATTTGATTCTTTTTGTAAAACACTAAAGTTGTAAGTGACGTAACTAACTGTACACGATGTCTTCACCTCAATCACGCAACAAGAAAACGGTCTCATTTTGTTTAAACAAGTGGGAGAAACAGTTTAGAGTGTTTGTCTAATAACGTGGTCAGTAGGTAAGACCATGATTGTTGACATTTAGGTTAACCACTCCTTGAACTTGTCAATAGATTACGTAAAGTAACGTTTCAAATCTCATTTAAAGCCAACTAAGATAGACAAACTCTTTATTGTACCACATTAAACCTTAATTCTAACATAAACTCCTGCTATAAAAACAATATTAAACCTAACAATATAGCACAATGGACGGCCTTATCGCTAAATTGATCTATCCCAGGAAACCTTTGGATGGACAAGAATTAAAGAAGGAGATGGGTGGGTTGCACAGTCAGCTGCATAATTGCAGCCCCCGGTAGAGTTCGAAAATGACTATTAATGGAATGTTTTCATTGTAAGAAATTTGTTTGATAAATTGATGAGTAAGAAGACTTTAAACTTCAACTAAAGCAGGTGTCTAGAAATTTGCTTCTGTTGAAAACATTCTTATGACAGCCGTTTTAGAGCTCTAAGGTGGGTCTCAATATACATAGAAAATAAAAAATTATAAATATTAATAAAAAAATTCAAAATATTCAGTAAAAATAAATACGCACCTATACATACATATATACATAAATAAATATATACACAACTAATAATATAACATAATATAACTAAGCTACTTCTAGACAAGCGTGAAATCTCTATTTGTTAAGCTAAGTCACACTGTAGCTAAGTTCATAGTCAACGGTGACCAAAATTATGAACAATTATTTCCGTGTGTAATATCTTTTGTCTTTATTCGACTTTCGCTGACACAATGGACAGCTAAGTGACACTCATACTTGAAAGTGAAGTGCACATCAAGTTACTTTACATAGCCGGAACATGAGGGAAAGTTAGTCTTTTTATTGTTACTTATTAATTAAGGCAGGAAAATTGGGATAATTAGAGGTTTGAGGCAGAAAATTCTTCACAGGGTTAGACTTACCATAGTAATAACTTTTACCCCCTTATTCCAAAACGAGGTTTAAGCATAGTCCGAGATGTGGATTTAAACCTTAGATTTAGACACAGATTTACTTGTGAACTATATAGTTTGAACACTATCCCTGTAGATAATGTAGTGAACTATAGTCTGAACACTATCTTTATAGATTATATAAGGATAGTGTTTAGACTTATAGTTCACGAGTAAATCTGTGTCCCAATCTAAAGTTTAAATCCACATCCCGGACTATCCTTAAACCTAATAGGTATTTATCTTTTCGTTTGTTTCTTGTGTCTTGAATCTATTAAATTAAATAAATAAATATTCAACTCAGGTTTCCGTACGTACACAATTATTTGTCTTTGTGTAAAACTCGAAATATTAACCAAACTAAATTGACTATTACACTCATAAGTTTTATTCTGTTTTATTCGATAGCGTGACTTTAATGTAAGTACTTTTATGCTCATACCCCATGGTTAATTAAAATATAGTGGTCACTTGGTACAAAACGAGACCTTCGTAAATAACGTGATATATGGACTATAGTTTATCATGATCATTCATTATACGAGTAGGTATAATGTCCATTGTCAGATTAATTACTTTAGTTTTTTGATATGATTAAAATATTGTATTATATTGTTAGTTTTTACTGTCTCTACATTCATTGTTTTAGACTGTCTGATCCTACACTCGTAAACAAGATTGCTTTTATTATTCATATCGCCAAACGACAGGCAATTTTTCATAATAATTTCTTATGAATTTGACATAGGCCAAAGAAAAAAATGTTTGGCAAGTTTCATCTTTTGCCAATTGCAAACAATGCTTAATGTCAATTTAATCTATACATATAATAAATCTGTAGACATCAAAAAATCTGTAATTGTAAGATATCCAGAAAAAAAATACACAGGTCGTCTTTAAATCGTTAGCTGAACACGATAGGGTGGTTTTTAGAATTTTTGTCTGTTTGTCTGTTTGTCTGTTTGTCTGTTTGTCTGTCTGTTTGTTTGTTTGAACCAGGTAATCTCATAAACTACAGAACAGATTTCGACAAGGGCCACACAAATATGTTCAGGAAATATCAGATTAACATTTAGGGTATGTTTCAATTTGAGTTTAATACAATAATTAAGATATTTGATAAAAAAACATTTAAAAAATGTGAAATCGAAACATTTTTCCGTGGTAAAACGTAATCGAACGTCAGAAGGGAACAGTACCCTTACCACGGGTTTTTTACGTATTCGATTAAACATAATATATTGAGTATTTACTATGAAACTTCCTAAAAATCAACTTACTAGGTCCACCCGTCTCTGAGAATATCGGTAGTGACACACTGACAGACAAACGGACAAGAGAGTGATCGAAAAAGTGTTTCTTTTTTTCGAGTTCTTCAAAAAGTCATGGTAGGGCTGCAGTACATGCCTCCAAGATGAATCAAGATGACAGCTGTCATAAAACCAAATAGTTTGCATTTAATACTACCTACGTGAAACTGAAAATGAGGTTAGTACAAAGAGGTACTACTACATAATATTACCGATCTCCTTTACCGAAGACCTCCGATGGTACACTTCTATCGCGCTTTTCTCCTCCTATAGTTTGAATTATGAGTTCAAGTAGCGGAAACCTTAAATAGTAAAAACAAAAAAACAATTTTCCAAATCGCTCCAAGAGTTTACGAGTAATCAGCGAGCATACATAAAAAAATAAATAATATACGTGACGAATTGAGAACCTCCTCCTTTTTTGATGTCGGTTAAAAAATATACAGATAGTTATTTGTAAAAATCATTTTTTTCCCAAAATTACGTAGGCCTGCCAGCTACCTAATAAAAAAACTAATTTACAAAAATCTAAAGATAACTAGGAAGACAAAGTATTTTGAAAAATTTGTGCGAATAGAAATTGGACTTAGTTTTAGCTTATCATATTGTTGTGTATTATGTTTTATTTGTGAAAAATTAACAAAAATAGTACATTGTTACCCAAGGTGTGAAAGTCACTCATTGAGTCCCGAGATGGAGTTTGGCGCCCGAGCGTAGCGAGGGCGCTAATAGTTCGAGGGACTAAATGAGTGACTTTCACACCTTGGGTAAACAAAACAAACCCTAGGTAAACACTGTGCTCTTCATTACGAATAAACATAAAATTCTTCCTAATAACGAGAGTGAATGAGAGACTCCATACTACCTGATCCTCTTACAAGGTTGGGACCAAAGAGGTTATAGATTATGTAGATTTTTTTGTTTTTGCTGTTTGTTTTCAATATGTTTTCAATACTCAAAAACGTCGGTACTTACCGAAGTTATTTTTATTAATTAGTTTATCCAACACTGAGTAATGACGCGAAGTCCGTAGATTTAAATTACAGTTTTTGTAACACGGTTTGTCTAGAAAATGTTATTTACACAAAATACACAATCATAAATGAAAAACCAGATTAAACTTAACACAAAAACATAATAAAATAACAAAAGATAATACTAATTAAAATCATTCAAAATGCAAGCATTTCCTGCCAGTATTTTTTTAGTCAAGGAACAACACTGACCGCACGGTCGCATAAAGCCACATCTGCAACATCTTGACAGGGCGCCGGCAGAGGCGCAGCATGGTCATACGTCGCTTTGACCATTTTTACCTTTACATTTATTTTATTAAATAAGATATCTTGAACTAAATATATCTACCTGAATTCGATTACTAAGAAAAAACCTATTATGTACTCTCTGTCAGTACTCTGGCAGTATGGATGAGCCGTGCGAAGCCATAATTTGACATGACAGCTGTCAGTGAAAGCGATTTTCCCTAGGGCTGAAAGTTTTTCTTTCTACACGCTCTTTCGGCATCTTTAGACCTACTTTCGGAGTATGAGTAAGTAAAGTGCCTTCGCCAAATCAATTAAAAATATAGTTTAAAAACAATGTAACTACCTATTTTGTTTTATAACTTACACCGAATGATAAATTGTATCTATGCCGAAAAATGCTAGGTATTCTATATAACCCAAAGCCACATCGCAAACGAAGTCGCGGGCAACAGCTAGTACATAATAAGTAACTAAAATTAACTATTATGGTGATGTTGAAGTGAGGGCCCGCTAAATTCAAATTTCTTCCCGTTTTTTCATAAAAATTACCTAATTGGAAATCTTAATTTAACATTATTTTGTAAAATACGCTTTTTTATCATAATTTTTAAAATACTAAAACTTTTTATTTTATTTGTATAAAACATAGTTTTTCAACTACTAAAACCTTGAGGCTTTAAAACTATTCTAAATTTAAATGAAAGGTGTCGGAATTAACGGTCAATCATAATTATTTTTGATAGTTTTGAAGCTTGAGATTTTAATAAGTCCCTATAGTTTTTAAGCATAATACATCCTACTAATTTTATAAATGTGTAAATTTGTGTGTGTGTTTGTTACTCCTTCACGCAAAAACTACTGGACCGATCGCGATGAAACTCGGTATCTAGATAGCTGAAAACCTGGATTAACATCTAAGCTACATTTTATCCCGATATTCCCACGGGACAGGGACTTACGCGAGTGAAACCGCGGGGCGCAGCTAGTACGGAATAAATCTGTCGATTGGCGATATCGCTAATGGAAGGCTAAGAGGGCTGGTCATGAAAATTATATGATGAGACTAGCTGTCTAATGTTTAAAAAAAAATTGAATGGTGTTCTATTCTCAGACCTAACGAATATACATAAAAAAATCATACAAATCGGTTTATACAAAACTCCGCGAGACGAGAATTTTAAATTAGGGTGGATGTAAAACTAAATAATCCTGACGTTCGTTGATTTTTCTGAGTTAAACTAATGCTAATAGACAGTCTTTGTAAACTTCTCTAACGTTCTAAATCTTGTGATATTTTAATAAAACAAACAAACTAAACATGAATGACTTTAATCACGCCTAACATGTCTCTGAATAGCATTGATTAAGGTTGCTGGCACTGTATAAAATCATCTAAATTAAATGTTAAGGCTAATATTATTTTAAACACTGTATATAGCATATAATTATGCAAGTGACGCATTGTTAGTGTATGCGTGAGGGAGACATGTCGCACCCTTGTCGTGCCATATTAGCGCCTCGCCTGGCTGCGTTGCGCATCAATGCAGCATTCAATATGAGAATATCTATTTAACTGTTTACATTTGGCTAAAATATGTTTATTTTTTATTAGGTTCCGTAGCACAAAAGTAATATAAGAAATCCTTATCACTCTCGAAATGTCTGCCTGTCTGTCCGCGTGTCACGACACGATCGATATTTTTTTTACATCAAATACCTGACAGTTTTACGAGATTTTGTTGATAAACATGAACATTGCCATTGCACTATGAAAAAAAGAAAAAAAAAGATTTAGGCTACTATAATGCCACTGTCCATGCTTAATGTTAACGCCTCTTTTTGAAAAGTTGTCTTTTTTTGATAAAATACCTACGAAACTTCACAAATTCACAATTGATTACCTTTAGCATGGTTTGAAAGTCAATAATGTCCCGATTTTTTATGACTAGTGAGGTAAGTATGCGTACGCGCAAAGAATTTGGATTCTTTCAGATTATTTTATCTGTGAATAGTGCTTGGATTGAAAATCAAATCAGTTATGTTTAGTCTTATGTACATTACCTTCTCGTTTCTAAGTTGTTATTGCTTGACTGTTATAAATAGTAAAATGATTCATAAGAACACCTGTTGGTGTTGCTTAATTGCAGTCATGTATGTAACCAACACCACTTCAGGTAGTGTTTTCATCTTTCCATGGTTTACGCTCCGCTACCGCACATTCAGTGGGATGTTCTTGCGTCATATTCTTTAGTAAGCTAATTCCACATCTATATTTTAGAGGAAAAGATTCAAATCAGGTTGTAGATTCAGTTCCACTCTCATCGAGGTGAACAACTAAAACATAAAGAGATGTAACGTCCTTCAACATCAGCTACCAGAAGGATATGCTTAGTGATTTTCATTTCAGTCGACATCCAACTTCTCATCGTGGGTGCTTGTTTAATTACTCAGTGTTCCAATTGTGTAACATCGATTTAATTCTGCAACTCAATTTAAGTTATTTAGAAGTTTTGAGAATAATTGAAGTTCAGTAGGTGAGCTTATTTTTAGTAGTTATCGTAGTTATTTAAAATTACTTGAATTACTATTTCATAAACGTAACTTCGAAGTACTTCCAGATTCTAGAACATTGACTACAGGCAATTTATTTTTAATTAGTTACGTAGATTATAGAGAAAGAGGTATTTGTCTTAGTTCATCCAGGAACTCAATAAATACCTCCCAAAACACATACTTACTTAGACATTTTTCTATGAAATATAAGATATGTACTTAAATACAATAAAACCACCCAAATACTTGTCACACTTAACGTGTCCGGGAAAAATTTCAAGTTTTTTTTTCACAACTTTGATAGCGTTATTAGTAGGTAGGTACTCCCTGGAACCTAGAACCTTAAAATCCCTAAACCAAAAAACCAGGAATTCCTGGTGCTTCGACGGTAAGAAAGGAATGGAATTTGAGACATAATATTCCCGGGACTTATTTTTCACAAGGTTATGGAATTTTCTTTTAGTTTTTTAGGATTATAAATCTGTAATTACTAATTAAACCGTAACCAAACAGGATTTATACAAAAACCAATGTTATAAAACTTCTTAAAATTATCTATTTAAAATAATGTACTAGACAATAATTGTTTTATTCTATTTTGGTTGTCTAAATACAGTTGAAATTCTACGGCAGCACTTATCATGAAAACAGTTTTTTTTATCCCAATTATATATAAATTTTATCCCAATTCCGATGACCAGGAATTCCCCCTGATTCTAGCTTTCTATCCTGCTAAGAGTCTCTTGAACTAAGCCGGACATGGCGAAAAGGGTTCTTTGTTAAAAAAACTACCGTAAATTGCCTTTTTAAATTAAACTCTGCGATGAACACAGAAGCTGACTCCGCAAACCATAATTATAGACTATCTTTGCATAATATACCTACAAGGAAGTCGGCAACTGACTGTGCCGGTAATACTCGCGTACCTACTATTTATCCATCTAGATAAGGATGCAAACTTACACAACATTTATAACAATCATCAGATTCATCAGCTAAAAAAATGTATTTGAACATCCCATTGACATATTTACATAGTTAACTAGCAAACCCGGCGAACTCCGTTTCGCCACCAGATTTTCCTGAATTTTCTTGGCTATAAACGTCACGGAGCCCGAGACCTTTCCAACGAATGCAAAACCGTGGAAATCGGTTCGTGCGTTCTGGAGTAATAGCGTCAGGAAGGAAAACCCGACTTATTTTTATATATTAAGATTACAAATAGTTTATTGACTTTAACAGTTCTTATAAAGGTCAAAATGTATTTTATTCTATATATAAAATAAAGTCGGGTTAGTTACACCATTCATAACTTGGGAACGGCTGATCCTATTTGGCTGAAAATTGGTGGGGAACCAGGAGACGGACATTTTTTTTTCCACAAGATCGGGACTTACGCGGATGTAACCGCGGGGCACAGCTAGTACCTATATAAAATAGTTTGTCCATATTAAGGATCAACGCACAGCCAAAATTATTAGGGGCACCTAACGCTTTCTTTTATTACATCATACGTATAGAAAGATTTATGGCTAAGTTATAACTGTGGTTATATGATGTAATTCATTTGCATATTTTAATTAAACTTTATTGACTGAAAGGCCACCTAAAATTATTGGCATAGTCCTCCTGCACAAACTTGATTTCCTTTTTCCAATCAAGGCGTCTGTAATAAATATAAAATAGAAATTTGGTAAGAGAACACATGAATAAAGATAAAATATTTTAATATGATGTCCTAAAGTGTCACATTTCAAATATAATATGAGCTGCTAAAGTTTTAAAAGGTTGTCTTGAGGATTACATAAAACGTCACATCATGGGATAAAACGTATTCCAGTCTATAAAACATCAAAACAAACAATTATTATTGTCTTCAGACCATATCTCCACAACCGTTAGCGATCAAAGTCATTAACTACTAATCATTTACTATTTAATCATGAATATCGGCCCAATTAATTAAGTATCTTGTATGTATATTTTTACTAACTACTAGTTTATAAGTCATACTAACAACACTATGGATGTAAAAGTCTGAAATAAATGAATTGAATTGAATTGAATTAAGGACATTTTAAATGTCACCATGTTAGCTTAACACCAATTTAAAAGGCAGCATCATCAATCAAGAACCCTTTTCATGGTGAACTGTTCTTATAAATTAAAGCGGGCGTCGAGACAGTTCTAAATATTCACATAGAGGGAGTTGAAAACTTCTGCAAGATATAAAACATGCAGTTCGCAAAAACAGTGATCGGTATGAGCGAGTGGGATGCAGTCACAGCATTAGTCCATGCAATGTAGGCCATCTCACTCAGACCGAATAAGAAGCAATAAAGCAGCAAGGAGCCTAAACAAAGTGGCGCCAAGTATCCACTCGCGAGCCAAGGACGACAGCCGCTGGTTTCGTATTGTTAGGCGTGTGTTAGGCTCACTATATAGAGATTCCAATACCAGAACAAGACAGACGAGATAGTCTGAAGAGATTTTCTTGTTTCTACTTCACAATAGTATCCATTAAGCTATACTTATACGTATTTAAACCGATAGGTATATTGTTACAGACGCTGAAGTAGGAAGCGCTAGTTTATTATGTTGAAAAAAAAAACAGTAAACTTTGAATCTTACAAAGCGCCAAAATAGTATTTTCCTTGCCTAATTTAAACACAATAGCTAAGTTCTTAAAGTATTTCCCACACGTATCAAACAATATTTCAGAGCCATTCTGGGAACCAAAAGAAGAATATGCAGTTATATTTATTGTTCATATAAAAATAATATATTACAATTTGCTAATTTAGATACTAAGTGTTATTTAGACGGAGTTAGATACTAATTTGAAGACTTTTGCAAACGTCTTTTGTAAATACTTGCTTCATTCACGGAAGCAATAATTCAGTTACCTCAGTAACATAAACACGCCAAATTAAAAGGCAAAAGATCATTTAAATCCAAGGATCATCAAAATTGTGAATCTTTTCTTTGATTATGTACCTAAAGAACCTACATTACACATGAGAAAATTTAAGTCTTTTAAATAATATAAACATTTAAAAGACTTAAATGATCTTCTAACTTGTAAGAGGAAGTAGCAGTTTGTGCAGAATTTAAATTGCCACTTGAAACGGTCTTGCCACAAGACTGATGCAAACGACCCTGGCGTGTAGCTGGCAAAGATTAGTGATATTAGTCATCAGTTGCGTCCGTCAACCCATTCTCGGTACACCCACATCGTCATGTAATGTAATAAACAATAGATTACAATAAAGCAAATCGTCATAATGATTCGGAGAGCAAAATGATTTCGTAGTAGAGGTAGGTAGTTAATGAAAATACAATGGTGTCTTACGCACTTTCATTTTATTATCATTACATTGCATACATATTTTTTTTAGTAGACAAGCGTTATTCAGATGTTTAGTTGACTTTTCATTCCATATCTCACTAAATGCGCTTCGCGGTTTTATCCGCGTAAGTCTCGATCCCGTGGGAATTCCAGAATAACCTTTACCACTCAGCTATCCCTAAAAATTTCATCCAAGTCAGTCTACTGGTTTCGGAGTTTAACCTCTACAACCTCACAAACTCACAAATAGGATAGTATAGATCCTTGGATTTTGATTGTATTGTGTAACATACTTTTTGACGTAACCCGTTCCAATTAGTTACTTTGTTAGCTTGTCTTCCGGATAAATATCTGTAAGTATCACGGAATCGATATAACTCGTATAAGAAGAAGATTGTCTTTAAGCGAGAAGGTCATTTTAATAGATACCCATCGCATGTATGTTGACCGCTGGGTCAAAATGCGCACTTGACATTTTGCACACATTGCTTTGTGTCGTACTAGTACATGACCACTTGTACGGGATTGTTGCAACTTTCCCCAGATCGTTGAGATTACGCGACTTTTCTCCGAACCTAAAACACCGTGTCTCTAACATGATATTTTGTAATTTCTTATTTTTTTAACGATTTACGTAACTGGTGTTCAAATGGCAACGAAGCGCAAAAAGTCGCAGACGAATAGCTTTTATTATAATATATTTTTAGTAGTCTTTACAATCTGATGGACTGACTGACTCAAGTTTTGCACGCAGATAGCTATTAAGACGAAGGCATAAGAAAAAATCGGCGTTGTACCAGTAGTTTGGTTGCTAGTTTTCAACCCCTACACCGAAGAAGTCGGGAATAAAAACAAGTATTAAATATTTGAGGACTAACTGGCTCGCTACAGAATTAGAAAATTGGTCATACACTGCAGTACTTTCTATTTATAAAGGTTGGTTTTCTTCCATTTTGTACTGTACTAATGTCGGGACGCCGGCCGCCGTGAAATTACCCGGCGCCCAGACTCTTTAGTTGCTTTTTAGGTATCCTCTCAGTCTGCCGATTCCTTTTTCATATGACTCACTTACAACTCGGGCTGAAAATATAATTGTAACTTACAAATCGATGTTTGTCACCCTCATAGACAGTTAACCGTTTAGGACGGTGACAAAGTAGAAGATTTCATTTCAATTCAGAACTACACGACCTTTTGCCATCTCCATTCTTTCGTCATACAACCAGGCAAACTGATATGCGAAACTGATTCGCACCGATTCATGGTGGGAATACAAGACGTCCGCACTAAGCGTTTTGCTTCGTCATTCCTTATTTGTACCGTAAGGGTTGCCTGCTTCTGTCTTTCCTAACGTGTAGAAGTGTGTGAAAGAATGAGTATCTTCTAGAAAAGCTTCTAAAGGCGTATCGTCACCTGCCATTAGGTGGGCCTGATAGTGATCAAACGCTGACCTATCATATTTAAGAGGAAAGGGTACCGGAGGCTCTCTCCATACAAAGGTAGTAATATGTTGATTCTGTCTACATTACGGTGGAATCCTACTATCCTGGAAAACTATTATCTATTTTGAGGCCCAGTGAATAGAGAAATTGAAGAAACATTCAGACCAGTAACAAATATCTGAACTACTTGAAATTCCAAAACCAGATAACGTCACATTACGTAAACAAAATAAAAAAATCGGTGCTTCGGAAGGCACGTTAACCCGTTGGTCCCGGTTACAACCTCTAGTAGCAGTCGTTAGGTCAAGTTAGACGCCTTAGGGCGATCTAAAAACTCTAACAATAGGTGAGCCACACCACTATACGAGAAGAAGAAGCAGAAGATAAAACCATTGTGATAATATACATACTCTAAATAATTTAGATGTTTTGTTGAATCTCATAGAAAATTGTTAATTAAGAAGGTAAGCTTGGTTTAAAAGATACTACTTAAATATTTATCTATTTATTTATACCGAAGTACCTATTAATAATATTTTACATTTGTCTCACAGTCGAAAAATATTACGATGCCATGACTTAAATTATAATCCCAAAGGAATTCAACTAACCAATGTGTTGTCGTATAATCTATCTTCTATATTTTATACCTACTCATAAAAAAGGAAGATGGGACATAAAGTGTGTACCTACTTAGAAGGTTTTAGAAAAAGTATAAAAACAAGGATTTATAGTAAAAAAAAATCATGTATGTTATTATGCCTATTGTCTGCCTTTCCTTATCCTTTGCAATTAACTGAGTTGACTCCATGTTGACCGGGTATTCTGCTTTTGTATAATCATGCTGAATTGTCTTTTGGCTATTTAGTCAAGGGTCAACTGAAGCTGTATTTTTAGCATAAAGGTAATTCTGATGGTGACCCTCAAAAACTTCTAAACCTATTAAAATCTTAACTGTTTAGCTCTATTTTGTGGGCAAGTCGTGATTCGTAATATACTTACATCAAAATCCTATAGTAAGACCTGATCTATCAACAAAAAACTAATACGGGGCGCAGCTACTTCTAACAATAAAGCAAAAAATATAAATACATTTTGAATGGAACTCGGTTAATGTATGAGTCAGACGCAACTCGTTTCCCCATACGGATTTGAATGAGACATAATTCAACATAATCCCGTCACCGTTCATGGGATCCTATTATGTTATGGTTTAATCTGATTATAAAGGATTTGAATATCTTGAAGTAGGTAAGTGTTCTCCTTATATCTACTGTAAGGAATCTTATAGATTCTTGTTCGAGATTTATTCGTGACTAGCTTTTGCCTGCGACTTCGTCCGCGTAGCAGTCGAAAATAGACCAAGTAATCCCGCTGTCCCATACAAACTTTGCCCCCCTTTTTCAGCCCCTAATAGGTACAATTTCGGAAAATCCTTTCTAATCGGATGTCAACGTCATACAAAGAACAACTCTTTACGATCAGCTGTTTAGGCTGTGCGTTGATACTTCAGTCTTTTTTTTCTGTTTATTCATTTGGATGCTTATGTATATTTTGTACAAAGATCACACAGAAACGTCTTAAAAACTAAGTTAGGAAGTCAGGACAAAAGATTTTATTTGTATTGCTTTATTTCTCATTGTACAAATTTTATTAAACTTTATTAATAATTAGCCGCGCTCTTAGATTCACCCGCTTAACTCCGGATTATCGGGATAAAAAGTAGCCTAAAGCTTTCCTCAGTAAATGGACTATCCAACACATACATAATTTTCAAACAAACGAACAAACTCTTCAGCTTTATAATATAACCAAATTTTTTTTTTATAGTCTGTAATTTTTAAAATCTTGGAAGTGAAGTCGAACCTATTGCCGCGTAAATATTAAACAAATATAAACATAACCTTAATTCGGTTAAATTGCGTAATAAAATAATATACCTACCCACATATATTTGTTACTAAGATTTTCTTCTTCAACCAAAAAAACACATAATTATTCTTTACAAAAAAAAACAGATACCTAATGCGTATTAAATTATG
This sequence comes from Idaea straminata, assembly GCA_951213275.1. Classification (NCBI taxonomy): domain Eukaryota; kingdom Metazoa; phylum Arthropoda; class Insecta; order Lepidoptera; family Geometridae; genus Idaea; species Idaea straminata. The sequence continues at coordinate 7,552,546 of OX577857.1, read as the reverse complement.
CAAAAATTACTAAATTCTATCTCTTATGTCACTAATTGATATACAGTCTGACAATACCCTCATACCGATGATATTTTAACCGACTTCAAAAAAAGAAGGAGGTTCTCAATTCGTCGGGGTTTTTTTTGATAGAATGTTCGTTTCGGGGCCTAGCAATTATTTTTAACCCACAGTGCAAAACCGATGGGGTGTTATAATGTTGTATGTGTGTGTGGCATCGCAGCTCCCGAACGGATGGACCGATTTTGATTTTGTTACTTTTGTTTGAAAGGTGAATTAATCGGAAATCAGTTCAGCGGTCTGAAACTTATAAAGCATAAAAGTCGGGTATTTTTTTAATTCTAATAATCTAATCTAATAATATTATTTTCAACAAAATCTTATGTTATTAATGTTATAATGTCAATCAACCATCATATTGTGACAATATTAAGTTGAGAAAAGATCTATTTATTTTTGTATGCGATATGTAGGTAACCCTCTTAAATCCAATCCTATTAATATTATAAACTAGCGACCTGCTCCGGCTTCGCACGGCTATATTATGTATGTGTTATACATACTCGTACATAAAATAAACCTTCCTCTTGAATCACTCTAAAATATCAAACTTATAACACCCCGTCGTTTTTGCGTCGAGGGTTAAAAAAACCGCATCAAAATCCGTTGCGTAGTTTTGAAGATCTAAGCATACATAGGGACAGGCAGCGGAAAGTGACTTTTTTATACTATGCAATAATGTGAATGTGTGTGTTTGTGTGTCACTCCTTCACGCAAAAACTACTGTACTGATCACGATGAAACTCGGTATCTAGCTGGAGGACCTGCATTTTTTATCCCGATATTCCCACTTGATCGGGACTTACGCGGGTGAAATCGCGGGGCGCAGCTAGTAGTTTATATACCTACTACCAATGTTTCTCAAAATTAATGACCAGTCAGATTTCTACTAAATCTATGGCTATTTGTTGCGATGTCAACAAATAAGGCGCGTTCTACTAACAGACTAGTGTTTAGTATTGATATCACTTGCCTTCACTGAGACTCGGTTCGCCCACGGTAAGAGATATACTATTTCTCGGAACAAGACATTCGAGGCTGATTTTCTTTATATTCAACGGTTCTCAAAGTTTCTTACTACAAAAATTTTAACGTATTCAGTAATAATATTATTTAACCATATTTTAACAAAATATGTACCTAACATTAATTAAAAAATTGTAAAAAATGATTTAGTAAGCAAAGTTAAAACATTATATTGAAGGCCACAAACATAATTTTAAAATTAAAATAACATCTAAGTAAATTTATCTACAACTAGCTGCGCCCCGCGGTTTCACCCGCGTAAGTCCCGATCCCGTAGGAATTGACTCTAGAAAACGTTTGTATGGGAAATAGAAAAGGGCTGTTTTTAGGGTTTTCCCGGAAATTATTCGGTTTTTTCTCGCCTTTTAAACCTTCCCTAGACCTCCACGAACATTTCAAGACTAAGATAAGATAAATCCGTTCAGCCGTTCTCGAGTTTTAGTGAGACTAACGAACAGCAATTCATTTTTATATATATAGACTAGCTGCGCCCCGCGGTTTCACCCGCGTTTGTCCCGATCCCGTGGGAATATCGATTTTTTCTCGCCTTTTAAACCTTCCCTAGACCTCCACGAACATTTCAAGACTAAGATAAGATAAATCCGTTCAGCCGTTCTCGAGTTTTAGTGAGACTAACGAACAGCAATTCATTTTTATATATATATAGAAGATAATCCGTGAGTATTAAAAATAAATAAATTAATTTAAAAATAAATAAATTAATTTAAAAATAAATAAACATTAAAACCTGACAAGGTAACTATGGCAATAATACGTTGCTATAAGTTGCTATGGTTACCATCAATGTTTTCTTATGACTAAAACGCTGATCGTAGAGACCTGAAACTTGGAGGGTGTGTTCTTTGTGTGACGTAGGCATCCGATAAGAAAGGATTTTCCCACATTCTACTCCTATGGGGGTGAAAAAGGGGGGCAAAGTTTGTATGAGAACAATGCGATTCCTTGGTCAATGGTCCAATCTACAAATTCAACGCGGACGACGTCGCGGGCAAAAGCTAGTTTAAGATATGGCGCGGATAGGTACAATTTATTGATGCAAAATAAACGTACTTCACCATCCTCAAATATTTTAAATCAGTAGTGGCCTTACATATTTAGAACCACTGGATCAAAGTCTAGGTGGTCCCATGGCGCCATAACTGTATAAGGACAAGCTTCGGGTAGGTGAAAGGTTGGTCCGATCAATGCTTACTGGGTCCAACATTTCATATGTAATAAGTCTCTGTCACAGTTCTCACATTTTCTAATACCAATGATCACCGTTATTCGATCTTGTTTATCTATTTTTGAGTTAAAATTACGTGTTCCATTATGCCTCTATATGGATGACAGTATCATTTTATTGTACCAGATAAAAAAAACTTAAAGTTGAGTCTAGAAAAAGTCGACGCAGTTTGTGAAGTTAACAGAGCTCAGCAAGTAGCACCCTTTGCCTTCCGTGAAAGTATAAAAATGAAAATAATAATGTTGTCGCAAACATTACAAGCTTGTACGTCTAGGATTTACGTCTATTTCGTTCAACTTCAGCTCTAGACACTTAGTATGGGAGCTTAGCATATGAGATTTTGCTCGGTGCACCTTCAGATCCATATAAGCATCAATAGAATGCATCCAGACGAAAAAATAATGCTATCTTACCAAACCTGTAATTACATACCCTACGCAATATCAAACTTTAAAATTAAGTTTAAGCCATTTATGTTCAAAAGTAATACAATTATGTAGGTACAGAAGAGTAACTAGCTAAAGGGTGCATTATTCGCAGTAGTTTCAATTTTATATTGACGATGTTTTTGTATATGAGCACACCAGGCGGGCGTATTACAGAGATAGCGGTAGCTACGCGTACCGTTCTCATTGTTAAATTTTTCCTGTGCCAGTTTCTATAAAATAGGTCAATAAGAACATTTATTTCACAGTTCCTCGTAAACGTGTAAATACGAAAATATAAATTAAGTTCGGCGTATATCCAACTCGAAAACAAACTCAAAGATGGACTACTGATCGAGCGGTTTTAAGCATTTATTTAAAGGACACTGCCGAATTTAAATATTGTATTCATCTTCTGTGCCTCTACGTAATAACCTGTCAACAAGCATCAATAACTTCAGCATGTTATTCACCTTACGGACTACAAAACTGTTCATGGATGATTACAATTCTGACAGTTGCCAAATGACCTCCATCCGCCTCTCACGGTCAATTTGTGTCTGGTGATACCTACTTTAGTCTCATGGGCGATTTTTATTGTCTGTTTTTGCAATCTGCGCTGCTGTTGCTGTTGTCTGAAATAAACATATAACCTGTTTTCTCACTCGTGACATCCGCTTTGTCAAGGATTAATCGGGGATTAGCCGATACACGCCTGCTCCATAATACCGTTTGAAAAACAACACTTTCCTCCTGCGTGTATTAAAAATGAAATTCGTATAACATCAACGTAAATAGATGTTAAAACACTGTGTTTATTGTGTATTTTGCTCGTTTTCTCTCGCGATGATTCGCCTGATTACTAAAAATAAAGGGATCGGTTTCGATAACGCGCCAAGTAAGCTACAATTTTCAATTATCGGGATACCGTGTGGCCCGTATTGAATGTCTGATTCCCAAAATTACTAAAATCAAATTTAAATTTAATTTAAATTAAAAAGAGCGGTTTTAAAATGTCCAAAGCCCAAATAATTGCGGCTTGTTCTTATATATCATCGATATTATTATTATTACATCGATGATATATAAGAACAGTTTTAATCAGTAAGTTATTAGTAACACTAACTTCTGTTTAAATAGAAGGTACTTTGTGAGCCAACTAAAACTCTTACACGCTCTATAGCTATTAATTTTCTTTACATTCTGGATATGCACATCAACATTCCTTAGAAGGCAAGTCGCCGAGCCAGTCGGTCCCACCCACACCACAACTGGGATAAACAACACATTAAATGCCATTGGTGACTCCACCGGCCTTGGGCCTGTCGCCTATATAACTTAAATTTAGTTTTTTATATAAGCTATGTATTGTCGATTACATTTATATGTAACATTTGACATTTATATTTGTCTTTTTGAGAAAAAAATTTAATCCTTAATTTTTAAATACCTTTTTCACATGAAAAAATATGTTTATAAATGAACTTTAGTGACATTTTGGTATAATTTTAGGAATATATTCCCTTTGTTTAATCCAAGTTTAGAAACGACTAGAAACTACTAGAAATTTTCGTCTTAAAACTATTTTAAAATGTCGGCATTGATTTCATCTACAAATTGTTTACAAAATTTTGGAAAAAAACATCAATTCTTTTTGGAAAAATTATAAATTTTAGTTAGATGTTGACGGACGTTTGCCTTTGGCGTCTACCTCCTCCGCCATTAAAATGACCACATCGTTTTACTGCTAGAACATTTCGCTCTTGCCGGCTTAATGCGGCGCCATGGGGTTAATTATTTAAGATCATTAAAACTTGTGAATCTTGTGATGTAACTTCGTTATTATTCCGTATCTACTTAAAAACATGATCAGACCCTTAGACAAGATTGCTTTCTATTAGCGATGTCGTCAATCGATAGATTTGTATGAAATTGACATAAACCATTGTATAAAATTAGCATAAGATGGATATTATCTACCATTTTTTTTTCTCTAACGCAAGAGTACGGGACATTTCGTTGGCTTGTGTCAATTTCATACAGAAAAATAAAAATAAAAGCCCGTCGATTGGCGATATCGCTAATAGAAAGCCATTTTGTCTAAGGGGGCTGATCTAGCTTATTAGCATATTTAATAAAATTGGGTATCTATGTGATTATACGTAGTAACTTTAGCTTTCCTAAATGTAATACAATGCTTTATAAACTTTCTGAAACTTTCCTTTTTTTGTTAATAAAAGGTACCTACTCATTTATTACATATACCAAGAATAAGAATACCAATGATTTATAAACTTGTTTAAATATAGCACCTACAACATTTCTAAAATTCTGATCGGCCCACGGCTTTTTTTACATTGTAAAATTTCGCGTTTTAATTTACAGGCCGACAAACCTAATTTGTCCAGGGGTGTCAAATTTTCAAATACACCATATAATCGCCTAACTTTATAATAATATGGAAGAATGGTGTATAAATTCAATTTCCAGGCATATTTATTTTAATTCTTAAATTATTTTTTATTTTATTTTAAAAGTACTATTTTAATCGATTTCAGGGCCACCGCCACGGCTGGGGCTGAAGGTGGCAAGCCCCGGCGTCGTCGACGAGGACTGCAACAGCAACACCAGCCTCGGCAGCAGCCAGCACTCGGCCCACGATGAGACTGATGCGCACTGTGACAACTCAGGCTACCTCTGGTTCCTCGACTATAAGTATGTATCATATAATATGTATATACTTCAATACCATGCGCACCATTGCGCATCCTTCTAAAATATTCGCCTCGTAAATACCACAAGAGTCTAAAGAAGTCGTTTTATAAATCTTTTGTGTCTGTAATTTATAACATGAAAGGTACCTATTTTACAATATTTAAATAATTTATAAATCTGAAAGATTTGTGCAACAGTGTGTGTATATCTGTTCCTTTTTCACGCAAAAACTACTGGACCATTTGCAATGAAACTTAGTCTGTAGATATCTAGAGACCTGGATTCAACACACGCAAATTTTTATCCCGATATCGCAGCTAGTTTGGTAAAACCCTAATAATCGATGTTAACAATATTATTATGTTGTTTTCCAGTCCTATATATCGAGACGGCTCGTGCCACCACCCCGCCTCAGTGCTATCCTCCGTATCAGCATCTTACAAGGGTATAGGCGATCTGGCATCACGGTTCGAATTCACATCCCGTTACAACGACTTCGCCAGAGATCTGGACGCTAATCTTGCCGAGGCTGATATGGAGAGTTTCAGGACTGAGGATATTCACGCACTGCTGATGACCGCCAATTTGCCACACGACACCAACATCGACGAACGAACTCATCATGTAAGTCTTTTGTTGTCTTGCTTATAATGTGGTAATCAGGGTAGATTAGGTTTACCTCTATAGGTACATATAAAACGCTCTGTATTGAATGACAAACGGATCAACGCACAGCCTTAGCCGCTGATCGTAGAGACCTGAAACGGTGTGTTTTTTGTATGACGTTGGCATCCGATAAGATAGGATTTTGGAAAATTTAAACCCTTAGTGGACGAAGTCGAGGGTAATCTTGGCGATATTTCTTTAGGTGAAACATGAGCAGAAACAGCCTCGTAAAACTAAACTAAGTAAAACATTTTGTTTGTTTGTTTGAACGCGCTGAACCTATCATTGATAGAAAGCTACATTTATTGAAGTAATAAGTACTTATGATATTGGCCTCTAGGTACCTACAACTAATGTAGTTGATTTATACAAAGCCAGTAACTTTTAAAATCCATGCTATCTATGGTGCGGTAGTGCTTGGGACATGTAGGCTTTCTGTGCTTGTACTAGCTACATAATTAGGAAGTTAGAAAAGTTTTTCTATTTGTTCCATTAGCTTCATTGGTGAGTACTACCATGTACTACTTAGTAAGTAAATGAGTACTCAAAATGCCGTGGAAAATTTTAAATTAATGTTCGTGAGTCAACTACTATAATGTACTACTGTTTTGAGCAAGACAAACAAGGTTAGTCAATTACCTGAAACGCAAAATCATTTTAGTGGCTGCCAGTCGTTTCTTGCCAAATTCTTACAAATAATGGAGAAGTTGAAACTTGAATTAAGAAAGAAACTCAATTTATAAGATATGGTTTGCTGTGATAATAAACCGGTAGCAAAATGATGATTCTTGATACGTACTTATTTTTAGGGGTATTTTCACTATCCCCCAAACGGAATTCCGTAAATGACAAAAAAATGGAAATTTTCATGATTAAACATCGTCCGGTATTGAATGCGAATTTGTGTTTACTTTTTGTCCGATTAATCGAACCAAAAGTAAAAAAAAGATAACGTCGGTCGTCCGATCGGTCGGGCTGAGCAGTCGGACCACGTGTTAACAGGGTAATAATCGGGATGATGTACAGATTTGATAAATCATTTAATAGCGCAACATTTTGTAGTAGGTGAGTTTTGCAGGGCAACATGGCATACAGTAAACTAAAAAAGTATTTTCTATTAGAAAGTCAATGTTTAATTCCCTACCTCCCACGTTTCTGCGTAATGTTGTGGACCAAACTAACTATAAATTTAACGATTACCATTCAAATATGAACAGTAACAATGTAGGTCACTGTCGGTGAATCGCGAAGAACGTTGCGATTCATTGTGGGCATAACCTTACCAACATCACGCATATTTAAGTTTACAATACAACGTTCAAGTGCAATATCTACTTTCACCATAGTTATCATGAGTTCTTGTTATTTGGGTTCCGTAGCTCTAAAGGGTAAAAAAGGAACCCTTACACTAAAAAACCTTCAACGCGCTGCGTATCCAGTACAATAAAAAAATCTGAATGCTGCTGGGGCTACCAGGGTTCTGCGGGGTGTCAGGTAAGGTCTGCAGCGCATCAGGAATGTATGCGGAGGTAAAAGTTGATTGTTTTTATAATACGTAAAAGAGTTGCCTCAAAGATGCGCCCGCGCCGTCTGCGGGTGAGCTCCAGCAGTCTTCTGAATAGGAAAAGCTAGACTGTCCTATAATTAGACACTGGAATAGAATGCATATGTGTGTAACTACGCATACCACAAAATATCACAAATTTAATAGAAAATATGAATTTAATTAATTTAGTAACTACTTTTGGAAATTATTTAATGATACTATCTGATTAATAAATTAAAATTAATTAATTTAATAAGGCCACTCTCTTGTATTGTTCTGATATCAAACAGTGGAATAGACCGATATTTCGTTGATATTACAAGCACAATTTATAATAGATCCATTCTACTACCATCCCAGATTTTTTCTACTCTTCTTTCCCCCGCTTTCATCTAAAAGAGGCGTGGATGTACCGTTACCACCGAAGCGCCTCTTTCTATTTCTCTTCTCAACAAAAAAATTGCCAAAGTAGTTTTTCCAAATAGTTCAGACATAGTTCTATCCAAACCGGAGGTTATCCTTGGCTGCATTTTATAGTGCAGACAGGGATAGTCGCCGATTTGGTGTCTACATCGTACTTGGATATAAAACTTGTTGGCTTCGGCTCCACGCTTTCCTTCCAAAACTCCGAGGCTCCATAGCCCCGTGATTTGAAACACACATTAACAATGGTTTGGTTATTTTTCCGTTTTTAATAACTTTAGTAGCGAAAATAACTATGTTGGCATAAAGTCTATAATTTTTGACAAATTTTAGCAGTTTGTGAACAAATACCAAAAAACTTCGTTTTGCAAATACGCGTAGTAAGTCCCGTTCGAGGTGAACAATTTGCGGAAGTGATGAATATCAGCTTTTTATGGACGGAACTGACTGTAAAGGTCGCCCGCTCACCTTAAATGTACACCCTATAACTTTTATCACTAAACAAATAAAATATTAAAATTTGTTCTAAAAGAAAGATTCCTAGGAAGGAACTCGCTTTTGGAATATACGGCATAAATAATAGAACACTATCTATACCTAATCTACGTTTTTAAACCAACCGACCAACTTAGCTGTTTTCTTCTTTATTGTTTACTAATATATTAAATTTACAAATTTTATTACCTAGTTATATATTTGGTTATGTTTATTTATTTTGTTAGTTTTATATTTGTTATGTTTATGTATTTATTTGGTTATAGTTATGTTTATTTATTTGTTTTATTTATAAACCTATGTATATATTATCTTGATGTGTATATTGGTGTCTTGCAGAGTAACCCTCGAGGCGAAATGTTCGCCAGCATCTCCAGTTCCCTAATGGACAGGTTTCGTTTTGACAGCAGTATCAGTATCAACAGTAGTTTGCAGGTTCGACTTGCACACTTGTTCACATTATATTAAACCTTCACTGCCACAGGCATATGCATTTCCCTTCAATTAAACCATCACTGCTATAGGCATATGCATTTCCCTTCAATTAAAGCACCACTGCTACAGGCATATGCATTTCCCTTCAATTAAAGCACCACTGCTACAGGCATATGCATTTCCCTTCAATTAAAGCACCACTGCTACAGGCATATGCATTTCCCTTCAATTAAATCATCACTGCTACAGGTATATGCATTTACTTTCAGTCCTATTCGTAACCAGAATTTCATAACTGGTTAATTAAGAAGATATTTTCTTCACTGTTTCATTACTAGTTATTTACGAGGAAGACTTTCCTTATTAGTCACTAGAGTTTATACCTATTACTACACTATTATAATAAGTAAATTCACTTTTTTGCATATATCTCCCATCATTTCGCCGAACATGTTTGTTTTATCAATGGGGAAGGGAACTATCAACGTGGCGCCAGTGTAGCTAGTTCCTAAAACATTGTGATTTTAAAGCACGTAGCAACCAGGTAGCAACGTGATATTATGTGTTGGGTCAAAATGCTCTAGAATTGGAGTTTCTACTTCCATAATTTTCCTAAGAACAAGAAAGTTCTGGTTAAAATTTAAATATAGAAAATAATTAATTCTTAAAATTACTCTCTAGGGCAGTTAAAATGGCCGTGAAAAAGGTGAAAACTAATTGTTTCCAAACTACACGAAACATGCTACGATCAAGCCATCTACGACCTTCCTCATTGATCAATCAACTTTCATTTTTAGCTGAGACGTCATTCGTTATAATGTTAATATCAGTAGTGCCATCTATAAATACAATCGATCGAACATAATGTTTTGATATTAGTTCGTCTTGCTTCTCATAGATGTCGCTTAAAACTCCACCAGAATTACAACAGGTGGCAGCACTAAGTTTTCGCTGTACGTTGCACTCTGAAAATTAAACTAAATACATTATTGATTAGTCTTTGAAATAATAGTCTACATTAATAATTATGTAGATAAGCCAATGAACTAACATATCAGGTAAGTACCTATATCAAATTAAATTATAGTAACACTTTCGTTAGTCATTGAAATAATATTAGAAACCATCTAGCTACATGCATTTCTCATTAAAATTACAGTCCAATGTTTTGGCGTACTCAATACCTACATATGCCAAAATGTTTCATCACTGACGTAACCTTTTTTATAGGTTTTATTAGTCTAAAAACAATTAGGACAAAATGATACCTACAAAAAATAATTGTTGTTGAGTCTCAGGAATACTCACACAAACAAATATGACAAACACAAGTTGAAAGTCTGCGCGACTTGGCTAGCATTATAAACATAATACCTACTTACCTACCTAACTATTGGTTTTCCTATTTACCACTGGGCAAAGTACGTTGGTCTCACGGGATGTAACTGTAGTAAAGATAAATTTAGATCAATTTGAATGTGTATGTGCGTGTCCAATACACACACAGTATTACGTCAATCAGTTCAGCATGTGGTTCAGCTATGGTTGTCACTAGCTTCATGTACACTGTTCCCTCTTCAATAACGTTTGTATGTGTGAACTATATTAAATCGTCCCCCTGAGAATCGGCTTTAAGTGTGGTCGTTCATACACACACATGACACATGGTAGCAACCATGAGTGTGCGCTGCCAACGAAGTTTAACTAACCATTGATCCAGATGTTCTCAAACTTTACTACTTCCTGAACCAGTCTGCATCTAGCTAGACTTTTCAGGTTACAAAACATTGCAATCTACTTTAAAGGTCAAAAAAATTCTAATACATTCACACCTACTTCTCAACTCATTTCCTAATTCAACTTGCTAATAAGACCCTTAGCATTTGTTAATGATTCCGTTGTTGCCCTTTAAGTGTGCTACCACACAGTAAGTTTCTATGATGCTACTGTTTTTTTACGCGCCGCTAAAGTACACTATCAGTCAGTGTTGAAATATCGATATGGAAAGTCGCCTGAGAGAGCCAAGTGACTGATAAAGTTTGAAAAACATTGGATGTAGCTATTATTAAAATTAATATTCCCGCTGCCCCAGTCGGGCACAGGGCTCTCTTGAGTGCTGTTCTGTGTATTTTTAACAATGAATATAATCACATGGTGGTTCATTAAAAGGCTATTTAATTATCTGGAACTTATCGACAGTAATTGTGTGTGCATAAGATAAGGGACCTCTGTAGTCTGGTGAACTTTAACATTATCGATATTGACCTCAACAGTACAGACGCTTTGAGCGACATGGTGCGGTGAATGATTTAGTGATTTTGTGTGTTTATTTGTGACAGTAGTGATATAGAAGGTTAAAATTAAACATGGGTGTGACTGAATACGATTGGGATTCTTACAATGGATATCATTCCGTGAGTCATATTTTCAGTTAAAAGTCAACTTTTGAAACAAACATCTACTGTTTTCCTTACGTGATTTCAGCGGTTTGTATGAGGTCACTGATTGAAATACGAACATTATGACAAAGTATATTTGTTTGTTTGTTCCCTCAACATACGGTCAAATAGCTTTGCAGATGAACAAATAGTCCATAGTATGGGGAATGCTATATAGGCTTTTTCAACTGATATATTTTTTTTCACTTTGTTTATATTATCTAGGTATATAACTATGATATACCTATTATAACATAATTATTATCAATTACGTAGGTGTCTCCTACTATTAAGTTCCAGTATTCACATCCACCCATTTTTACTCTGCAATGACACGTTTTACTGCTTTATTTGTACTTTTACGTATTATTATTTTTATGTAATATTAAATACTAACATTCAAAATAATGTAGTTCTAATAGATTCATTATATGTTTATCATTACCTACCTACTTAAATTTCTTTATTTATCACTTATGAACTACCCTCATTATGTATACTTATAATGAAAATGTCAACTATCTAATATTTGAACGACGATATTAAATTAAATTTTAAATTCCTGAATACCTACCTAGAGTGAACAATGCAAGCATTATATTCCATTTGGTTTGTGACCTCAATTGCGACAGGAAAAGGAATTAAATTGATAAGGAGCGAGTGCCGTTCTGTGCGGCGGCCATTTTATATTTCGTTTCGTAAACTATACCATAAATACTATACTATAAACATACTATACTATAAACTACACTTGTAAATACTGTTTAATTCATTTGAATCCAAAATAACTAACATTAGGTACATACAGAACGCCTAATTTTGGTTTAAAAAAGGCGGTCAAGTACGAGTCGGACTCGCGCACAAAGGGTTCCGTACCATTATATTCTGTTTTTAGTATTGGTTGTTATAGTGGCAACAGAAATACATCATCTGTGAAAGTTTCAACTGTCTAGCTATCACGGTTCATGAGATACCTACAGGTAACAGACAGATAGAGAAGTCTTAGTAATAGGGTCCTGTTTGGGTATGCAACCCTAAAAATACTCATTGACACAAAAAACGTATCGTAGGGTCATACCTTTTCTATAGGTATGTAGGTTTACATAAGACATTACATAAAAGTTTTTAGATCAATTGATTAGAATCAGTGTAATAGTAATCCGTAATGGATAGCATAAAGATAAAATATTTAGAATATCGATTAAAAAGCTTTACAGTTGGTTAACTGCAGTCCATTATTTTTAGACGTGTCTTACATCCGTATTCATCGCTGTAAGGTTAAATGTTTATGATCAAACTAGAACGCGTAAGCTTTCGGAATTTTCCGAGAACATTCAGATGTTATTATCCGGTGCACTATGAGTATTTCACAATTTATTAGCTTGCCTACACAAAACTCTCTACTCTTGTTTTAATGGATATTCTCTAAAACGAATTCTTAATGCCAACAGGGTGAGGAATCCGTCGGTTCGATCAATACGATGTCGATATGCAAGTCCGAACTTCTATTTTCGCCTGTAAAAGAGGGTGTACATGGTGTTCACTTTAGCGTCGATAGCTTGGACTGTGAGCTGCCAACAGAGCAAGACCTAATACTAACCTGTCAAGCTAATAAGGATAACTACACAATAGCTTTTGAGGGCAGTCTTACCACATACTCTGAGGACAGTGAGTGCGTTGAACCAGCCGTCAATAATAAACATGGTAAGAGGTCTTATAATGTATACTCAACGTTTGTTTTTTGTATTGTTTTGATGTAAAACTTTGACGTGATAATGTCTAATAAATTGATGAAACACCTGCATTCACAAATAAGTATCATGTTCCAATACAATGACGCGTCATGGTAAACGTCACGCGTCTCGTGTTTGTTTAGTAATAATATAGCTCATGTGTTGTAAAGAAAAAAAATATAAATGAAAAAAGAAGAAAAAAAAATAGAAATAAAGGAAAAACAAAAAGAAGCTCATTTTTTTAACGTTTTCTTTTGATCACGTAAATTTATCGACCGTAAACCGACTTTACAGGCAACCATTTTATTTTATTAAAATGTCTTTTATTCTTAATAACGCTGAAATAAGATTACCTCAGGTGACAAATAGTGAAAAACAATGCATTCACTAATCGAATGTATGATGCTTTATTCAGCCCAATTCTAGGTAAACAGTGATGTAATTATGTACACGAATCTGGGCTGAATCATAGACATAATCATTTATGATTATCTAAGTTGTTTGTTAATATACATTACTTACTCATTAATGTTTCAGACAAATTGGATAAGCAAGAAAACCTAGTATTAGATAACGACGAAAGAACGCGCAGGAATTTAGAATTATTAGCAAGATGTAAGAAACTAACTAACAAACTAACAACTTCTATGGCAAGAAGTGATTTAGGATTAACTACGTGGAGTAAACTTAAGAAACAAAGTAGCCAATCACCTTTAAGGAGGTAAGGGAGTTTTAGTATTAAAACATATGTATTTACTTTCCGTAGCCAGGTTTCACTCATTTTGTTTTTCTTCAAATTTCAGGCATCCCTCAGGCAACAACAATGAAGACTCCAATGAATCGACTGAAGATGTAGCTGAAATGAGTAATTCTGTAATAAAAAGCCAAAGTTTGCCAAATCTATACAGAAGAAAACTCATGAACAGTTCCATCAACTCAGCTGCTCTTAGCAACTCTACGGTACGTTAATTAGGAAATAAATGGTTAGTAATTATATGTAAACATTGAATACAAATACTTAGCAAGTTTTGTTTGCAGGTCGATTCTTTTACTAACAATCAAAGGTTAACGGGGACTTCAATGTTTATGAAAGTGTATGATGTATCACAACACCGTTCTTCACATGAAAGTCAGCATTCGGAACCTATGAGTACCTCTTCGACTGAAAATCAAACGTCTTCGGATAAAAGTCAACCTAAAATTAGTTTGGTTAAGTTATTTATGAAACAAAAGAGTATGAGCAATGATGGTATAGTAAGTATGGAACAGATGGATAGATCAGAATGTTGGCCTTCAAGTTCGGGTGGTGAAAGTGGGGAATCTATTGGAGAACCATCAAAAAAATCGAAAGGTACAAGTATGGAACGTCCACAAATCGATCCACCCATTTCTATGGTTGATGAAGCTACTTCTTTAGTTTATGATGAAATTCCACCGTCTAATCCATTCACGAATAGAGTATACGATGAAGTTTTAGTGGAAGAGGAAGAAGCTACCGAAGGAAGTAAACTGTGTGACAGCGAATCTAATTTATATGCAACCGTAAACAAACCTCACATTAGAAGGACACTAAACGTTAACAGTCCGTCAAAAATGAGAAACAGGAAATCATGTTCATCTCAATCGTCTGCAACCAGTGTCAGTATCTCGAGTTGTTCGGAATCAGATGGTACACAAATCACAAGAATGAACAGGATTCTACATAGAGAACCATGTGATCACAAAGCAACTTCTACGCATATTGAATCTACTACGATTGATAAAAGTATGCAAACCTCAACTGCTCAACTTTCAAGTTTATCCTACGAACGAGAGATCTTCAAAGTTGTCGAACCTTCTTTCTTAGAAAAACTAAAAGAAGGAGATTGTGAGAAACCAGTTTTCGTCCTTTATCCTAACTATACGTTACCGGATATAAGTTTTTTGAACGGAAGAGCTAATATTTTTTTGAATCCTTTAAAGGTAAACGTATCCTCGAAATCTAGCGAAGTTAAAAGGACAAGGATGCAAGCCAAAGGAAAACGGCCTTTCTCTTGTAATGATGTTGAAATGTTGAAAAAGAAAGGATTAGGTCATATCAAAGATTGGGATTCCTTAAACTTCCTGTTACCTGTGGAGTGCAAACAGCTTCTGTCGGAGTTGCCAGAGTTAATGCAACATACCAAAAAAAAAGATATCACGTTAAAATGCGGAGACAAATATTGTGGAAAGTCTAAGAACCGACCTATGAGTTGTGATTGCAATAATTTAGCTGGAAATGCTACTGCGGTCTCTTCGAGTTCAAGTACAGCTACACAACCTTCATCAGGCTATCGCGGATCTTCGACTATGCTGACAGATTCTTCAGCTCAAAACAGCCCGGCACCAGCTGGAACGTTTAATCCATTATTTGTGTATCGTTACGATAGCGCTACAAGTTCCGAAGCAAGTTGTGTTAATAACGATGGTCAAAGAATGAATCCGAATTTCCCCAGACGTTCACTTTCATTGGCAGAGCAGACTCGTGCTGCTAAACAGGGAGAACTGGCACCTCCAAGACCACCTTTACCAAAGAGCATCTTACGCAAATCTATGGACAAAACTAGAAAGTCTAACACAAAACGCTACAGCATGTTTGAAATGGATGACCTAATTCAAGATCCAATCGTTTGTATGACAGCTGTAACAGAAAATAAAACAAAGAGACGATCGCTTCAAGAGCCTTACTACCTACAAAATCAAAACGTAGACTACAGGAAGAACAACGATTTAGCGGCCAAACGATTATCACAGCAATTCCTTGATGCTGCTGATAAAGATGCAGACTATAATGAATACTACCCAGATGAAGGAGTAGGAACCGAAAGCAGTTTAGAGTCAGGAAAATCTAATGAGCTTAAGTATTGCAGACCCCATACACCTACGATGCCTAAACCGAGAACAAAGAAAACAGAATATACAGAATTTCCTCCTCCGGGTGCATTAATTAGTAGCGCTGATTTGCAGCAACTTGAAGAGTTTTTGAAAATGAGTGGGTTTAATTGTCAGAATATGGACGAATGGGATCAAAATCAGGTTCAAAAGGTAAGAGGTCAAGTGACCAAATTTCTCCAAATGAAAAGATCACAGGAGGAGAATCAGAGGTCCACAGAATCAAGTGGCAGTAGTTGTAACAGTAAGAAGTCAGTGAGCTTTGCACAGAAGTCTGAGGCTAAAGGCGAAACTCAATCGACTCATCCGAAGTCTATGGAGGAGCTGAAGGTTACCGCTCTCACCACTCCACCTAACTCTCCCAATATTTCGGCTGTGGTAGCACAAAGACATTATCAGGTAAGGTATTTGCTAGTCCTCTACCTGTCTTCATCATTGCCAATTGATTTCTGTGAGTACCTTTGGTTCTGTTTATTTGTGTTCATTCCTTTTGGTTCTGTTTATTTTTTTCAGCTTAATTTGCTGTTGTCACTATCATTTCTCATTCAGCACACTTAAACTTCCTTTTGTTATCTTTTTTCTTGCTTAAGTTTTTTATCATAATACTAAAATGACTATAATTCATTAAACACTTAATAGCATGCACTGCGACTAATCTATGTTTTCAGGGCAAAAACTTGGCAGAAATACCAATATGCGAAGAAGGTGAGGTTAGCCCTGATGAATTTGGAAGTCCAACCCACCAAGCGAGGGCAAAATATGACATTATTGATGTATCACAAAAGAGAGGTAAATTGAAATTAGGAACATTGTATGTTACCTTACCTGTTTTGATAATTCTTATTGTTTATGGTACATTAATATAAATGATTTATTTACAGCTTTAGTTTCAAATGTAACGGATGCCGTCGAAATGTTGATTCAACATTTTTCATTGGCGACGGACCAAGCGGAACTGGCTTTCCTCGGTGATTCCAAACAATCTCCTGCCTGCGCCAAAATCGCACTTAATGCTCTTTGTCCAGCACTTTATGCTATCTTCAGAGATGGTTTGAAGGAAAACATCGAAACTTCGTTCGGAGCTGTTAACAATTCCGTTTGGCAAATGGTCGAAGCAATTTCTAGACAAGGTTTGTGCCTACGTCGTTTTTGCTTTAATTAGTTTAAAAAAGTTTTGCATACTTAAATCAATGAAAACATTATATTATGTGATAACTTAAATTTTGATATTTCTTTTTTATAAAATTCTAAGGCTTAATATACTACTATGTTTGTTTTAGGTCCAATCACAAAATCCCTGAATGAGCTGGTGTTGAGAATCAACAGTGAGGATGCGGTTACGGAAGGACTGGTGAAATTCAACGCTTTCATTTTGGGTCTTCTCAAGTAACTATCATCTTTTTATACTTCAAATACAAAAATATAAATAATTATACAAATAAACATTAATATATAATCTATTTGTTACAGTGCTCAAACAGTTGATGCGTGGGTATCATACGTGCGGACTAGAGAATCCATATTAGCAAAGCACTACGGCCCCGACTCGCTTATACTTGCGGGATGTGTTGGAGAACCCCGTTGTCGGGCCCTCCTTGATACCTTACTGGCCAGTCTGGAGCCTTTAAGACTTCTTCCATTCACGCTTGACCTCATGTTTGAAATGCGAGAACTACATCGAAGCTTCAAGAGGATCGAAAGCGACATGCGAGCCGCCAGTCGGGTAAGTGTCAACTATAAAGTTAGAAGTAAATCGAAGTTATGAGTTATAAATTTCGATATTCCGTGTACCACCTTTAGCATTTTGTCAAACTGCCGCCTGACGGAGCAACATCGCTTTATTTGCATTTTATTGTTTACCGCATGTGCTTCTGAATCACAATTCACGGCGAATATAACTGGATATTTTGGCAAATATGTTTCGTGCACAGCTTACATAAAATGCAAATAAAGGCATGGCCGTCCTATCGATTTATGCGGGTGACCTTGTCGAGGAATTTAACAATATTACATACGTACGCATGATGCATGACGCTAAAGAGACTTTGGTGTATTTAACAGCCCAGTTCGATTAACCCGCCACTAACACTGAACCAGCGAAATATACTGAAGTTGGTGCGATCGATGCAGTCGAGCGGCCTCTCCAGCGACGATTGTCAGACAAGCGTTATAATGAGACAGAAAGAACCTAAAAATAAAGAACCGTCAACGCCCGATCTCTTGAACGATTCGGCAAATGTGAAAACTACTGTCGAAAAGAATCGTCCAAGATCGTGTGTTAATCCAACGACGGCTATCAGCTACGATATATGCCCTAACAACAGTAGAATAGAGATAGAGACCAACAGAAGATGGTCTGGGATTCACTTAGGCTCGAAACTAATGCAGGCGTTCGACAGACTCGTATTTGACGACAGCGATGATTACACAGACAGCCTAGAAAACAATAAACCGCCTGCTAAAACCACCGGCAAAGATGCGAAGGTAACACGCCGGGCTTTTTGTGGAAATTTCACGCTTCGTTACGTAGGAAATTATTTATTGTGGTTTTATTTTGGTTATTCTGTCGTAAGAGCTGCAATTTATTTTGCTTTTCGGCAACAACTGCTGCTTTTTCACCTTTTATTTTTGCTTTCATGTTGTTTTTGTTCTGTTGAAATTGTCGTTGTTTGGTCTATACTTATTTTTATAGCATTAATAACTGAATGTAATTTTGGTATTTACTAGAAGTTTGTTTGTTTGACTAACAAATTCTAAAAGAATTGTGACGTATAATGAATCTGGGGCATTCTGGGGGCACGGCAGTAATGCTCCGCCAAATCAAACAAGCACACCCGTAACATCAATTTCTCAAAGCAACTTGTCCTTTAAATATCCTATACCGTTGTGTTTACCTACCCATAACTGTATATTACAACGTAATTATTTCGTATGCCAAAAGATCTCACAGAAGTGACCTCTGCTCCCAAATTACAAGTTTGTACTTTGAATTACATTACGAAATATCTCGAATTTTAAAGTTCTCTTATCTTGTCACTGACTGTCGTACTCACCGATCGCCAAAATTCTAAGCTACTTCTAGCAGACTTAGGAACTTTAAATTTGGAGATGGTGGAAAAAAATCGGTTTATAAAATAAAATTTCTATTAGAAAGTCCATAGAATGTTTCCAACCAAATTTAATTCCTATCCACAAAAATGGATGTCAGTGGTAGGTAACACCTAGATACCTTTATTATTATTAAAACATCTTACTGATACAGCAACAGCTGGAATGCAGCGGTGAGGAACAATGGCGACCAAGTTCAGCCAGTAGCGGTGCGAGTGTTAATACCGGAAACGCCAGCAACAACTCCGGAGGCAAATTCCGGAGACTGCAGCTGAAATGGGAGATGCTAAGCAACGCTGAGAGCCCCAGCACTCCTTCAGGTATTACTATAACAAATACATCTCTTCTTTATACATATAAATTGCGTTGTTCTCAATCAACCCACAGTCTAAACTACGGATTGTAGAAACCTGAAACAGCTTGAAGGGTGTGTTCTTTGTATGACGTAGGAATCCGATATGAAAGGATTTTCCGAATTTCTATCCCTTAGGGGGTGAAAAAGGGGGCCAAAGTTTGTTATGGGACAACGTGATTCTTTGGTTCAATCTACTAATTCGATGCGGACGAAGTCGCTGGCAAACTTAGGGCGACACGAGTTCCTGTGTTTCTATGTGCCTATATTCTCAATGTTATTTGGTAAATAAATAAATTATGTAGATCAAGTTTGCAGATACCCTCATTTAACCTTGTAACTACCCCGTCTTTAGAAACTCTAATATTAATACTCCAATGGCATTTAGTAGGTAAACTTTAATCTGAACAAAATTTACAGTTCAAAATTTTGTTATACAAAGCTCTGTAAGTCAATTAGCTTTTCTCCGAATTATAGGTTGTTTACTAACGATTTCTTAGAATAACCTACCAACTGAAGTATTAACATTGCAAACATGTATGTTACAAACATGTGTGGTATATATTAATCAGCTGTTCAAATATTATTATACTAGCTGCGCTCCGCGGTTTCACCCGCGTAAGTGCCGATCTCGTGGGAATAACAAAATGAAAAGTAGCCTATAGCCTTCCTCAATAAATGGGCTATCCAACAAAAAAAAAATTCTATTCGAACCAGTAGTTCCTGAGATTGGCGCGTTCAAACCAACACACTCTTCAGTTTTATAATATTAGTATAGGTTCTGTACTTAGGCTACAGCTGATAAACGTGTAACAGATGCTAGACGGTCTGATTTTAGAATAAATAATATTCGTTCACACCCTTGTTTGATTAAATACGCGACAGTCATTCAATATGTGTACGAAAGAACGCAGTAAACTTCACAAATCAACTATCAGCTGTGCTATCAGTACATTTACTAAGTGACATACATTTATTTAATACTAGCTTTTGCCCGCGACTTCGTCTGCGTAAAAGTCGAAAATGGACCAAGGAATCACGTTGTCCCGTACAAACTTTGCCCCCCTTTTCACCCCCAAAGGGGTAGACCATAGAAAATATTTTCTTATCGGATGCCTACTTCATACAAAGAACGGGTATTTTCTTATTATCTTTGTATGAAGTAGGCATCCGATAAGAAGTTCCAGGTCCAAGTTTCAGGTCTCTACGATCAGCGGTTTAGGCTGTGCGTTGATCGGGATTAAGCATTTTATATGTTTAAATAGTATCTACGAGTAATTAAATATAAATCTAAAAACTTATCAGTCAATATTAAAGTTACTTCCTAAAAAAAAACAACTAATGTTATAAATGTAAAAGTTTGCACTACCGGTTGCAATAAAAGATAATAGAAATAGCTCTTTAATAACACATAGACTATCTACCCACTTTCTAACACGATATTCATATGGGATCTGCACTTAACGTAAAACTAATAGACGCAGAACTTCCTAAAATAATGCACCTACACAACATTATTTGTATCTTCGACTAGTTATAAGTCTGAACTTTTCAGCCTAGTCTCGTATTATCTTATAGTCTAATGCAGAATTCAGAAGGCTCAGGCGCGTGCTGATTCAGCTCTTTATTGTATGTACAATGAAGAGCTGACTTAGCACTAGCCTAGATACATAAATTATATATTGTTTCTGCGCATTCTTCTTGTCGTTGTGTGCGTTCTGAATTGATTATTTTTGTTCTATACCTAACTATCTATTCTTCGATACGCTGTCTTATATATTTTTAGTTTTTCTATTTGTGATTGTCTGTAATTGGCTTTTTGTTCTATTTCTTCTACCTATTTTGTTCAAATTAGCTGTAGACTTTCCTTAAATTAAAATAAATATTTAAATAATTTTTTACCGTGTTCTCATAGGAGAGACATCTCCCGCAGCGGCTCGGGGTTCAAAGATCCCGCGGCCTGTATCTTCACCCGTTCGCCCGCAAGCACCGACATTACAGTCTCCTGCCAAAAATACACACCGGTACGTAAACATACTTTTTAGAATACTATCAAATTATGTATACTTTGGTTTTATTTTATTTGGGTGAGATGTGAGAAGTAAGACCATTCTTCAATAATGAATTTTGATGTATTAACTTCTAATTTTAGAACACTCACGTAGATCGTATTACTGTACCTTCTGAAAACAGGATGTCGTAAATTTAATTCGCCTGAGTTTATTCATCTAGGTGCATTGATCACCATTGTTCATAGAACAAAAGACATATGTTTTAAGTCCCTGTATTTTGAGCTTCGAAGTTCAGAAGGTCAGTCAGTTGTTGATGTTACCTTAACCTACCTGTGCCTTCACGCCGTAAGCAAGCAGACTGACACCTTGTAGTTTTAATAAAATACAACTTACACTACCCCTAAGATATAAGGTAGGTATAAGGTGTCTCTGAAATTATACAAGTAGATTCTATACTTTAAGTTCCACTTCTTTTACAGCGGTATTCCAGTTCCAGTTCGTAAAGGTATATCCCCGACGACGGCCACCGCTAGACCCACCACCACCAGAACTGCTGTAGCAGGGAAGAGACCTCCGCAACCGGCTAATAGGTGAGGCAATTCAAAGCACAAAGCTCGTATATAAGTTTAAAGTTTAGATTGGGGAAAACACACAATCATCTATTTTATTTATTTATGCATTAGCTTTTTACGACTTTTATGGTACGACGTACGATGCAAAAGGTTGTGGGTTCGATTCCCGCTGTCGAATATTTGTGTACTTACAGGTAATTGTTTCTGTATACAAATATTTATTATGATCTGAATGTTTCTTTATGTATATTAAATGTGTATTACAAAGAATAAGTCTATAAGTATTCTGGTTACTATAACACAAGTCTAGAGCTTGGGGCTATATGGTGATTTATTTATTTTAGTTTTCTAAATTGTAATTATCATGGGTGCTGGAAAATAATTATTAGTTTATAAAGCTTTTATTTTCAAATCTTTTTAGTATTTTTATTGATTATGCTTCATAATTGCACTATTGCAACAGAGTAATGACCGAAACAACAACGAAGAAACCAAACAAGCCACAGCTACAAAATGTAAAAATTGAAGCTATAGCTAAGACCACAACAAACGTTAAAAAAACACCGTATGTACATTTTAGTTGGAATTTTAACAGCTTTTACTAACATTGTATATGCAATGCTTAAATTAATATTACCTAACTAACAAAATTATAGCTATTGTGTATTGAGCATGTTTATGTTTTAAAATACTGTTACATTTAGGGGTAGGTAAATGAGATTGCGACCGATCGCCCTGGAAGTCTCTGTGGGAGGCCTATATTTAGCAGTGGACGTCTTGTGGTTGATATGATGATGATAAAATGAGATTTTAACACCGTTCTCAACATCAATGTTTTTTTCTTGAAATGCAGGGTTCTTCACGATAAATTACATTATATCTTTGCAGCCAATCCACCAATTTTATGAATAACGAATAAATGACAATTTCACATAGACATTCTGCCGTCGTACTACAATTCAAATGCTGGCAAGTCGAATACTAGCAAACATAAAATAGATCTTCTTTCGGTACAATGAAGTTCATATTGCAAGTTGCTTTACATGGCAGTCGATTGTAAAACTTCGTCACGACTTAGTCCTGGTGATGCGCTTGGTCAGGTTTAGATATATAACTTTATTTGTACAACACAGAAGAAAACGGAACACGATATACACAAACTAAAGAAAAAGCTAGAATGTATAAGTTGCACAAATGGCCGGACTTATCGCTGAAAGCGATTTCTTCCAGGCAACCTATACCAATATATATGGCTACCTTTTCAACAGAAGTAGGCATGTGTTACACTACAATATTTTTTATTTAGTGTTTTAGTGAAAGCTTAAACTGCAAAGTTATCTTATGAATCTATACTTAATATTATAAAGCTGAAGAGTTTGTTTGTTTGTTTATTTGTTTGTTTGAACGCGCTAATCTCAGGAACTACTGGTTCGAATTGAAAAATTCGTTTTGTGTTGGATAGTCCATTTATCGAGGAAGGCTATAGGCTACTTTTTATCCTGATATTCCCACGGGATCGGGAGTTACGCGGGTGAAACTGCGGAGCGCTGCTAGTATGTTAATATTTAGAAATCTAATATTACCAATCGTAAAATATTCTTCTAACCGTAAAACTGAACAAAATATCTGTACGACAATTTATTGTTTCACCATTCTACCGCCACGTCAAACTATAACATTCGGATAGCATGTTTACGATCCATCAATATGAACAACAACGAAACATCAGAGCAAAAAACCTTCGCAATATAATAAAAATAACATTAAATACCCACATACAAAGATAAAAATAACTGTTCTCACATAAATTAAAGTTTTTTTTGAGAAAAGCGATAAAAAATATATGACATGTGCATGGTATTTGTGTGACAAGCTCGATTACTAACTTGATCTACTTAGGATATACCTATTCAATTACCACATTACCTGGTTGAATTGAAACTACAAAATAATCTCCACATGGATTAAATTAAATATACAGGATGATTTTTTTACATGGGCCTCCAGGGCCCCTTCCTAAACTATCAGAGTTAGTGAAAAATGCTGTCCAATGCTGACTTTAAAATAGTACATTACGATATAAGTGTGGCAAATTGATCTTTGCATAGAGGCGGTTTATGACGCGCGAGCGGCAGCGAGCGTGTTATAGAAGCCAAGATGCAAATATCAATTCCACACGTATATCGTACGACGTTTTTTATCACAGTTGCGAATAAAAGAAAAGACTTGAAAAGAAAACAAAATAATAATTAACAAAATATTTTTGATAACTCTATGTTTACATTTTTTTAAGGCAATTTTTTTTGTTAATTATGCTCCGGAAAGGCCAGGCTAAAGACTTAACCTATACATCCTCGTGTGACATACATTATTTTTTAGGGTTTTTCTATTTGTTTTTGCGTCGGGGGTTAAGAACAAAATACAATGGTACGGAAAAACAATATATTTAAGTAAAGAAAAAACAAAAAATAAACAACTCAATTTTTAATCGTTTTCTAAGTCATTATCACGTAAAATTTTCGTTCGTAAACCGACTTTAGAGACAACCATTTTTGCTAGCTAAAAAACTCTTTGGTACCTACCTTTTCGGGATAACTTTACAGCACTAGTTAACAAATCTAAAACGCACGCGTGCATAATATGTTGGATTATGAGCCTAAAAGCCGTTGAATAAGATCCACTTTATGAGCAACTGTGATAAAAAAAATATAACGATGCAGTTTTTGTTTTTGCTAAAATCGGGCACCAAACTCCTTTCAGAGTTTTGAGATATAGCCCTGAAGACCCATGTAAAATATTTAACCTTTATTCTAATTGAGAAGCAATTTCATGAAAATGAGTTTTTCGAAAACGGAGACTAATCAGTGACGACATTTTGCTTCCCTTTTTAAACATACCCTGTATTTATCTGTTAGAACATCTCGCGTGGATCAAACAGTCCACGGTGGAGCACCACGACCTTCATCACTACCATACGGGCGCGCCCCACCGGCTGCTGCGCCACGCCGTGCTGCATCATCTTCAGCCACAAGAGCTCCTAATACTAACTCTAAGCCGAAACAACATAATAAGTGAGTATCGTTAAATATAGGTAAAAACTTGAGAGGTGTCAAGGGATACGCGGATGGAACGACGAAACGAAAATAACTGGCTTGCTTTCTATGAGAGAGACAGACAGAGAAACACGCGCACGCCGCACGGCTTACAACTATAGCAAAAAGTGTCGTTATAACTTTTGGTCTTAATTTTTTTCGTCTAGTCCTTCGCAACGCGCGATAAGGAACTTCGTTCCAACTACCGAACAAAGTCATGCCATTTCTCAAGTAATAAGACACATTCAAAACTTTTAGTTTGTATGTAAACATTTTGATAAGACATTATAAAACCTCACTTTCTATGAATTGATTCTAGTTCATTTTTGTTAAGGCTGCTCTCACATTTGTGAAGCAGACAAGAAGGGTTGATTCAGTTCTGTAACCGTTTTAGAACCTAACCTACACATTTTCTCTATTTCAATGAAATAGCCGTTTACATCATCTGAGATTGATGACGAAAACTTTGTTCAGACTACCCCCTATTTAGACGAAATTTACCACCTGCATTTATGACGACAATAGCTTTAGACCATTCGCTGCTTAGACGACTTGAGTTTGCGACGATTCGATACTGACTCCATTAAATTAGCAATTTGCTATGATATACATACAGGTACATTGTAAAAACCTCAGAAAAAAAAAATAATAACGCAAATATACGTAACCACATATTCCCATCTCGAGCCATTCCATTGTTCTTATCAAAATGAACTTCCACGTCACTAGTCATGCGTCATACAACATTAACAGTCATGTGTTTTTATTACTCAATATTCGATATCATAATCCATAAATAAAACGTTCGTATTATCATAATCCATAAATAAAGCAACTTAGTACTAAATTAGGTATAGTTATACTAAATTACGTAATCACAACTACTGAGAATTCATAAATTAATCTGTTCACCCTTCCGGCAGTTTTGGCAACTATAACACTCACAACTAGTTATCATAAAATAAATAGGAAAATCTTGGTATGCAACCCTTTCACGCTACCATAACTTCTGTTATATTTTTGCAAAACAGATCGTTTTTTTTGTTTGTTAATCAAAACTATCTAAATTATTCTAGGTATGTGAGGACACTGTGGCATCGCCTTCCATCAGATTCAGGGCACCTCGCATTCAACGAAGGCGAACGACTTCGGCTGATCTTTGAGGTAGACGATCAGTACATCCTCTGCTGTAGGGGAGATCAAAAAGGTCTGGTTCCACGTGATGCCGTGCTCCTCGAGGATTTCTGATATTGGCAAACCTAGCACGAATGGCGGCCTGCTTGGAGGCCTCTAAGACTGAACAGTAAAGGAAAGAATATTATATAACTCAGTGGTTTAGTGTAATGAATGATAGCGCAGTCGTTTGAAATATTTAGATCGCATGGTGGAAGACGATAATGCTCAGTTTGTTTGTGATCGTCGCGTGAACGTGCTGTTCGAATGCGAAGACTCTGTAAATATGTAGTTTACATTGTGTATGTCCTAGTCTAAACGTCTGAAGGACTATCTCTGTCTTATTTATGTAAAAATGTGTATCTGTAGCCTTATTCAGCAATATATATTAATACGATTCTTAACATCACTTAATCGAAACCATTTTTTTATTCTCTTTGTTAAATCTAGTCTTAAATTAAGGCACGACAAGGTCTTGAACTGTATATAAATTATTATAAGAATATT
This sequence comes from Idaea straminata, assembly GCA_951213275.1. Lineage (NCBI taxonomy): Eukaryota > Metazoa > Arthropoda > Insecta > Lepidoptera > Geometridae > Idaea > Idaea straminata. The sequence continues at coordinate 7,525,612 of OX577857.1, read as the reverse complement.
GTATTGTGGGAATATTTACTGAGAACCGTACTTACACGCAAAGTTGACAGTGTATATTTATCTCAATCAAATGTGATATAAATTACTAATTAATGTTTTATTTTAGGGACATAATCTCGTAATATTCTTAAGTTCAAGCTTCTTAATACTAAATTAATAGAATTTCACTGCTGTCGAGAGAAAGACCTACTTTATGTTTGTTATTTAGAAATTTAATAGGTATTTCATTATGTATCTGTGTCTAAAATATCCTTATCCCCTATGATATTAATCTTAAAATTGTGTCAATATTTTATTATTCATGTGTATAAGTACTCCGTAGCGTTATAGATATTTTTACTTAGATGTTATGTATTGCTTATTCACTTGTGCGGCAAAAGTAATCTGGTAAGGTTTTTTTAACAAGAGTGTTATCATTTACTGAACGACTCCATTATTAATGTTGTACAATAATTTCTTGCAATAGACAAAAAAATATTAGTACAATAGCCCAAAGTTCCTGCCACGGATTGGTTCTAATATACATATTGAAATTAACAAAATGTTGCCTACCTTTAGCACCTTCCTAACTGAATCTGTGGTGATGGGATTATAATATGATCTACAATGAATTTTAATAAGACTGGTATTCTGGCAGGTCGCTCTAACATGCTCTATTGCTAACTGCATGGCCTTTTCCTTCTAGCCATTCCTTACAGTGACCACGTCGAAGGCTCCATAATATCAAATAATGCTGTGTAACTTCTTAGTTTAGATACTAACAGCATGTGCCTATCCAATATTCACATCCCGTGCACAGCACAGTTTAAAATCTTTATGCTCAACTCCACGCCAAAGGCTCATATATAGTATAGAGGTTTACTATAGAGTCTTGCCACTAGTTGCCACGATATTAGTGTGATCGATAAATCATATCAATGCTTCTGAGAAGCTTAGAGAAACATTATTTTGGTACCAATGTGTATTTATTGCTCAAGGTATCGTGGCGTGGCGTTCAACATAAAAATACATTACAACAATCAAAATTAAATTAAAAACATAAGTGAATTGTAAAAAATTAAATATATGTACATAATAATGAATATTTGTATTAATATAGGTAACCTATTGGACATAATGTAGAAAACCTTTCGGACGCACGATACAGTTCCTTACGTAGCCAATCGTGCTATTAATAGTCACATCGATGGATTGTAGCTCTTGTAAAAAAATGAGTAGTATTGTACATGATATTATGTAGTGTTAAATAACATCATATTAAAAACTTTCGTAAGGTCGTCTTTCTCGAAACAGCAATAACAATAATTCTTGCCAACTTCGTTCTCTAAATCAAAGAAACAAGAGGCTTTGACATAATAAATCTCATTAGAACTATGCGAACGTAAGTTGACATAAATAACTGTACAATAGACATAATATATTCTAGGAAAATGATGTTATCAGAATTATAGTTGAAATATTGGTATATGATCGTGATTAGCATCCGTGTGTGATAACGAATGTAAGATATTACATTTCATCATCGTGTTTAGATTAATTCGCGCTTAATGACTGAATGATGTGATGTGGCCTTTTGTATGGTAAAGTTATATTATAGACTAGCAATTTTCACGGTTTCACCAGCGTAAGTCCCATCTCAAAATCGATTCAGTCGTTCCATTATAAAAAATGTGGATATTTTCTTTATAATATTAGTAGATATAAATATCGTGTTTGTGTGTGAGCTTGTTGCATCAGTCGAAGTAATCATTGTCGTTTATCTATCATTGAAACAAATATCATGAGGGAATGCTTAATAAATAATTTATATTAATAGGTATTGGAAACTCCTAAGCCGTTAAAGTATTAATCAAAAGCATACTTTATAGTACTGAAAGTAACAATGGGATGCTTTGCGATAGATTCACGATCGCTTGGCAAGTAGCGTTTATCATAAAGGCTGCGCCAAGAATAATTTGGCGGGAAGGCAATAAAAGCTAGATTTTTGCAAAAAAAAACCTGTACACCCCAAAATGTAAGATTTCCTCGCGGACTTGTTAATGATGAAATTATGATGATGAACTTGAAAATGATGTTCATCATTTCCGACCTTCCTTCAGTAACGTCCTGATTAGCATAGATTAAAGTTGCTGACGCTATACTTATTTTAGATTAGGTAAAGGCCAATATTATTCTTAAAGCCTAATATGCTTGAAACTTCTCTAAATTTCAAAGAACTTATCTATAGTTGCTTATTATTTGAAAATTATCTATCTTTTACTTTGTTCCTGACAAATTATGCTCTGTGCAGCCTCAACCTTTTTAGGAGTTTGTTAGTTTGTAAGTTTTTATCGACAGTTTGTATTGAATGTTAAACTGGTTTTTATAAAAAAAATGACATCCCGCGCGTTAGTTTTAGGTATTGTTGAATACATAGAGAAAGTGGTGAGTCTTGTACAAATATTAAGTTAATCTATCATTTTTTATCTATAAGTTTGTATTTATAATTTTACGATCGGGAATGATTTAAAATTGTGTTTATTGTTTATTTTCTTATAAAAAATTAAAGTAACAAAATTGGAGGCTTCTTTTTGGCTATTAACCCTTCGTTACGATACGAAACTTCAAACGAACGACTGAGAAAATAATTCCGAATATTTATTGCTAAGTTAATATCGAATAATCAATTTTATTTATAAAATTATTTTATGTAATTGCAAGTAAGACATTCATTAAATGTATGTATTGTTCTTATTTTATTATTTGTTAAGTGCCATAATTTAATGAATTAACATTTATAAAATATTATTAAAATGCATAACCATGTACACCCAATTAAACAATATTATAATTATTAATGAAGTTATTGTTGTTTTCATTGCCTAATTAGTAATAACATCACCACAGAACCACATTATCATAATTTCTTAAACCTATTTCTATCTATACCTACCTAAAACCTACCTTGATCTCAAGGAATATTGAATTTATTTATTTTAATGAGAACAGGCAAGTACACAATTTCTGGTTTCCAAAAAAGTTACAGCAATTTATGTATCTGTTGTCTGGACTCGTCCGTTAGTTAATTTAATTTAAACTAGTGCGCCCCGCGGTTTCACCGGCGTAATAATTCTCTGCGCAACTTTCTTAATTTTTTCTTTCATATATGAACCTTCTCCTGACAATAACAAACAGAACAAAAAAAAGAATAAGCTAAATCGGTCAAGCCGTTCACACGTGATGCGATGACTAAGGAAAAGCTGCGCCCCGCGGTTTCACCTGCGTAATCATTTTCTGTGCAACTTTCTTAATATTTTCTTTCAGAAAAACCTTTCCTTGACAATATCAAAGACAACAAAAAAAGAATTGGCCAAATTGGTCCAGGCGTTGTTGAGTTATGCGCTTACCAACACATTTTGCGATTCATTTTTATATTATAAGATTATAACTAGCAAACCCGGCGAACTCCGTTTCGCCACCAGATTTTCCTGAATTTGCTATAAACCTCACGGAGCCCGAGACCTTTCCAACGAATGCAAAACCGTGGAAATCGGTTCGTGTGTTCTGGAGTTATAGCGTCAGGAAGGAAAACCCGACTTATTATTATATATTAGATATAAGATTAACAAACCTTGGTTTTATTTAAAGAAATCGACCAAGTGCGAATCGGACTCTTGCACGAAGGGTTCCGTACCATGTTGCATGGGAACCAGCTATATCATTGTTGCATGAGATACAGCCTTGTGACAGACAGACGGTCGGACGAACGGACAGTGAAGTCTTAATAATTAGGTCCCGTTTTTACCCTTTGAGTACGGATCCCTATGAATTTTGCTCTTGAGTAAATAGAAGAAAACATTATATGGAGAAAGCGTTGCTGTGATATCTACTGTCTATGGAACCCACAATACCCGAGTCCGATTCAATCTTAACCAGTACGACGCACTTACCAACGCGTTGGCTTATGCCGACCCGCGCCTCACACTGGGCAGAATTTTGAGCCTGCATTTCATCCGATTTTTGAAAAAATAAGTTGTTTTATTCGTGTGTTTTAAGTATACAGGATTGTCGGGGACATCAAAACATTCATTCGAAATTCAAAATTCAAAAATAGGTGATTCTGTTTATGTTATTTTTAAAAAACACCACAAAATATGACTTTGTAATTTTTTTTAAATAACATTCGGATTCACTTATATTTAAATGGTTTGATGTCCCCGAAAATCCTGCATACTTAATAAAACACACGAAAAATACAACGAAATTTTTCAAAATTTCTATGAAAGGCAGGCCCTAAATTCCGCCCATTGTGAGGCGCGGGTTGGGCCCCTGTTTTATAAAAAAGGTAGGTTCTAGGCAATAAAACATCATTTTTTTTAAATCATTTATTTGTAGTACCTAGCGATAATTAACATCGACACAATGACAATCGTTTTACCAACCAACGTGGCCTAAATTGAAACAACCAACCCCGTTTCTTATAAACCTTGATAAGCGGTGAATTAGTTACTAATTAAAAACAATACATCAACACAAACATTACGATAATTTGACAGGTCTTAAGAATACCGATTTCGAGGATGGCGCCGAGGGACTTTCGAGGCTTCCTCGGTTGAGTTTGAATCGAGGAATGTTCCAGGAAACGACTAAGAATATGGGTGTTAGTGGTTTAAAGAACCTATTACACATATTGGCCATTAAAAAAGATAAATAACCAAAACGAGGCCTTTTTATTATAGTTTTTTTTTATGCACGTTAAAGCTCAGATTATGATATTTAAAGTTAGTAAAATTAATTCATTTTTATAATAAATTATGAACGTTACATGATTGTCAATAAAAGGGGGGTAACAAGAAGCGTACCTTTGGGTCTTCTAGAAAAGCGTGCTACATTTTAGACCGAATTTATAAATACCATAGGTACCGAGTTTCATCAAAATCGGTCCAGTAGTTACGAAGCCAAATCAAACAAACAAACAATCAAATCTTTTCTCTTCATAACATTAATTAATAAGTTAAAATAACAAAATCAAAGTGTTTTAGTTTTCTTTGCTTGTCAACGTTTATAAGCACCTACGGGTGTTAAGATGAAAGGGTACCGGCGCTCTCTCCATACAAACGTAGTCGACTGTTTCCTCCCTGGATAATGACACTAGCAAAATATTTTTGTGCCATAAAACCTATAACTGCCATGACTATGCCCCTATGTTTTGGGTTTTTCATTTTCTAATTATCATAGAAATTAAGGTTTAAAAAACGAAAAAAAAACATAGGGGCATGGTCATGGCTATAACTGCCATGACCATGCCCCTATGTTTTTTTTGCAACAAAGTTTTATGCAACAAAAATATTTGCTCTAGTGTAATTATCCAGGGAGGAAACAGTCGACTACGTTTGTATGGAGAGAGCCCCCGGTACCCTTTCCTCTTATAGAGTGAGTAAATTGAAATAGTGTTACCTATCATTATCAACTTCCAAAAATCTTATTCATAATGTGTTGGTACCTACTGTGTTATATTTTTAAGTTTGACAAACTCTCAACTTAATAATTTTTTGTAAGTAATTGAAGTATGTAAGTTAAAAATGAACATAATAGTTAATTATTCAATATTTTACTTTGCTTTTTTAAAATCAGTTATCCAGTGTGACAAATGATCAGTTTTTATGAAAGTATTTGAGGGATGGGTACTTGATGAGTAACAGGTATGCTCTGATTTCGAAGATATTAAATTTGATATTAACTTAAATCTTTTTAGATAGTAAACTCAATTAACACTTGATAGCGATGTTAAAGTCAAAGACAAAGAATTATTTCTTCATTTAGATTCATTTGCATGAGATCACTTTGGCATATCTTTGAAACGTTAAGATTTGTGTTTCGGAACGCGCCTTCCAAATTAAAATGAGAAAACACAAGAAACTTATAGAGTTTTTATTTGTTTTACTGTGCTTTAATACTTAATTTTTAAATATATATTTAAATCTACCTTTTAGGTATTTTAGATAGTAGTGAATTTAAGTGTAAATAAAGTTAAAATGAGTGTATGTTTAATTAAGACACTTTTATAAACTAGCTCGATGATTTACCCGTATAAAGCTATGAAGTTACGAACGTGCTGACATCAAATCAGTGCAATAACCTATGTCTAAAATAGACAAGTAAATAGGTAATAAGAGTTGTAGGCGTCTGGGCGTATCTTGCGATTTCATTTCTTTTCTGCAAATTATCTATGTCAGTTTTACTAACACCTACATTATCCACGTTTCATAGTTCTATAGTGTTAGTGATGAATTAACTTGAATTCCACAATATTTAGTTTCTGATTTTCTAATGATTTTCAATCTTTAAAAATACCACAAGGTCTACTTAGTGTCCCTAAACTTATCTACTTTCCTACTTAGTGCTTCTACGGTATTTACTAAGTACATAAATTTAATGTGTGTTTAACAATCTTTAAAAACAATTTCGTTTTAGAAACGTTATAGAATTTATATGCGTCTTAATTTTTACAAAACAGTCGAATGAGATTAATGGGATTACTATGGATGTAATATTTTTTTCATAAGGCAAGTAGGTAGTTATTATTACAGAGGTTTTAAGGCAGAGCGCATATTAGTTTCTGTAGTGTGTGTGGATGGTTTCAATAGACGCTGAAGGCAGGGCGCTGTGTGAGTGAGGCTCGACGGGAGAACGCCGAGGCGGGGTCGCGAGCGCTAGCCGGTCGAGCCATGGACTTGCGTCGGTTCCTTGCGTTGTTCCTCGACACTAACTCATCTTCTTCTTCAACTGCATGGTACTGACGGCGGGGGGAGACGGCACGAGGAGTTCGCGGCGCTCGCGCTGATAAACAACGGGACTTCGGACGGTCCTCTTCGGACCACTGGTGCACCGACATGTAGTAGTGATCCTGTACAAATTAGTGAATTAAAAACTTAGAAATGCCATTAAATAAAGGTATTATGATTTTAAAATTATAATTCTAGTCTGAATTTATTTAGCAGGGACTTGGACATTCTATTAAAAACATAAGTTAGTCAATGTAAAAATGATTATCTTAATTTTTCAATGTGCACTTTTAGCAGGTTACTGTAATAAAAATAAGTACTATTTATGTACACTACATGTTACATTTGGACAAGGTAATTAAAATAAGTAAGTGAACCCAGATATCTACTAGACAGAGGCCTTACCACGAGTTGTTAACGCACTCCATCAAACGTACAATGAGTACTGAGAATTTCCCACGAAACTTTAAAACTGAAATCGGCCAATACAGAGATTGATAGCTCCAAACAGTATAATATCTGTTTAGGGTGAGCAAATATTATTTTATATAGATAACTGCCCTAGACGGTCGCGAAATAGACACAATACCTACTGTTCTCAAAGCCAATTGGCCAATTTAAAACTCAAGTCTCATGGTAAATACGAGTGCATAAACAACACATGGTTGGGGTACAGTACAGGTAGGTAAAGTGATACTTAAAAAATAATTGTTTCTTACCCAAGTAAATGCTGTAAGTTTGTTGCCAATATAATCCAACGTCTCTAAAGTGCCGCATGCGCCGGTGCAAGTGATAACAACGGCTTTGTATCTAAAGGGGTCGTAACATTTTGGCATAGTAAACGGTCAACCATTTCATTGTTTTTTAGTTTCGCCGCCACCTTTTAAACCCATGGCAATAGGTATAATAATATAGAGGACATTACGGCACACAATAAACGCCATTTACAAAATCTCGTGAAGTGTAAAGTTTTCTTGTTAATTAGCAAAGTATAAAATAAACTTCTTAGCCATTGGTGTGCTTCCAAAAAACCGGTTTGCCAATAATGGTTTAGCAACTGTAGATGCACTAAGCACACTAGTACTAAAAGAAAAAATAATATTAAATAATAGATAAACCTAATGTTATAGTGTGCTATTTTATCGTCCTCTATACATTACCATTGATTTAAAAAGTGATCGCGCAAAGAAATAAAAAAAACATAAGATTGAAACGACTACTATGCCATACTCATATGTTATCACCCCTTTGTATCTACCTACTGATGAGTGTACTCTGTGAAACACTTAAGTCAGCTTTTGATAATTCTCTATATAGATAAGGTCCATATCTTTGCCAAATAACTGGTAATAAAGTCTGTCAAGAAAATAAAGCTTGATCCAACTGACTCATTAAAATTATGATTCTGTGACCTATGAATAATAATGCAAAACCTTACTAAGAAACTCAAAACTACGTGAAATTTTTAATTAAAAAATAGAAGATATTTTCAGGATATAAGAACCTTTGTTTATAAATAAAATATTATGTAACAAAGAGTATTTCCAACTATATTAAAATTATGACTTTGTGAGTATGAAAAAATATGCTTAAAATATTACTAAGAAACCCAACATTAAATTTGAATTACAAATATAACATATTTTCCTTAGGAGATTTTTCTGTGGAAAATTTTGATAAAATAAATAAAATATTATGTAGTTAACAAGATATTGTTATTATGTAATATAACTAGGTAGGTACCTACCTACTTATAAAGTTTTAAAGGCAAATTCAATTTGTATCAAATTAAATAAAACAATTAGATAATGTTAAATTGTATTAAATTATTTGATTAACTTCCGAATTAGGTTCGACTACGAATAACTAAATAATTATTCATTGCGTTACAAAACTGTGAACCTAACATAATATGTTACGTATAGGTATATAAATACCTAGGTGTCTAATCATAGCAAAAATCAATATTTAAATTGATCCAGACGTATACCAACTTTTGTTTTATAGACAATAACATACAGCAGTGTAACAAAAGTACCCAACGACATTACGAATTAGAAAAATTAAATATTTTATAACAATAATACGCTGCAAAAAATTGTGATAAGCTTCAACGTGAAATCTATAAACGCTATCTAAATACTAAGACATCTTAATCATAGTTACAATACAAAACATTTATTTAATTCTAATACAGGGTGGTCAGTTAAGATGTATACAATTTTATTTCAATCCCAAGAACAGTTTGGTAACAATTATTTTGTGTAGATACGACGAATTCGATATGGAGCGTATTTCGCTTGAATAATGTGTTTAGTTTTTATTGGGGACAATGGAAGATTGGTTTGAGTAGAAAGCACGCTGAAAAATTGCGGCCAATTATCGGTAGTTTCATTGATTGACCTACAAGATCACTGGTTAGTTAGCGCCTGATCAATGCTATCCGAAACGCAGTCAGTCTGATAACACCGGTTTTGTAAGAAAATATGAAGAAAAAAGTTGAAGGTAAACATTTAGCAAATGTTATTTTCTAAATACTTATGTTATTTTCCAGCCTGAATTTTGTATATAAAAAAATCAAGTAAATTACGTACCCAGGTTACTTTCATTTTATATAAAAGGTTTTTTTATTAAATTGTATACCTCTTAACTTTTCATCCTGTATGTATAATCTGGTCAGTCAGTCGCAACTCCACCTGTTCTTGCCACAGCAATTTTATAAATTTAACTGGCTGATTTTCGTCATAGGAAACTTGTAAAATGGCGTTCAAAACTGTGAAAAAACCAACTTATTTAAATTCAAAAGCGGTGGACTACAATTTTTGCGTGAAACCCAACTAATCATAGTGCGATAAAACAATACATATACAAAAGCTTTTACTTTTCAAGCTAAAAGCTTTAAAGCTTTTGCTTTTTCTCAGCCATATCAAAGTCAACAATATGCTCTTGCTGTGTCAAGAACTGCTTACTCCTATTTTAACACGTCTTCATCCCATTAATACACATATTAATCGAGTGCATATATGTAATTAGATATTACCTAGCAAAAGTAAACTTACATATGCAAAACACAGAGCAAAGCTTACACCTAATATATTAAAAATAAACACATAAATGTATAATTTATATTAAATATCATTTAAAACCAATATAGATATTTTAATTTCATAAATCCCACACTATATTGGTGCTACTATAAAACTAATACTTATTTAATATTGGTTTAACGAAAAAGCCACTAACAATGTGCAAAATATTATTACGTATTAGATGGTAATCTAATAGATAACAGTAGTATTACAGGAAGATTATTATTATAACGGCAATATAATGACATTGCTAAAAATGGGCCTTCACATCCAATCTAGATGAATTATACAACGCCAGCAATTTCGATATATGCTATTTAGGGCGCTCTATAGTGCCTAGGCATCTCATTTAAAAACAGAAATAAGTAGACACTAATGAAAATAGCACGATAAATGAAATTATTTTAAATATAAACATCACTGTTTAGACAAATCACTAGATTAAGTAGGTATTACATATTGGCACTATTGTTTCCTATCACATTAAACTGAAACCAGCTAATAGAAAATTCAGTTCAATTTATGAATATCGCATAAAGTAAAATGACTACTTAACGTCATATTGTCCAAAAGGATATGCTATAAATCATTGACATTAATTAACGAAATAAAGACCTACTGGCCTCTGCACACGATATTACTAGAACGCTAGACAGATGACATCATTAATCAAATGCTCCCACATTAGAAAATGCTCCCATTTGATCTTCGCCATTTTGACGCTGAGAGCAGTAGCGATGGATGGTAAAGATAATAGTCATATACAGTACTATTGTTAAAGAAAAATAGAAAATAGTTTCGCAGTGCTTTCAATAGGGACGTTTGATTAGGCACAAAATATGACTGACGTTTTGTATGGAATGTCAAATCTAGCGTACTTGTATTAAAGGATATTAATTAAGGACCTCATACATAAACAAATGCATTTTGACATGTAAACGTCTTGTGAAATCGGCCAGAAAGGTCTCTTGCAAAAACCGAATGACGAATGTGACGTCTTAATTTGTAACGAATGTTGTTAATCCAACCTCTTTGGATTTTCAAGTTTATTGCATTAAAACGAGAACTCTTTGGTTTAACCAAGACGTTTTCACGTCTCGATTGCGACTAACAGGCTACCCGATTTTTTTTATCACTCAAACTGGGCATCATCAAGTAATTAATAACAAAGTTAAAAATATACAAAATATGGACTCATGGTTAATATAAAAATGTCGTTTATCTTCGTGTTTTTAACATTCTTGTTGGTTCAAATTCACGTCAGACTTCGGAGGCTGCATCGATGGAGGTAGTGGACTCTACGACAGAAATATAAAACGTTAATCAAAAATTAAAGCAAAAAACAGTTGCTTAAATATTTTAAATCAAAATAGGGTTATACACAGCAAACAAAAACAAAACAAGACAACCATCCAAAAAATCAAATGAAAACATGTTAGGAGCACGCTAAGTTAGCTGGATCGATTACCTATTTAATAATATGTATACAAATACTCAGGCTGAAACAAAAAATTAAGAAAAAATGAATGAATATGGTAACCATCACCAAAAACTAAAGAAAAAGAAGCGAACAAGAATCGTTAGACCAACAAACATAATCAAACCTCTTGTCGTGACTGGCCTTGGCTGTCTGGTAAGGGAGAATGCCCAATCTGCTTGATGTATTCCTTGTCATCAAATATTTTGATATCACCACCTCCTGGTTTATGCTTTACGTTATCCAGAGATCCCACTTTACTTTGTGCTTTGAATTCCAATTTTTGCTTTTCAATCTGTTTTAAAAATGTATGGATACTAGTAAAGTAGTACTTAAAAATCTAAATAACAATATAAATGTAATGTATTGTATTAAAATTTACAGCCTGTATTTAACTGGTCAGCTCAATATTATATTTGGTCAGCAAATACCTTAGTGAATTAGTAAGCTGCTTGTGATCGGGAATAATAAATAAATAGAACAGCAAATAAGCAGTTACTGAGCAACTTTAAAATTAGACTCACAATTAAATTAAAATAATGTAAAATTGCGAGTCAGATTTAATCACATTTCGGTAAAAGCTGTATCATTCTTTTGGTTTGCTAATTATTTGTACAAGAACAAATGAGCGTCACTTATGTGCTGCAAATTAGTTTTAATAATTTATCACGACATGCTGATTAAGTATTTTCAACTGTCCACAAAACATAGTATGGTGGCAAAATATTTTAATGCTGATTTTATTTGCTGACCAACTATTTAAATGGCGAATCAATAAAATACCTACTCTTAGTTCCTAACTCAGAACAAACAGAAAGAGAGAGGACAAGCCGCTGCGTTTTATGATCGATCATGTATGCCCAGAGAAAGTCATTTTTTTTTCAAAAATGCCAACTTGTGCTATTGTTTCGTGAGAAAATCGCAAAGAAGTCATTAATTATGTCACAACTAGACGTTTTTATTTGTGTGCTTGCAATACTCGTTTCATTACAAAATATGCAGCATGTCCCATCTCGACACATCTGTTTCCAAAATATACTAATATACTTTATTTTTGTATATTAGTATATTTTATTATTGATTTTTTATTGTGGGTTATTGATGATTCGTTATAAAAGCGATTGAAGGCGATTAAGTGCATACAAGTTATGTCCTACAAGTTATTAAAAATCGTTTTTGATAATACTTTGATGTTATTTTCATTCAAACATCAGCGATTTTTTAAATAAAGATGATTCAGACAAACAAGTCAATAAAAGTTAAATAATAAGTAAAATCTTAAGGTAAATGACCTCTCCGTGTGTGTAACAGCTGATTTTCAGGTAAACGTAATCGCGTAATTTGAAAAAACGTAGAACGTATACCAAATTCGGTTTTTAAAGATGCACAGAGGTGTCCCTTCAAGCGCTTTCTTGACTAATTAATCAATAGCCCTAACGTAAGTGATTGTAAACATTATCAAACAGTGACTTTTGCAAACAACTATTGGTTTATTGTTATCTTAATGATTCTTAATTGCTCTTATATTTAATTTTATGCTGAAAATAAATTATTATTTTATATATTTTAAATTAATGACACGATTTTGTATGGGTTGCGTGCGTCAGTGTAGTAAATATTCGTCAGAGCTTAGGTATATGTTATCTATTATGTAATCGTGCCTCAGAAACAGTATGTAACTACCTAGGTATTGATTTGCATTCATTGCGTTCACTTTAAAATAAAGTGATGTGTGTAAGTGTAAATATAGTAATAGTATTATTTTAGGACATCTTTTTTTATTTTCTATCATCATCATATAAATATTATCAAGTTAACGTTTAACATCATATTATCACTACTTAATTAAAAATAAAGATATTTTTAACATTAGCACGAATTGTGCGACGTTCATTTCAGAAGCAATACATTCCAGCCACATGATCCCCTACAATTTCCAAACAGCCATCATCATTTAGCTGGGAAAACACATAACCGACCTTATTCCACAAATTGTGAAAAGCAAAATGCTTATGCGAAGCTCTCCACCTTGGCAACGCCCATTTAACAAGCTAAAAACAACAACGTTTAGGTACCATCATGGTACCATCTATTACGAACAACAAGGAACTTGATGCAATTACGTTGATTATTGACGTCATTAATCATGATTATCATATCCACATAGAAAAACGCACTTTTCACTAACTGACTGGTGACGACGCACAGCCTAAACCGCTGGGTCTAGGAACTTAAAATTTTGCTCGAAGGTTTCTTATAGGTAGCAAAGGAGCACTAAGAAAGGATTCCTGAAAATTACCACGGGTTCGGGATTAGGCCCGCGGAGCACAGCTAATCACATTATAAAGAGACATTTAAGCCTTTGCGGACATAAAAGTGCAGAATCAGTGAAGTGTTGACACAAATTGCATTGTAATATTTTAATTTTTACTCACGCTTCTTGCTCCGTTATTTGCGACTGTTGACTAAAGGAGAATAAAATTATATTTAAATTCCTATACTAGTTAGTTAACTTTTTAGGATCTAAATACCTATGATACAAGTGCAAATACTTTGCTGTGAAGAACTAATTAGCCTACATATGTGTAAATTTAAGCTTTCTACCTAATTAATACCTAATCTTTTACATTTATGCTTCCGAAATTACTTTATACATTTTGAATACCTTTGCTGATCAATTTGTGTATTTACTTACTCATTGTCGCTATAAATGTCCTACAAATGTCCTGACTATAAAATGAAGAAAGTAATTGTTCTAATATAAATGAGTAGGTAAATAATACATACTTTAACTGTTCCACCGCCAGGTTTATGGCTCAGGTTAGCAGTAGAAGCAACCTTCGGCTTAGCTTTCTCCTTGAAGTCCAGTTTGACTGTCTCAATTTTTTTGTCACCACCTCCAGGCCTGTATGACGAGTTCTGCAGGGATCCCACTTTAGATTTGACATTCCATTCCAGTTTTGTGGTTGTAATCTGAAATCAAAAAGTAACTATCTTGACATCTATTATTAACCATGCGCGAGGTATACCATTAATAGTACAAACTAGATTTGAGAAAATTACATACCCCCTTATTCCAAAACGAGGATAAGGATAGTGCGATATTGTGGATTCCTTAGATTTAGACATAGATTTACTCGTAAACTATAGTCTAAACTACCCCTATAATAATCTATAGGGATAGTGTTTAGACTACAAATCCCTATATAATCTAAAGAGATAGTGTTTAGAGTATAGTTCACGAGTAAATCTGTGTCTAAATCTAAGGTTTAAATCCACATCTCAGACTATCCTTAAACCTCGTTTTGGAATAAGGGGGATAGGGTTTATGTAAGCAAGTATGACCTGCTTAATTCAAAGGCAAGTTTCAATTTGAGTTGGGACATTTCTTACAACAAAAAAACACAAAAAAAATACCTTCTTAGTACCACCACTCGGTGCGTAAGCATCATTTTTAGCTGCAATCTTGGGTGTTACGTTTCCAAACTCTAGTTTTCGGTTTTCAATCTTGACTTTTCCGCCACCTGGTTTGTATGTAGTGTTATCCAGAGATCCGATCTTAGATTTCACTGCTTTAATGTTGGGAGATGGTGCGTTACCTACTTGAATCTTGTTCATTGGTACTTCTGTAAATTGATACAATTACAGTCAATAATATAATACAGCTAAATATTTGTTATTGCAATCAGTTATCAGTAGTTACTTTTCAAAGTCCTTTATAATAACGACAATGCTGTTGCTATAAGTTAGCTATGCAATGCTAACTTTCAATTGCTGCCATGAATATTCCAATAATGGAGTTTTAATCTTTTAATTTTTACAAGTTACTAATTGGGTATGTGGTACTTAATTAAGTTTTAGTCTGTGAGGATTTAATCTGTGACACTGAACTTACTTTTCTTTTCAGAAAGAGGTGGATTTTCAGGTGTTTTGGGCGTTGCACTTTTGCTCGATGATCGTGACAGATTTGGTTTTAGACTGCTGCTAGATTTCTCTTTAGTGGGCAACTTTGAAGAGATCTTTTTATTTGGAGATCCAGGAGAGCCATTCATATCCTAAAATTATATTTTGTCATTAGTATTTAAATGGTTTACGCCCGAATACTGAAAGGCTACTTAAGCGGCGTTTAAATTGATATTTAAGCGTAGGCTACAATAGCAAGCATACACTTAACTTAAATTTAAACGCCACTTAAGATTAAGATTGATATTTAAGCGTAGGCTTCAATAGCAAGCATACACTTAACTTAAATTTAAACGCCACTTAAGATTAAGATTGATATTTAAGCGTAGGCTTAAATAGCAAGCATACACTTAACTTAAATTTAAACGCCACTTAAGATTAAGTAGCCTTTCAGTATTCGGGCGTTAGTATCCCAAACAATACAGGGTTATTGGTAATTATATAAGAAAGCAATTGGGGGCTATTTCTGGAACCTTAACAATTAACTTTTGTTCTACTTTTTTGAAATTAGAACATTATTTCGAAAACGTTGATGTTATGTTTACCCGAAAATCTGCTGGTACATGCACGGGCAATACCTTAAGATTGTACTTTATTTTTTTAAGTTTTATCGATTGTTCTAAATCCGAGAACTTACCCTTTATTAAAAACAGGTGATTTTTGAATTAACATTCCAAATACCGTTAAAAAATTCAAAAGTAAAGCTCTTGTTAATTTAATTGACAATAGCTCAGTATATGAATTGGTGGACTTACATTTCCTTGTGTAGATTCATCAACGCCGCTATCATTGTCCCCATCTGTAATAAATAACGATTTCATTTTATCACTAAAATTTTATTACACGTAAATACCTATTAAGTTAAACAATTAAAATGGCTCATTTTAAATCATAAATAATAAATACCTAGCCAAGTGGAAAGTACTGTACTTCGAAATGTACCTTTAGGGCGAGATTTAGGAGCTGAAGATATTTTTCTTGGAGTAAATTTCTTTGCGTCTGCGGAATTATTAGAAGACTCCAATTCTGTTGGTTTTCTAGGAGTGACGGGAGCGTGTTTTATTTCTTGGGCAGGTAATTTTACAGGTGGTTTAATTGGAACCGTTTGAGGTCTCATATCTCTCATTTGCTCTGGTGTCTTCGGTGTTTTTGGACGTTGAGGTTCTGGAACTACTGTTTGTGGTTTAATCGACGTTGGTGTACCTTGCGTTAAGTTTTTCGGTTCCGGGGAATCATCACTTCGAGTTAGAGATGGTGAGCGATCATTCAAATCTGTTTTAATCTGATTTTTGGGTATATCATTCACATGTTTCACTCCCACGATATTATGAGACACGACGTCATCATCATCATCTGGTTTCTTTTTTGGCGCCAAATTAGATAGAGAACCCATGAATGACTCCGTCATTTTTGATCCTGAAAGCCGTGATTCTGGACGTTCAGGATTCTGAATATCACGTCCCTCATTGGAAGCTTCAGATCGGACACTTTCTTTAGATCCCCGAATATTGTCCCTACTTTCCAATTTACCTTCTTGTATAAGACCAAGGCCTTGACTGCGACCCACAAATTCATCACCTACTCTGCCACCGATGGCGCTCACTGACTTTCTTCTGTCGTCTTCTGCTTTAAGCGGACTCGCAGCGCCAGGTGCTGCGGCAATGCTATAACTTCGTCCTTTGACCATTCCAGCCATTTCCATGCCATTTTCCGATTTAATGATATTCTGTTCATTTTTATGCTCGATTTGAGTATCCAGGTTGGCTGGTTTGTTTTGATACAAATTTGCTGAATCTGAACTTCTCAATGACCCCTGAGACGGTTGTTTTGCGAGTTGACCAGGAACGCCGTTTTTGACAGAATTGTTTGGCTGCTGATAAATTTGTGGCCTAGCCGCGTCTGGAGTCGTAGGACCCACTGCCGGTGGTTGCCTCGGACCAAATTGTAAGTTATTTGGTGGAAGAGCCCTCTGAGGTGCCTGAGTCGGAAATTGAGGTCTCAGTCCTTGTTGTGGCACAGCCGATGGTGAGTTTAAAGGCCGTAAAGGAGGCGGTCTTGTTGGTTGCGTTCCAGGTGCACCTGGTGGGCCTGGTGGCCTCGGTTGTGGAGTTCCTGGCCTCTGCGCAAATTGCTGAGGCGTAGTGACCGGACCTCCAGGCTGGAACTGTGGTCTTTGTTGAGTTGGTAGCGGAGCTCCCGGTCGAAGTACTTGTTGTGGAAAATTCGATCGAGAATCGACTCTATTGAGTGGACGGACCGGCGATTGTGCTTGTAACCCTGGTTCACCCTGACCACTTGGAGGACGATCTGCTGGAGCCTTGATAACCAAAAACAAACAATTACCATCACGATTTTCGACAATAATTTATTCAAGGCGCTAAAGGTATCTACTCAAAGTTTTACCACTAAAGTGTTTAGATTTACATCAAGATTGTGATTATTAAGCTACTAACCACGGTTTCACTCTACCAACACGATTACGACTACGTTAACGGGAAAATTAAATTTAAACGTATCTTATTGCCTATTTGTTGCTCGTTTATACTATTAAATAAATAACAACCTTCTATGGAGTAGAAAATCAATAATTAAGTTAGTAGCTGTTCTTTGCACGGGTTAACTGGTAAGCTTTAAAGTTGTCAAGAAGGGCGTTATAATGTTTTATACTATTGATAACATTGAAATACCTCTAGCCCAAAAACTTACCCTGGAAACTTATCCCTTACCCCAAAAAATCTGACAAACAAAACCCATTAAATGAATCCAAAAAATAACATCTGTAAACTCAGATCTAAAAACCCTGCATTCAAATCAACACCCTTACGAAAACCTGATAAACGATAAAACCTAAAACAGATCAGAATCGAATTAGCACCTAGAATAGGAATTTTCGGTAACGAAACCCATTTTAGAAATCGTTATGACAGCTGTCAAATTATTAAAAAAAACAAAATGTTAAAATAATTGATTTTGTTAAACGTTAAAGATTGCACTAAACGAAAATATAAGCACAAATACCATTTTGTTATGAGGTTAATGATTATTAATTAACGTAATGTCTAATTACCTAAATATGAATAAACATCAAAATAATTTATATAAAGTCATTCTTACAAAATACTATAAGTTCAATGACTCATACAAACAATAATAATTCATGTGTTTTCATGTTCTGGAACTCAATTTCGTAGTTTGAGAGAGTTCCACGCAACTAAACATCAGCCAATAGACAGTGTAAAAGTTGTCACGAACTCGGCCACTAGGTCAACGAGCTGTAGTGGAAAAAATAATATATCCCGTTCAATGACTTACACGAACATATGCAAGAAAATCGGAAAAATGCTTTGAAAATTTTAAATCTTTATGGCACGAAGTCAGTCAAGCACCGCTTTCTATGTCAAACTTCATTTGAGTACATATTAGAAACGTTTATCGAAATTGTACGATTAGAATGTAAAATAAAAAAATGTACAGTCACATTACCAATTAGCTGAACCCTACGTAACCCAGAACTCATTCGCATATCTGTAAAAAAATAGTATTTACCTACTTTGTTATTTTTTTATATTGTATTGTATAGTTTATTGTTTAAAAAAACAGAATCAGGTAACATTACTTTACAACCTTACAGATTTGCGAGTGATCTCTAGGTCACGTGGGGTTCAGCTAATTGGTAATGTGACTGTACATGGTACCTTGATATCTACTAAAGTAAGGAGTCGGTGCTGGTGGTATAATGGAGTCCCGGGAATTTTGGGACTACCTGTTAAAGGAACCAGAACTCCTACCAGTTTCGGGATTTACGAGATGTTTACCAGATTATTAAGATAAAGCGATTTACTTATTTATAATGTTAGCGTTTTAGGATTTTTATGGGTTTATGTTTTAGAATTTTTTTAAGAATAGTTTTAAAAAGTTTCTGAGGACTTTCTGGACCCGCATTTTCCGGGACTATTCCCCAAGACCTGTCTACTAAATTGGTATTGAAGTAAATATTAAACACATCAAAATACACGTGGAACTAAACCTAATGACGTGATTTGGATTGAACTATCACAATGAACAGAAAAAGATGATCAAGTAGGTGGTATTAACCGTTTCTTTGAATCCGTGAGAAGAAATAACAATGCTCAAGTTGGTATGAATCACGAATTCGAATAATAATGCGTAACAACACTTCAATTGGAATACAAAAAAAAGAAAAGAGACGCGGAGACTCCAACAAAAAGCTAAAGGCTGATAATGTGGAATCTGTATGTATATGCATTTATATTATTAGCAAAAGTTGGCGATAAACATCCATAGATATATTATGTAGACACCTTAATCGATTTTATCACAATTAAGGTGAACGGGTACCGGCGCTCTCTCCGTACAAACGTAGTCGACTGTTTCCTCCCTGGATAATGACACTAACATGGGGCATGGTCATGGCACTTATAAGTTTTATGCAACAAAAATATTTGCTCTAGTGTCATTATCCGAGGAGGAAACAATCGACTACGTTTGTATAGAGAGAGCACCCGGTACCCTTTCCTCTTAACAATAGGGTATGTAATGTTCAAAATAAATCGATATTTGCCCTTACAAATCTGATAACTCGAACTGACATTGAACAATGAACGGCTCGTAAAATGGTGACTACTCGGAACTTATACACGGCACGCAATTGAGCTTTTCAGCGCTGCCTTAACATGACTTAGGCTCATGTTCCATCCCCGCAGTAATAACGGAAAATTACAACAAGAATTGAATTTCAAACTGAAGATTCATGTTGATTGAATTTATTAATTTTACTTGTAAACAATTTAGACAATAAACATGAAAAACAGTAACCTTCGGTTTATATATTTTAAAACTAAGTATAAACCGATGTTCAATCACGTTATTGCCCGATAGTTAAAACATAACCATGAGTAGAGAACTAAGATATTGCCTAAACTTTAAAATTTACGACTTTTGAATTCATATCTCAGTGCCAGTGTTGCTAATAAAATTCCAAACATGAGTTTTGCAGCTTTTATATCTATCAAATAAATGTGGTAGCCAAATAAAAAGGTTATCGTCCTGATCGCGTGTTCTATGAGCAACTTAAAACGGTTCTACGATACATCGGTGCTAGTACAGTTTGTGAATATTGCCAAAATTTCCATCGAAACACTGTAAAATTTTGCAAAACCTCTATTAACTTTGACATTGCATGGCTGTGCTGTATCTATCACAAATACTTACATGTAAATCTATTAGTGATTTCCAATTACAATTTCCGAAAAAGCAAAGTTTTGTTTTCCACAGTTTTTTCGTAAGCGAATCGTAAGTTCATCCAACTTTCACGAAATCTAATTTTCAGTCACGAATAATGTTCATAGGTAAGTACATACAAAACGAAAATGCTTTTCACTGAATGCCTAATAAAATCGAGCTGGCAGAAACCGCCCTTTTATTGTAGTTTTGAGAGTTTCATGGCTGTCCTTTAATAGTGCGGAAACAATGAATAAACTACATTGTATTTTTGGTGAAAACATTAAAAACTTTGTATACTCGTAAGTAGATAAGTACTTATCTAAAGTTCTAAAAGTGTTTCAAGTACCTACTTCAGCTATTCTGATTGTTTGACGCAGTGCATGGTGCATCGTTTTGGCACTCAGTGCTCTCGTGATCTATGAGTAGGTACACGAGGCTTACCCTGCTTTCGTTGATGGTCTCCATGATTGTTTAACACAAATAAAAATGTTCGTATCTTCGAAATAGAGCTACTGGAGACTACTTCTCATAATTCTTCAGCAGCGACACCTAGATGCGATCTCCTTGAAACTATAAAGTCACATTTATTACACAGATGGCTTTGAGAAAAGCAATAATTGTATCAAAATATGCGCTAATTTATTTGCTAGTTTTGCAAATGATGGTGAAGTGACCGTGACTGAAATCTTGTTATTTTATGTTTTGCCTCTTGTCCTTCCTCAAATAATACTTAAATAGAAAAACTCTAACCATAATAAAAAAAACATGCATTATTTTTCAACATCAAATGAACGGTTTAAGAAAAAACAACGATAACTTAGGTTAAAACGTAAGTAAATGAATGATATTAAGGAGTTGATAGTTCCAATAGATATCAGCTATTCAAGGTAACAAAAGCATGATAATTTTAAAAGTTGAAACAATAACCTAAATACATTTTATACCTATTTTTTATGAAACAAAGAATGATAAAGACAAAGTGGAAGGAGCCGAGGTCATTCATTGAAACGCGAACGGTCTAGATAATAGTGACCATAAAAATTTGAATTATGATTACGATTTATTTACGTTGCGTTTATTAGACAATATACTAGACATATATACCTACCTACCTATCTACATATTTGTATCTGCATACAAAAAATGTAAGCCAGACAGCAAGGGAACATAATAAAAATACATAAGAAAAACAGCATACTAAGTTCTATTTTCTAGGCATATCGTAAAATTTAGCAGTCTTAATATATTTAGAACATCAGATTCACCTATTTCTGTCACATAAATAATGTTTATTATGAAAATTTTACGCAGATTTTTTTAAATATATTTATTCACAACATTGTGTGTTTTTGTTAAAAAGATTTTCCTTGTATTTTTAGAATATAGAAAGCTTTTCCACTAGTGAAGATGTTCCTTTTTAACCCAAAAAGTGGGTGATATAAGTTTGTATTTTAATATCTACATTTTGAGCTCCTTAAAAAAGTTTCATTACTTATTAGCTGCGCCCCGCAGTTTCACCCGCGTAAGTCCCGATCCCGTGGGAATATTGGAACAAAAAGCCTATATGTTAATCCAGGTCTCTAGCTATCCACATAGCTCGGTTCATTGCAATCGGTTCACTAGTTTTCGCGTGAAGGAGTAACATAGATACTAATTACTAAGACACAAACGTAGTACGATAAGATTTGTTGCAAACTAGATTTTAATCTGGCATTACGGATATAATAAAACTTTAGCCTAGAACCTTCCTAACCGACTTCGAAAAAGGAGGAGGGTTCTGAATTCGTCAATCGACGCGTAAGTTTTATGTACTTATGTATGTTTTAGCGATGTTCATTTTAGTCTCATTGTCATGTTCCAAATCTTAATACAAAATAAATATGTTTCGTTTAATGGAAGTTGAAATACTTGGAAGGTAAATTACTGTGACGTTACCATGTACATACAATTTTTATTTACGTATATGTAAATTGTAAAGGTCATTAAAGGCAGTGATTAAGCATTCATGAGCTTGCCACTCCTAGAAGTCCTAGACTCGCCTACAAAGGGAGTGTCTGGCCTTGTACTGGGCTTTATCTTTTACATCTTTCTCTCTATTATGACGCCATAGAATCCAATAAATAAATAAATATTTCAGGATCCACACAGCGCCATCTAGCCCCAAGATAAGCAACTAGGCTTGTGTTATGGTAGCTAGACAACGGCTAGATTACTGATATAGGTACTTTTCTTTTGTGAATATACCTTTATATATTCTAACTAGCAGCGCTCCGCGGTTTTACCCGCGTAACTCCCGATCCCGTGGGAATATCGGGATAAAAAGTAGCCTATAGCCTTCCTCGATAAATGGCCTTTCCAACACAAAACGATTTTTTTAATTCGTACCAGTAGTTCCTGAGATTAGCGCGTTCAAACAAACAAACAAACTCTTCAGCTTTATAATATTAGTATAGATATTATAAAGAGGAAAGATTTTTTATTATTATGTTTGGAACAAATAGACTTCGAAACTACTGGACCGAATTTGATGAAACTTGGTGTGAGGATACATTGATTCACTGGGATTAACATAGGCTATTTAACCTGATATTTCCACGAGATCGGGAGTTACGCAGGTAAAACCACGGAACGCTGTATAAATATAGAAATGCCCAAACTAGAAACAAATAATTAAGGTGAAGTAGGACCTGAAAACCTCTATCCCTTTAACACGCGCGCGCCGCGCGATGACTCTATCCCTTTCCCCCTCGCGCCGTGAAATGGCCGTTTTAACTGTTTTAGGTAAATAGAACTAAGAAAAAGACTAACATCTATTTTAGTGAAAAACCATCTGTACTCCTTATAGGATTTGTTGTAAGGTTTATGAAAATATAAATGTTGTAGGTACTTGTTTTTTCATTACAATCGCCGTAAAATTGAAACTTTAAAAAAAAAATGACGATTTTTTAAGATTTTCACATTTTTTTTTCTATAGAGGCATATAACTTTAAGAAAGCATTTTTTCACCTTTACTACAGGAGAAATATCATACTATGGATTTTAGTGATTGATACCCAAAAACTGTTTCTAAGACACCTCTATCGCACTTCTGGTCTTACCACCTCGTCTTATTTGAGGCGGGAATCGAAGCCACAACCTTCTGCGTAGCAAAGGTCGTCAGCTAGAACCTACCAATATGGTGTGAATATATTTGTCAGATAATCTTACGTTTCCGACGTTGTACTTATGTCAATCTAGTCAGAGATGTAGAGGCCTTAATATACAAAGACACATGTTTTTTTTTAACCTTAAGATAATATTTGACTGGAGATTGGATTTTCCCATTTACCGTTTAGCAAACTAAATTCAGTCATCTGTTTAAACAATAGTTAATTGATGTCTTATTATTCCTTGTAATAAGTAGGTATATACTACCATAAAAAATAGTTATCTTACGTCTTAAAGATTTTTTGGTATTTCCCTTTATCTTATTGTAAAGAGATAGATCAAACATTGATGAAGGAAATTTCCTTATGAAAAGAGGACCTGAACAACCAACGTAAAAGTGAGCAAACTTTTTAAAAACTTCTATTCTATATCAAGAGGAATTGAATAGGCTCTAAAACTACTGAACTGATTTTGATGAAAATTTGTATGAGGATACACTGATTCATTGGGAGTCTAATAGGCTAGTTTTTATCCCGATATTTCCACGGGATCAGTAGTTACGCGGATCGTTGTGCGGATAGTTGTGCTCATGTGTTGCTTCTATTAATCAGTGAGAATGGTAAACATCCATTGACAGCGCAAAAACTTCAATTGTGAATAATTGATAGTATGAATATAAATAGTGTGATAAAAAACAATCAACGACCTACTCTTTGCTACGGAGGCTAACAAAATAATTTACACAGAATTTTTTTTGGGAAATCCTTTATTATTTACTTGATATATTTTTTTTACTTTTGATGATCAAGATGATTCTAACGACACCTCATTTGTAAAATTATATTATGATAAGTTGTTTAGGAGATATGCGAGAACAGATAAACATACATACCTATATACATACAAATATACGGTTCAGAAACATAATAGCCCTTTGGCTTTGCCGTAGTCAGGCAATTCTATACACATGTTTAATGTAAGTTCATTAACGAGTTATGTATACCTACATACAACCTACGTACGTATAATATAGTTAAGATGTTGACAGGAATTTTCTATCGTCAGCGCACAGAGTATGCATCAGCAAACGTCAGAGTGACGCGAAGCGGTAGAGAGTGCTACTCTTGCCAACCCAAGCATCATGAGTCAGCAACGATATAAAATCAACTGGACAATCTAAACATCAGACATTCCGCGAGAAACCACCGGCTAGAACACATCAAGACGTTCATTATATCCATGTTTATAAACGATAGCATTGTGTCCGGATTGCAAAATATCAGTTTAAAAGAAAGTAAGTGTTGTGATTAATGTGTTAATATTTTTTAAGTATTTAAAACGTTTTTTAAAATAGAGTAAATCAAAAATTAAAGCAAGGTAACCTTAACAATTTAAATTAAAAATTATAGTTTGTGTTACTTTTGAGTTCTACTTACGTATTGATTAAATAGTTTTCAAATGTGTGTATTGTTCAAAAATAACTTCTTTCATTGTTGGTAAAGTAGTCGTAGCTTATCAATCCAGTTTATCACATTTACCGTGTAATATTTTGAACCGAACACGTCCAGGCGTTCTGGTCGATGAATAAAGGTAATGTTTTTTATTATTGTTTACAGGCAACATGCAACCTAAAGCGGAAAGACCACCCGTGTGCCCTAAGGCTCAACTGCCTCAGCTCCACCTTACTCCGTCGGGAGGGAATCAAAAGAAGGGTGAGAGTATGTCCTCCCCGAGTGGGCCCAACAACCCATGGTTGTTGAAACCACAGCACGACATGCCAGCCACACCACCGCCCACGAGGTCGCAGCCAGCCTTCTTCCCGCAAAGAATAGGGTAGCTGAACTTTCCGAAAATTAACTAATAATTTTAATGGCATCATGCCATTTTGTTCCATGACGGACTTACAAATCGAATCACACAAAAATACGCTCCGCGTTCTCGTTAAAAGAACTACGCAAATGTCGGACACGGACCGAAGGAAATTTCAGGAAAATTCGTCGGAGCTGCAACTGTGTGACGTCAATTATTCAGTGAATAATTGTGACTGAATCATTTAGGAGTGTTTTTGTTGCTTTTGCATTTTTAGTATTTTAGTTCTTGTGATACAGACACGTAATTTAGAACCTAAGAGTTCAATGGAAAAGAACTTCAGTTGGTAAATAGTAAATAGGTAGAGACCTATTTTTGTAAACTGTAAGAAACAGTAGAAGATGAGAGTGTTTATTTATATGATTATATAAATTTGTCTAGTGACGTAAGTTCTCGTAAGAAATCTCTTTAAGTGTTAATCAAAGCAATAATAATAAACATTAAGAATAAGGTAAACGTACCTACTACCTATCTATAATTTGTTTGCTTTATCACTATTGACGTCATTCCTTAATTCTAGTTCAGTCCGAAGTTTTTATGTCACCGTGTTATGTTGTATGGTACTTATAATACTTGCGTAGTATTTTACTACTATTTCTTCAAGAATTGACGTACCTACCTACCCACTTCTTTTAATTTGGTCGACCTGAAAAAACGAGGTAATGACGTGATTCGTTTCAACTAAGTTGTTAATTAAAAAAGCATGTCGGATTGTTGTAGGTAAACGTTCGTAGATTCATTTTTATAAAAACCATGATATTTTCCTAAATTCTAGGATTTCTAGGATTATAGAATTACAAAAAAAAAGTCACCAAAATGGGTTTATAAACAAAGAAGTTATAACTCTTTAAACTGACACTATTAATATTCAATTCTCTCAAAAGGGGCACGGAAACGGAGTTTTTTTTAAATAATAACTCAAAACGCGATCGCGACCATATTTGGTGGTAAAAATAAAAATAAATAAGTATGCCCGATAAAAAGCATGTATACCTATACAATTAAAAACGTTCCTCTTTTTTAAAGTCGGTAAAAAAATTGATCAAAGGTTAGATACAAATATAAAAGGAAACACCGGTGATTCACATCCAAGTATGATTCATGCATTTAAGTAACGGGCGCGCGTATCAAGAAAGAAAGTCACATTGCTTAGGTATTCAAAGCGAGCTGCGCCCCGCGGTTTCACCCGCATAAGTCCTGAGTCCGTAGGAATAACAAAATAAAAAATAGTTTATAGCCTTCCTCGATAAATGGACTATTTAACACAAAAATAATTTTTCTATTCGAACCAGTAGTTCCTGGGATTATGCGCGTTCAAACAAACAAACTCTTCAGCTTTATAATATTAGTATAGATTGTATAGATGATGGTATTTGTAGGTATTACCTACTGGTATATAACGGTATAATGATAGAGCCCTCGACTTTAATTCCGAAGATCGTGGGTTCGAATCCCGGCCGACAGTACACCAATGGATTTTTCATACGAAAAATGTGTGTGCGCTAATTAACATTACTCTTACGGTAAAGGAAACTATTGTGATGAAACTGCTTAGTTGGCTCCAAACGTATTGACAAGTTCTTTCCCTTGAACACGATCGACTAAGCTGAGAGAGTGGTATATGTCACACTACAGCGCCAATATAGCATAGATTAAAGTTGCTGGTGCTATATAAATGATGTAGATTAGGCCAATATTATTATAACAACTGGTGAGTATCATCGAAAAAATGTTTTACTTTTCGGTAGCTAGTAATTAAAAGTTTCTTTTTTTGACGTATAAGTATCTAATCTGTCAGAAGAGTTAGGGCGGGTCATTACCGGAGGGTAAAGATCCCCGAGGCTCCCAATTTCGAAATTTCTCAATAAATGTAAATTTTCAGTAATCAAATGCAAAAACCCTGTCACAGTCTACAGTCTGCTACCTGTTTTTTAAAAAGAACGCCTTTCCTACCTCGGTCAAATTTATTAACAAAACCCTAAAAAGGAGATATAGGTATGTAATTCAAAAAGAAGCCAAGGCTTCACTAATCTCAGTAAAACCTGAACTAAATGAACATACATACAAAAAAATAGAATCAATCAGAAAAATAAGAGTTTGGATTCGTATCCACGGACAAAGCAATAAGAAACTATCGAGCCGTGACCGCCGACCGCGCCGGAGGACTTTGTCAACAACGTCAATACAATTGTTTTGTACTTGTACTTGTATAAGGGCTTTAACCGCAATTATTCCCTTTTTAATGGGGTCCTTTTTGCGTGAGGAAGGAGTAAGCTTGCCCAGCACCCTCTCAGCTTAGTCGACCATTTCCAGAGGAGAGAACTTGTCAATACCTCTGGAGCCAACTAAGCCGCGGATAAGAGCAATGTTATTAGCGCACATAAATTTTTCTTAAGAAAAATCAATTGGTGCATGGCCGGCTGGGATTCGAACCCACGACCTTCTTACAATTGTTTTATTAAATGTCCCCTAATACACTTGTCTCCAATACGTTTTATACTTGTGAGATATATTGTTATTGACCTAATCTAACCGCCTCTATTAAATGTAAACATGGGCGGACATTAAGCCACATTGTAAACTCGCGCAAAATGTATGTTGCCTTTAACTGAAATTTTTAATTATTTCTTGGAAAATTGTTGTTTAATGTTACCGTTTTGAAAGTCAAGGATTTTACAATACTTTGGTATTGTTTACTAAAATTTCTACTAAGAAGAGCCTTACATAAAAAGGACCCAACTTAACTGGTCTAGTTGCGGAAATTAGCCCGCATACAAGTTTAGTACAGGCAAAGTTTTTTGCTCGTTTCTAGGGTTATCCAAAATGCAAAAATAGATTTCGACATAATAAATCATCATGAATTATTATCACCATGTATTATTAAATAATATCTAACGTCTGTTCCCGTTCGTCTGAATCATTGCCAAATCACTTATAAATTGTCCTTCCTCGAATGTGTGACTATTAAATACAATTTATCTTTTACTCACAAACTAATATCTTGTGAGGATAAACTGCTTTTTACCTACACACAATATTTTTCCTAAGAAACAAAAACATAATGTATACTTTGATAAAAAAATAGATATGGTTTACAAACTAAACTTGGCTTTCAGGGCTATTGCGCGGTAGACTATTCTGTAAATAATTATATAATACCCACAATCAAAGGTAACTTTTCCCGAACAAAACAATTATTATTATCAAACATCAAATAAATATAATTTAAAATAATAGTTATCTTATCGCTGGATTTTAATAATGTAATTAATTAATAAATACCTGAAACTCTATCTAAAACTCGGCCCTCAGATGATTGTATATCTACAAAATGACGTTGTACGATTGACACACACACAAATATTAATTAACTAATTGTACCTCGAGCATGTCGTTAATATTCTATACT
Organism: Idaea straminata; assembly: GCA_951213275.1. Taxonomy (NCBI): domain Eukaryota; kingdom Metazoa; phylum Arthropoda; class Insecta; order Lepidoptera; family Geometridae; genus Idaea; species Idaea straminata. Next base: position 7,496,650 of record OX577857.1, on the reverse strand, counting down.
ATAACAGAAATAGAAATGATCTAATTGAGCCGGTGTTAAACATGACGTTATAAGGCTTGTAAGAACTGTTTTCATTATTGGAACATTCAAGAAAAAACCCTTGAAAATTCTCCTTCCTTACTACAATGACTTATCATAATGTTCTTACATAGATACATGTTAATATAATCCTTTGTACATATGTCAGTATAGAATATGATGGTATGAACTCGATCGATGGCAATAACTAGGTACATGTTGTGTGATGTATTTACTTTTACAACGTTTAGTGGTATCGAACGGTGGGTAAAACTAGAATGTTCGGGGTGCGATTGCTGTAAACATTGTAAGCATTAACATTTGAGAAGACTCACCTCGCAAGCGATGTTCAGGAGATTACACACTTAATGGAAAAGAGCAAAGAAAGAATTTTTCGAAAAATGTTTAGGGCGCGTTCCGCTATGGACGCCGGCAAAACCTAAAGTGCCGATGCGGCCTCTATCGGCTACTGAAGAGCGCAAAGGACGTCTAATACTAGAATAGGCTTTGAAATTTCAATCCTACCAATAAAAGTGAGTAAAGAAATTTCAGCTTAACTGTTAAATTGTTTAATTGACAATGGTTTTGAGTGCTTTTCATTTTAAAATTCAGTAGGAAATTAGTGTAACATTCAGCTTAAATTAAATAATAAATATGTTCTTGAATACTAACGTTTACGATTGTTCAATTTAAGTCTAACTGTCAGGCTCAATTAGTATGGCTGAGTTACACTGTAAACAATGTTTGTTTATATTTGTTTACAAACTCCTATCTAGAAATTTGTAACTCAATGTAAACGTAAACTCAGTCCTGCGCTCTGAAAATTCTGCGCGCGCAACCTTTTCCATGGTTCTCCTACAGAGCCTATTTGGAAAGGCATTGAAAGGAAGTAGTTTATGTCCTGTTCTAATCCAGCTAGCAGGTAAGAGAGGGGAAATAAAGAGACATGTTGGTGGAGCCGCGCAGGCTACCCCGCCCGATTTGCTTTGCTATTCAAAGGATGTTTATTTTTTCATGATATTTGAGACCGGTTACGAAATACTTTTTCAAGGTGAATTTTTTCTAGGATCGTGACAGTTTAATAGCAACTAAAATATATAATAAAAGTAGCTTCTGCCCGAGACTTCGCACGCAATTTCACGCTCTTAGGTGTGGAATTTTGAAAGCCTTTCTTAGTAGTTTAGTATTCTTTGAAGGACCACTAGGGACCTATACACTTCACAAAAAACTGAACATCCAAATTTCATGTCTAGGACCAGCTGTTTAAGCTGTGCATTGATACCAGTCAGTCAGTCAGAACTTTGAATTTTATATTTTATTTTAATTATATTACTTTTATTTTATAGATAAATAGATAACGAGTTTGTTAGCTACACGGTACCTTCTCATCTAGGCTATGGTTTTTTTTTAAAAGGCTTTCATTTGACCTCATCACTTGATGGGAAGCAAAGATGAGGTCGCCTTAACTACCATAAACAAAGTATAACATATAGTTAACATATATATGATTGAAAATGAGCCATTTTCCTATAACCAACATGTCGGTACTCAATAAATAGTAATTCTAGCATACCTTGACGCAAGTCTGATAACCGTGATGTCATTACCTGTAACAAAACGCAAACCACAATGAATAACTGATAAGTAAAATGATAAATTAAGATTATTTAGTTAAAACTAGCGACCCGCTCCGGCTTCCCACGGCTATATTATGCACTAGCAGCGCTCCGCAGTTTCACCCGCATAACTCCCGATCCCGTGGGAATATCAGGATAAAAAGTAGCCTATAGTCTTCCTCGATAAATGGATTCGAACCAGTAGTTCCTGAGATTAGTGCGTTCAAACAAACAAACAAACTCTTCAGCTTTATAATATAAGTATAGATGTATTATACAAACATAAAAACCTTCCTCTTGAATAACTCTATCTATTAAAAAAACTGCATCAAAATCCGTTGCGTACTTTTAAAGATCTAAGCATACATAAATAATAAAATAAATAAATATTTCAGGACATTCCACACATCGCCATCTAGCCCCAAGCTAAGTAACTAGACTTGTGTTATGGGTGCTAGACAACGGATATTTTTCTTTTATAAATATATACTTATAATAATACATAGAAACAACCAGACTACAGACAAATATCTAAGCATAAACACTTTGTCTGAGGCGGGAATCGAACCCGGAACCCTGTGTTGGGCAGTCCGGCATGGTGACCATTGTGCCAACTGGGTTGTCAAATATAGGGACAGATAGCGGAAAGTGCCTTTGTTTTATACTATGTAATGATGCGTATGGAACGCCAAACGCAAAATGCCTGTAGCCAAAAAATTGTTAGTTATTAAACATGGAAAATTGTTGGTATTATAGATAGTATGTAGGAAAAGTACCAAATTTAAAGATGAAAATTACTTGTCGTTGCTCTGCCTATCTAAACAAAAGTCAAAAACCTAAGCTGTTTCTTTTCGACTAAGGTTTGTAACAGCTTAGACGTGACGAGACGATGCGACGTTGAACACATGTCAAAAAAATGATACCAAAACTTTGGGAAATAACTAATCAAGTACTGAGAATTGTACTACACACAATTTTCCTTGCAATAATTAGTACTTATCTAAAAATTGTTGCCGAAAGGGGGTAGGTACTAAAAAATACACGTTAATAGGCGGAGGGGGGGAGGCTAGTCTTAAACCTCACCATGTGTCACCAAGAGCCTCCCCCTTCCCAGGGGGTTAAAAATGTCAAAAAAAAAAAACATCACGTAATTAATGGACGGCCCCTATGGACGGATTATGGTTAGGTTTTATTTAATTATCAGCATAAGTAATCAGCTGGTTAATACTTATCATAAACAATATCTGCTGACTTGTTTACATAAAAGAAATTCCGTTTTCCTTATCAGTGGGATTGTTTTTGGTCATATACGTACAAATTTATTACAATAAGTTTTTGCCAATCGTTGCCGGAGATAGTGCAACATCTAAGACGAAAAATAGGAACGTCAAATATGTATGATGACGTAAACATTTCTTGGAGTTGTGCAATTTGATTGCTCATAGATACAAATCAGTCAGGATCAAGTAACAAGTTCAATAAAGTAGTTGAATAAATTGCATGTATCAGTGTAAGTGCGTTTCATATACCAATACTAGCTGCGCCCCACGGTTTCACCCGCGTAAGTCCCGATCCTGTGGGAATATCGGGATAAAAAGTAACCTATACGTTAATCCAGGCCTCCAGCTATCTCCATACCGAATTTAATTGCAATTGGTTCAGTAGTTTTAGCGTGAAGGAGTAACAAACATACACACACACAAACTTTCACATCTATATCTATATATATAAAAGAAAGTCGTGTTAGTTACACCATTTATAACTCGGGAACGGCTAAACCGATTTGGCTGAAAATTGGTGGGGAGGTAGCTTACAATCAGAAGACGGACATAGGATATTTTTTCGATATTCCCACGGGATCGTGACTTACGCGGGTGAAACCGCGGGGCGCAGCTAGTTTTTAATATAAGTAAGAAGGAAGTAGGATTAAATCATACTAGCAGCGCTCCGCGGTTTCACACGCGTAAGTCCCGATTCCGTGGGTTTTCGGGATAAAAAGTAGCATATAACACTCTTTATTAATTAATATATCCTCATACCAACTTTCATCAGAATCGATCAAGTTTCGGAGCCTATTCGTTACAGACAAAAAATCTTTCCTCGTTATAATATTAGTGTACATCAAAGGCAAAGTTATTGTTACTAAAAAGTCCTTGAAAATAACGATCCTCGTTCCCAACCAGGAAGCGAATTCGAGATCGCGTGTCCCATTGCATTACTTTACTGCCTCTGCCTATCTGTGCGTGTCACCTAAAGGCGTCTATCTGGTAAATGTGTGTTACTGGTGGTTATACCTACTGCGATGCAGTAGCGTAGCAAGGGGAGGAGGGCCAAGGGGCAAACCGCCCCGGGCGCCGCCATTAGGAGGGCGGCAAAATTGGGAAAACAAAATTATACGGTCACTAGCGGTCTGTCAGACAATCCCGCATCCTTAGGTAACTCCTGTTAATAGAAAAAAAAATTCGCTCAATTCTTTCATATCGTCTCACCAACACCAATATTATTATTTTTATGACGTCAAAAGGGCGGTAAATTGCCAACATTATTTTTATAACGTCAAAAAAGCGGCAAATTGCCAACATTATTATTTTTATGACGTCGATAGTTCGGAAAATTATCAACATTATTATTTTTATGACGTCAAAAGGGCGGCAAATAATGAATCCGCCCCGGGCGACAGTGACCCACGCTACGCCACTGCGTACTGCGATGCCGTTTTATCGGTCAATCAATAACTGAATGTTAAAACTTTTAGGAGGTATGTTTAACTACATACCTACTTTTTCGCTGGTATTGAAAAGAACTGCGTAGATTGACTAGGTTATTTTTTTATGGTTATGTTCCCGAATAGATCGGTTTGTTATCGTTAGTAGCACTTTGGAAATTCGTTTTCAGCAATTACCTATCTAGGTAATAACTTATTTTCAGGTTTTTTTTATTGTTTCAGCTTTCATAGTTTCATTGAAAATGTCACAATGTTTAGATAAATAAAGCTATAGAAAAAGCTACATAAAAGTTAACTAGCTTTCGCCCGCGACTTCGTCCGCGTAGAAGTCAAAAATGAACCAAGGAATCATGTTGTCCCATACAAACTTTGCCCCCCTTTTTTACCCCTCACGGGTAAAATTTCGGAATATCCTTTCTTATCTGATGCCTACATCATACAAAGAACACACCCTTCAAGTTTCACGTCTCGACTATCAGCGGTTTAGGCTGTGCTATGATCCGTCAGTCAGTCATTCAGGACAAAGCATTTTACATGTATAGAAATTAGGATTTTTATTGAAGTTGATTTGAAATTATAAAGCGCTGTGCACACTAAAGCGGAACCGTCATGTGCCGTCAGTTATCTACTTGTTTACACTATGTATTGTACCTACTGAGTTTTTATTTAGCAATTTAGGCTTTGCTTATTTCCGCCTGGGAGACGGGATTTTTAATGTTCGAGATTCTAAATACATCATGTCACATAAATAAATAAATTAATATTGCAGGACATTCCACACATAGCCATCTAGCCCCAAGCTAAGTAACTAGACTTGTGTTTTGGGTGCTAGACAACGGATATACTACTTATATACTTCTCTTTTGTAAATATATACCTATAATGTATACCCATAGGTGGGTAAGTAAGTTACCTTCTTACACTATTTATTGTAGGTATCTTCGTCTTTATGTTTTTATCTAGCAATTTTAATGTAGCCTTTGAATATAGCCATTAATTTCGCCTCGTTCAAAATTCTATTCACCATTACACTATTCACCATCACCATTACATAACAGCTCGTTGTCTATTTGACCGACGACCCAGTTGGCACAATCGTCACTATGCCAGACTGCCAAACACAGGGTTGCGGGTTCGATTACCGCCTCAAGCAAGTATTTATGCTTAGATATTTGTCTGTGGTCTGGTTGCTTCTATGTATTATAAGTACCTATATGTTTACAAAAGAAAAGTATATAAATAAATAGTATATCCGTTGTCTAGCACCCATAACACAAGTCTAGTTACTTAGCTTGGGGCTAGATGGCGATGTGTGGAATGTCCTGCAATATTTATTTATTTATGTGTCATGATGCATTTAGAATCTCGAACATTAAAAATCCCGTCTCCCAGGCGCAAAAAAGCTAAGCCTAAATTGCTAAATAAAAATTAAATATGTACAATAAATAGTGTAAACAAGTGATAACTGCCGGTTCCACGTTTGTGTGCACAGGGCTTTATGTTGATTTCGTTCGACTAAAGACTTTTGATCGAGTTAGTTCAACTTCCTTTTCAAATGTAACTTCAATAAAAAATATCCTAATTTCTAAAATTTAAATACATGTAGCGCCATCTACAAGTTTATTGGTAAACTATAAAGTGAAGTAAGCTTGAAATGACTCGAATAACGTAACTCAGATCCGAACCACAACTTTCCAGTCCACCACCTCAAACTGCCGTCGTAGTAAAACCATTTTCCGCTAGATGGCGCAAACATATTTCTGCACATTTTGATGGGAGCATCGCCATTCGTTCAAATTCTGAATTTGTACAATTAGTAATTTGTTAGCAGTTCTTTCAAAATTTGGGGACTCTCAGGTTTTTTATGAGGTTCAGTTGTGTGAGACATCCAAAAATTATGATATTTAGGTTTAAATCGTAAGTCAAATTCAAACATTTTAGATATAACATAGCACATCATTGTTTTTAGGTACCTACTCAACAATTTTACTTCAAATATGCTTTAAACACAGTTGCCCAGTTGCAGTTTATTCCAAAACAAGGTTTAAGGATAGTCTGAGATGTGGATTTAAACCTTATTTTAAATACAGATTTTCTAGTGAACTATAGCCTAAACACTGTCCCTATATAATCAATAGGGATATTGTTTAGGCTATAGTTCCCTATATTATCTATAGGGATAGTGTTTACACTAAAGTTCACGAATAAATCTGTGTCTAAATCTAAGGTTTAAATCCACATCTCGGACTATCCATAAACCTCGTTTTGGAATAAGAGGGATTAAGTATAGGTATTATTAGGTATAGGTATTTGTAAGCACCCCGCGATATTGTCGACAACGAACAAAGGCAAATCTGCCCATCTACGTGCCCCTGCTGGGCCGAAGAGGGTTGAAATGACTCTTATAAGTAGGTACCTACCTAGGTGGGTACATACTTACCACCCCGACATACTTTTAAAAATAAAATTCTATATATTCTATAGGTGGTATTTTTATATGTATAATATACGGTAACAATAACTTTATGGGATATAATAACTAATAAAAACTGGAACAAAAACGAATTAATCACATGGGTCTCACACTAAAAAACACAGATAAAGTCTTTTTTCGCCTTAGTTATTGGATAAGCTTGAAAAAGAAAAGTTTCGTTTTTAATAGGTAGGTACTTATATCAAAATATAGGATAAGAATAATTAAAAAAAATCAATGCAACAATCAATTTTAGTTAGGTAGGTATGTTTATTTATATGTTACTTAAAAACCGGTACTATCTCTGATGCAGCGCTTAAGCCTATTTTAACCGACTTCAAAAAAAAAGGAGCAGGGTCTCAATTCGGTTATATGTATATTTTTTATGGATTTTTGCGCATATTCTCTTTGTTTATAAACCGATTATGTTAAATCTTTTTTAAAATAACCTTACAAAATACTTACTAAAACAATACGAACAATCAATAACACAATGTACATTTTTCCTTTTTTTTTCCTTTTTTTTCTACTTCTTTTTTCGTCAATTTCTTATTTTATTCTGTTAGGTAAGTTTAAGCGGCATTAATTTTGTTTTAGGTCCATAGTTAATGGATATACCTCTAGATGTCGTCACTCACGACGCTGTTAAAAACATCTTTCAAAAATGATAAAGGCCAATAATGTTGATGTTGTTCTATAGAAACACAACAATATTAAAACGTCGGGTTCAAACAAAGCAACATCCAATCAATTTTCACCTATTTCTAAATGAAGACAAAAGGTTCACACAGAAATAGTATATTTATCGATTTTATGCATAAAACAAATACCTACATTACCTACCTATTTATCTTCTATATCTATAAAAATCAATGCCACTTTTCGTTGTAATTTTATAACTCAAGAACGGGCTCACCTATCGAAAACAAATGTTTAAGTTTTTTTCGGACTATTTAGTAGATGGTTTATGTGAAGTTTGCACAAAATCGGTCTAGCTGTTCTTCATTTATCACATTTTTTGTAACAAAACTACCTCGCGTACGAAGTCGCGGGCAACGGCTAGTATATTAAGTATATATTTACAAAAGAAAAAGTATATAAGTAGTATATCCTTTGTCTAGCACCCATAACACAAGTCTAGTTACTTAGCTTGGGGCTAGATGGCGAGGTGTGGAATGTCCTGGAATATTTATCTATCATAATGCAGTTATATTTTATTATAGGTAGGTTTATTTTTCTATACTTCCTCAATAAATATGCTTGTATAATTGATTTAAAAAGGATCTTGATGCCTATATACGACTTTAAATGTCAAAATTCAACTAGCAAGTTAATCATCATGACCTTCCGAGTGTCATCATCATCCGCGACCTGTTAGGCACATCTTACATCACCAACATAAATAAATAGTATCTAACTAACTTGGTTTAATCATCTATTTGCCTAGTCGCCTATTTGTAATTTTTCTTTTAGTTTAATAGCTTTTGTTTTTAATGTTTCTTTTGTGTGTTGTACAAATAAAATGGTTATTTATCTATATAAATACTCATATAATATCTAGATTTAAACTTATCTACGGAAGAATAACTTCAACTTTACTACAAACATAATAAGTAGTAATATTATTAAGCTACCGTCAGACAAGCCAACTTTGCTAGTTTATTTAATAGAACCGAAATAAAACCTTATGCCATAGAACATAAAGAAATGTTTTGTTTGTAGGATGCACAAGCATTGTCTCTAGAATAAAAAAAATTACGAGCAAAATAATCTGTATTTCTAGTCAACATAGCCCACGTCTATTTCTCGTCAAATGGATTTGTTCACTGGATGAGTTGACAATCAGAAATTTGGAAAATCTAGGCCTAGGTTTCAAAATTTTGTTTTTAGCATATACATTTTCAGATTAAATAATATTTATTATATTCGATAACTTAAAGAAGCTGTCATTTTTTAGTTTTATAATACCTTATGTACTCATACCTATTGTCGCTTTATGTTAATCGCTGACTAGGTATAAAGTAATTTTATTAGTTTCGTACAGTTGGTCGCCCTTTATAATATTTAAAAGCCCGGAAGTTATAAGACCATATTATATTAGTTCAATGGATAAGAATCCATCCATTCAATCTGATGGTCCACCCTATGATTGCCTCCAAGATTATTAAATACATTGCTATGTGGTGTTACCTAACTATACTTACCTAAGTTAAAGCCCTATTTACCTACCTAGATAGTCAACTTTACACAATTACCACACACATAGCTGCTTTGCTGATAACCTGGAAATCCCAATACCTTAATCTTACTGGGATATGGGATCATCCGGAATTACGTAAAGGTGATAAAGAGATAAAAAAATATTTAGGGCTCTTATATAAACAAATAAATTATGGGAAAAGGTACCTACGTAATTTACTTAAGACATAATGGCCTCACAATGTTAAACAAAACATTTTAGTCCAAATAAAGCAATTGCCGCTTCTATCATGCTTCTATATAATTGCGGTCTCTCACGCAACGTCGCTCGTCGCCGCCAAATTGTGCTAATCGTAATATAACAATTATTGACTTGATGGCTAAATATTCGTGGGCGAAGTTTACAGCATTAATACAATACCGATTCCGGCTGAAATATATTTAATGGAAATCCTAATTGTCAGCCATTTTAGTTAAATGCTTCTTTAAATTGTATCTGCCATGTTACAAAATTGCGTCTAATTTTCTGCCCACGCTGATTATCTTCTTATTTGGTGTGACGGATAGTAAGGCAAATAATGTTGATGTCAAAACATAGAATGAATATGCCCCATAAGTTATTGCATAATGTGATTGGCTATTAGAACCGTTACCGCAGCCTAGATTTTATCGTGATGTGGTCTAGTCAAATTAATAAATACTTGGTGTTTGACGACATTAAGAAGTAAACACACGGATAATTAAAATAACTATATTATCCACCTGCAGAGGTCATACTATCACTGATTACTAATGTTACAACTTTAGGGGTTGCAACTGCTCCTGCTGCGGAAAGGGTAGCCTCAACACCAATCTGTTACAAAGCACAGGCATCAACCAACGATCATACGAGTTGAAGCCGCTAGAGACCAGAAAGTCGAAACTACGTGGCGATGCGAAAATGCCCTCCGCGCCTTGATTTTTAAATATACACTCTAGTTTGAGGCATACAAGACCAAATAGTAGGAGGGGACAATTTTTCAACATAACCTATTAATTTTTGAATTATTAGTTACCTAAATAGCCAAACGTGGGTTAAAATACCATTATCTGTTGATGCATAAAGCACTATTTCATGAAACGGCCGTTTCATCATGAAATTATCAATTTGACGATCTGAACTACCTACACAGTGTACTTTTTCACAGTATTTAACTCTAGCCTAGAACAGTACCGCAAGGATGGGAAGTGTGTACACACCACACACGAAACCCGTCCGGCAATTTACCAATCATCAACATGGAACCAAATGGGACCTGGTTTGTCTGATCAGAGCGATAAACTGATGCGCAGGAGGTGCATTAATTTCAATAAACTAGAATTGGTAGAATTGGACATCAATTCGTTAACAGATGTCACTTATAACTTTTATTAAAACAATTATTAACCGAAGTGAGTAAGGTCTGTGTGGCTAGACGCTGAGTCAATTATTGGCTTGCAAGTAGTTGCAGTCAATAGAATTTTTAAATTCAAATATGAACAACTGATATCCAGGTTCTGATAATAGAGCCAAATGGAGGCTTTTGGAACTCGTCTTCCAGAGAAGATCACATTTGGACTTGTTAAAATGGTAATTAGTAATTAATACAGAGTCAGCCGATGCATGCCCAGGATCTAATAGTTCAGCCGGAAATAGGTTATAGGAACTCATCGTCTAAACTAGATAGACCTAGCCTTACAGTATTGGGGTTCGCTCAATCAGAAGATGTCCAGGGTCGAATGATAGAGACCTATTATAGTATTTGGAGTATTACATCCTTGAAAGTTACTATAGCTTTATTTATGCTATAAAGTAAAAATTAGTAATATGTAAAACTGGGTGGGGTCTCATTCCGAAGCGGACTATTAGTTTCATTAAATTTGAATCATCTCTAACTATGAGTGTCGTCTAACGTGATAAATGATTTGGAAAAAAGATTGATCGTTAAATTAGACAGACCCATGTCTGTTCCCATATATATCCATGAAATTATGCTATTTAGGCAAAATACTAAAGAATCTATTAAGGATGTAATTTGCCAAACGGTTATCATTAATTTTTAATTGGATTCTTTAGAATAGCAGTCAATCAAAAAGATAGCGAACCTTCAAAGAAGCTATTGTTCGATTTACAGTTCATTAATATTAATCAGAAACTTTGTAAGGTCGGGATCATATCCCGCCGCACCCACAGGGAATCAGAAGCCTCTCCCAAATACAAACAGCGATATTTCATCTGAAGCGAAATGTGACTCATGTCAATGTCAATTCGAGGTTGACAAAAGGGCGATGACACATTATTATATCTTACGTGTACTTACCTTAAAGATGGATTTATGTATTAGTAAAAGTAACTGTTATGTGATTCTAGCCAATAATTAAGTCAAGAACAGTAGAAATAGGTGGATAAACCCTTGTTTATCCAACTATTTCTACTGTTCTATACTGTTATTTGAATGTTTATTTAATTCCCTAAGTTTGGACCTCCTGCCCTTCACTTTCCTCAACTTCTTGTCTACCTATAGGTTGCCTGGCAGAGATCGCTTTGAGCGATACGCCACCCTTTGTAACACTGAGACTTAAGTTATTTTTTTTATATTTTATGTAATTTAAAAATGGTGTTTGCAATAAGGAATTTATCTATCTATTCTATGATAGAACAAAAAACTTATAGGTAATGTTTTAGTACATAAGTCTGTTATTTTTAGTAATACCAAAAAAAGTTGTGGGTATCATTAAGTTTTTGTGGTTCGGCAAATAAAGACAAAATTATCTATCTATCTACCTATCTAACAAGATAAATCACAAAAACAGAATTTTGTTATTTAGAAATCCTTCTAATTGTAACTCTTAAAACAGACCAGTAAAAATAGAATGTCCTTTGATGTATGGATCCGGTGCATTAGGAATAGAAATTAATTTTGTTGAACGACTTTTCTCTATCAACTATTAAAAACTATGTAACTGAAAGTCGATAGATTTTAATGGCTTTTGATTATTAGATATCTTGTTAATCATCTCGTGGTTGAATCAATCAGTTATTCTAATCAATGTGGCATACATAATATGGCCTAATAATTTTGCAAATTGTATGAGCGTCATGTTCGTTTCATGTCATTTATCTGCTTCTGAATACTTTCATTGTTTTAGTCGGCGGAATCCTAATTAATACCTAGTTTAATGTATGTAATTATTTTTACTGACAAACTTCGTTTCTTAATTATGTAGGTTTTACATTCCAAGTAACATTAGTCTTGAACTATTTTTTATCTTCTCCGTGACTTTTAAACATTTAAATATATTTTGAATATTACTTCCTCAGAAAGCATGTCTCAGTAATACTTGCTGTTAATCTACAGCTTACAAACACGGACCTGCTTCTTAATACGTTTACCTACCTTAGTAACTTCCATTTTCAAACTTTAATATTGCAACATGCAAATAACATCAAAATTCATATTGAAAGAAACATGCAAATAACATCAAAATTCATATTGGAAGACTTGGTTTCATTAAAGCACCCATTAATAAACCTTTTTATTTCCGGGTAAGTAAACTTATAAGTCAGTTTAATTATGACTGAATGTCTGTGAGATGAGAGAAATGAAGACTGTTTTATTAAATCAGACGAATATTTGATATAGGGCAGCTGGCAGCAGAGACAATAGTGTCGAGATCAGCATTGCATGCTGCTTGTGAACCGTTTGAACAATAGGCGCGTGCCCAACGGAGGGCAAAGACACTGTATTATTGCACTAACGAGAGTAAGTGACTTTAATTGTGTTTATGGCACTACCACTACATCACACAATAGACGCTGTCGACGCCTATATTGCTGTCTATTACTTGTGAATATTATTATCTAAATTTTATTATGAAAGTCAAAGAGTCTTTAGTATGTCTAAACTTATCGGTTCGGAAAAGTCGAACTTTTATTCCACCTACTAGTAGCTCAACGGTAGGTATAGGTGGAAAAAAGTTCATTCTTTCCCCATCAGGGGGATACGCTGGTATGGACTAGGACACTAGCCCAGTTTTGCTAGTATCCATATAACCAAAAATTTAACTTTTTTCGCAAGATGAAAGTAGTTAGGTAGGTATAGTTTACGTTGTCAAAACAATTACAATTAATTTTGAATTGAATAACAACTAATCAAAAGTAACAAAAACTTAACGTGATACTCACACAATAAACAATGCACTACATCTATAATAATATAATAGGTACCTACATTACTTCATCATTTTTTAAAACGGTATTGTGTGAAAATAGAGGTAGTTAATTCCATTGTAAAACTATTTTACTATGCTCTCACAAAAAACACATTGGAAAGCTCGTTGGCATATTAATAAAAATAATTCAAGTAGGTCCATTAACACTAGAGAGACATGAGTATTCATGTCTTTCAAATCTCTAGTGTTTATGTAATCATATGATTCCGAGACCCAAGTTCAGAATTAACAGATGTAAAAATTCATCTAAAATTTTATGATAATACCTATCACTTTGTTAGGTTTTCCAGGGTGTTGAATAAATGGGGTCTATTTTTTTAGTAAAATGTGATCGAAGTTTTGCAAAAAATACTGTGTTATATTATTAGAATGAAGAATGTTACTAGGTATGCCAAATCGGTTGAAAATTTGTTACAGTAACGCTTGTATGTATACAAATACAGTAGTTTTTGCTGTAGTCAAAAATACCTATTAGTTTTGATTTTACAGGCGATTAAACTTACGATAAATTTTGAGTCCCGCTAACAGTCACGTGACCGCGTGTGACTTTTTGTCATTTTACATTGATTCGCTTAGTTTATTTATATAAATCGGAAACTAATTGATGTATCGAAGTAATTCTTTCACGTGTATTTTTTTATTTTTGACAAAGAATATGGAGAACTCATATTCAAAATTAGTTAACATTCTTCATTACTGATGAACTGCTGCTGTTGCTAATGCAAAAAGCTTAGCGATAGTGATTTTCAGCTACGGCGACTCTGGCGTCGAGGTTGGTTGTTTAGGACTTTAGGTCTAGCAGTGGGTCTAAGTAGTCTACTAGCCAACAACAAATCAAAAGGTTTGTCCTCTGGAGTAGACTACCTAGTAGTCTACTCCAGAGGACAAACCCACTGCTAGACCAATTTGTTGTTGTAGACTGTAAACCCACTGCTAGACCAATTTGTTGTTGTAGACTGTAAAGAACCAATTTGTTGTTAATAATAGACATTATCAACAACAAATTGGTTCTTCACAGCCGTAATTTAAAGGACGTAGACGAACGTAAACATATCTCATAGCATACGACGTCACGGGCAACAGGTAGCAAGCCTAGACTCAAAACCGCAACTCATGTTCCATCATTAGTGGAACATCGTCCACTTTTTTTTAACATTGAACAAAAACTTCCAGCAAATTCCATAGAAAAATAAAGCTAAATTAATATTGTAAAGTTCAGTTAATTAGAATACCGTCATTACCCCTTAAGCATGAAAATTAAAGCCCATGTTGGGGATGCCTGTATCAGGTACGGTATTCTAGGAAATATACGAAGGCACATTCATAGCAGATGATTCTTTATAATTATTAACCTAGCCAATGTACCTACCTATTTAATTCAGGTAGATATTTCACCTTCACAAACTGCACTAGTTTCTGATACTAACTTTACGGAACGAAATGGGAAAAGCGCAACTTTTATGTGCAAACTTTCATTTCTGTTGTATTCGCTTTATTTGCTCGAAGCTTGCACTTTGTTGCTTTATATTTTGTTGATATTATGTTCTGACTTCTATATTTTATTCAGTATTATTTTTTGACGTGATAACGTCTAATAAATTAATAGAACACCTGCATTCATACAGAAGTGTCATGATACCGGAACATGACGCGTCCGTTTCCGTTAAGAAACAAGAGTATTTAATAATAATATCGCTCATCCGGGCTTGTGTTATGGTGAGTGACGAATAGAAGACTTAAGTATATAAAGGAAAAAATATAATAACAATAAAAAAATCTCAATTTTTCATCGTTTTCTTATGACGTTATCACGTAAAATTATTGTTCGTAAACCGACTTTACCGAAAACCATTTATTTGTTTCTGTTTTATTTTTTATTTTGACTAAAATAAGAATAAAAAGAAAGCTTTGAGTGTAAACAAGTACTAGGTATTTGAAATAATGAAAAATAAATAGTCATTGTTATAAAAATGATAATTACAGTTCAAAGGTTTTACGTCTTTTTGTTGACGTTGCGTATTCGTTAGTTGACGTTGCGTATTCGTCGCTAATGCTAATGCGGTCAGCGACCCATTTTCATCGACCACCAGTTTCCGTACATATTGAACTAACCCACCCCTTACCCATTCTAGACACTCCACCATATACAACAGTTTCGCGCGTTTTATTCAGTGGATGAAAGTCGTTTTTGTGTTATTTTCTTAGATGAAAAAGAAAATATGTGGAGATATGGTGGGTAACCAAGGATTTATCATTATTTCTTCATTAAATGTTTATAAATTATATAGGTGCCTAGGCAGGGACCTAAACTGTTTTTTTTTACACCGAAAACCTTATTAATTCAACACGCTTTTATTAGTTTCGCCTGTATGTTTATATGTTTGCTTGTATGTCACTCTTTTTGCCCCACTTTGTTTATTCTATTATTAGGTTACACAGTAAAAAATAAAGAAAAACATATCAGTTAAAAAAAAATAACAATCTTACTAAATTAAAATATACCTACTTGAAGTCAAAAATTTTAACAAAGAACAAACGTTCGTTTACTTTTGCCGGTGTGTGTACCTATAAAATTAATGTATCTGGATTTCATCTTCCGTGTGCGCTCTTAGTTTGGGCTAGGTATTTAACCCTTTTGTTTATAACAAAATAATGTCAAGGCACCCTTGTACTAAATTCAAGGAGCTAGAATTTATTATAAGTATATTCTTAGAAATCACACCTACGAGTGGTCTATTTGCGACTAACGACTACGAGTACTGGCGTACGGTCAACAAACCGAATTTGTCACTGCTAAAAAAATATCAACCCTAGTCAAAATGAAAAACAAAAAAAGGCGGCAAGGTACTTAGCAAAAATCATACTCATGATTTTGAAAAGACGAAATAAATAATTAACCTTGTCCTCTGCTACGTTATTTTTTTTTCCGAATAAATTATTTTTGAATAGTGAAAAATATTGCTTGGGTACTATTATTTATTCGTTCATGAAGTCTTCACAATGGTTACTGTTACGACCTTACCTCAATTCAGTTTATTACATTTTAAAACATTTACCTATCGAGTAGAAACACATCTAAATAAAATAATTACTAATATTTAATCTAGAACGTTATCTGTAGGTAGGTAGGTAGGTACCTAGGTACAGTCGGCTGCATAATTGCAGACCCACCGTAGAGCTCCAAAACGGCTGTTATAAAAATGATTTCAAGACAAGCAAGATTCTAGGCACCAGCTATAGGTGAAGTTTAAAGTCTTCTAACTCATAATTGAATCAAACAAAAATTATTAAAAATAAATAGTAATTTTCGAACTCTACCGAGGGCTGCAATTATACAGCCGACTGTACCTAAGTGTCACAGGTATTTATGAATCTAAGGAAACAGATTAGTGGTGATTGTCATCGCCTACGCCATCGCCACCTTCAGGATGAGGGTCCTCATTTCTAAATTAGGTAGGTATGTGTTTAATACAAGCAAATTGAATCCTACCTACTCGTTACACAAGTAGAGCGAAGTGATTTGGTTGGCACCCGTGTAATGTGAAATTGTACTGCTTTTACAACATTGAATTAAAAAAATAACAAATTAAATTATATGCCCGTACCGGGATTCGAACCCGAGCCTCCTGCACCTGGGTGAAAGCTAGGTATCCTACCCACTAGACCCTACGGGATAAAGGTATAACACCAGCAAAGCGCGTTTCGTCTGCCATGTATAGTACAGGGTTCCGTAGTTTTACCTGTCACAATATGCGGACTTAGAAGTTGGCTATTTGTTTGATACTACAAATATATTAATTAAGTCCACGGTTTGATACCAAATATGGTCTAACAACATCATCTAAATAATTTCAATAGGAGATTGATCGAAATTGTGCTTTTTAGATTTGATTAAAGTAGCCTATAGCCTTCCTCGATAAATGGACTATCCAACACATAAAATGTTTTTATAATTCGTACCAGTAGTTCCTGAGATTAGCGCGTTCAAACAAACAAACTCTTCAGCTTTATAATATTAGTATGGATTTTAACGGGTATTTTTTTTTTTTTTCTCTTACCTCGACGACCATAAATATGTTACAATAGTCATGGTCGCGAGTAGACCGACCGGTGACAATTGACTAGGCCGAGGCCTAGGGGAGCCTGCCCTGGCCAGGGAGGCGGGGTTTATAAAAATACGCAATTAAGACCCAGGAAAATAATTACTATACGTGCCAAATCCATGCCAAATAACAGCTCTAAACAGCGGACAAATGGTCCGACTATAAGTTAAGCTAAATTATAATTGTTCATTGCCGACTACGGAACCCTAATAACAACAATGCAATGACGTAATTAATGTTGTTTTCGTTGTCGTGTAGTATCTTATACACTATGAAATTACGCATACCTAGCTAGGTAAGACATCCATTATGAAACTATGATCTAAACACACAAAGCAAGGTTGTGTGTTGAACGATAACAACGTGCTATCTATTTTTGTTAGATGACTAAATATTCTAGGTATAAACAATAATGTTCACACCTTAAAATAACTTTAAATAAATATGGCGATTATTCAACAATATTAACCGTAGTTCGATTTTCATTTTGCAAGCTTTTATTTTGTCCCGATGTTTGTCATTAAATCTGTTATTAATTTTTTTTAGACTTTGATTAAAACACCATTTATCGAAAGTAACTGGTTTTATAGAAACGAAAAAAGATATCGGAAAACTCCCCGTTGTTAATTGAAAAACAGATATGATTGGTTCGTAAGTCGATCTGTTGATGAAAGAGAAAAAAATCCTATTACTAAGACTTCACGCTGAGACGCTGTCCGTCAGTCTGTCTGTCTGTCACTAGGCTGTATCTCGTGAACCATGATAACTAGAAAGTTGAATTTTTCACAAAAGATGTATTTCTGTTGCCGCTACAAAAACAGAAAAACTACTCTAACATAATTTTTTAATGAAATTATTAGTCTAATATCTAGAAAGGATGTTATTATAATGTGGCAAGTATTTAAAGGTACCTGTGTTATGTTTGTCCTGGTGTTTGGTGCTTGTTGGAATTTTGCTAGTCACCTCCGCCATTTTACGCTGAAATCACTGCACACCTGAAAAATGCAAGGGTATTTTTTAACAGCAAACTTGACTGACAGACTATCAATGCTTACAGTCAAAATCTATATAAATTGTTAAGTGTTGTATGTACCGTTTGTACGTGAGTTCTTTGCCTATATTTTTTATAAAGATACAATTCCTTGACCTATTCAAAAGTCAATAAATCGTATCGGCCACTTTGAAGAAAAATGGGAACGTTTGTTTTGCAATAAAAAGTTGATAGCGGCGCCCTCTGGTGAGTAATCACCGTGACAACTATTAACGAACCATCGTCAATAAATCATTAACATTTTACTTAAAACCGTATCTAAATCGGTCCAGTTGTTTTAGAGATAAACAGGAAAATGTGAGTGCACAAACACACTCTCACCCTTAATGCACATTTAGTCGCCATTTAGTCGCGGGTAAAAATATCTATATTTTGGGAGGTCACGAATCAAGATTATTTATTTAAAATGTGTACATAAGATGACAAATTATAGTAGGTAGGCATCAACAGTTTGTTCATCCCGGACATACAATAATGAATTACATAAGTAATTAATTTATACTTAAAATAAAACAATATATTGAGCTGCCATATCAAGCTCATGCATCTAGTATCTAGTAAAATATGTATAAAATTAATGAATTGACTAAACTTTGAATAATATAACGGGAAACTTCACAATCCTATTAGTAATTGGAAACCTATGTGAAGTAAACATTAAAATCAAAATATTATTTAATACCAACTACACATTAAAATAGGAATAAAGGGCACAACGTCCTTGAACCCATCTGTTTATAGAAAAGGGTCCGTCAATACCATGAAGGAAGGAACTAGAGTTCAATACATAGGAACACATACGAAGTACCTAGATACATCTTCTTCTATACATATAAAATGCTTTACCCTGAATGACTGACGGATCAACGCACAGTCTAAACCGCTGATCGTGTTCTTTATGTGACGTAGGCATCCGATAAGAATCCGAAAGGATTTTCTGAAATTCTACCCCTAAGGGGGTAAAAAAGGGGAGCAAAGTTAGTATGGGACAACGTGATTCCTTGACCCAATCTACTTCAAATTTTGCAAAAACATTATTTAATATAATTGATGGAAGACTTCGTATTTTATTGAAATTTATCCCCTAACGGGGTTAAAAAAAAGTAGAAAGTTATTCGGGTGGTTGGTTAAAGCTAGTACATTATAATATATAAGTATATTATGTATAGGTACCTATTTTATTTAATTGTAATCTAATCATTGATAATCACAATTGATTACATAGGCATACAAAGGGTGTGTGCTGTTTATTTTTACAATTAGGAAAAACAATTGACACATAATTGTAGGTAGATAATAGTAGATATCGTAATTCATGAGATAATTGAAGTACGTTTATGACTAAAGTAGCTGCGCTCCGAGGTTTCACCCGCGTAAGTCCCGATCCCGCGGGATTTATGGGATCAAAAGATTCCTATGTTCTTCTCTATCCCGTAAACGGCCACTATTTAAATTTTCATGCAAATCGGTCCAGTCGATTAACCGTGAAAGGTAACAAACAAATAAATAAATTTTCTAATTTATATTAAGTTAGCAAGCTGAAATTGTGAAATTTACAGTACAGTATGAACTACCAACTTGCAAACACTATTTTCCAAAGTATAATAAAATATAAAGAATAATGATAACCTATATTTGCTTACAGAAACAAATAACTATAGGTACACAAATACTCTTTTGAAAGCGGAATTGAACCCGCAACCTTCCGTCACAAACGTAATTAGCCCACCACGCCACAGACCGCTGAGTCTATGAGCTCGAAATTTTACACAAGATAGATAGATTGATAACTTTATTCGTACAACACAGTAAGAAACAGAACACTATATACACAAAGTAAAGTAATAGCTAGAAAGTATAGGTTGCACAAATGGGCGGCCTTATCGCTCACAGCGATTTCTTCCAGGCAACCTTTGGATGGAGAAGAACTGATTCAGCTTTAATGGTAGGTTGTGAATTTACTCAAACAGGATACCTACCAAACATAACCTGTAACAGGTCACAAGTGCCACAAGGGAGGAACCCCTGCGTCCTAAGTGAATACTACGTAAGTCGCAGAGTATAGTATAAAATAAACAGAAAAGATTAAATCATTAGTTTTTTTTTATTGTTGCTGTTAGAGACAATGAATTCTGAAATGGGTTTTCAATTTTTTTTTTTTTATGAAATAGGTCAACTGGAATTACGAGCTCACAAGTCCGAATTTTTGAAGAACTTGATTATTTCAAAAGTCGTAATTATAACTACGAATCGAACCTGTTAATTTTACAAGAAAAAAGTATTTTAGTGTATCAATAAATTGATAGTGTTGCTGATAAACATCACTAAAAATAAATTTAGTTGCCAAATCGAAAGAAATTTTGTTGTTTTCTGCAATTACCTTACCTTTACTTACATCCATTTTCTAAATAAATAATGAAAAACTGCCTCCTAAGTCCTATGGGAAAAGGTCTTTGTTCAACCGATCAAATTTTCAAAATATAAATGAAAAACGTAATGAAACTTTATTAACACACTTACCTACTTAACACCTGTCGTTGTAAATAACAAATCACGTTATCTATGCACTCAGAACAAACGTAGGTACCTATAAATAGATAACACTGAGCGAGTCGCGGAGACGATCGCTTCACTCAAGAACCTAGATAAACACTAGCCCGCGAGAATTGTTCAGCCGCGCGCCGCGTTCATCCGGACGAGTCAGTGTTGCCAGTTCTTGTAACTATATTTACCGTGTTTGGAAATATTCTTTAAGTATATCTACCAAGTTTATCAGGCTATTATTACAATGAGACTATGCCTAACGTTCACTAATATAACTAATTAGGTAATAGATCCACTAAAAGGTTTATTAAAAACCTTGGATATAGGTAACAAAATAACTAGAAGCAAATATTTATCTATTGACCTGTTTTTAAGTAGTTCTCCCCATTTTTATGAAATTTTCAGTTGTTAATCAAAATGGAAGATGGCCCTTATTATCCGCAGGTACCTACCGTATTTTAAAACTAAAGTTAATTTAAATATTTAACGATTTGACAATTAATCGGTTCGGTTCATTTAGCGAATTTAGTGTATTTTAGGCTAATAGATGGTTCGAAATGGTGTTCTTTACAAATGGACCGCGAGGTTTATATTTTGATCTCAAACTGGGAATTTGTTGCCAGCTTATTTAGGTTCCCGCCAAAATTACGCTCTGCGCAGCCAGTTGATATTGATCCAATTCGCATGCTGTTGGTACTGGCAGTGGAGCCGTGACCACAGAATAGATAATAGTAGGTACCCATGATGCTTGTAATTTCCAAACTTAGTGCAAGGCGCTGCCGGCAGCGGCGCGGGTAATCTGCCGCCATATTACTAGATGGTCTGATTGGTTGATACACAATCAACTGCTGAATAGTGATGCCACAACTGAACGCTGTGGCATTTACCGGTTTCGGTGATGTCAACTTCTTCGCTAAGTCTAACGATTGCGTATTTCTTCTACATACATTATAGATACATTTTGACGACCCAGTTAGCACAATAGTCACCATGCCGGACTGCCAAACACAGGGTTGCGGGTTCGATTCCCGCCTCAGACAAGTATTTAAGCTTAGATATTTGTCTGTGGTCTGGTTGTTTTTATGTATTATAAGTATTTATTTACAAAAGAAAAGTATATAAGAAGTATATCCGTTGTCTAGCACCCATAACACAAGTGTAGTTACTTAGTTTGGGGCTAAATGACGATATGTGGAATGTCCTGCAATATTTATTTATTATTATTTATATATTTACAATATTTTACTTAGGCGCCTGAAAATGTTGTGTTGGAGCATTATTGTAGGATTGTTGGAGGCATAGATCTATACTAATATTATAAAGCTGAAGAGTTTGTTTGTATAAACGCGCTAATCTCAGAAACTACTGGTTTTAATTGAAAAAATATTTTTCAATTTTTATTATTGTGTTGGATAGTCCATTTATCGAGGAAGGCTTTAAGCTTTATCTGTTTCTGTACAGCCTTTAATTTATATCTGAGCAATGTTGCGCCGCAGCTCTGCAGCATCATGTTGGCCTTTATTTAGGTCGTCCAACGTGCTGATGTCGGGACACAGTTGGCACCGGAGGAGGTGATCCATCTATTTTTTCAGGCGGTGCCTAGTCCCAACGTACCCCACCCCTCCCTGGTGAGCTACTAGTAGGGGTTGTACACCCCACAGCCTCAGCGATCTCCGAAGTGAAACCCCACCGGCTCGTATTTTGTCTAAATCCCCTATAAATAAATATTGCAGGACTTTCCACACATCGCCATCTAGCCCCAAGCTAAGTAACTAGACTTGTGTTATAGGTGATAGACAACGGATATACTACTTTTCTTTTGTAAATATATACTTATAATACATAGAAATAGAAATAACCAGACCTCAGACAAATTAAGCATAAATACTTGTCTGAGGCGGGAATCGAACCCGCAACCCTGTGTTTGGCAGTCCGGCATGTTGACCATTGTGCCAACTGGGTCACCTATGTGGTCAATAGCTGGGGGTCAAATCGGATAACCTGTAATATAAGCACTGCTAGGTACTTGTCCACTGGTTGTTGGTCGTTGTTGAACGATGATTTCAAGAATTTGTAACTGTTTTCCCTAATGCTCAGCTTCTGGTTATTTAGTAAAAATCCCAAAAAAATGTATAAAGTTGTTCGCCTAGACCAGGGGTCGGCAACCTGCGGCCCGCGAGCCACATGCAGCTCTTTGAATGTGCGGCTGTGGCTCTTTATTTATTGTAATATCTATTATATTTTAAAGAAATACTGCGAGTTGAGGCACTTATATACGACGCTTATATACGTGGAATATTATTCCCGATTGCTACAGTGAGGTGAAGAAGTTGACATTTGGAGTGCTGACTATCTTCAAAAAAACTTTATTTAAGCAAGTAGTATTTTTGTTGGCAAACAAAAATGTGGCTCTTTAAAACTTTGAATTTTTGTAAAACGTTACCGACCCCTGGCCTAGACGTCTAGCAGAACACCCCCTTTCGCATTACATTACCTTCGCTGAAACAAGATAAGTTTACAGGTGCTACGAGACGGTCCCGGTGCTACGGTGCGATGCTACGATTTAAATTGAAAAATACTTACGACGTATCTACGAAATACATATAAACCATAAATAATTCTAATTACGCTTTTTCGAATATAATGATGTTTTTATAGATTTATAAATTGTATTCTTTTCATAATGTAAAAAAAAATATAACTGTTTAATTGACGGGTTCTATTAATCCTACTAATATTATAAATCTGAAAGTTTGTGTCTGTGTGTGTGAACGTTTGTTACTCCTTCACGCTAAAACTACTGAACCAATTGCGATGAAATTCGGTATGTAGATTGCTGGAGGTCTAGATTAACATATAGGCTACTTTTTATCCCGATATTCTCACAGAATCGCGAATTACGCGTGTGAAACCGCGGGGCGCAGCTAATTTATTGATAACTTATGGTGGATAGATCACATAATTTACCGTACTTCTTCCATTATTACCTAATAGGTAGTACTTCTTCTTACGTTCTTGATTTTACATATATTCAACACTAGCTACGCCCTGAGGTTTCACCCGCGTAACTCCCGATCCCGTGGGAATAACAGGATAAAAAGTAGCCTATAGCCTTCCTCGATAAATAGACTATCCAACAGAAAAATAATTTTTCAATTCGAACCAGTATAGTTCCTGAGATTAGCGCGTTCAAACAAACAAACTCTTCAGCTTTATAATATAAGTATAGATGTGATCACTTTCATAGTAAAAAAATTACCCGCTGGCTGTATGATTCCTTTCAACATCCTATAACTCTGAACATAATACTGAACAAGTTCGGTGTAACAAGGGGGGGGGGGTGGATCATCGGTTGCTGGATGGGGGATGCACCCCCCTTGTTACACCGTGTATAATTAGGGCTATCAAGGGTGACGAAATTGGAACTTGTTCAGTATTATGTTCAGAGTTATAGGATGTTTATTTATTTATTTATTTATTAATAGGCACAACAACAGAACACATATTAAAACACTTATTTAAACATTGCATACTTATTACTAATTAAATTCATGCTCCGATGAGAGTCATGCACAAAATTCATTTAAAGTAATGTAAAAGTAATGTAATTGTGTTGACAGAATCATATAGCCAGCGGGTAATTTTTTTACTATGAGAGTGATCACATCTATACTTATATTATTAAGCTAATGATTGCTTAATGATTAAAAATGTCGGCAGTACGCGAAACTTGTCGATAAGCAATTAATTGCATAGAACCTTTAATTTCGATGCGAACTACTGCAACTTTAAAGTTTCAAAATTTCGGTGATTTTTATCAGCCGAACTTTTGCTACCTAAAAGTTTGCCCAAGTTCGGTCAACTGGACTAACAACCGGACTATAGCTACAAAGGGGTTTTCAAAATTTCGGTGATTTTTTCAGCGGAACTTTTGCTACCTAAAAGTTGCCCTAGTTCGGTCAACCGGACTATAGCCACAAAGGGGTTTTCAAAATTTCGGTGATTTTTATCAGCCGAATTTTTGCTTCCTAAAAGTTGCCCTAGTTCAGTTCAGGACTAACAGCCGAACTAGCTAAAGTCGGTACTGCGCTATTTACCTGTATTGAATTTTGCAAAAGTCAGCAAAATGAGAAAGTCGGCACTCGGCTACTATATCGTTATTTTCAGGAAAAAAATAAATAAGGTTGATTACTATTTGTAGGTTATTCAAGGATTTATAGCGTAAAAACTAATTCGGGTTCGGGTAATTTTTATTTGCCTAATCTACCATGAATTGGCACAAGCTGAATTTACGAAAAACAATTAATTGAAGATTACACAAGACTGTATCTTTAACAATTTATTATAAAATATGGTATTTTTTTGTATTTTCGTTATTATAAAATAAACGTACTTATATAAATAAAAGTAATAAAATTTAAAAAGACACGTACAACGTGTGTTTTTTTTACAGTTTGTTTAATATAATCTTACTTAGTATGTACAGTCAATGGTAGAAAGTTGTACAATGTGTGTTGTATATAAAAAGGGAGTAGTCCGTAAGATGTTGCATTGTATACGGGGTGTTGTTGTAACGTGTGATTGCTTGGCACCTAGCCCTCCGCCGGTGCCTCCTCAGAAGCGGGTGCCGTGCCCCATCCGTCACACATTTTCCGAAGGAAAGCTAGAACATTAATAAATCAATTAGATTCAAACAACAAATATGCGGAATCTTTAGCGACAGCTAAAGTAAAGTCGATCGTCCACTGCCAACTAAACTACCTCCCCCTTATTTTAAAACGAGTTTTAAGGATAGTCCGAGATGTAGATTTAAACCTTAGATTTAGACATGGATTTACTCGTGAATCAAAGTATAAACACTATCCTTACTATCCTTATAGATTATATAGGAAACTATAGTCTAAACATTATCCTTTTAGATTATATAGGGATAGTGTTTAGACTATAGTTCACGAGTAAATCCGTTTCTAAATCTAAGGTTTAAATCCACATCTCGGACTATCCTTAAACCTCGTTTTGGAATAAGGGGGAGTTAGTTTAGCTTAGCTCGAATAGTAGAGTCAGGTGTTTAATGTTACATAGCTTAGCTGGCATAGTTTGCGATGGACGCACATGTATGAAACACTGGCTTAACTATGCAAGCTAAGCTAAACTAACTTAGTTTAGTTGGCGGTGGACGGTTGGTTTAAAAGACGCGAAAATAAAGTTTTATAACATGTTATTTATTTAGACTGTGATTGGTCAATTCCGTCCATTATTTTCGTCCCGAAAAATAAAGGACTGTCTGTCTGTGTGTGGCTAAAGCTGTAACAACATGTCCCAACTTTAGCCATACACACTCTTTAATAAAATACTTGCCACCTCGAGGAGTGAGACAACAAAGTTCCGAAACCATCTCCTACAGAATCTTCAAAGCAACAATCAACAACTTACGCCAGCACGCTCACCAAGTTCTCACAAAAAGATAACGTCAGATGAAAAGAATGAAAGACTGATTGAAGAAATGACAGTATGAAAAGTTAAAAACTTTGTTATGAAATATTGAACACCTAAGCATTACACATAGAGGCCACAAAATAAGCAGTAAGAAGAGCGAATTAATCCTCAATATTGACTTACGATCTTAAAACTAAAGAATGACGATGTGATGTCTTCTACGCCGAAATGACCTTCTTCAGGAATGCTGTAAAGGGACAAATAGGTAAGACAAGGGAGCACACAAAAACTTGCGACCCTCATGCCCTGTTAGATTAGGTAGGTACAATACCTATAGTATTTCTTTGAGCACTACGTGATATGACTTCTAATATATACAAAACTACGCCAATTACAAGTTTCGGGTTGGTATTTCTATAAATATTCATCATGCATTTTGCTAAGAGTTGTGGGATAGACATAGTGGATAATAGTAGGGCAATTTCCATCTATTGTGAATCTAAGGAGTATCTATAATACAGAGTCTTGATTGTGCTCGTTTAAATAGCATTTAGACTTAGTAATATGCAACCGAGTAGTATGAATACTTACGTGCATAGGGGATCATGCCATCGTCATCCTCAGGGTCCATGCAGTCCTTTACGACCTCCGCGACTTCAGTGTCTTCCAGTTTCTCACCTGTTTAACATAATTACAAGTTATTAATAAATTGTTTTCAAAAATCGCTTGACAACCTGTGCTCGAGCACTCTTTTTATAATATAGGAGAATATCTGGCCATGCCAATTTTACTCTGAGTAAAAATTGGATTTGGTTTGGATATTTCTTTTTTCCTTTTTCTTAAATAATAAATGACATTTTAAATAAGATAATTCTACAATCAATTGAATTATATAATTTTAACATTTTTTTGAATGATAAATTAATTATACCTACTCACAATACATAATTGTATTTAATAATCGATTTTTTTTAACTTGGAACTTGGAGTTATTAATAAAGATTATCTGTATGTAATGATACGGTTAAAAAATAAAGGTTTTGAATCTGATAGAACCTTTATCAATATAGAGATATTGATCATTGAAAATTGTTTTGAGCCCATTCATACTTTAGCTAAATTACGTTCAGTGTTAGTTTCAGCCTCGCATTGTTGTGCCATTGCATAAGATTTTGACTTATTTTTTTTATTGTATGAATTGGAAACAGCACGAATAGCTTTGAATGATTAGTGAAATCATTGATTCCTACATCCATGGCCTATAGCCAAATATTTTCTACTTTTTTATTGTAACAGGAACAGTGCCAACATTTTGTTGACTCGTTCTAGTTTTGAAAGAGTTCTCGGTATTTATGAATACTTAAATGTTTGTGACAGATGAAAACGATCGCGATAGATGTGACAACTTATTGCTTTTATACTTGTTTAATATTTTAACGAGATTAGCTACAGAATGTTAAATAATATAAGACATTTTGATGCCCTTAAAATATCTTTAGAAGTCTTTTGTAACTAAACTATCGGTAGTTGTAGTTTTTATCATAACCACATACTTAAAAAAATCTGACTACGATGTCGTAGCAGTAATTGAAACATTTCGTAGCATATTCAAATATTTATTTTTCAAGACGCGTATCGAATTGCGAACAGTAAAAATTTTGGGGGTAGACGAGGTGTGAAATTTTGTGTTCTTATCGGTTTTTAAAGTAAGGAAATAGAAAATTAATTAATGATATTCTTCAGAATTTTCGAAATGTAAAAGTGGGGAAAATGGGTGTGTTACCACGGATTATTCTAACACCACAATTTGGACACCCTACCCTTCACCTTCCTCAACTTCTTGTCCATCCAACAGTTGCCCGGAAGCCATCGCTTTGAGCGATAAGGCCGCCCTTTGTAGCACTAAGACTTAAGCTTTGTTTAAAAAGAACTTTGTTTAAGATTTTATCTATCTATCTATTATATGGGATTTATCAGTTCTTCAAAATATTCTTACCTAATGCGAGAAGTGTGTGTGTAAGTTCAGCGCCGAGCATAAGACCATTCTCGTTCTTGTCGTACAACTTGAGACACTCGAGGAAGTCCTCGTAGCATCCCTGGTCTTTGTCTTTCTTGGCTTGGCTGTAGATGGGAAGGAACTCTTCGATCTGAAACATTTATTGATTAGTGTAACGACTACGAAATCTTAGTTTTATATAATTACCAGCTTTTGCCCGCGACTTTGTCCGCGTTAAAGTCGAAAATGGACCAAGGAGTCACGTAGTTCTATACAAACTTTGCCTTTCACCCCCTTAGGGGTAGAATTTCGGAAAATCCTTTCTTATCGGATGCCTACGTGATACAAAGAACACACCCTCCAAGTTTCAAGTCTCTACGATCAGCGGTTTAGGCTGTGCGTTGATCCGTCAGTCCGTCATTCAGGACAAAGCATTTTATATGTATAGACTACACTAAAATAGCTCTACATAATTTTTGTAGAGTATTTTAAAAACATAAACATTTGTCTATAACATATCTTGACAAAAATAATTATCTTTTGCTATGAAGTAGACAAAACGATAGGATTAATCCACAATAATTTCGATTATGTTGATTGATTATTCTTACATGTACGAGTTCCTTATCCGTTTTCATCTGTTTTAAAAAAAGTGTAATAATAATAAATACAATAAGTAACGCCTTGTAAAACTGACCGAAAGCTGTTTCTCGCCCTTCTTCTTGGTACCACCGAGTTTCTCAACGGTGGCCAATGTGGGGTTGGAGTTCAATGCCCTCAAGACATCTCCGAGGTTGAAGGCGTCAATTTTGCCGCTACCGTCGAAGTCGTAGATCGAGAAGGCGAAGGATGCCCCTGGATTAAAAAAAAGTTTTTATTAAAATACTGGCTTTTGCCTGCGACTTCGTCCGCGTAGAAGTCGAAAATGGACCAAGAAATCACGTTGTCCCATACAAACTTTGCCCCCCTTTTTCACCCACTTAGGGGTGGAAAATCCTTTTTTATCGGATGCCTACGTCACACAAAGAACTCTACGATCAGCGGTTTAGGCTGTGTGCCAGTAAGTCAGGACAAAGGATTTTAAATGTATAGATTGATTGGAAATAATATATTGAGCAGATGAACCTGCCAGGTGCTACATCAGATGTTAAAGATGATTTACAAAGAAATACAGCATCCACAATTTCTAATCCATGTTATTAAAGACGATGTTGCCCAATATAAATAAAAACTTAGGTAACATCGCATTACTCTTCAGGCTTGCTAACGTAGGCACAGATAAGTCCTCTTGTTAAATTTTTATTCCCTAGTATTGATTAAATTAACTTCTTTATTTAAATGGAATAGATCAAATTGAAGTGGATTGCAAGTTGTTCATACAATTTCAATGTTTGGTATCAAGTCATTCAACTTTATTCTTTTGAATTAGGTAATTTAATTAATTGAAGTGAATTGAAATTTGTTTATACAATTTCAATGTTTGGTATCAAATAATTTATTCCAAAACTAAAATTTAAGTCTTATTTTTTATACTCTCATATTAAAATTATTTGTTTCATACAGTATTAGCTTTATTAAATTTAAGTTTCGCTTGTTTTTGGATGAACTAATAACCAAGCATAAATATTGTATCTATTTTGAGAATGATGACTGCTTATGTCATAATGTTCTGGAAAATGTTAAAAGTAGTTGCCGTGAAATAGTGGGCGGACATTCTTCGCTCGAAATAATACCTCTACATTCTCACTGTTCGATATACATGTTCACTGTGAACTACTGAGTCACATTCTAATTATAGATCCAATTGAAACTGTGCCGCTTACCCCAAATTTATCTTAGCACCAACCTCAAGGATTTAAATTTATTTTAATTTTCAAACTGATTTTATTTTACATATAGTTATGTATGGGATATACTTTAGCTTCGTTTTTATAACTTACGTCAGTTTTATTCTAAAAAACAACTTCTGCAATTTTAATACTTAATTGATACTGTTATAGTAATTTATTATTTAATCCTATGTTAGTATTTCGTTAGTTTTTGTTTACAACATTATTACTATATTTATTAATTTTCATTTACAGTGACATTAATAAATATTGCAACAAACAACTCATTCAAGATCAGGCTGACCTTGATGATGACAGCTGATTTTATATCAATTGAATGGAATATATTACGCAAAAACTTATTTGTGCTTTCTCATGGCTTTTGAAGTTCATATTCCCACGCTAAACGGGCAGCTGTAATGCAATGAAATCCGAGCGGAGTTTCTCTGTTTGGTCGGGCGCCGATAGAGGATCACGTGACGCAAGGGTTTAATTTTAGAACGCACCGCGCGCGCGTGGCCGTGCCACTGATGCCATACCATACTACGGCGCGGGCGCAGGCGTCTCTCACTACATGCACCCCTTTTATGAGAAACTGAGCTAAACATAGATGTTACGATGTTCACTCTCAATTAATTTTGTTAATTTATCAATGAAAATTCTGTGATAACGAAGATGTAAATTTTAGTATACTAAGGTTAATATCAAAATTAATTACTCTATACTTTGAGTCAAAACTTTAAGTAAAATAAATGAGAAAATACTCACTTTCAATGTCGTTCTTGCTGAGGTCGCTCTGAAAATTACCAAAAATATATCGTTAATCCATGTATCTGCTATGTCATGCAATGTGTGTTAGTTGCGGGTGTGTTCTTCCTCTGGTTTCATGTACTCGAATTTACTTCTTTCACAGGTTTTTAGCACAACACAGTTTTATTTCGTTTCAAGTGTAGGGTTAATCCGAATCGCTCGCGATATTCCGGTCAGCGGAAACAGCCACGAGGATTGTCACATTTATTTATCACAGTCCATATTTATCACTGTAACACCTTTTCACAATTTCACTGCCGTCAGTGACTCACCATTTTGTGTGGTGTTAGTTGGTTCCCTCCCGGTCTTCACTGGCAGGCGTTCAGACAAGAAGTGGGGCTTGGTAACTTTTCTCGGGACTGTTTTAACTGGCTTAGATGGCGCACCCGTCTGGATATTTGAGATTAGCCCAGGAATCCGCGCCCGTTCTATTTTCGGTCGCGAGTTGTTCTGTTTCCACAACGCTTTCAGCGCTACGCTCTACTCAAGCTGAAGCGAGATGAAACTATTTACTAAGTTCCTTTACTAGAAAGATCACACAAACGTCAAATACAATGGTTATCTACATTTATGCTAAACTATTTCTATCTGATCTACGTATCTTCAAAAACCAAGGTGTCAGCTTTATTCAAAATTAATAGGTAGGTATGAGGTCAAAACAGAAATTAGCTTGGACAAACTTTCTAAATAATATAATAAACAATTGAGATGAAACAAATAATAGGTAATAAAATAAGAAAAACTATTTATTCAAAGTAAGTACAAAGCCAGCAATAGTAAAAAAAAAGACAGATCAAAGTTTCACTAAAACTCTTCAGGGTTTGTATCGAACGTGTACTCCTTCCAACGGTTAGAATTGACGACGGCTTCGTTAACAGTATTAAACTTCCAGGCCACAGGTTGGGATGGTGAAGGGGATCGCAGTAGTCGATTGTCCACGAAGCTGGAGGTGCGACGACGAGCAGCGGGTGACAGTGGACACATGCCTTCTAAAGCACCAAGTTGTCTTAATCCCTTTTATAAAGAAAACAATCAGCATTTAAAAAAAAAACTTGAGAAGTGTCAAGGGACACCCGGATGGAACGTAGTTTCTTTTGATTAATTAGTGAAGGAATTGTAATAAAATCAAAAAGTGTCGTTACAACTTTTGGTCTTATTTTTTCCGTCTAGCCCCCTTTCGCAACGCGCCATAAGGAACTTCGTTCCAATAATATTTAATAACTAGTGTTATTTCAAAGCATAATTAAACCTGCATGTACTTTCGCGATCCCCCTAAGGCGTAAGTGAAAAACTACAATTAATCCCATATTATTTTGATGACATTATAACAGTAACAAAATAAATAGGGAATTTAATAAAATAAATTAATATAACAAATCTTCTAAAATAAAAATTACAATCTATAATATTTCATCAAGTCGTGTTAGGTACACCATTTATAACTCTGTATGTAAATAAGTGGAGATCTGGATGAACACATAGGCTACCTACTTATTATCTTTATATTCCCATGAAATCGTGACTACCGCGGGTTAAAGCTCTGTTAGTTGAAGAGACTTGCTGCGTCATCGATGCAGTTTTACATATTTATTGGAACTACGAGTATCAATATTCTAAAACTGCATTAGATCATTGATTATTTGTGGTAAATATCCAAAAACTGACAATTATTTGTGCGTATGAAGTATATGTGTGGTTCTTTTTAATTACTTTTCATGATGATAATTATGACATAAATACTTTTAAATATTAACTTTGCGTTTCCTTGGAGCTTTGCGTCGCCACCATCCTCTGATACAGGCGAAAAGCCGAGCTCCTTGCAAACGACATCGACGAACAAGTGAGCTCTTATGAGACCCACTTACTGTTGCTACTTCCTCTGTCATATTCTGTTGATTGAACACAAGTCATATTGAACAGTTAATAAACTCTTTTTTAAAAAGATTGTAATGTTGAAAATAATGTGAATGGTAAAAGTTTTGTTTAAAACCGACTTTTCTCGATTTTTATGGTATTGGTCTGATGCTCGCATGCCGTACACCGGTATATCAAGTCCGATTACGATGTTTTTTTTATTTGTACGTTATTTATTACAAGTTGGTCACCAAATTTGGAGTGAATTGGGGTCTTCGGAGTGTTTGGCAGAATTGCTCTTCAGAGTAGTCGGAGTTAATTTAAGCTTAGTTTTCAGTTACTAGCAATGAAAACGTTTTACAAACTAACGATAATACATAACTTACATTAGGGATTAGTGAAAAATAGGTGGTACCTACCTGTTTCGGTTCGCTTGAAGACAAATTATCCTGGGAAGTATTAGCGGTTAAAAGTTCAACTTCTTGAAGTATCATCTCTTTAGGATCTTGCAGTACTGGGAAACCATCTTCATCAGAACACTGATCATAGTCACCTACAGAAATGATAAAATCTTACGTAAACCGTCCCTTATCTATAATTTTATTACATAAATTAGAATTATAATTAAAGATTCAACTTACGATTTAATGTCAAAAAGGCGCTTTCAAATAAATTAACATCTTGTTCAGAAGTTTCCTTCTCAGGAGATTTCTTCTCGACGATCTAAAAAAATGTTTTTTATTTTATAAATACCTACCCAATGAACTACTTAATTGGAGAGAAAATCTGATATTTTTTTAACATATACCAAGTAACACCAATACCTTAATGTCCTCAACTGCTTCGAGATTTTCATTAACTTCATTTTGTTCACCTGAAACTATCTCTTCTATAAAAAATGCGACATCCCTTCCAATATCTTCTACAAATGCATCAACTACAAATGAAGCCTCAGAAATATTGCTTTCAAAAACCTTCTCTGCGACCGTAATTTCTTGTTTTTCCTTTATCTCTTCAGTGACATCCACGAGCAGTTCTTCCAATGGGACAATAATATTAGTAACATGAGATTCAATCATTTTGTTTGTTACTTCGACAAAATAATCATTATGTGTGGTACTGTCAGTAATTTCAGCTTCATCACTCATGATAATATGTTCTACTTCGCTCATATCGAAAAGATTATTTATAAATGTTGACGTTGACTTCGTTAGCTCATAGGATCGCTGTAAATAGTGTTTAATTAGTTTTGATTAACTTTAATGAGGTATGATTGGAATTCATTACATATTATTAAATTGTTCACCGTTTCGATTTCTTCGTCACCTTGTCCAATTAAATCATTCATCACAATATTTATTTGTTGATCTGCAAAAAAACATGCATTGATGAATATCTAAATTCTACATCTACGTCCTGCAACCAAACTATTCCATCCAAGCAGCAGTCAATGTAGTAAGTAGGTACTAAAACCTACTTAAAGCAAATAGATAGACTTATTTCAAAAAATAATTCACTGTTTGTGTACAATAGGTAAGATTCCTTAGTGTAATGTTGAGGGGATACTTTTATTCTAGGGAACTAACTAATTTTATGTAGGTAACAACGAAAGCCGTTGGATACAGAGAGCATGCCACCGATCAATCTGGAAGTCTTTGTTCAGCAGTGGATGTTATGTGGGTGATATGATGATGATGAACTTATTTAGACAAGTTTATTATTAAACCAAATATGTGGGTAAGTTACCTATTTTATTCAACTAGCCAATTCTAAAAGAACTCTACCCACGTTACCTGAACACAGAACGTGTTTAGCTGCAAGTTTTTGTGGAGTCGATGTAGCAACGATATTGGAAACCAGTTCAATCTTATTTTCCTTCACGCTGTCACCTTTCGATGCTTTGAATGATATATCTTCATCAAAAGAATCACTTCTGTTGCTTTTTAAACTTTTTAGCAAAGTTAAACAGCGCCATGGTTGACCTGTATGTCAAACAGTTCAAATTTAAATCATTAGATAGAAAACAAAATTGGGGTCTTTCGAGTCAAAAGCTTATCTAGGTAGGAGTCTTGTATGAAAGCATGCTACAATGACCAGCGTATGAGATAGTGGTCAAATGCTGACCTAAAACAGTTATCTAGGTACCTGATTCTTTAGCAGCATTTGCTATAACGTAGGCATCATCCAATACTTGAGTTATAAGATGCATCGCTAGCAAAGATGCAAGCCGAGGATCTTGCGTCGTATCACAATCTTCAGCTAAAACTGCTGGAACAAGAAACATAATAATAATTAGAAAACCTTTAGTTTTTTACCTATATGATTCCATCATACTGCAAGAGGATAGGAATAAAACTACAATATAATATACCAACCTTCCAGGTTTGTCATTTTGTCAAAATTGTATTTTTTATCAAATTTGACGGAATATTTGACACACTGACCTCTAATGAGCCAGTTTGCAAAAAGGTTCTTTATAAACTACAAAAAAAGCGTATGCTATTAAGTAATATATTCTGACAGGTACCTATATGTGATTGGCATTATGTAGTATGTAGTACTAGCTGCGCCCCGCGGTTTCACCCGCGTCAGTCCCGATCCTGTGGGAATATCGGGATAAAAAGTAGCCTATATGCTAATCCAGGCTTCTAGATACCTACATACCGAATTTCATTGCAATCGGTTCAGTAGTTTTAGCGTGAAGGAGTAACAAACACACACACACACACGCACACACAAACTTTCACATTTATAATATTAGTAGGATATTCTGATAGGTATATACACCGAAATATTACGTAGATACCTACCACAGGTATCTACCAGCACTAATTATTTGTAAGATAATAACTAATTTAATAGACATTAATCAACAAGTTTTGGATAATATATATGTATTAGACACTGATACTAAACTCTACGCTTCGACTACGTGATGCGCCATGTTTAAAAAATGAAATTTTTCTAACTTTGATAAATATACCAAGTTAAACCCTCTAACCAATGAACTAATATTAAACTGTTAAAACCATGTTAAAATTAATCAAGATTATATTTTTAAATAATATTTGAAACTTAATATTGAAATAGACTTTCAATATATTTTATATGTAACTAGCTTTAGCCCGCGACTTCGACCGCGTAAAAGTCGAAAATGTTTCTAATCGGTATTTATTTAGGTTTTGTTTTGGAAAATTTGAAGAAAATTTCAAGATCACGGAATCACGTTATCCCATACAAACTTTACCCCCCTTTTTAACACCCTAAGGGGTAGAATTTTGGAAAATCATTTCTTATCGGACGCCTACGTCACACAAAGAACACACCCTCCAAGTTTTAGGTTTCTACGATCAGCGGTTTAGGCTGTGCGTTGATCCGTGAGTCAGTCATTCAGGACAAAGCATTTTATATGTATAGATTTCAATATTTCTAGGTATAAAAGCGAATGATACACGCCTTTAAAATAAATTTGTATTCCCACATCTCGCTATTTTAGTAACGTATTATTCAATACCAACGAAGCTTCCATGCTTTGTGTGAGTTCAACCTCGAGATATTTTTATAATTAACTAGAAAAAGTAAACATCTTATTAAAATTTAACCGTACGGTGACTCGCATTAACTCATGAATAACTTTAGTTCAATGGGATATCTCGACCGATTTAGTATTTTTTTTATGGATGGTCCAGATTCACAATAAAACCTGATAGGTTATGTTTCAGAACAACGTCTGTCCCGGGTCAGCTAATCAATAATAAGAAAATATCACAACATACGGTATAAAAGAGATACCTGAGCCACCTAAAAAAGATCTAGAGAAATAATTAACTCATGAATTAAGTAATTTAGTTCACTGGGATAGCTCAACCGATTTTGTATCTTTTTATGTGTGTATATGGATGGTCCAGATTCATAATTAAACCCGATAGATTGTGTTTCAGAACAACGTCTGTCCCGGGTCAGCTAGTCGATAATAAGAAAATATCACAACATACGGTATAAAAGAGATACCTGAGCCACCTAAAAAATATCAAGAGAAATAATTAACTCATGAATAACTTTAGTTTAATGGGATATCTCGACCGATTTAGTATTTTTTTATGGATGGTCCAGATTCACAATAAAACCTGATAGGTTATGTTTCAGAACAACGTCTGTCCCGGGTCAGCTAATCAATAATAAGAAAATATCACAACATACGGTATAAAAGAGATACCTGAGCCACCTAAAAAAGATCTAGAGAAATAATTAACTCATGAATAACTTTAGTTTAATGGGATATCTCGACCGATTTTGTATTTTTGTTTATGTGTGTATATGGATGGTCCAGATTCATAATTAAACCCGATAGATTGTGTTTCAGAACAACGTCTGTCCCGGGTCAGCTATTCGATAATAAGAAAATATCACAACATACGGTATAAAAGAGATACCTGAGCCACCTAAAAAAGATCTAAAGAAATAATTAACTCATGAATTAAGTACTTTAGTTCACTGGGATAGCTCAACCGATTTTGTATCTTTTTATGTGTGTATATGGATGGTCCAGATTCATAATTAAACCCGATAGATTGTGTTTCAGAACAACGTCTGTCCCGGGTCAGCTAGTCGATAATAAGAAAATATCACAACATACGGTATAAAAGAGATACCTGAGCCACCTAAAAAATATCAAGAGAAATAATTAACTCATGAATTAAGTACTTTAGTTCACTGGGATAGCTCAACCGATTTTGTATCTTTTTATGTGTGTTTATGGATGGTCCAGATTCACAATGAAACTCGATAGATTGTGTTTCAGAACAACGTCTGTCCCGGGTCAGCTAGTCGATAATAAGAAAATATCACAACATACGGTATAAAAGAGATACCTAAAAAAACCTAGATAAATAATTACGATCCGACACAAAGCGCAAGCGAAGAGGGGGCTAACCCACCCGCTCTAAATTCTGATGCAATAGGTACATCTATGTTATCTATTCTAAAATATCTTTTAGCTATCTTCCGTCTAATATATTAATGATTTGAATGATAATACTTTGGTACCTACCTATTTGTCCAGTGTATCGAATCTGTTTATCCTATCTGGGTTACAGCCGCCTAACCCATAACCCATAATTAGTGTAGAAAGGGAACCTACCTACCTATTTACGGCTCAATCGTAAACGAGGCGACAAAATGTCTATTAAATAACTAGGGTTGACATATATTGCGTATACGACGATCGACTAAGAAGAAGTCATTACTTTAATTGTGTGTTGATTTTGTCTATCAAAGTCAAAATATTTGCACGCTCACTCCCTTTTCATTTAAGTATGTAATGTATGTACATACTTTCAGAAATTTATATTATCAAAGTGCAGGTCGTTATTCTTATAGCCAAAACCTTGTGTAGGATTTTTGGAAAATGGAAATTCATTCTTATCAAAATTTTAGATGATTGTATTTAAATGTTACCTACAATCGTCCAGATAAAGCAGCCCTAGCCATACCATACCTTTTAGGTAAATGGAAAAACAATCTAGTTATATATAAAATGGTCACTGTTGAGCGACAAAGCCGCCGCTCTAACGACCATACAGGAGCGTATCCGGGAAAGTGAAAATTCAAAAACCCTGAAACTCGTCATCATTTATTTTCGATGAGCACCCCTTTTCCCCTTAAAGTTAAAATTTCTAAAATTTGTTACTTAGTAGGTAACAAGTATTATAATAAACTATGTAAAATACCTATGTTCCAATTTTCAGCTTTTTATGCTTAGTCATTTTGGCTGTGAGATTAGATAACCACGAAATAAATGATGGAGTTTTGTGTATCTATACATATAATAAATCTGTAGACATAAAAAAATCTGTAATTGTAAGATATCCAGAAAAAAAATACACAGGTCGTCTTAAAATCGTTAGCTGAACACGATAGGGTAGTTTTTAGAATTTTTGTCTGTTTGTTTGTCTGTTTGTCTGTTTGTCTGTTTGTTTGAACCAGGTAATCTTATAAACTACATAACAGATTTTACCAAGGTCCACATGAATATGTTCAGAAAATATTAGATTAACATTTAGGGTATGTTTCAATTTGAGTTTAATACAATAATTAAGATATTTGATAAAAAAACATTTAAAAAATGTGAAATCGAAACATTTTTCCGTGATAAAACGTAATCGACCGTCAGAAGGGAACAGTACCCTTACCACGGGTTTTTTACGTATTCGATTAAACATAATATATTGAGTATTTACTATGAAACTTCCTAAAAATCAACTTACTAGGTCCACCCGTCTCTGAGAATATCGGTAGTGACACACTGACAGACATACGGACAAGAAAGTGATCGAAAAAGTGTTTCTTTTTTTCGAGTTCTTCAAAAAGTCATGGTAGGGCTGCAGTACATGCCTCCGCTCAAGATGACAGCTGTCATAAAACCAAATAGTTTGCATTTAATACTACCCACGTGAAACTGAAAATGAGGTTAGTACAAAGAGGTACTACTACATAATATTACCGATCTCCTTTACCGAAGACCTCCGATGGTACACTTCTATCGCGCTTTTCTCCTGCTATAGTTTGAATTATGAGTTCAAGTAGCGGAAACCTTAAATAGTAAAAACAAAAAAAGAATTTTCCAAATCGCTCCAAGAGTTTACGAGTAATCAGCGAGCATACATAAAAAAATAAATATATACGTGACGAATTGAGAACCTCCTCCTTTTTTGATGTCGGTTAAAAAATATACAGGTAGTTATTTGTAAAAATCATTTTTTTCCCAAAATTACGTAGGCCTGCCAGCTACCTAATAAAAAAACTTGGTATTTTGGTCAAGAATTTAGAAAATTTAAAAAGGGGTCCGGACATTCAGTATGGTAGCGTGGTTATATGTTATGTTATGTTTTTTGCGCTGTGATTTTAGACCCGATGAATAAATTATGCCCAACGCTTTATAGGTTTTGTTTGATGGCATTATTTGTCATTTTCGATAGGTATGGGACTCAAAGTGAACCGCAAACTTTTGAAAAATTATAGGTTATCATTTTTCTTTAAATATTCCATTTCCGAAACGTCTCGCTTTAGAAGTTGAATGTCCTTTTGTAGTTTGGCATAAAGGTTTTGGAATAATCGGTTTTGACATAAAAACCTAAACTAGGCATAACATAATTTTACACAATTATTTTTGGCATAAAGTCACCGCGCACTCTTAGAAAATCAAGGAACATCACGTTTCTTCAAAAACCCTGTATCGAAAACGCTTTAGAGGGTTGGTGTTTTTATTATTTGTTTTTTTTTCGATGCCCTCTATCGATAGGTATGAGTCTCAAAGAGCACCGTGCACTTTTGTGAAATCATAGGACATCACGTTCCTTCAAATACCCCGTTTCCGAGATGCTTTAGATGTTTGGTGTGAAAGCATTTTTTGTTCAACGTAATGCCTGCTATCAATATGTAAGGATCTCAATGTGCATCGCGTTATTTTAAGTATTAGTATTTGTTCTGTCCAATGGCCTTTCTTTTTAATCATTAATATTATTATTTGATAATAAAAACAATGTATATTATTATTTGCATGATGTTGGTGTAATAAATACTATAATAACCTCTTATATGATTAATTGAAGAATATGAATCGAGACACAAAGGTAGTTGATAATAATTTTTTCTTTAATTTACAAAAATCTAAAGATAACTAGGAAGACAAAGTATTTTGAAAAATTTGTGCGAATAGAAATTGCACTTAGTTTTAGCTTATCATATTGTTGTGTATTATGTTTTATTTGTGAAAATTAACAAAAATAGTATACATTGTTACCCAAGGTGTGAAAGTCACTCATTGAATCCCGAGACGGAGTTTGGCGCCCGAGCGTAGCGAGGGCGCTAATAGTTCGAGGGACTAAATGAGTGACTTTCACACCTTGGGTAAACAAAACAAACCCGAGGTAAACACTGTGCTTTTCATTACTAATAAACATAAAATTCTTCCTAATAACGAGAGTGAATGAGAGACTCCATACTACCTGATCCTCTTACAAGGTTGGGACCAAAGAGGTTATAGATTATGTAGATTTTTTTGTTTTTGCTGTTTGTTTTCAATATGTTTTCAATACTCAAATACGTCGGTACTTACCGAAGTGATTTTTATTAATTAGTTTATCCAACACTGAGTAATGACGCGAAGTCCGTAGATTTAAATTACAGTTTCTGTAACACGGTTTGTCTAGAAAATGTTATTTACACAAAATACACAATCATAAATGAAAAACCAGATTAAACTTAACACAAAAACATAATAAAATAACAAAAGATAATACTAATTAAAATCATTCAAAATCCAAGCATTTCCTGCCAGTATTTTTTTACTCAAGGAACAACACTGACCGCACGGTCGCATAAAGCCACATCTGCAACATCTTGACAGGGCGCCGGCAGAGGCGCAGCATGGTCATACGTCGCTTTGACCATTTTCACCTTTACATTTATTTTATTAAATAAGATATCTTGAACTAAATATATCTACCTGAATTCGATTACTAAGAAAAAACCTATTATATACTCTCTGTCAGTACTCTGGCAGTATGGATGAGCCGTGCGAAGCCATAATTTGACATGACAGCTGTCAGTGAAAGCGATTTTCCCTAGGGCTGAAAGTTTTTCTTTCTACACGCTCTTCAGGCATCTTTAGACCTACTTTCGGAGTATGAGTAAGTAAAGTGCCTTCGCCAAATCAATTAAAAATATAGTTTAAAAACAATGTAACTACCTATTTTGTTTTATAACTTACACCGAATGATAAATTGTATCAATGCCGAAAAATGCTAGGTATTCTATATAACCCAAAACCACATCGCAAACGAAGTCGCGGGCAACAGCTAGTTTTTTAATAAAATTGCACATGAATCTAAAATTTCAGCTCAATTGGTAACCAGGAAGTGGATCAAAATTAAGTTGCAAGATTTGACCCGAACAAACACACATACATATAACATACATACATTGCAAATTAAATAAAAGCTTTTTAAAAAAGTTTTCTTTTATTCCTATTTGTAGACCATTTATTTGACATGATAATTGATAATTGATAACAGAGACAGTTTTATTTAGATACTAGCTGCGCTCCGCGGTTTCACCCGCGTAACTCCCGATCCCGTGGGAATATCGGGATAAAAAGTGGCCCATACCCTTCCTCGATAAATGGACTATCCAACACAAAAATAATTTCTAATTTCGAACCAGTAGTTCCTGAGATTAGCGCGTTCAAACAAACAAACTCTTCAGCTTTATAATATTAAGTATAGATTGAAAATAAAACTGAGAAAGTTACTAGGATTTTCTAGGTGATAAT
Source organism: Idaea straminata (assembly GCA_951213275.1). Classification (NCBI taxonomy): domain Eukaryota; kingdom Metazoa; phylum Arthropoda; class Insecta; order Lepidoptera; family Geometridae; genus Idaea; species Idaea straminata. The sequence continues at coordinate 7,454,414 of OX577857.1, read as the reverse complement.
GCACCTCAATCTCCTGCCCCATGTGCCTATAGCTTCATAGTGCGCCACCGCCCGCCCGCCCGCCGCGCGCCGTCGTCTGCTGCTCGCGGCCGCCCGCCGCGCCCGCGTGGCGCGCCCCTGTCGTCTCGTCTGCTATTTATAAAGTAAATTACCTGCCACTATGTTGGATATTGATATTCACGCCAATCTCATTAAAACAATTTATGATGAGTACCTAATTCCAATTTTCATGTACCCATTTATTAAAAACTGATTGAAATTACCTATTACTAAAATACAAATATCCGCCCCCATTTTCCCCCTGAAGGTTGTTGTATAATATTGCCGGAAATCGGGCACACTTCCGTTATAAAAAAACCTTTCATAAAAATATCAGTTATCTAGACTTAGCAGTTTTGGCTGTGATCAGTTTTAGCTTTGCATTTTAATTTATGGAATATTTAGTAGCGTGCTCGTATGTAGCACATTTTGAAAATTCCTCAAACTGGGTAAAAAGTATTTTCAAAGACTTTTTTCTTTTGCATTTATAAATTCCTAGCAGCGCTCCGCGGTGTCACCCGCATAACTCCGAATCCCGTGGGAACATGGGGATAAAAAGCCTATGTTATTCCCAATAAATCAATGTATCCTCATACCATGTTTCATCAAAATCGGTCCAGTAGTTTCGGAGCCTATTCATAACAAACATAACAAGATAGACGCGAAAAACATAACCCTTTCCTTGTAGTCGGGTAAAGACAAATTAAACAATCTTTCCTTTTTATAAAATTCATGTAGATCTAAGTACTGATTGAGAAACAAGTCTTCAGATCGGGTTGCTCTGTAGAGGTAAATACTTGTCAACTTATAACGGCTATGACCCAAATAATCACAGCTGCTGTACCATCGGCGGCCATGTTGCCATCACCATGGCAACGGGAGGCTGCCTAGTGCCTCCCTCTCAAACTGCGCGCACATCCATACAGATCAATGCTGAAGACTGAAATAGGGGTGCTACTAATTTCAGGTACAACTAACCTAATTTCAAGCTTCAGGAAAATTTATCACATGTTAAGAAGGAAATGAAGACAGGAAAATTAATTATAGATACATAGGTACGCTTAGGTTACTACCTAAATAGTTGACTTTATTTAAAATTAAAAAATAATCTTATTGAAATAGTTCTTTATTGAATGACTAGCAGCGCTCCGCAGTTTCAACCGCGTAACTCCCGATCCCGTGGGAATATCGGGATAAGAAGAAGCCTATGTTATTCCCAATGAATCAATGTATCGTCATACTAAGTTTCATCAAAATCGGGCCAACAGTTTCTGAGCCTATTCGATACAAACAAAAAATCTTATCTCTTTAAAATATTAGGTAATATAGATGAGTGCATGTATAGATGTAAATAAAAAAATGCTTTTTGTATTAGTTCTTTATTGAATGAGTAATTAGTTGAGTCTAAGTAAAGAGTATTATAATAATTGAAACACCTACGTACGTAAATATATAACTTCTTCGTATAAAATCGTTTCTCACCCCTATTATCTCGTGACACGATTGCGCAGACCCTCACTCTCTCCCGAGCTTTCCTCTTGTAAGTGCGCGCTTTCATTTCCAACCCATATACCTACCTATTTACTTATGGCTTGATTATATAGTGCATTTGGAAATAGTGGTCCATCATTAGGAACATGTGATTTTTTGGTAGGTACAAATAATTACATATTATTATTAAAGAAGGTACTTAATTAGGTTTTCAATATATTAAGACCTAGGAAGCCGCTAGGTATGTAGCTACCTAGAATTTTGTTTCCATTTCGATCGTCTTTCTTTTCCGTTTCTATCATCTTTTATTTCCTTTGCGACTTTTTCGATTGTCTTTTGTTTTCTGTTCGATCATCTTTTTTTCTATTTGTTTGTTTCTAAATCAAAGTTGGTGTTATGCGTAGTTGGTATCTTGCGTAAGTGGTATTTTCCGAGTTAGGCGTTTTGCGTAAAGTGGTGTTTCGCGAAAGGGATTTATCATCTTCATACGTAGCTCTTAGTTGTCCTATACTTTAATTTCAGTCCCACTCCTGAAACAAGATGAAAGGCAATGACGTAACAGAGGATGACTCGAACATTGACGATGCTATTCCAATCCCTGTTCAAATATTTCTCTGGAGACAGACGACTCCTTTCGTGAAGCCGCGACTGGGAAAGGTCCACGATGCAGCTTGCATGGTAAGGTAGTTTTTAGAAACCTTACCTGTGGTTCGTACAAAGTTCTAATCAATTTAATGTTATCACACTTGGCCTAATCACTTTGTTTTGTATATGTCAGGTAGGGTGTGTACGTCCACGATAAGTGATTGTATGAGAGTCAAATAGTAACTTATTAATCTTTACCAAAATGTAGATACCAACCTAAATTGTAATATATTTGATACTTACCTCAGTTTCAAAAAATTAGCCTCCTTTTTTTTTCTTTTATTATGGCTTCGCACGTGTGCATTTAGCCAGTGTCAAGTTATATTTTGCATCAAATTATGACCCGATTCCTCAATCGGGCCCAAAGTGTTTCAATACAGTCAAAGTCGTCATAGTCCGTCAAGTCAGGGGTTATAGTAAAGCGGTGGCAAGTTTACCATAACCTTAATAGGAGATTTGGAGGCAACGTGAAAACTGCATGTTTGACACTGATTTTTACTTTCACTACACTTGTGCACTTTCACAGAACTAAATTGAATAACATTCCACCAGAATTATACAATTCAACTCGGGTTACATCTAAGTTTCATGAAAATAAAACTGCAGCACGACATGTTGTTAACTCGTTCCCGCCAAAACTCCTTTAGCCTCCTTTAGAAGGAAGTAATAAACAAAAGACGACTTCCTTAAAAAGGAGGTAGCATAATACAATTTTTCAAGTAGGTACTACAATTTACTTACAATGTTTTTGGAGTAAGTAAGTAAATATATTACTCTAATAGTTAAGTTAAGCCCACCATCTTGACTCTCATTGTGTTGTGACCGTATGCTTTAAATGTTAAAATAAATGTGGTCTTGTACAATATCATTTACTTATTTGTTACTTCTGCCTATCTCCGCGCGTTATCACGCCGAAATTCAAAAACAGCTAAGCAGATTTTGATGAGTTTTTTTGTATTTGAGTGGATGAATGGTAAACTTAGTTAGGTTCAAAATAGAAACGGTAGGTTGAGTTCTGTCGGGTCACTCTAAATATTTTTAGAGATGTAGGTGGATGAATGCAATCATTTTTACTATAGGTATTCAACGTCCTCTGTACAAAATACTTTTATGTCAGCTACTTTGTTTTTAATCACACGCAGATCTGCCAGAGAGCTCCTGGACATCATGTAAGTACCTACCTATATTTAGATGCTGTATAGATTTATAAGATCACATGCAGATTTGCCAGCGAGCCCCTGGACTTTTTAGGTAAGTACTTACCCATCTTTAGCTGCTGTAAAATGTATGCTTGAGCTTAGCACTTTGTGTCTAAACTCTACAAGTATAGGTAAAAGTTTTTATTTTCTATTATCATGCCAAAAAAGAGCCAAGCAAAATTATAAGCATGAACACGAAAGCGAGATTGCCACCATTCATGTGCAGACTTATCTCGTAAACTAAACGTAAACTCAATACAGTTTTGTAAAGTCACACTATTTATTATTAGCACATGAATATTCTTTACTCATGTGCTAGTAGCGTACATACTTCCCCTAGCCTATATAGTACCTACTACTGTCTGCGTTTATGGATTTATGTACCTTTTAGTAGGTACCTAATATGAGATAAAAAAAAACAATTTTGTGTGGTTTCATTTATATTTCCTCATATAAAAACAGAATATGAGATCGCAATTTTATCAAAATCTTGAAAGAGATTGCCATAGATTTATAAGCCTCTCTGTAACAAGAAAAGTCTATTTTCGTTTTCACTACTCGTCATATGTACTTTCACGGAACTTTTAAATCTAATCAATAAAATTCAAACTGGAGCATTGTTCCGCCAAAATTCGAGATCCTTTTTCTTGTTTTTCTCTGTCTGAAACATTTTGGCTTCGGGCGTCTAATGAAATCTGTGACTTTTCTGCTTTTTTTGACTTTGAAAATGACAGCAAAATGTACTGTCGCTGTCTATCATCTGCCAAACAAGTCAATGTAATCAAACAAAATATGTAAACAAACATAAAATCGAGTTAAATTTCCAAAAAAATAATGAACATATGTATTTTATACTTAATATTTCTGTACAAATGTGTAGGATTAAACTAAATGAGTTTTTATGTGTTTGTGCTGCTAGGAACTCAAAGAGGCTTGCAAGGTAAACAAAACATTAAAATAACTTTACAAAATTTGTGTAATTTACATAAATCTCATAAATTAAATTGATATTTCCAGTCATTTGAGAAGGTACTAGTTCAAAATCTACGGTTTGGACTGTCAATAAGTCTCACAGAAGCTATAGAAGCTATACCGAGATGGCGTTTGATTCAAGCCGCTTTACCCCATGTTATGCACTCCTTGGCTGCAGTATTGCATACCAGGTAAATAAGTAGTAATTATTTATATAAATTTACCATTTATTAAATTACCATTTATTTGAGGCAACAATTGCCCATAAATACATGCCTACCATATACCTTTATTCCACAATTCTTGAAGGTTTATTTCTACTCTTTTACTATAACATGTTTGTTTCCAAGAATTAGTCTCTATCGGTAACAGATACCAATCGATAGGTAAAAAATATAGTTGATTATTTTTTTATTCGATTCCTGACTAGGGTAATGTCAATTTTTTTTAGTCGGGCATGCAACTCCTTTAAGCAATTTTTGCTATCTCTTATAATTTAGGATATAACCCTTAAGGCCCATGTAGAAATTCACCCTATATTTATATTTTCAGAGTGAAAGACAACATGCAATCCCTCGGGAATGTAGAAACAAAACTCCTCTACACACTTCACTGGATATTACTTGATGCCTGCGATGAATGTGCTGATAATGATTATGAAAATGGAATATTTCATACAAACCCGTTCTACTATCTATTTTCCATACCTGCCATGACAGTAAGAATGTTTATTTATTAGAATACTAGTCACAATTGACACAGACCCTGATAAAACTAACTAATTACAGTTTTAATATATGCAGTAAGTATGCATACTGACACATTTCTCTAGAAGAAGGTTCTATCTGTGGATTTGTAAGTTCGGATTCATTTAATATTAGTCCTGAAACTGCATTACGCCAACTCCCGCGTGATTCCATACAAAATCGCAAGAGCGCGGGCTGCCGCAGTTCCGGCCTTTCGAAAGCAAATGTAACATCTTCTCTTCCCCACAAAACTTCTTTTCTACTCTTCTTTCCCCCCTTTCTTCATTCTTCTCTTCTCAAAAAACGCGTGAATGAAGTATACCGATAGCACTGAAGCGCCTCTTTCTATTTCTATTCTCATCAAAAAACCAAATGTTATTTTGTACTTTGTGACTCTATAGACCATAACTTTCTAGCCGGGTAGATACTTACTACGATCTTAACTAGGCTTTTAAAAACTTTTGTCTTTACATTTCAGCTGTTTGTATTTCTCTTCGCACCATTATCTCAACATTTGAAAGAGTCAGATTTCACAAACAATTTTCGTCTTGAAAATGGATTGAAGATGTGGCAAGGTCTATGGGAATTCAGGCACCCTGATGCACCATGTTTCACCACACTGGTCAAACCTAAGCCAAAACCACTTGGTGGAAATTTCTGTAAGAGATACGTGCATGGTGATGTTTTCATGGGAAGTGAGTATAAAAAATGATAAAACACAATAATGGTACCATTGAAATATACCTAATTACTATGAATATCTTAACTAAAATCTTACCTTCTTCTGTTTTATTCATACTTTTATCTCAGCTCCTGAATGGGAATAAATGTATGTAGACTAAATTGTGACAAATTAGATGTTTGAAATACACTCCTGTCGGAAACTATAAGACCACTTATTTATTTATCATAATTATATAATTATTGTCTGTTACCCATATCACGAGACGATAGAGCCCCGGCCGGCTTCCCGCGTGAAGGCATAGGTGGAGCAGAAGCCGACAGGTGCCTAGAGGCCAAAACATTATCTAACGTTTCTGGTTTAATGTATTTTTTGCCAAATGAGCAGGTATTATAGAGAAGTCACATACTGGCGTGCCGGTCTCTGGTTTTGATCTCTAGGCTGCAAACTAGCAGACTTAAATAAAATAAAAAATTCGATTTTCTGCATGAAGCTACACAAAAACAACTTTCTTTGAGGCTTATTCTTTGACACAAATATCGTAGATTTAATTGTACCAACCTGTTAAAATATTTACCTATGATAAAAATTGATAATAAAATAATCTTTATCATTAATAACGTTTTTATTTTTATGGATAAGCTAAACCACTTATATAGTTTAGCTTATCCATAAAAATAGAAACGTAAATCCGTAAATAGAACATCTATAAAACTATCTCATTTACATACTCGTAGCAGCACATTTTGTGGTCTTATACTTTCCGACGCGACAGTAGATATTTAGATGTCAGTTAGATTTTGTATATTATTACTTTAACGACAGCTTAAAAATCTTGAACAAATATTTGCAGATGCGAACATTTTGTTCTGCTTATTGTCACAGTTGGCTACTAGAATAGGGACTTAGTTTAACTGTAGATGGCAGCACATAGTACATATAAGAGGAACTGAGTGGCTCTTTTATATATAACTGCAGAAAACAAGCTAATTATTCAGTAGCGACTTGATATGTAGCTGGCTTTTTGTCGGCCTGCAAGTTTTCTATAAATCTAAATACAATAAACTCAAGGATGAATTGGGCTAAAGTTTCGCTTACAGATAGCTATGATGTATCCGCTAAGAAAGGATATTGTTAAATTCAATGTGTATGTTATAGGGAAATTGTCCAAAGAAGAAGGTCCAACGGGCAACGGCAGCCCACCGGGTCAAATCCTATCGGGTTCACAGTGTGAAGTGATGTCCAAACAGGCCACTACGCGTGCGGATGATGAACCATGGATATCGTCTCCTAAAGAAACAATATTCCCTGAAACTATACCTGAGGAAAGTTCTAGCACTGAAGAAGAGCATGTGGTAAGATTTTAACTAGCTTCCAATAGCAAGGTTTCACCCATCTTCGCATAAGTGGCCCTTAGCTAACTTAGTAATTTGTTTTCTTAAAGGCAACTCAGTTGTCGCAAATGCAATACCCTTTCGGCCGCATATGTAACTGTGTTTTACTTTCTTTAATGTAACAATAACAATTTTTATTACAGTTTATACTAGGTGGTTCTAACAAAGAGGCCTACACAGTTTACGCAGCCGACCCGAGCTTGTTTCAATTACGTAATACAGACACGGCCAAACAAGCACTCTCAGGAATGAAACAACTGCCACATATTTCTAAAATGAGGTAGGTATCTTTATAGTAAACGTGCTACATCTTAGGCCGCATCGTCACCTGCCATCAGGCGGATAGTGGTCAAAGGCTGACCTATCATTTGTGAAAAAAGGTATGTAGGTACTCGTATTTAATCTCTTGCTTAGGTAGATATATAAACCAATATTTAAAATGACAGTAATATAAAAAATAAAAAACAAAAATCAAGCAACTAGACGAAAAACATCATTCTTATTTGTTGTTATTATCACCGAACAGTCTCGAGAGTTGAAAAAAAATGAGTACCTAAGAAAACCTCAAAAACAAATTTTAAAAGACAATGTTTCAGAAACACGAGTTGAACTAAAGCCGCCAAGTTTGCAGGTATGAATCTGTAACCCAATATACCGGACGGGAAACGGTGTAATATAAATTGCTTCATACAAAATGTATGTAAAGTTTCAAATCCGTACCCCGCCCGGACCCCGTCTAATGTAAATCATCCCTTATAGTAGAGATCTGAAAGCTTCACACTGACTCTGTAATTTGTTTCAGTTCTTCCGACAAAGAATCATTAAGTGACAGTGGTGGTGGACCTCAATGTGGTAAAAGCTCTCCTACATCTGAAAAACCGCCGCTAACCAAACAGATTTACGTAAGTATTATTATTAGTTTAATCGCCTGGCCAACAAGAAAAGGCCATATATGTCTAGAGTAGCTAGCTGCGCTCTGTAGTTCTACCCGCGTAAGTTCCCGTGGGAATGTCGGAATAAAAAGAAGCCTATGTGTTAATCGAGGTCTCTAGCTATCTACATGCCGAGTTTCATCGCTCGGTCTAGTAGTTTTTGCGTGAAGGAGTAACAAACATACACACATGCAAACTTTCACATTTATATATTAGTATAGCATATATTAGTAGGATATACTAATACCGCTCTTTATTCATTAATACTTAAAATTAAATTACAAAATATTCTGATGATATAATTGATGTTACTGGTGATGAAACTAATGAATACTGATAATATAATATAAATATTGTTATATTACTACTGTTTTATTTTACTTCTATTTCTCATTTGTATTTATAGGCTGTGTGATATGGGTGACATGTTTTAAAAATAAAAATTAAATCTTAAAAATTATAGGTTTCAGCAGCAACATTTTTAGACGTGGCTACATTGCGATGTTTATTCACTTCACAATGGCAAGAGGAAGGTGTCTATTGGGCTTTACATTACTTGTATAATAGGTATGTTTTCTATTATTCATTCACCTATTATGATAAGTATAGAAGGAATTAATAAGATAATATGTTTTGCTAGATTACGCGACATACGCGATGACATGTCCAAACAGACACAACCAAGGAAACGCAGTAACTCTCTACCGATACCTAAGATAGAGGTATCGGTTTACCAAAGCCCAGATATGAAGGAACGGGACTCATTAAAAAACTTTATAGAACTTCCTGAAGTGAAGGATTTACCTGTAACGGAAGTCCCGTTTCCCTCGCCAAAAATAGAAGAAGAAAATATTATAACTCGAAGAGCCAGCGAGAAAATAAAACGCAAAATGAAAATGGCTGATCTCAAAGCATTTGTCGAGACAAAACTTCTGTCTAAATCAGAGAAAGCACTCGAAAAGATTGGTCACGATGACCATAAGTTTTCGTTTCACACCGCCGTAAGAATGCTATCTGTATATATTTTTTATAACCTATTTTTGTTTAATTTTTTAAAAGTGCAGACAAATAGTAACATATCTCCTTGTCCAAATTTTGAACTATCTTAAATGTTATAATTTCCAATCAGGTAGTAAAAAATTCGGAACTGTCTGCACTAAAGAAGTTATTATTATGGTTGGTTACTTCGATTTTAGGAATATCATCGGAGCTTAGACAATGAAGGTGATAGACCTAATTCTGCTTTGGGTGGAAACTTTCCTGCGATCCAACCCGGACTAACAGGCGACCTATTTCAGTGTAATCTAATCAAGGGAAAAAGCATGCCGAGTTTAAGGTGAGACAAAGTATATTTAATTTTATAAAGAAATTATTATTCGTAGTACATTTTAATACTTAAAACTAGGTACCAAATTGTAGCTATCTGACTATTTTCTAATATCAAGTTAGTTTTTTATTTCTAAAATTACTTAAGCTTACTTAAGGCTAAATTATGTGGACAAGATATTGAAAGGGAAAAGGAACTGCTTACACACGCCCTCACAATTCACTATTTAAAATTTGCCTTTGTCTACACTACAGCTATCCGAGTATTTTGAAAGTAACGTTACTTTGGATTAGACGTGTGCGTATACGTGCGCGTTTCCAACGTATACGTGCACGAAAATCAATTACCTCACACTCATAATATGAACTATATTTCCATACTTAGTATTTCTTACCATTTCTTATATCAAAAGCACAGCATGATCTATCACTCGACACGTTCTGATATTTTCTATTTAAAAATATTGACTCTTTCTCCCGTCTTTTTGCGCTTATACCCGTACACTTTTGTATTGGACGGTAAGCTGTCTGATCGATGAGCTAGCATCTAATGGGTAAGTGAAGCGTAAAGGATAGAAGCTTCGTATTTTAGACGCCATCTTGCGGTCAAACCATACGCTTTCTTAGACTAGGGACCTATATAACCCATTAAACTAAAAATAATAATTAACACACGTAAAAATTAAAATATTATTTTTTACTTGTTTTTTTCCTATTATGTGAACTCGGCGCAACATGTCATCCTTCTCCGCTCCACTCTATTCCCCGACAAGTCCGCGTTCACTCCCCCCCGTATCCTACCTAATGCAATCCATCCACTCTTCTTTGACGGTCCTCTCGCTCTCTCTAACCACTCTCCGCATGTTGTGACCGAACCACGCCAGTCCACTACTCTTAAAACGCAACAAAGTTAAATAAATACCACTATTAAATTATAAATTGGATCTATAAAAGACAATGTAAACGCTACAGTAGTAAGTATGCACGGACGAGGTTCATTAGACGCTCGCTACACATCACAATTATACATGACATGCAGTAGAATAAAGTAGTTAGACAAATTTGCAGTAGAACGGTTGTTTAGTCATTCAAGCCTTTAATAATGCAACAAATTAAATAATGATAGCCAATCGGCTGCGGAGCGGCAGCGCTAATTATCACATGCCTATGAAAGGTTTGCACACTAAACAGTGACAAGGCATTGTGAGCTGATTAGTGCATTTCGTGGTCACATGATTATCTAATACTCTTTCTATAATAATAGCACCCCAACAGTTTTTAGCATGCAATTATTAAACATTATAATACAACAAATACTTTAAATAATTTTAGCATGGTAACACTGAAAATAATTTAACAAATAGAACGACTAATTTCTATAGTCACCAATATTATAAAACATGCTTTGGTTAAGTAAATAATTGTATATTCCTTTTAGATATATCGGAGAAGTAAAAACCGAACGAGCTCAAGTTTCCTCAAATGTAATGCCTACTAATATTCAGAAGAAGAAAAACCCAATAATTACTGTCACTGAACACACACCGACACCTTCACCGGATTATCTTTCAAAGACAAGACAAGTAAGTATTTCATAGATCTGTTTTTTACATATGATGGGTCAGCGTTTGTCCACTATTACACCTGCCTGATGGTAGGTAACGATGCGGCCTAAGATGTAGCACGCCTTCCTAGAAGATACCTATTCACTCGCGACTTGAAGAAGAAATTGTACACGTTTATTCAAAGAGATTAAACTTACGGCGCAAGTCACAAGTAACAATGAATAAAATTTAACTTGACAAGCAAATGACTCACTTGATTTCTAATATTATACTCTACATTGCATGGCCATTGAATCAATCCCAAACTTAAAGAGGGAATATTGCTAATGTACGGTCGGAGTCAGAATTGCAGACCCTACGTAGAGCTCCGAAACTGATGTTTTTAGAATTTTTTCAACTCAAGCAAGATTTTAAGGTCTTTCCAAGTTCAAGTTTAAAGTCTTTCAAAAACATTCCAATTTTGGAACTCTACTGTGGGTCTAAAATTCTGACTCCGACCGTATCTGTAAATCCACCAGTATCTCGCTCTTCGTAACTGACTGAACACAGAATTATTGCAAAAATGTCATGGCAGAAATAAAAAAAAGTTTAAGTTTCAATAAGTATCTATGTAAGTAAACCTTTTTCTCAAGTCACTTGATAACGAACGGACGTGATAGCAAACATCATGGCTGTCGAAGAGTATATTGTTGTTGTACTTTGTATTTGGTTGGATCTTGTAACGTACTTATGGATACTTTACCTTCCATATTACAGGGATCTCTGGAATCTCAAATAGACTCTGTAAGCATGCAAGGTTCTCAACACATACCGACTCCGGAACGCAAACCGAGTTTGACACGATCTCAGACTGATTCTAACATTACTTATGTGGTTGAAGAAATTAAGGAGGCTCCAGGTTCTATGTTTTATATCACTAAGGATGGGGATATTGATTTTCAAGTTGTTTTAAAGGTAAGTAAAAGTAGCTAAAGACGAAAAAGTAATTGTATAAAGAATATTTTTATAAGTGATTTGCTATCGCTAGGAAAGACTTTATAGCCAGTCCTAGTCATTTAGTCAGCACTTATTATTTAAACGCAGTGCGGACGGTGCACGGATCAACTTAGAAAGTCTCTACTATAGATAGCAAACCTCAAAAAATATGATGACGAATAAATAAAATTTTACCCTGCTTATGTCCTTGTAAACTTAAGGGTTTCTTGCCAATAAATAGTTTAATAAATAATCTGGTGTCATAGGGTAAACTACTAACACTACATTAGGGCTAGGTAACCAAATAAAGCCT